>CM077158.1:170421972-171146128 GCA_039583875.1 Platanthera guangdongensis | reverse complement strand
AGAGAAATTGATAGAGGAGGCTGTACATTTTTCTTCCCGTAAAGCTTGAAAGCTAAAGTCCAGCCAAGATAATATGAAGGCAAAAGAAGGATAGCTGAAGCACTTCAAAGCTCAGCAAGTTTGTTCTCAACAGAACAATTTTAGCTGATTCATCTCATCATCAAGGTGGAAGCTGCTCATCTGTACAGCAATAAAAAGTGATAGCTGTAGAAGAAGGTTGATTCCTTCTACAAGAAGTGAGCTGTACTGAAATCTACTCAGTCCAACAAAGTTGGCTCAGAGTTATTTCTCTGAGTCAGTTATTTTATTTTCTTCAACTTACTGTTTTAATTCCTGTAGGATTCAGGTTTCCTGAATTTGAGTGTAGGACACATTGTGCCTGAGGTAGGTGACAAATTTGTCACTGAGGTAGGTGCCCTGTTGGGGCACTGAGGTAGGATACAAGTGAGGATCTGAGCTATAGGGCTTAAGTGCCTGAGGTAGGAGAGCGCTGCTCTCTGAGGTAGGATCCAAGTGTGGATCTGAGGTAGGGCTGTCCTCCCAGTCTGAGTGTAGGGTCTTGTGCCTGAGGTAGGTCACTGAAGAGTCACTGAGCTGTAGGTGACAAGATTGTCACTGAGATTATAGGCCTTGGAGGAGGCTGAGCTGTAGGTAGTTGAAATGGTACTGAGTTATAGGAGTGCTGCAACACTCTGAGAGTAGGGCCGTGTGCCTGAAGTTGTAGGGTTGAAGAGCCTGAGTGTAGGCCTTAGAAATAAGGCTGAGGTAGGTGATCTCTGGATGATTGAGCTGTAGGAGTTCTGCAGAACTCTGAGGTAGGAACCCTTGTGGTTCTAAGTTGGATTCTATGAAGAATCTGTGTGTAAGGCTGTGGGCCTGAGGTGTAAGCTCTAAGGAGCATAGTGAAGGAGTTTGTGCAGAGTCCAACAAGTAAGTTGGATAGGTGGGAGTGAAAGTGGATGTAACTAATTGGGGAACCACTATAAATCATTGTGTTTGCTGTGTGCTTGTTTTTCTTTATTATTGCAGGATTTAAGGACAAACTCTAGTTAGTATAATTAGAAATCAGCAAAAGATTTAATAAAAGTTCAAAGACCTATGCACCCCCCTCTAAGTAATTAGCTAACCTTCCGTTAAGTAACTTTCAAGTTGTATCAGAGGGAGGTTACTCAAAAAGGATTTAGCAATCTGAGTATACCTCCAAGGTTAGCTATAAGATAAAGAATAGGGTCTAGTGTAAACTACAAGGAATTGGGAGCCATGAAGTTGCCAATCTGCAGAAAGGAAGGGTTTGGGCTCTGGAAGGAAAGGGTCAGGCTGTTCATGGAAGTTGCCGACCCTAGGATCTACATCACAGTCCAAGAGTGACCCTTCATCCCCATGAAGATTTCAGTTCTGGATGCCAACATCCAGACTCCTAAATCATATGAAGAAATGAACAATGATGAGCTCCTCCTTGCCTCCATGGACAAGAAAGCTCAAAATATTATTGCCAGTGCAGTAGATGATTCTACTTTCCAGAATCTGGTGCACTGCAAGACCTCCAAGGAGATGTGGGACACCCTAGTGGTGTTCGTGGAGGGCTCAGAAGAGGTGAGGGATGACAAAAAATCCATGCTCAATCAGGAGTATGAGGCCTTCAAAAAAGGAAAGTCTGACGGCATTGCTGAAAGTTTTGAGAGATTCTTCAGAACTGTCAATGAACCGAGAATATATGGAAGAGTCTTCAGCACCTATGAGTTGAATGACAAATTTCTCAGGTCCCTCACAAAGGATTGGGACACAAAGATCTGTGCCATCAGGGAGATGGACAAGCTAGCAGACACACTACCTCCAACCCTATTTGGAAAGTTACTTTCCTATGAGATGTAGCTTGCTGCAAAGAAGGAAGGAAGAAGAGAAGAACAACAAGTCACAGAGCAAGGAGAAATCTGTGACATTCAAAGCTGATGCTTCAACCAGGAGCAGAAGGAAGATCTCTCCAGTTAGGAGAACTGCTGTGTCAGAATCTGATAGCTCCAGGTCCAGCTCATCTGATAGCCATACCTCTGATGAGGACCTTGCTGCCTTCTCTAGGCAGTTTCAGAAATTCATGAAAAAGGGGAATTGGAAGAACAGAATGCCATCTTCCTCCTCTCAGCACAGAAGGAAATTCTCTAAGGAGGACAGGTATGCTCCTAACTCTAATAAACAATCTTCCTCTAACATTATTTATTTTTGCTACAGCAAACCTGGGCATGTAATTGCTGACTGCCCAGTGAAGAGAAAAGAAGAAAGAGTGAAGAAGCACCACAAGGGAACGAAGAAGGAGAAGTCCCTTGTGGCCAAGAAGGAGAAGACCTGGTCTGACTCTTCCTCTGAGTCAGACAGTGAAGAAGATGAAACCTACATTGAGCTTATTGTTGTTGCTGAAGAGGAACCTGAAGAATTCCCTGCTGCTAGAATAGGGATCAGGGCCCCTCTGTCACACTCAGATAGTGACTTAGAGGTGGATGAAGATGAAGAAGGAGATGCTCAGTGCCATGGACTAATGACAATGAACGATGAAGAAAGAAGCCAGGATAAACCTGGTCAGACTCAGGTACATGCTAAACCACACTCTTTTATTTCTAGTCATGAGGCTTGCTCAGACTCTGAACCTCAATCATCAATAGATGAAGGGGATTCAAACTCTGAGGATGATGTCAACTCCATAATTGCCAAGTATGGAGAACTTCTTGAGGAATTCAAGAAATGCAAGCTACTTGCCAAGAGGAAGGCAAAAGAGCTTCTTAGTCTTAAAAGCAAGTGTGAAGACTAAGAAAAATCCCTCACTGACATGGCTGCACATGCAGGCCATCTCAAGGAGATCATTGATAGTGAGTCTGTGATAAGAGTCTCAAATGAGAAGCTTATCCAAAAACTTAGAAAAAGATCCCCTTAATGAGAAATTATTGGTGACAAAATTTTCTAAGCCAAGCATTGTACTGCCCTTAATTGATACCCACCTTACCCAAGCTAGTAAGAAAGGGTTGGGATTTAAGGGACCTGCTAGACCTTCCAATCCAAGAGGAAAGGGAAAAGGGAAGGCACCAGTTATGCCTTTAGCCTCACTGCCTCAAATTCTTTTTCAGAAAGTGTTGTTGCTTTCTAACAGGTATGACCATGAGAGATGTTATGGTCACTGGGAGAACGACAGATCCACTGGTATGGACCAATGCGGCCCCAGCCATGGTGGAAGTACAACCATGTGAAAGCCTTTAAGGTTGCCCATGAGGAAATCCAAATGGCCCATCCTGAACCATTTGTTTTTGGTGCCCCAGCCCCAAAACTTAAAGATATTGCTGCTGCTAAAAATCTAAATCATCCAGCAAAAGTTATGACTCAAGGTGAGTCTTCTGGCAGGGCTGGAATGACAATCTCAGATGCTATCAGATGCATGTTAGCTGAAAAGAGACATGCAGTTGGTGGTTCTCAAAGAAGACCAACACAACCAGCTGAAAGACTGTCCTTCAGTCAAATTGCTGCTGAAAGAAGGCAGAAGTATAGAGCAGCATATCTCCCCACTGTTCAGGAAGCAGTACAGCCAAATGCTGGTCCTAAACAAAAAAGGAGATATAATATCTATGAGTGCTAGTGTTGTGGCAAAGTGAGCCACTATGCTGTAGATTGCTGGCACAATCCATCTATGTCCAGAAGTTTCCAACCTGTTAGGAATTCTACAGGAAGGCATGGTTATTTCAAGACTAATGTGAACCTAGGACCCAACAGAAATTGGTGTCCTAAGGTAAGGTGACCTGCATTCTTTTCAGGATAGTTCAAGTACCAAATCCCCTAAATGGTACTTAGACAGTGGATGTTCCAGGCACATAACTAGAACAAAGGAGCTATTGAAGGAGTACATTCCAGTAAAGAATGGACCCAAGGTTATTTTTGGAGGCTAGGGGATAACCAAAGGTTATGGTAACATCTCAAATGGCATAATCACCATCACAAAGGTGGCTTATGTGGAGGGATTGCAACACAACCTCATAAGAATAAGCCAACTATGTGATCTTGTTTATGAAATTTCCTTCCACAAGGATAAGTGACACATCAAGAGGTTAAGTGACCAAAGTGTCATCTTAAAAGGCACTAGGAGAGGGAATGTTTATTGCTTAATTTTTTCTTGCTTAGAAAATAGTTCCCCTATATGCCTAGTTGTAGATGAGAAAGTCTCATATTGTGTCCAATGACACAAGAGACTGGCTCATTTGAATTATAAGATCACTGGTCAGCTCTTCAGTGATGAGTTTGCTAGGAATGGTCCCAAAATGAAATGCAACAAGGAGGATATCTGTGCTGCTTGCCAAAAGGGCACGTAGACTAAGACCTCTTTCAAGAGCATTAGGGCCAAGGACTCTATGAGATGCTTGTATCTCCTGCATATGGACTTGTTTAGTCCTATGCCTGTTCATAGTTTAGGTAGGAAGGTCTGCACCCTTGTGGTGGTTGATGACTATTCCAGGTTTACTTGGGTGTTCTTCCTTAGAAGAAAGGATGAAACCCTTGAAATCTTCACAAATTTTGTCAGGCAAATTCAGAATGAGCTTGCATGCTCTGTGGTCAAAATGGGAAGTGACCATGGAACTGAGTTTCAGTCTGCTGCTATGACTACATTCTGTGAAGAGCAAGAGATTCATCAAGAGTTCTCTACAAGAACACCCCAGCAAAATGGGTTAGTTGGGAGGAAAAACAAGACTCTCATAGAAGCTGGGAGAACACTATTGAGTGACACTTCTCTACCTGAATATTTCTGGGCTGAGGCAACTAACACTGCATGTCATGTGCTCAATAGGGCTTCTATCACCATAGTCCACAAGAAGACTCCCTATGAGATCTCGAAGGGCAGAAAACCAAACATATCCTACTTCAGGATCTTTGGTTGCAAGTGTTTCATCCTGGACAATGGTAAGTCAAAAGTGACTAAGTTTGCTGCCAAATCTCATGAGGGGATATTTGTTGGGTACAACAATAATAGTATGACATATAGAGTCTATAACTTGACAAATCAAGTTGTAGAAGAGTCTGTCCATGTATTGTTTGATGAGTCATGCATGATTGACAATGAGCTGTCAAGCTCTTTGTCTAGCTCTGTAGGAACAGAAGTCATGATGAAAAAGCTCTCCATCAAAGATAAAGACCCAGCTTTGCAAGAAGATTGTGGAGAGGGATGCTGTCCAGAGGAAGCACAGGGCAGTCAAGCTAGAAATGAAGACCAACCAGCTGAAGAAAATGATAATCAACAAGAAGCAGTCAGACTTCCCCCGACAGTCAAGTTTCTTAGAGATCATCCTCTAGAGCAGATAATAGGTGAGGCTAGCCAAGATGTACAGACCAAAAGCAGGAGTCTCAACACAACACTCTATTCCAGCTTCCTGTCACAAGAAGAGCCCAAGAAATTTGAAGAAGCAAATCAAGATCAATTCTGGATTAGTGTAATGCAGAAAGATCTGAACCGGTTCAAAAGGTGCAAGGTCTGGAAGTTTTTTCCGAGACCAGATGGACACAATATCATTAGAGTCAAGTGGATTTTCAGAAATAAACTTGATGAAAATGACATTGTAATCAAGAATAAAGCCAGACTGGTGGCCAAAGGGTATAGACAGGAAGAAGAGATTGATTGTGATCAAACCTTTGCCCCAGTTGCAAGGTTGGAAGCAATTAGACTGTTCCTTGCATTTGCAACCTTCCAGGGATTCAAGGTATTCCAGATGGATGTTAAGTCATCCTTCCTGAATGGAGACTTGAAGGAAGAGGTTTATGTAGAGCAGCCTCCAGGTTTTATTGATTCTAACACTCCTACTACTGTAAATAGACTTAGGAAAGCTCTTTATGGGCTCAAGCAAGCTCCAATAGCATGGTATGAGACATTGTCTACCTTCCTCATTGAGAACAAATTCTCAAGGGGGAAGATAGACAAGACACTATTCCTAAGGGAATCTAAGGGCAAGATCATCCTAGTCCATATTTATGTTGATGACATAATATTTGGCTCTACTGATGACAACCTCTGTAAGAAGTTTGCAAAACTTATGCAAGAGAAGTTTGAGATGAGTAGTATGAGTGAATTGAAGTTTTTCTTGGGACTCCATGTAAAACAGACTGATGACGGTCTATCCATATCCCAGTCAAAATTCACCAGGGAGATAATCAAGAAATATGCCATAAAAAATGCTTCCTCTTTAAGAACTCCAATGAGCTCAAGTATGCCTATAGGCAAAGATGATCCAGGGAAGCCTGTTGATCAAACTCTGTATAGAGGTATAGTGGGCTCCCTTTTCTACGTCACAGCAAGTAGGCCTGACATTATGTATGCAACATGTGTCTGTGCTAGGTATCAGGAGTCTCACTATACTATTGTTAAAAGAATCTTGAGATATCTTAAGGGCACCCCAGATCTTGGACTATGGTACCCCAGGAATGGAGAATTTGAACTAATTGGCTATTCATATGCAGATTTTGCAGGATGCAAGGAGGACAGGAAGAGCACTTCAGGATCCTGTCAATTTCTAGGTGGAAGCCTTGTCTCTTGGAGCAGCAAGAAATAGACAAATGTTACAATCTCAACAACAAAGTCAGAGTATATTTCAGTTAGAAGCTGTTGTGCTCAGTTGCTGTGGATTCAACATCAACTTTAAGAATACAATGTTCAGATAAGTAGAACTATACTCTTTTGTTAATCTACTAGGGCAATTTCTATAGCTAGGAATCCTGTCTCCCATAACAGGACTAAGCGTATAGAAATTAGGAATCATTTCATTAGAGAACATGTGGAAAGGGAAGATATCTCCCTTGAGTTTGTCTCCACAGACAAGCAAGTGGCTGATATCTTCACTAAGCCACTAGATGAAGCTAAGTTCAACACCTTCAAATTTGAATTGGGCATGTTGAATCTTATGTAGCTTCAATTCTCTCTTCTACCATATGCTGTATTGTTTATTTTGCAGGTAGAACAAGCTCTTCCTCCAGATACTGAAGATGGTGTGTAACTATTGAGGGGGAGCTAGCCCAACAACTGAGATAGATAGGGGGAGAACAACCTATCAGCATGCTCCCTATTACAGAAGTCAAAAAGGGGGAGGAAAGAAGTCAAGGGCTGAGAAGTACAGCCAAGTGGAATAGTAAGTATGACAACATTCAAGGGGGAGTACGTAATTCTCCACAGGCTGGAGAAATGGTAACACTTCTCCACTCTACTACTGTTAAATTTTGTTATGATAAAATGTTGTGTTGTCAATGACCTGTAGTGTTTTGACTTCTTCAAATAGGGGGAGATTATTGGGTCTATTAATCCCAATATCCCAGATTTGTAAGAAGTCAAACGGGTTAATGACATACACACAAAATGTATTTGATGTGTGCTTTAGTTCATGCATGCAGGTAGTCCATGATTGGACAAGTGAAGAAAAAAATGAGTTGTGAAGTAAACTCAAATTTCGTCAAACTCAGCTCAGAGTTCTTCGAACTCAGCTCGCTGATCGTCGAGCTCAACTCAGCATTCCTTGGGTTAAGCTTAAGAACTCAGGATTCGTAATTCGTTGAACTCAACTCAAAGTTCGTCGAGTTTGGGTTACAGTTCGTCGAGCTAAGCCCAACGCTTGGCAAGCTAAAACAAGAGAAAAATCTGTCTAAGGCAAAGACGCTGAGACCGCTGAGAAGAAGGCGTTGAGACCGCTGAGATAGTTGAAACAACTGTGAAGATAACATTGAGACAGCTGAAGACAACTGAGAAGATAACGTTGAGACCGCCGAGACAGCTGAGACAACTGAGAAGATGGCGTTGAGACGGCTGAGACAACAGAGACAAAATTGGCTGGAAATTTCTAAGTCCAGAAGCGTTGAGTGAAGCAGGTTCACTCAACGCTTCTAATAATGCAGGAAGCGCTGAGACAGTTAAGTTCAAAAACCGCTAAGACAGCAGATAAAAAGAAAGCATTGAATCAAAGGCTTGTCTCAGCTGATAATGAAAAATCGATGAGACCGCTGAGACAAAACCGCTGAGACAGTTAAGTGCAAAAATCAATGAGACAACAGATAAGAAGAAAGCGCTGAGACAAAGGCTTGTCTCAGCTGATAATAAGAAACCGCTGAGACAAAACTGCTGAGACAAAGCCAGGAAAATTTCTAAGTCCAGAAGCGCTGAGAGCCAAGGCTGATGGCGTTGAGTGTCTCAACATCACTCAACGCTTGATGGGATTCTGGAATATTTTCTAAGTCTAGATGTTGATGACCACTGCTGACGTCATCAAAGTTAAAATTGTAGGAAGCCATTGCGGGAAAGCTGCTACATCGCCGAAATATGTTTTGTCCCTTTTTGATGGAGTTTGCGCTCACCAATCCTTGGTGCGCCCACATACCATGGTGTCATTGATTCAAATCAACGCATATAAAAAGGGAAATAGAAAAGGGATTAGGGTTAACAAATCAAACAAACAAAAAGAGAAATTGATAGAGACGGCTGGACATTTTTCTTCCCGTTAAGCTTAAAAGCTAAAGTCCAGCCAAGATAGCCTGGAGGCAAAAGAAGGATAGCTGAAGCACTTCAAAGCTCAGTAAGTTTGTTCTCAACAGAATATTTTTAGCTGATTCATCTCATCAGCAAGGTGGAAGCTGCTCATGTGTGCAGTAGTAAAAAGTGATAGTTGTAGAAGAAGGGTGATTCCTTCTACAGCAAGTGAGCTGGACTGAAATCTGCTCAGTGCAGCAAAGTTGACTCAGAATTATTTCTCTGAGTCAGTTATTTTATTTTCTTAAACTTATTGTTTTAATTCTTGTAGGATTCAGGTTTCTTGAATCTGAGTGTAGGGCACATTGTGCCTGAGGTAGGTGACAAATTTGTCACTGAGGTAGGTGCCCTGTTGGGGCATTGAGGTAGGATTCTAGTGAGGATCTGAGCTGTAGGGCTTAAGTGCCTGAGGTAGGAGAGTGCTGCTCTCTGAGGTAGGATCCAAGTGTGGATCTGAGGTAGGGCTGTCCTCCCAGCCTGAGTGTAGGGCCTTATGCCGGAGGTAGGTTACTGAAGAGTCACTGAGCTATAGTTGACAAGATTGTCACTTAGATTGTAGGCCTTGGAGGAGGCTGAGCTATAGGTACTTGAAAGGGTACTGAGTTGTAGCAGTACTACAACATTTTGAGAGTAGGGCCGCGTGCCTGAAGTTGTAGGGCTGAAGAGCCTGAGTGTAAGCATTAGAAATAAGGCTGAGGTAGGTGTTCTCTGGATCACTAAGCTGTAGGAGTTCTGCAGAGCTCTGAGGTAGGAACCCTTGTGGTTCTGAGTTGGATTCTATGAAGAATCTATGTGTAAGGCTATGAGCCTGATGTGTAAGGTCTAAGGAGCATAGTGAAGGAGTTTGTGCCGTGTCCCACAAGTAAGTTGGATAGGTGGTAGGGAAAGTGGATGTACCCAATTGTGGAACCACTATAAATCATTGTGTTTGCTGTGTGCTTGTTTTTCTTTATTATTACAGGATTTAAGGACAAGCTCTAGTTAGTATAATTAGAATTCAGCAAAAGATTTAATAAAAGTTCAAAGTCCTATTCACCCCCCTCTAGGTGATTAGGTAACCTTCAGTTAAGTAACTTTCAAAAATACTCTGGCCCGGGGCGTTGAGTGCGTTGAGTGCACTCAACTCCATCGACTGATTGGCATTGAGTGCGTTGAGTGCACTCAACGCCATTTTACTTGGAGAAATTTTAAACCGATCGGATTCTTCGAACGGACCATATTCGTCGAATTGAGCCTCTTTGGAAATAGGAGCTTATTCGTCGAACAGAGTTCGACGAATGGAGCAAGTGCTGAACTGGGTTCATATTTCATGGAACTCCGTTCAGAGTTTGTAGAACGGAGAAAGTTGCTGAACTGGGTTCAGAGTTCGTCGAACGTAGTTCGACGAACAGTGCAAGTTGCTAAACAAGGTTCAGCCTTCGTCAAATAGGACATATTCGTCGAACAGAGATCGACGAATAGAGCAGATTCGTCGAGCGGAGTTCGACGAATGGGATAAAATTCGTCGTACTAAGATTCTAGAATTGGTGAATTGGAGGAGAGAAAAAAGCTTGAGATTAATGACCATCATGGCTATAGAGGCTTCATAACTCCCACTTTTATGGGTCTTTTATTCCTCTGAGGGAGAGGAGGAGTTTCTGGAGGTGGCCAGCCATTAATTTGGTTCAGCCCCTTAATTTGGTTGAAACTGAAGGGGTGGAGTTAATGACCATTAATGGAGTTTAAAGCATTTGGGAGTTACAAGCCTCCTCTCCCAAATTCCCTCTTTAAGGACCTTCACCATGGCAAGGGCAATCATTTCCCACGATTCTTTTTCATTTCCATTGAGGTTGGTGTAGAAGTTGTAGAGGAGCAAGAAGCTCGGTGGCCGAAATGGTGAGGAGGCAAAGCGCACGTCTTCTGGCCGTAAATTACGTCCTCCTCTACTCCGCTCTTCGTGGGCTAGCATCTTAGATCTTTTAGGAGAGAAATCGGGCTCAATTGAGCCCGACCAGGTGAGAGGAATTCCAAATTTCCATGCCTTTTTCTACCATGCGGGTTCGCCAGAAACCTCCCCTCCGGCGGCCATGTCGCCGCCCGGCGATAGCCCCCACCTCAACAAAGGTGGTGGCGGTGGTGGCCGTCTAGGGAGGTGGCTGGGTGACCGGCAAGTGAGCTTGGAATATGCTCTAGGTCGGGTTAATCATGCCCATTGGATGGAGGAAGAAGACAATGCCAGGGCCATCCGATTCTGCTTTTAGATCTGTGCTAGATCTAATATATTAATTCATGTTGTGTGTTTTCTGTCACAGTTTTGTGCTATTTTAAATTAATTATTAAAAGTACTTAGGCCCCCCTACAGTAAAAGTGGTCTATATGAAAGATGTATCTCTTTGAATCTAGTTTAATTTAAAATTGGTTTGAACCAATTTGAAGTTCAGGTCAGACCACAACACACATTTTGATGAGGTCTATACCTAGGCTAGATCAGAGATTTTTTTGAGTGCCCCCATCAATCCATCCATCAAAATGACTTGAAATTTTGGATGAGGGTCACTCATACCTATACCTAAAACATATCCAAAAATGGGAATTTTTGAAAAACATTTTCTTAAGGTTTTGTAGAAATTTAATAATCCATGTATGAATTATTTAAAGGGTCTAATGACCTCCAAACCCTCCCAAATTTTGGTGAGTGGTCTTTTGGGTTAATATAGGACTCAGTATAAAATTTCATTCCATTTGGAGATGGATTGGTATGGAATTTGATAAACCCTAGCCTAGGCTCCAAATAGGGTTAATTGGTTAAATGGTCTCTTGTGGTGTTGAGTGACCAAATCACCTCAACATAGATTGAAACATGGGCCACTGACTTGTTATGGCATTAAACACCCTCGCATAGAGTTTGGGGTGAATTAGGGTGGATTTGCCCTAGAACCCTAGTTCAAACCCTAAGGTTGAACTTTGGGGGTTTGTGAAGGACATGGGGTGATATGTCCTTGTATGGACTTGGTGTTTAGTCCATGTGATCTTAGGGGGGGGGGGGGGTGAAATGCCTTAGGAAGGGGTTTGGTAGTATTTGGACACATGCACCCCACATTAATCACAAGAAAATTAATTAGGTCTATACACCTTATGAAATAAATAATGGGTCATATGATCTTGGATTTTCATGAGATGTTGATAGGAGTAATTTTATAGTGATATTGATCCCTGAAAATTATTATATGATGTTTAGAAAACAATAGCTCATACTTGTAGGTATAATCTCCACCTTGCCCTTTTTGATGATTTTGAAGTAACCATGTTTAGATTAACTTAGAATGATATGAAACTCTGGCAAAGTTAATTAAATATTATTTAGAGGCACTAGTAAATTATTTGGATCATTTGAGCATTTCTTTTTATTACTTCATGTGTTAAGTGAACTAGTGCACTATATTTTGATTAATAGATAATAAATATTATATATTGCTGGAAAATTGTGTTACTTGGCCATAGAACTTTTTAGGGCATAATAAAGCCTACAAAATTATTACATGTCATTTGGATGACTTTAGAAGAACGTTCCTTCACAAGTGTACTTTAATGGATTTACTTGATGTTGGGTACATTTGTTTAAATGTACCTGATTTGAAGATGCCTCACCCAACTCAATGATATACATCAAAATGTATTTAATGTATTTTGAGTTTACTTGTGCAGGTTAAGTATTTACAGGAAAGAAGGAAAAGTTTCTAAGTCCATGTGTCGACACCCAGAGGGAAAGTGTCGACACTTAAGAAGACTTGTGTCGACACCCAGACAAGCAGTGTTGACACTTGGAGTCATTGTGTCGACACCTGGGATGCAGAGTCGACACCAGACAGAAAGTGTCGACACAAGGAGCTGGGTCGACACTCAATGAAGAAAAGCCCGTGAAGCTGTGTCGACACTTAACAGTTGTGTCGACACCCAGTGAAACTGTGTCTACATCAAAAAGTGTCGACACTTGGAAGCTGTGTCGACACTCAGCAAAAGCTAGCAGAGACTAAGTACAAGTGTCGACACCCAGAACAATGTGTCGACACACAGCAGAAGAGTCAACACTTGAAGTAAGTGTCGACACCCAGAACAATGTGTCGATACTTAGCTGAAGACTCAACACTTGAAGAAAGTGTCGACACAAGGAGCTGTGTCGACACTTAGCAAAGATCAGCAAAGTTCAAGAATATTCTAAGTACAAGTGTCGACACTAAGGAGATGTGTCGACACTCAACCAGAGTCTCAACACAAGAAAGAATGTGTCGACACAAGGAGCTGTGTCGACACTCAGCAAGTATCAACACTAAAGGCAAGTGTCGACACCAAGAAGATGTGTCGACACTAATACAAGTTCAACACATGAAGATGTGTCGACACAAAGAGATGTGTCGACACTTACAAGAATTCAGCAAAATACTGAAGTACAAGTACTTGTGTCGACACTCAATTTCAGTGTCGACACATGAAGAAGAAGCAGTGTCGAGATATAAAATCTACAACACAAGGAGTTGTGTCGACACCTTGTAGGCTAGTGTCGACACTTAGACAACTTGTGTCGACACTTGGTCTATAAGTGTCGACACTTAAAGACAGAAGGTCTCGACACTTGCAGACAGTTACAGAATTTTCAAGAACTGACTGGATGACTTGACAGCTGCCATTCCAGCCGATCTACAGCACCTGTCAGAGTTGTCAGAATTCAGTTATGAACCGGACCAGCCGGTTACCATGAAGAAGGCCTATAAATAGGCCTATGCTGTCTACAGAAATGGATTGATAGAACACAAGTCCAAGTTCAGATTAAAAGAAGATATAGCTATCAAGTGAAGATCTAAGAAGTTGAAGAGAGAGAGCTCCGTCCAAGAAATCAGCTGTTGGAACCAGGCTGAGAAGAAGTGTTCAGATTCACTCTGAATCTTAAGTAGCAGAGATCAAGGATCAACTGCAGAAGGAGTCAATCTTATTGAGTTCTACATTTAAGAAGCTTTGAAGAAAGCCAAGTCAGATTGATTCCAGCTGAGTTCTTCCAAGAACTCATCAAGAAACTCACAACTCTCCTCTCTTGTCTCTGAGTTGCTGAGTTAACATTATTGTATTGATATTTTCTTGTAGGATCCTTTGGATCTGAGTCTTGTAAGCCTGTAATTATAAAGGCTGAGTGTAGGAGATTTAAATCTCGGAGTGTAGGCCTTGGTGGCTGAGTGTAGGCCTTGGTGGCTGAGTGTAGGCCTTTGTGGCTGAGTGTAGGCTTTGTGAAGAAGCTGAGTTGTAGGGCCTTGGGCCTGAGGTGTAGGAGCCTGTTTTGGGTTCTGAGATAGTGGAGGAGTTTGGCCGAATCTAGTACACTGCTAGATAGGCGAAGGGGGAAAGTGGATGTACCCAAACCTTGGGGAACCACTATAAAACTGTGTGTCTACTGTGTGTTGTGGTTTGCTGTGATTGCTGTGTGATTGCTGTGCAAAAGTAGATATAAATCTGTGTTAGAAACTGATTGCTGCCATAAAAAGTTAAAAAGATTCAAGTCACCTATTCACCCCCCTCTAGGTGTTTAGGTTCAATATCTTTCAAGTGGTATTAGAGGGAGGTTACTCAAAAGAGGACATAACTGTCTGAGTAGATCCTGATTGGCAGATTCAGTCTAAGTGAATTACAGCATCAAGAAAATCAAGAACCATGGGTTCCACTGAGAATCACAAGGAGTTGGGATCCATGAAGTTACCCATATGTAGGAAAGAGATCTTTGGTATCTGGAAGGAAAGGGTGAGACTTTTTATGGAAGCCTCAGACCCTAGGATTTATATCACAGTAAAAGAAGGGCCTTATGTGCCCATGAAGGTATCAGTCTTAGATGCAAATCAGAGAACACCAAAGGATTTCTCTGAAATGATAAAGGATGAAATTGTGCTAGCCACAATGTACAAAAGGGCTCAGAACATCATAGTGAGTGCCATTGATGATGCAACTTTTCAGAATCTGATACACTGTAAGACAGCTAAAGAGATGTGGGACACTCTTATTGTGTATATGGAGGGTTCTGAAGAAGTTAGGCAAGATAGAAAATCCTTGCTAAATTAAGAATATGAAAGTTTTAGACAAGGTAAGGCTGATAGCATAACCGAGTGCTATAAGAAGTTCTACAGGATTGTGAATGAACTCATGTCCTATGGCAGAGAGTTCAGTAATTATGAACTCAATGATAAGTTTCTAAGGTCCCTTACAAAAGATTGGGACACCAAGATCTGTGCCATTAGGGAAATGACAAAGTTGGGAGAAATTCCTCCACCAACACTATTTGGCAAACTGCTGTCTTATGAAATACAGTTAATGGTGAGGAAGGAAGAGGAGAAATCAACAAGAAGTGAACACAAAGAAAGAACAGTTGCCTTCAAATCAGAAGCTCCCAGAAAGTATAGGAGTAAGTCACCAACTCCACCTCCTAAAGTTGCTGAAACAGAATCAGATGAGTCAGTAAGTATAAAGTCTGAAAGCAGTGGAAGTGATGAGGACTTTGCTGCCTTTACAAGACATTTCCAGAAGTTCTTGAAGAAGAAACAATGGAGGACAAGGCCATCAACTTCACAAGGAAAAGAAGACTTTTATCAGAATAAAAAGCCTTCAAAGAAAGACAGGAAAAAGACCAAGTCTAGTAAGGCAACTCTTTCAAAAATAGTATGCTATTGCTGTAATAGACAAGGTCATGTTGTTGCTGATTGTCCAGAAAAAAGGAAGGAGTCTAGTGACAAGAAAAGAACTCAATACAAGGGCAAGAAGGAAAAGTCACTTGTTGGCAAGAAGGACAAGAGCCTGTCAGATATTTCCTCATCAGAAACTGAGTCAGATGCTGAGGCATATATATGACTGTTTGCTGAGGAAGAAGAAGAAGAGTTCATGCAGATTATTAATTCTATATATGAACAATAAGTCAGTCAATGCCAATGGCTAATGACATAGACACAAAGTGACAAAATCCTGGAGCAGCCAGGACCCAGTAAGGTACAAAGTTCAACTTTAAGTTCAATTTCTTGTGCCAGTACAGAATCAGATTCATCATCATCAAATGATGAGAGTTCATCTGAGTCTGAAGAGGATATTCATCAGTTAATAGATAAATATAAAGTTCTGTTGCAAGCTTATAAGAAGAGCAAGTCCCTAGCCAAAAGTCAGGCAAAGAAAATTGCAAATCTCAAAGCTACTGCAACTGATTTTGAGAAAATGTTTGATCAAAAAATTAATGAGATAGCCAGACTGAAACACATAACAGTGATTCAGATGGGGACTATAACATATAAGAATGATCAAATCAAGAGTCTGGAGATTAATCTTCAGAAGGAGAAGAACTTAGTTGCAAGGTTTTCTAAACCTAAGTCAGTTCTACCCCTAATTGATGAATTTGTTCATCACAAAGGTAAAGCTGGACTGGGATTTACTAGACCTACAAGGACTGTTCAGTCCAAGTCCAAGTCCAAGGGCAAAGCCCCAACTCTCAACAAGTCAGCTGTAGATAAAACAGCAAAGACAGTACCTAAGCAAAGGTACAATAAGTTTGAGTGTTGGTGCTGTGGCAAGGTTGGCCACTTTGCAATGGACTGTTGGCACAATGCTAGTGCCAAAGTGAGTAGCAAACTGCCTGTAGGAAAGCTTGCAGGTAGCTTTGTTAGGATGCAAACTAACAAGTACCAAGGACCCAAGAATTCTTTGGGTTCTAAGGTTCACTAATCTGTTTTGCAGGTGAGTCCAAGTGACCATGCCCCAATATGGTACTTGGACAGTGGATGTTCCAGACATATGACTAGAACAAAGGGATTACTAAGGGACTACATTCAAATCAAAGATGGTCCAAAAGTCACCTTTGGTGGTTCTGAAAAAGGAATCATCAAACGGTTTGGTAACATTTCTATTAACTTAGTTACCATTACTCAAGTGGCTTATGTTAAAGGGTTGAAACACAACCTAATAAGTATAAGTCAATTAAGTGATGTAGGGTATGACATCTCATTTGTTAAGAATGGTTGTCATATCAAGAGGTCAAATGATCAAGAGATCATTTTGACAGGTTATAGAAAGAGGAATGTCTACTGCCTAGACATTATGTGTGAGACCAATGGTTCTCAAGTGTGTCTTGTAGCTGATGAGACAGTCTCTCATTGTGTCAAATGGCACAAGAGGCTAGCTCATCTAAACTACAAGACAATTGACAAACTCTTTAGCAAAGCGTTAGTGAGGAATGGTTCTCAAGTTAAGTGTATTAAAGATGGTATTTGCTCAGCTTGTCAAAAGGGCAAGCAGACAAGATCCACCTTTAGAAGCATAGAAAACAAAGATGCTGTGAGGTGTTTATACCTCTTGCATATGGATCTCTTTGGTCCAATGCCAGTTCACAGCCTAGGTAGGAAGGTCTATACCTTTGTAGTTGTAGATGACTACTCAAGGTTTTCCTGGGTGTTCTTCTTAAGACAAAAATCTGAAACACCTAGTGTCTTCTATAGCTTTGTCAAACAGATTCAGAATGAACTAGCTAGTACTGTGGTCAAAATAAGAAGTGACCATGGTACTGAATTTCAGTCTGATAGCATAACAAAACTATGTGAAGACTTTGGGATATTTCAAGAGTTTTCTTCACCTAGAACACCTCAGCAAAATGGCATTGCTGAAAGGAAGAATAGAACCTTGATTGAGGCTGGTAGGACCCTATTAAGTGATACATCACTACCAGAATATTTCTGAGCTGAAGCAGTTAATACTGCATGTCATGTTATTAATAGGGCTACTATTACTAAAGGCCTCAACAAGACCCCCTATGAGGTTGTGAAAGGCAGAAAACCAAACCTATCCTATTTCAGGATCTTTGGTTGTAAGTGTTTCATACTTAACAATGGGAAGTCTTACTTGACTAAGTTTGCTGCCAAGTCCCAAGAGGGAATTTTTGTTGGGTACAGCAACAACAGTAAGGCTTATAGAGTCTACAACTTGTCAACTCAAGTTGTAGAAGAATCTGTACATGTAGTATTTGATGAAACTAGACTTATTAACAATGAGATGTCTAGTAGTCTTTGCAGCCCCACAGGTATAACAAAGAAGATGGACAAGCTCACTATAGAAGAAGAACCTACTGCAAGACAGCAGGTAGAAGACAGTGGCTGTGGTTCAGGGGGAGTACTACATGTACCAAATGCAGAAGAAGTACAAGGAGTACAGCAAGATGATGAAATTGTAGAAGTTCAACCTGAAGTAAGGATGCCTCCAGCCAATAGGCATCTTAGAGATCATCCAGTGGAACAAATCATTGGTGATCCAAGATAAGGGGTACAAACATTCCAAGTGGATATCAAATTCTATCAGAGCAACTCTTGGATATCCTCCTCTTTGTGATGATGATAATGTTGCAGAATCTGGAATACATCCTGCATATCTAGGAGGGGAGCAACCTGAAGTGGCTCAAGTCATCTACCCTCCTCCAGATTTTGACATGATACATGCTGATGTACAGTCCATGTATAGCCCACCTGGGTGTAAGGATAATGTCATTATTGAAAAAGTTGTTCAGCCAATATCTGAGGCTATGCAAGAAGCACTGCAGAAAGAAGAAGAGACTAGATTGTCTAAGAAGAGGTTTAGGGAACAAGCTGAACAAAGACCAGACTTTGAGCAGTGGAGACCTACCTCAAGAAATATCATTTTGACTGCCTGGAAAGCTGCAAAAGATAATGTGCATGACAGGAACAAGTGGTTTTCTGAGGCTGAATGGAGAAAACATGAGTCCAAGCAAGAGGCTATAGTTCAATACAGAAGAAAGGCCAAGATGGGAAAGCTACCTCCTACTGCCCAGGAGCCTAGTAAGTACTTTCCCAAGCCTTATCACTACTTTGAGAGGCAAAAGATCAAAGCAGAAGAGCAAAAGAAAAAGGACTTGAAAGGCAAAAAACATGCTGAAACAGAAGATGCTGAAGCCCCTGTGCAAGCAAGGATAAAATCTAGAAAAGGGATAGTGATCAAAGATGCTGATCAAGAATAGCATAGGAATTTTCTTAAAAGTTTACTATGTAATCTTTTGATGATAAACAATCTGTAAACTTTTGAAATATGAATATGACAGATATTAGAACAATGTGTTATATGTTAAATCTATTTCATATTTGTTCTGTAATGATGTCTATGTATACATGTTTGGTTGATACATGTTTATGATTGTCCTGCTATATATAATCCTGCTTTACATCATTTTGTAATGAATGGTGTATATCATTGACTAAGGGTTATGACTTCTCCAAATAGGGGGAGATTGTTGGGTACATTGGTTTAAATGTACCTGATTTGAAGAAGCCTCACCCAACTCAATGATATACATCAAAATGTATTTAATGTATTTTGAGTTTACTTGTGCAGGTTAAGTATTTACAGGAAAGAAGGAAAAGTTTCTAAGTCCATGTGTCGACACCCAGAGGGAAAGTGTCGACACTTAAGAAGACTTGTGTCGACACCCAGACAAGCAGTGTCGACACTTGGAGTCATTGTGTCGACACCTGGGATGCAGAGTCGACACCAGACATAAAGTGTCGACACAAGGAGCTGGGTGGACACTCAATGAAGAAAATCCAGTGAAGCTGTGTCGACACTTAACAGTTGTGTCGACACCTAGTGAAACTGTGTCTACATCAAAAAGTGTCGACACTTGGAAGCTGTGTCGACACTCAGCAAAAGCTAGTAGAGACTAAGTACAAGTGTCGACACCCAGAACAATGTGTCGACACACAGCAGAAGAGTCAACACTTGAAGTAAGTGTCGACACCCGGAACAATGTGTCGACACTTAGCTGAAGACTCAACACTTGAAGAAAGTGTCGACACAAGGAGCTGTGTCGACACTTAGCAAAGATCAGCAAAGTTCAAGAATATTCTAAGTACAAGTGTCGACACTAAGGAGATGTGTCGACACTCAACCAGAGTCTCAACACAAGAAAGAATGTGTCGACACAAGGAGCTGTGTCGACACTCAGCAAGTATCAACACTAAAGACAAGTGTCGACACCAAGAAGATGTGTTGACACTAATACAAGTTCAACACATGAAGATGTGTCGACACAAAGAGATGTGTCGATACTTACAAGAATTCAGCAAAATACTGAAGTACAAGTACTTGTGTCGACACTCAATTTCAGTGTCGACACATGAAGAAGAAGCAGTGTCGAGATATAAAATCTACAACACAAGGAGTTGTGTCGACACCTTGTAGGCTAGTGTCGACACTTAGACAACTTGTGTCGACACTTGGTCTATAAGTGTCGACACTTAAAGACAGAAAGTCTCGACACTTGCAGAAAGTTACAGAATTTTCAAGAACTGACTGGATGACTTGACAGCTGCCATTCCACCCGGTCTACAACACCTGTCAGAGTTGTCAGAATTCAGTTATGAACCGGACCAGGCGGTTACCATGAAGAAGGCCTATAAATAGGCCTATGCTGTCTACAGAAATGGATTGATAGAACACAAGTCCATGTTCAGATTAAAAGAAGATCTAGCTATCAAGTGAAGATCTAAGAAGTTGAAGAGAGAGAGCTCCATCCAAGAAATCAGCTATTGGAACCAGGCTGAGAAGAAGGGTTCAGATTCACTCTGAATCTTAAGTAGCAAAGATCAAGGATCAACTGCAGAAAGAGTCAATCTTATTGAGTTCTACATTCAAGAAGCTTTGAAGAAAGCCAAGTCAGATTGATTCCAGCTGAGTTCTTCCAAGAACTCATCAAGAAACTCACAACTCTCCTCTCTTGTCTCTGAGTTGCTGAGTTAACATTATTGTATTCATATTTTCTTGTAGGATCCTTTGGATCTGAGTCTTGTAAGCCTGTAATTATAAAGGCTGAGTGTAGGAGATTTAAATCTCTGAGTGTAGGCCTTGGTGGCTGAGTGTAGGCCTTGGTGGCTGAGTGTAGGCCTTTGTGGCTGAGTATAGGCTTTGTGAAGAAGCTGAGTTGTAGGGCCTTGGGCCTGAGGTGTAGGAGCCTGTTTTGGGTTCTGAGATAGTGGAGGAGTTTGGCCGAATCTAGTACACTGCTAGATAGGCGAAGGGGGAAAGTGGATGTACCCAAACCTTGGGGAACCACTATAAAACTGTGTGTCTACTGTGTGTTGTGGTTTGCTGTGATTGCTGTGTGATTGCTGTGCAAAAGTAGATATAAATCTGTGTTAGAAACTGATTGCTGCCATAAAAAGTTAAAAAGATTCAAGTCACCTATTCACCCCCCCTCTAGGTGTTTAGGTTCAATATCTTTCACTTGAAGTATTTTTCTATATCGCCTATTGACCTAGAAATTGCATGAAACTTAGCTAGTCGTGTTTCATGATCATTATAAGGCTCTGGTAATTTTTATGTAATTTTTGGACTATGATTTATGATACTCCATTCTTTAACTCCTATTACTTGAATTGCTTTGAATTAATTATTTAGAGGTTATTACGTTTATAAAAATTTGTGAAATTTTGTATTCACTGACATTTTGATATAATATGGTATTCATAATTTTTGGGAGGCCATAACTTAAGGAAATCTAGTATTTCATGTTCAAAATTACTCATGGCCTAATTTTTGGAAAACTTTATTAAATGCTAAATTAATTAGGAAAATTACAAGTTTCAGGATTTGAGCTAAATGTGTCATGATACACCCTCATTAATATCTTAGGGCATATGGATGAAAATTTGAAGTACCTCCTATCATGTACATCATATAGCTTAGGTTGGTCTGTAATTAGAAAAACTGCGGAATTTGTGATAACATGTGCAATGGACATAGGGTGATGAGTTTAATAGTTTACTGATCTTGGTAAAGTGAAAAAGAAAAAAGAAAGCTCCATTAGAAGTCATGATGAGGAGAGTGATGGGTTGACTAGTGTTAAGAGGTGCTCGGGACAGACGAAAGTTCGTCTTTCCTGTGGAGAGAGAGAGTCAAAATACACTAGGGTTAGATCTAGAATAAGGTTAAAAGGGATCGAGAATTGGGTAATAAGCAATAATAGTATGTGCCTTGCGAATGGAGCATTGGGGTTCATCCTATCGTAGTTCCTAGTGCCCTCGAGAGCCCTTCACGGGGAATGCCTTGGCCAGTCCAAGGTTAACTTAAGTCGTAAGAGTAAATGGAATGGAAGAGTAATTAGAAATACTCTAGGGTTACACTTACACTCACACTTCCCAGTGTTATGGGAGTTAGGTTAGGTATCATGAACGGTTGGCCCGGTGGTTTTGGTGATGAGTAGGTTAGCCCGACGAGCCGATAACACGGATTGTTTCTCCACAGACGGGTTAGTCCGGGGAGCTTTGGCTCGGAAGATATTTATGACGGACGGGATTGTCTAGGGAGCTTTGGATCGATGGAAAATACATTAATGTTGCATGTGCATAAGATATAAGGTGGTTGGTCTTCGGTATTGGAGAGTCGTCACATCGACACCAATACGTTGACTCAGCAAGTTTGGTTTAGCACTTGGACAAATAAAGTCCGGTGCGACAACCGCCAAGAGTACACAGGAGCTCCGCTTAGTGCACCAGCGTTGAGGCGTACGATAGGTCTGACTGGTAGTGCTGATACCAGTTTAGAGGTGGGCGAGACCCAACCCACTGCTTCCATTTCCCACTACGGAGGTATCCTCCGAGGTTAGGCTCCAGAAAGGGGGAACTAAAGGTCTGTGTGCACAAAGTCGGGTGTAGGGGTTGCACTTGCATGTTCATACCATAGCATACTTGTATGACATAGCATCATCATATAACCCTTGACACCTATTGTATAAATTAGTGTGAGACTCTTTATACAATAGGCCTTGCAAAATAACCCCTTGGTCGATAGGTTTGTATGGGTGTTCCTATAGGTAATGGTTACTTAGTTTACCTTCTTGTACTTTTACTTGCTCACTATGTTCATGTGTATACTCATACTGCTTAACTACTATTTGCTTACTTATACCTGTAATGGATATATGCTCATGTTAGACTAGTTCCGCTTCACCTACTTATTTTATTACTCTCCACCTTCATTACCTTCCCTTTCCTTCTCCCCGCTCGGTGCCTAATAGCCATGGGGGGAGGGGTGGAGGATGATATGACTTACTCTTTTAGACTAACTGTCGTTGACCAAATCATTTTAGGGGATCGTGGAGCCGAACCAGGAGACGCAGCCCCAGAGGTCGATGCGTAGAAGACGGGGCAGTCTAGCACGGGAGTCCAGCCAGCAGGGACAGTGAGTCTCGACCATTAGTAGATATTATAGATTTTCTTCCGCTATTGAGTGATTTGTAGTGAGAATTTTGATGTATCAGGTAGGGGCCATCTTTAGTACTTTATTTTATCATTTCTGTGGACTCTCCCTTCGTGGAGAATTATATTATATTCATGTGATTCTGTGGATCAATATCTGAGTTTTCAGTACTCTTATATTAATTATACTCTTCTACGATCGGTATGGCCGGCAGGATCGGCGTTTTGTAGTGACGACCTTCTCGGGTGTTGAAAATGTTTTAGTTGTCTTACCTAAATTACCTAGAGGGGGGTGAATAGGTGAGTTGTGCGTCTTTTTGCGAAATAAAAAATTTAATGGGCTATCCACAGAAAATTAACCAAGCAATCATATATGACACTAAGAATTATAGTGGTTCCCCAACCTTGGGTACATCCACTTTCCACTCACCGATCTAGCAATGCACTAGACTCGTCTACTCCACTAATCTCTGATTGAAAACAATCCTACAACTCGGAACAACGTTCGTACAACTCGATCTCAAAACTGGATCTACACTCGAAAGATAAATCTTCCTATAAGAACTCGAAGAATACAACTCCTACAACTCGGAGAAAGATCTCGTACAAGAATAGAATGAAATAATAAATACAAAGAGTGATTTGGTCTCCGATCTGAAATGCTTCTGCCTGTTCTTCTTTCTTTGAACTTTGCGACTTTATTAGAAATGGTTGAAGAAGAATCGACAAGATCTCTGATCTGAAATTCTCTGGACTCACACGATCAATTAGAAGATCTATCGTTTGAAAAGAATCTTGATCTGTGAATCAACTTCTCTGAATCGAGCTGGATCGAAAGCGTTTTGGCGATGAAGATGATGATCGGCGGCTCTCGATTTAGAAAGAAATATCGGATTCCGAATTCTTAGAATTACTTCTTGCGGCGGCTTGTAATCCTTCTTATTTCTTCTCAGGGTTGGTCGAAAATGACAAGTCCTTATATAGGACTTGCCTAACGGTCATAATGATCATTAATTACATCCACATGGACCAATCACGTGCTAATGATATTTGAAATACCCGTCTGTCTAGACTTAGAAGTTTTCAGAAAAACAGTACGGGTGTTCTCGAGAAGAAGTATTGTACTCGAGAAAAAACATACTGATTCTTGAGAAGAGCTAAAAGGATCTCGAGAAAAACACTTAAAAAAAGATGTGGAGGTGGAAATCAGCAGTCTCGAGAATGACAGAAGTACTCGAGAAAATATGACGTTTTGTTCTCGAGAAGAATCATTCTGTTACTCGAGAACAAATAATCATCCCGAGAACAAATGTCTAGCTCTCGAGAAAAATACTCTGGGTCTCGAGAAATAACTTCTGCATCTCGAGAACAAAAGATAGTCTTCTCGAGAATAATTTTATTCTTTTCGAGAAAAAAACTTAAAAAAATATTGACTGGAAAAGAAACAACTCGAGAAGAAATGTTATATAGTACTCGAGTACATAAGCCCTTCTGGAGAACAACAAGAACTTTCTCGAGAACAACTTCTGCCACTTGAAATTAAGACAAGTCTAACTCGAGAAATTTCTTAAGTCCTTCTCGAGGACAAATATAGTACTCGAGAAAAAGACTTGGACTTTTTCTGAAAAACCGAAAATCTTAATTATTCATTAAAATCAGCATCTATCTTTTCTCTTACCCGTAGTGCTTGAAAAGGAAGTGTGTCCCAATAGAGAGGCTACACATGAGTCAACACCATGGATCACACAATGAGAGATTACATTGTATGGTCCTGTGTTTGGAGACTAATTGTAGACTGATATTGGTCTATGCTTAGCAATTAAGTCCTGCAAATACTTAACTAAAAATAACATCAAATACAAACTTAATTCATCTTAGTTCAAGGGTGACTTCATACAAATCTGAGCTATTGTGGATGCAATACCCAACAATCTCCCCCTATTTGTACAAGTCAGAACCCTTTACACTAAGGTGAATTACATGAAGATAAAAACACATAAGGAAACTAATAGCATGAGAATTAGGAGAAATGCAGTAATATATAAAAATCAGATCAGAATTAGAAGTTCATATAAACAGAAATTTGTCCAAGAGAATTAAATTCTACAATTTCGAAAATGAATTTTCATCATCTTCAATTTACTTATCCTGTTGATGTTGTTGCTGTCTCACTAGTTTCTCTTGTTGTCTCTTTTGGTAACTAAATGGCTTGGGGAAATACTTAGGTGATCTAGGTGGAGCCTTGAGATTATTTCTACCATAAATTTTGTCATAAATCTTTCTCTTTGTAAGAGACTTCTCATACAAATCCCATTCTGGAGAACTGTAATTCAAGTTCCTGTCTTCATTGTAATCAACCACTAGCTCCAGTGTTTTGAGAATAAGAGACTTGGAAGTAGGGCTCCAAACTTCACTATACACTTGAGGTCTTTTACCTTCAGCTTCTGGATGTGGAGTCGATCTACTAGCAGAGCCTCCATCTCCATATTTTCTTCTTTTGGCTTTCTGATCTTTTTGGGGGATGAGGAGGCATACCTGTTTGTTCAGATTCCCATACATGTTCATATATATATATATATATATATCAGGAGGAGGTCCTTCATAGTAATCTGGAGGAGGTCCTTCAAAGTATTCAGGAGGAGGAGAGAAGGTCGGCTTATTTACATCCAAATGAGGAGGAGGAGGAGCAGAGGGATCCATAGCTAGTTCAGGAAATAACTCATTTTGCATCCATATAGTTGTATCATAAGTATATAACTTAGTACTCTTGACTTCTTTGAGTACAGAGGTCTGAATCACTTTCAACTGATCATCCCACTGATTTTTCATTTTTTGAGCTTGTTTTTCTAGAAGTTCCTTCACTTTATTCTCCCCCTTTCTGACTTCTAGGGAGAGGGTGCTGATGACATCTTCTTTAAATTTTCTAGCTTCTTCACAAGTTTTAAAATTCCTTTCATCAGCTCTCTTGTCTAGTAGAATCTAATTGTGAGCAAGGATGACTGATTGCTCCATAACAGTACCTATCCTTGTAATTGTGTGATCAATAGCTTTACCACCAATTTGCAAGAGCCTTTTAAATTCATCTGAGTTGTTTTGGATTTCAGCAAATCCTCGTCTCATTTCTTGTTCTAATGCAGTCGTTTTATCAGTGACAATCTTTAGAGAATCATCAAAGTATTTTCTCTAATCAGCAAACAAAGCTTCAATTTTATGTAGAATGGTACCTTCAGGGACGATTTTTTTCTGAGTAGATTGTGGAGGCTGAGCAGGGACAATCCATGGAAGAATTTCTTCAATAACAGAAAAAGAAATAAAAATACTTAGGGAAAGACTAGCCAATCAAGAAAATCTAATTTCTGAAAACACTAAATTGAAAGATGAACTAACTCTAGCCAATGAACAAATCATGTATTTAAAAATAGAGCTATGTGAGGCCAAACAACTTGAAGAATCTCTCAATGGGAAAAGCCTTAAGCTGATGGACATCACAAGCACAGTCAATGCCAGACTGAATGACAAACTGGGCTTGGGTGCATTATAAAGTTTACCCCCCCCATACTCAAGAAGAACATATTATCCACACCAATAAAATTTGTGTCTGAAAAGGGTAAAGAAAAGGTACATAATAACAATCCCAATCAAACTGAAATTACACACACAAATAAGAAAAGAAGACAGGTTAAGAAAAATCATAATCAGAATAATGTTCAGCAGATTTCGTCGAACTCAGATTGACGAAATGTGGCCAGTTCGTCGAACTCAAGTCGACGAACTCTGAACGCAAATCTATATAATAATTATTCATCTTATTACGATTGACAAACTGTGTATGGTTCGTCGAGCAGAGATTGACGAACTTGGGGCACAAAAAATGAATATGTTCATTCTCTGAGCAGAGATCGATGATCTCATCCCATTTCGTCGAACTCTGGTCGACGAACTTACAACTTTTCATCGAACCCAGGGAGACTTAATAAAAATCATGACTTTGACAGAAACTCTAAACAATCTAGAAAATGCTTTAATCCACTTGATGATTGTGTAATTCCTCCCAGAAGATATCATCCCTTAGGATATAAATCTCAACCTGAATTTTCAGTAATATCAAGCTTTTCTTATCAACAAAATAAAGGACCTAAGATAAACTGGGTCAAGAACAACTAATTATTTTTTCTGCAGGTTGAGAGCTGTCCAGCTGTTAATCAAAAATGATATCTGGATAGTGGATGCTCCAAGCATATGACTGGCAGCAAGGACAACTTAAATAACTACAAGTCCAAGCTGGGACCAAATCTTATCTTTAGTGATTGAAATTCGGGTCAGTCAGAGGGCTTTGGAGAAGTAAAGATTAGAGCAGTCACTTTCAAAAAGGTGATATATGTAAGTGAACTCAAGCATAACCTCATCTCAATAAGTCAACTATGTGATGAAGGTTATCAGGTACATTTCAACTCAAAATCTTGTATTATTTCTAATAAAGAAAAATAAAATGTTTTAATTGGAAATAGACAAGGTAATATATACATAGTAGATTTTCATTCTACAACCTCAGATATCTGTTTACTTAATATTGTTAGCAATCAAAATGATTTTTGGCATAAAAGACTAGGACATGTTAATATGAAAAACATTGCTAGGCTATCTAAAGACGGCCTTGTGAGAGGTTTACCTTCGGGTCCCTACAAGAAGGAAGACTTCTGTAGGGCTTGTCAACTAGGCAAGCAAACTAAATCTAGTTTTAAATCAGTTAATAAGAGTGATTCACCTAGGATTTTGTACTTGATACACATTGACCTTTTTGGACCTATTACAAAGCCTAGGAGGGAAATCTTATACTCTAGTCATTGTAAATTACTTCTCAAGATTCACTTGGGTGTTCTTTCTGAGATCTAAGTCAGATACATTCAAAGTTCTTACAGATTTTCTCAGGACCATACAGATTGAGTACTCTACTCATGTTGCATTGATCAGAAGTGATCATGGTACAAAGTTTGAGTCTTTTCTTATGCATGAGTTCTGTGAGAAGGAAGGTATCAGGCATTGCTTCTCAGCGTCTAGAACTCCTCAACAAAATGGGGTAGCTAAAAGGAAGAATAGAACCTTAATTGAAGCTGCATGCACATTACTTGCAGATGCTTACATGCCCCTATCCTTTTGGGCAGAGGCTGTAAGCACAACAAATTATGTCCTGAACAGGAGTTTAATACATAAGCTTAAGAATAAGACTCCCTATGAATTTCTTAAAGGGAAGAAACCTAAACTCACCTATTTTAAAGTATTTGGTTGCATATGTTATATACATAATAATAACAAGAAATATATTAGAAAGTTTGAAGCTAAGGCTGAAGAGGGAATTTTTCTAGGATATTCCCAAGTCAGCAAAGCTTATAGGGTGTTCAATAAATCTTTTTTAAAAATTGAGGAATCAATATATGTAACTTTTGATGAGGCTAACATGTCTTATAAGGAGAAAAAAATTTCTACCAATAGCACCTTGCAGGTGCCTCACTTGTGTGAGAAATTGGGTGAGTTGAACCTTCCACAAGAAGTTATACCACCTCCTCCTCCACAAGCTGATGAAGACAGTGAAGAAGAACTTTTGGAAGAGGTTGCAATTCCTTCAACAGCAGGCATTATTCCACAAGATAAATTAAATCCAAATACTGTTGCTGAACCAACTCCACCCACTGATCTTGTCACAATAAGGGATCACCCTAGATCTCAAGTGATTGGAGACATAACAGTAGGTGTACAGATAATGCATCAACTCAACCAAGATGTGATGCATGCATGTTTCCTCTCTCAAGTTGAGCCTCAATCCATAAAAGATGCTGAGCAAGATCCCCACTGGATCATTGCAATGCAAGAGGAACTCAACCAATTTGAGAGATGTAGAGTTTGGGATCTAGTTTCAAGACCCAAAGAATACCCAGTCATTGGAACTAAATGGGTATATAAAAACAAGCTAGATACCCAAGGTGTAATTGTGAGAAACAAGACTAGGCTTGTTGCTCAAGGTTATAGGCAAGAAGAAGGAATAGACTATGACCAAACCTTTGCACCAGTTGCAAGATTAGAAGCAATCAGAATTTTCCTTGCTTATGCTGCCTACAAAAAGTTCAAAGTCTATCAGATGGATGTCAAGAGTGCCTTTCTGAATGAAGTACTTAAAGAAGAGCTTTATGTTGAACAACCTCCAGGTTTTATCTCTTCAACCCATCCTTCATATGTCTTTAGATTGCATAAAGCTCTCTATGGTTTAAAGCAGGCTCCAAGAGCTTGGTATGAGACCCTAGCTAGCTTCCTGATAGAGCATAAATTCACTAGAGGCATTGTAGATAAAACATTATTCACTAGGCACCATAAGGATCAAACTTTGTTAGTACAAATTTATGTAGATGACATTATATTTGGGTCTACTAATCCCAAACTATGCAAGATGTTTTTTCACCTCATGCATTCCAAGTTTGAAATGAGTAGCATGAGTGAGCTCTCCTACTTCCTTGGTCTCCAAGTAAAGCAGCTACCTGATGGCATTTTCATATCCCAGGCTAAGTATGCTAAGGAGCTTATTAAAAAGTTCGGGATGGCTGATGCCTCAGCAAAGAAAACACTCATGACCACTAATGCTATAATAGACACTGATGAACATGAGAAACCAGTTGATTAGAAATTATATAGGGGTATTGTTGGGTCCTGATGAGTTCATTTTATATACCTATTTTCGGACTCATTTGAGCTTGTTTTCTCGTTGATGCACTTCACTTTAGAGCTTTATTTGTTCATATTTGTTATTATGTCCTTTTTATGAGTAAGTGCACATTTATGCTCGTGGTTGTGTATTTTGTTACTTTTATTGTTTGTACTCCTTTTTGTGATTGCCTAGAATGTCTGCACAAATTAGTGATTTGTTTTTCCTATCGGTACTGGGGTCGTGTGCGTGTTCTGGGATGGTTGTGAAATTGGAATACTGCGCACGATCATGGGATCAAATGCGCACGACCACTGGTCGTGCGCCCCTGATCGTGCGCACTACTCTTTATTTTCCAAAATCTGCCTGGGGTAATCGCACGACCACTGGTCCTAGTGCGCACGACCACTGGTCGTGCGCCACTGATCGTGTGCATTGATTCCTCTTTTCTGGAGTCCTATCTGGGGTAATCGCACGACCATTGAACTTAGTGCGCACGACAAATGGTCATGCGCCACTGCTCGTGCGCGTTATCCTAGTTCTTCTTCCTAATCTGCCATGCCAGTGCGCACGATCACTGGACATAGTGCGCATGACCACTAGTCGTGCGCCCGTGATCGTGCGTATTGTTCAAATCTGCTTTCTATAAATATTGCAGGCCTCGCCCTAATTCAGGATAGCTGGAATCGCTCGACATTTCTCCGCCATTTTCGTCTCCGAGGAAGTGTTCCGCCGTTCCCCTTCATCTTCCATCGTAGGGAGGTGCTCCGGGCAAGCTTTCACCGCCATATCCAAGCCGGAGCTTCCTCTCGGCCTCCTCCTTCATCTTTGAGCTTCAAGAAGAGCTTGACCTAGCTTTCTCCATCAAGCTAGGAGAAGTTGTGCCATCCCCCATCGGATCGTGACACGAAGAAGACGGGCCATTGGAAGGTGGTGACAATCCTTCTCTACCCCGGACGCAGTTGAGGACCGAGCTTGGACGCGGATTGACAACCCGACAATTCCAACAGTGAATCCTCAGCAAGACTTCGGATCCGGTCGATTTCACACACTCTTTTCTTGTTTGGTTGTTGAATGTGTAGTTAAACTCTTGTATATGATGAAGTATGCTTAGTTTGTAAAACGTTTATATACAATCATGTCTACGTGATTTTGTATTTTCGTTATTTACTTGAGGTGCGCCATATTCCATCCACCACCATCCACCCTTGCCGTACTAGCAATTTCTAGTGGCGTGCGTAGAGAAGAGGTTCTCACGAACCTCATTCCACCATTCTCGTCACCTCATTCGCAAGCCTACTCGCCCATCCGCCTAGTGATTCGGTGCACAGCGACCCGACTAGTCTTCCATCCCGCCTGACGAAGCATCGCATAACGGCGTTGCGTAGGAGTAGTTGTTAGATTTTTACTTTCTTTTTCTGCAAATATCAAAACCCCCCTTAGTTAACTCCGACCTAATGACTTCAATCTCAAGTCCTCCTCGAAATTAACTCCACCTTACTGTGTTCCTTGAGAGATCGATACTTGGGAAAACTCGCCTATTTCATATTACTTGTGCGTCCGGTTCACTTCCGTGATCTTACGCATCAAGTTTTTGGCGCCGTTGCCGGGGAACACAGTCGTGTGAGTTTTTGGAGAGGGTGATAGGAGATAGAAGCCCTTTTCTATTTGTTTATTTCATGTTTCTTCTTTGCTTTAGTTTTTAGAATCTGTTTCTTGTTTTTATTTGTTCTTATTCTAGTTTTAATTTTTCTGTAGCAGGTTTTCCTATTTTTTTTATCTGTGGTGTGTAGTTAATTGTTGCTTAGAAACTTTCTGTTGGTGAATTCTTCTTGTTGTACCATGTATTCTTATATGAATATTCGTTGCCGATGGTGCGGGGATTATAGGCATGGTAGTGATAAGTGCCCCACTGAAGATTGTGAGCATAATTCTCGTGGTTCTGTGTATGGAGCACCGTCTTCCTATGGTACTTCATACACCCAACCTATGTCTTATGGTCACTCCTCTTCAACGCATTCATCTTTTTTCTTATTCCTCTCCGGTACCACCTGGATCGAGGAGTACTGGAAAACGATGTTTGTGTTGTCGTAGCACCGACCACGTGTTGAAAGATTGCGCAGAATTTCAGCGCCAGTTGGAGGAGGATGATGAACCGGGTATCCGATTCACTCTATCACCCTCTCAAATGGCCGCCCCTTCTGATTCTGATGATATATTCGCAGCACCACCTTGTCTATGGGGGACTGCTATAGATATGCCCATAAGACTTTCTGCTGATCGGTGTGATGACATTGTGTTGGATATTGTATCCACAATTCCTGGATTTGAGGAAGCCACCTGTCAAGCTAAGATGAATTCACAATGTATCTGATGAAACCTCTTAAGTTGTGCTTGCAGTTATTCCACACTAAGTGCACACCAATGTCAGGGTGCAGTAGGTCAATATACACGGGTCTGCACGACGTAATCCCTCGTTGAGCAGATCAGTGTGATGGCCTACGTGTACTCTCTCTATTGGAGTGCACTTACTTTCAAGTACAGGGCCATGTTTATGCAAGAGAAGACAAGGAGAAAGGATGGGTCAAGGAGCAGATCTTGGGTGGAAAGACAAAAATCCGTCTAAGTATAATTCGATGAGAATCACCAAGTGATTCTCGCCGATTCGGCGAGAATCACTAGTGATTATCGCCGAATCGTCAAGAATCATTAGTGATTCTCGCCGACTCCTTCCGGCTACCTCAAAATGGTGCCAAGTAAGATTCGGCGAGAATCACTAATGATTCTCGCCGAACCCGTCGCTGAGTAGGTCATGAATACCAAGTGAAAATCGTTGAGAATCAACAAGTGAATCGTTGAGAATCACTCGGTGATTCTCGACGAATCGTCGAGAATCGTTAACTGATTCTCGCCGATTCGTCGAGAATCACCAATGATTCTCGACGAATTTTACTTGGCGTTTTCTCTGGATGCTGCTGGACCGGATTCTGCCACTAGACTAGTTTGAACCGGATTTCGGGTTTCTACTTGTGGGACCCACAACGGTCATATTGTATGGGTCTTCAATGTATAAATACATGGGTATTTTTGAACAGTCGGGGGGCGAAGAAAACAAGAAATACGCGAGCACGTACAAACCCTAAATCGTCGCTTCCGCTACGCCGTCGCCGCCGCCGCTTGCGATAAGCTGGTCGCCGTTGTTGATCGCGTCTCTTCCCGATCTCCGGCGACAGAAGCTTAGCAAAGCTTTGAGTCTCACGTGTCTATCCAGAGATCTCTTGTATCTCGATTTGTTGATCGGGAATAACTTCCCCGTCCGAATCGATCGAGACGACCGATCCTCGCGTGACCGTTGGAAGACCAAGCTAGCTTCGCTACGAAGATTGGATCTCTAAGTTCAGCAGCCGCTCATCATCATAGCCGCCGATCCCGAAGCAAGCCGCCGCTCGTCTTGACGCCGCCGGTTCCGGGGAGATCCTTTCCAAGAAATACCAAGGTTGTAGACTCTTCGTTGACTTCACGAACACGTCGTTGAACGAAGAGGAACACCGTAGTCTCCAAACGAAGTTTGTATCTCGTGTACATTCTATTTTACTTTTGTTGTAAAGGAACGATTGTTCTGTGTTGTAAGGGTTGGTTGCAACCCGGTTTGTGGGAGTGTTGACTCCTACGTGTGGAAGGGTTCCTTCCGATAGTGCAAGGATTGGATTTCAATCCTGTTGGAGAAGTGACCGAGTCGTCCCTTGTTGGGAGATAGGTCGAAGGGGGAAAGTGGATGTACCCAAGTCGGAGAACCACTATAAATTGCCTGTGTATTCTGTGTGCTGTGCTGTTTGTTTTTATTGTGCAGGTACCATCTTAAATTTCGCAAATACGCTTCACGTCGCCTATTCCCCCCCCCCCATAGGTGAACATAGTTGACACTAGGTGGACTTTCAAGTGATATCAAAGCGAGGTTACTCATCAAAAAGGCTAACACCTTGAGTAGATTCCTGCCACCAGTGTCAAAAGCATGGAGCTGGATTATGAGATATCGCCACTCAAACTCCCCGCATGCACAAAGGATTATTATCCCATCTGGAGAATGAGAGTGTCATTTCACCTTGATGCTATCGATCCTCGAACATCCTTCATCCTGTAAGAGGGCCCGTTTATTCCCATGAAGACCTCCGACTCTGGGATCCAAGTGCCCATGTGCATTGCTGAGATGTCAGAGACGGAACTGTCACTATTTAACTTGGACGAGAGGATTCGTCAAATTATCTTGGATATCTGCTCTGGAGCTTCTCGCTATAGATTAGCAAAAAGTAGGACGGCTAAATCCATGTGGGTGATGATCTCAGAGTTGATGGGGGAGTCAGAGAAAGCTGGAATATGCTGTCAACCAGAGGAGGAAGCCTATGTGGGGGTCCTCACCTCTGAAGATGAAGGCAAGCATCTCTCGGACAACATCAGAGCTCCAGTGTCCGTGTCTGAGACTGAAGAGACCAGTGAGGAAAGCAGCTCTGATGAGGATGACGCAATGGTCACTGGCTCGAATGACAATAACACTGAAGAGCAGGTAACTTCCTCATCCTGCCCCATCTCTTTTGAACTTTCTGAAGACAGGAACTGCTTTCCTCCAGAAGATTCTGATTCTCTGAAGAGATCCCTTCAGTCAAGCAACCTACTTGCTGAGGAGCAAGCTCAAGAGATTGCTCGACTGAAGATCTTGTTGGTTCTCCAATTGGCGTCCAACAAGGTTAAGGGCTCTAAGATCTTAGCTCTAGAGAGAAGTCTAGAGAATGAGAAACGAATAGTATCAAACTTTTCCAAAGTTGATGCTATAAAGAGAAAGCAAGAAAACGGGTGGATCTCCTGGATTATCAATGCGTGGAGAAATGGGGAAACGGTGTTCCGACCCCCCACTCCAAGCAGAAAGGCAACTCATCATGCCTTCAGGTATGACCACAGGAATAGTCGTGGTCACTGCAAGGGTGATCTGTCCCCATGTGGAGACACCCATAGTGCAAGGGCCGTCGTGGCAACCCACGAGAGAATACCTAAGGCTCACTCTGAGCCCTTTGTATTCACTGACACGGCCTCAACTCGGTGTGAATCTGCATGTCCCTGCTCACAGAAGACTTCTCACCACCCGAGGACACAGAATAGGGAAGATAGAAGTCATGGTGTTAGTTTTCATGGGGCCTCTGGAAGGGGGATGCCTGTGAGAAAGGCACCACCTTCCCGGCCTCATGACGCTCACAACATGCATTCATTCCACCCTTCCACGTGTCACGATGGAAGAAAAAAGTTTGTGAGGCGATCATGCTTTATCCCGGTTAGACCTAGGACCGAGACTACCTCAGTCACTAGATCAGGTCAGAAACGGCGATACAACATTCACCCGTGTTGGTGCTATGGCAGAGTGGGGCACTTTGCCATCGACTGTTGGTACAACCCCTCTGTGCCAACGGCAAGGGCTTATCCACATTCACGGGACAGAGGTAGTCTTCCTGACAGGTTCTCTGAAGGAAGGCAGTCAAGTTCTTATGCTAACAGGAACCTAGGACCCAACATGATTTGGGTTCCTAAGGTAAGGTAATTCCTTTTTGTAGGGTAGTCTATGTTCCCGTAAATATGATGGGAACTAGACAGTAGGTGTTCCACGACTGAAATGGAACATGCATCTGGAATAACAGAAGTGACATATATATCAGCATACTCACATCGAGCACCTGGTATGTTATAGTCAGAGAGACTCATTGTTAACTCTCATAATCCCAGGTACTTTTGATCAGTTCAAGGACTTGTGTCATATTGCATCCTCATTTACATATATATCTCTATCTATGTGTATATTTATACTTATGCTTATACATGTATATGTGCACATCTAAGGATAAGTTAACTCGATACATGCAAACCTTTATACATCAATAAAGAGTTAACGATGATATGTCATTGTGAATCTCGACAACTCACAATTGACATCAAGAAGTTTTTGGAAAAGCCTCGTTCAAACCCAAATAGAGTGGCTTTAAAATATATATGTATTTATCATTTTTATATTGACTTGACATCAGAAGAATTCGAAAATGTTTCAATACTTCTTAACGTGAAAATTCCTAGTAAAGAAACCTTTCAATTTCGACTTAGACAAATCCCGCCGACCTTTCATTTCCACGGGAAACTTACCACAGAGCTGAAATCCCGCCGACCCTGTATATACTTGGAATCTCACCGACCCTTCACCTTCCTTAAGAATCCCGCCGAAGGAGCAAGCTACACGAATCCCGCCGACCTTCGCAGAAAACACGCCAAATCGCAAGGTTTCTTCCGCCGACCCGCAGGAAGCTCGTCGCACCGCCTTCGCAAAATCCCGTCGAATCCCGCCGAACCCTGCAGGAAGCTCGTCACTACACGAATCCCGCTTCTCCATCGTCTTCCCGTAAGTTCCCGCAAGGTTCTCGCAAGGTTCTCGTCAAATCGCACCGGCTTCCGTCGAATCCCGCCGAACCTCGCAGAAAACTCTCCTATCCACCGTATGTCTTCCCAAAGGACGCTCAAGGAAGAGTTCTCGCAGGAAGCTCACCAACTCACTTCCGTCTACGCCCTTAGGTAACCTCTTCCTCTCCCGTACTTGGACGTTCTCACTAGTGATGCTTTCCTTTTGAATGTTCATTAAAGCTTAGAGTAGGGCTTCTCTCTCTAGATCTGCAATGGCTCCAAGGACAACTGCTGGGTTGGTCACTAGTTGCGAGCTTATTCGGACTGGGTTCTCTCACGCCTCGGACGAATTCCGCAACATCATTCTGATGCTGGAAGAGGCTGGGCTAACATTCGTCCTGGAGCACCCTTGCAAAATCTTGGACAAAGAGGTGCTGGAGTTCTTCGCCACCGCAAGACTCCGAAATGGCGACTCACTAATCAAAAGCAAGGTGGCTGGGGCAAAGGTCAAGCTGTCTGCCAGCAAGCTGACTCGCTTCCTGCTGCTTTCTAGCTCGGAGCATGAGGACTATCTGGAGGATGATGACAAAACCAGAACTCTCTTATTCTGCGGTCTCCCACGAGGAACTCGGTCAATAAAGAGAAAGGATATGAATGAAGAAGGGAAGCTCCTGTCTGACATTATTGGAAAGGTGCTCATCTGCAAGCCGGGCTCTCATGACCATATCTCAGCGGATATGTTCAAGATCCTGATAGCTGTTGTCTGCCGTAAAAGGTTCAACTGGGGGGAGTTGCTGTTCGAGAAGATCAAGGACACCTTGGGCTCTCCGAGTTTTGGCCGTATCATAAGTCTGTATCTAAATCAGCTAAATGGAGACAGGTTTGACATGTGCAAAGGTGTTCCTCTACATTACTTGAAGAAGATGGACTCAAGTGTGTTTGACCGATGGGAGAGGCGTATTGGGCAGACTGCCGTGGAAGAACAACAGGGAGTATCTCCAGCAGTCACCCCCAATGAAGTTCCTGATACCTTGACTGCAGGAATTGAGGGGGAGCCTCTACCCCCTCATACTGATGTAGTATCTGACATCTCCCAACTGGCCAGAGATGCTGTGGCAGATCTACACGAAGGAAGTGAACCTGAGCTGGAGAATGGGGAGGCCCCGAACCGAAACGAGCAAGGAGCCAAAGCTACTGGACTGGAGACTGCTGACAACGAGTTGGAAGATGCTGCTGATATAGATGATTTCTTGGATGATGACGGAGAGGAAGACGGGAATGAGGGACATGAAGTATTGGAGGCTCCGGATCTTTTTGAACCTCCATCTGACAAGCATATACCAGTGGAGGGGGAGTCAGATAAATCTACAGAGGCCGCCAGCATTCCTCCATTAGAGACTGTGCTTGTATCCAGCTCTACAGATGCGTCTGCTGAAGGGCAAGGCCCACAAGTGCCTCCGGCTCTTCCATTACGAGATGAGCTAGCCACTCACACTGTAAATGTCATTCAGGGCATTGTGAATGAACTCAAAGCCTCCTTTGATGAAGCTCAGAATAAACTGCTGAAAAGGATTAAGACATCTGAAAATCTCATGCTCAAGAATATGGTGGAGATCAACCATAAACTGGACGAGATGGAGAAGAAATTTGAAGAAAAGTACACCGAGGCCGGCCAAGCTGTCACACTTCTCATGGCCGGATTGAAAAAGAACACTGATACTCTTGCTGTAGTAAATCAGAATGCACATGTTGTAGCTAACAACATTCAAAAGTTTGACGGTAATATGGTCACTCTCAACGCCAATCAGCAGGCCTTGGTCACTGAATTCTCCCGGACCACCAAGCATATTGATGACTCCCTGCACTCCTATGCAAACTTCATCGCTGTCGAAGCCAAAAAGGGGGAGAAGGACTACATTGCTAAGATGGCTGAACTCCGAGAAGTCATGATCAATAACTTCGAACAGTCAAACAAGTACGTCTATGAGAGCTGCTGGTGGATGCTCCAACAGGCGTTAGGCGCGTTAGGCGTCGTTTTGCCTGACAATCCTGCAGGTATTCATGCTCCTAAGACTTCTATGGCTGCTGCGGGAGTAAGTGTTGCTGAGGGAATAGGTGCAAGTGCTGCAGATGTTCCCATAAGTGAAGCTGATGCTAGGGCTATTTCCAAAGCTAAACTGATGAGCATGTTTGACCAAGAGGCCATAGCAAAAGCCAGGGGCAAGAGAAAAGCTCAGGAAGGGACCTCCAGGGAGACACTAGCTGAGAAGAGAATCAGAATGAGTGAGGAGGAAGTACGAAATGAAAAGTGGAGTCCAGTTTCAAAGAACATCATCTTGGACACCTTTTGGCTACAAGAAAAAGGAGAACTCAATCGAAACGAAGTATACAGCCAGTATGAATGTGAGATGCATAAGACGTATGAAGCCAAAAGGAACATCTTCTTCAGAAACAACACGGATGCAGATAAAGTTCCTCCTCCCAGATATTACCCGAAGCCTAAAGAGTACATGGAGAGACAAAGGAAGAAGTTTTTGGCGCAAAAACTCAAGGATGACTTAGCTAAGGAAAGATAGTCAACAACTTGTAGCTTGTCATTCTCTCCTAAGAACATTTAATGCTTATTGTTATGATATGAACAATTCTGAGATTATATATATATATATATATATATATATATATATATATATATATATATATATATATACATTTGTATTTGAATATGTGAATGACTCAAGTCCTGATCTGGTTGTTTATATTCTCTTGTGCTGCATGTTTAACTTCTGAATGCTGTTTTTTATTATTTGATTAGTGTTATTTATCTTAGCTAGTAGGGTTTTGGCTTCATCAAATAGGGGGAGATTATTGGGTATTGTATCCACAATTCCTGGATTTGAGGAAGCCACCTGTCAAGCTAAGATGAATTCACAATGTATCTGATGAAACCTCTTAAGTTGTGCTTGCAGTTATTCCACGCTAAGTGTACACCAATGTCAGGGTGCAGTAGGTCAATATACACGGGTCTGCACGACGTAATCCCTCGTTGAGCAGATCAGTGTGTTAGCCTACGTGTACTCTCTCTATTGGAGTGCACTTACTTTCAAGTACAGGGCCATGTTTATGCAAGAGAAGACAAGGAGCAAGGATGGGTCAAGGAGCAGATCTTGGGTGGAAAGACAAAAATCCGTCTAAGTATAATTCGATGAGAATCACCAAGTGATTCTCGCCGAATCGTCAAGAATCATTAGTGATTCTCGCCGACTCCTTCCGGATACCTCAAAATGGTGCCAAGTAAGATTCGGCGAGAATCACTAATGATTCTCGCCGAACCCGTCGCTGAGCAGGTCATGAATACAAAGTGAAAATCGTTGAGAATCAACAAGGGAATCGTCGAGAATCACTCGGTGATTCTCGACGAATCGTCGAGAATCACTCGGTGATTCTCGCCGATTCGTCGAGAATCACCAATGATTCTCGACGAATTTTACTTGGCGTTTTCTCTGGATGCTACTGGACCGGATTCTGCCGCTGGACTAGTTTGAACCGGATTTCGGGTTTCTACTTGTGGGACCCACAACGGTCATATTGTATGGGTCTTCAATGTATAAATACATGGGTATTTTTGAACAGTCGGGGGGCGAAGAAAACAAGAAATACGCGAGCACGTACAAACCCTAAATCGTCGCTTCCGCTACGCCGTCGCCGCCGCCGCTCGCGATAAGCTGGTCGCCGTTGTTGATCGCGTCTCTTCCCGATCTCCGGCGACAGAAGCTTAGCAAAGCTTTGAGTCTCACGTGTCTATCCAGAGATCTCTTGTCTCTCGATTTGTTGATCGGGAATAACTTCCCCGTCCGAATCGATCGAGACGACCGATCCTCGTGTGACCGTTGGAAGACCAAGCTAGCTTTGCTACGAAGATTGGATCTCTAAGTTCAGCAGCCGCTCATCATCATAGCCGCCGATCCCGAAGCAAGCCGCCGCTCGTCTTGACGCCGCCGGTTCCGGGGAGATCCTTTCCAAGAAAGACCAAGGTTGTAGACTCTTCGTTGACTTCACGAACACGTCGTCGAACGAAGAGGAACACCGTAGTCTCCAAACGAAGTTTGTATCTCGTGTACATTCTATTTTACTTTTGTTGTAAAGGAACGATTGTTCCGTGTTGTAAGGGTTGGGTGCAACCCGGTTTGTGGGAGTGTTGACTCCTACGTGTGGAAGGGTTCCTTCCGATAGTACAGGGATTGGATTTCAATCCTGTTGGAGAAGTGACCGAGTCGTCCCTTGTTGGGAGATAGGTCGAAGGGGGAAAGTGGATGTACCCAAGTCGGGGAACCACTATAAATTGCCTGTGTATTCTGTGTGCTGTGCTGTTTGTTTTTATTGTGCAGGTACCGTCTTAAATTCCGCAAATACGCTTCACATCACCTATTCCCCCCCATAGGTGAGCATAGTTGACACTAGGTGGACTTTCACATTGTGGCGCCATCTCTCCCCATGCACTCTTCCCCTCTTGTTGATTCACCCCTGGAGGAACCCACACATATTTTCTCTGATATTGTTGCTCCTCCGCCTTCTTTGCAAGAATTATCTATCCCTATTTTTAGTGAGTCGGTTGATGATATTTGGCCGGATTGTGATTCTGAGCCTGAGGATGTGCCCATGTTTGATGAGGATATTATTTTCATTAATGGAAAGTATTACGTCTTGGAACATGTGGACGCACCGAGGTGTGTTGATGAGGAGATCCTCTTTGTTGAGGAAGTTTCCACTTCCTTGATGGATGAGGAGGTCCAAACCACCACCGAGGACCTCAAGCTCGCGGATTCCCCTCGCCATGACTCATATGATGCCGTCGATGATCTATGTTGGGATCCTGCTGGGAGTGCGACCGGGACCACTCCCCCTATTTCAGATTATTTTAGTTCTTCTTCTCCTTTATTTCTTGATCCCCCTTCTTTATCTGAGCCTGGGCGGGTTGAGTCTCCGCAGGAGCTTTGATTGTCTCTTAGATATCTGCAAGGAGAAAATAACCAAACTAACAATTCATCAAGGCAAGTATACCCATCGAAATGCAGCTAGGGGACACAAGTGTCGTATTGAAATCCGAGAATAGTTGAGTAAGCTTACTCACACGAAATCTATTATTTTATCGACGGAAAAATTAAGTTTTTTTAGAAGAAAGCTAAACATGCTAAAGTAAGAGAACTACTTGCAATGAAAGAGAGCTACTTGCATGAAAAGTTAAAGAGAGCTAAAAGAGCGATTAACTTAAGCTTAGTAACGATGAAGGGGAAAATGCACTCGATCAGAAATCACCTCGGCAAGAGTGGTTAGAAAAATACAATAAATAAACCTAAGCTAATTAGGGTAAAGGTCCTTGACCGTGGAGGTTCCATGAATATTGACACGCTTCTCTCGAAGGCCGTGCCTAACTGAGTTTAGGAAGGTCCGACCGACTCTCGCCTAAATCGGAGGCCTAAAACTCGCTTTACGCGGTGAACCCCGCTATTGGATTTTACTCCAATCCGGGAGATTTGAACGTCTGCCTCTCTCGAGGGGTGCGAACAACTCCCTTTACTCTTGAGTGCTCATTTCAAACTTTCGGCCTCTCGGCTAGCCCAGAATGAAAGCAAAGGTGGAGAGTATATATCGATGATATACCTCCAACCCGTGATAAATCAAGAGTAATTCAAAGCTAAACCCTAAAAAGAAAAGGTAAGATTCAAAGCATCATAACCTAATCACTCGAATCTCGGATCATTAAGATCGAGTACATGGAGGATTAGTTAATCATGGTGAGGTGGAAGAGGGGGGATGAGTAGAAGAAGAAAATGAAAACAGAGCAGCAACGAAAAAGAAAACAACACTTTTTATTAATTGAAACAGAGATCTTACAGCTTGAAAACTAGAGGTTACAAGTGCATGGAAAGGAAAACTACGCTATCATTAACATTATACTACAAAACAAAGCTAGGAACTAATACAGGGAAAGCATAAAGCTAGAGCTACGAACTAAAAATGAAAATACATGCTTAAAAAGTTCAGAAATACAAAGGACAGAACCTCCCCTCTCAAAGCAAAAGGTCTCCCTGAACCCTTAGAGTTGGGCTCTATTTATAGAATTTTTCGGGTCGGGTCACGCCCCCCTGTCACGCCCTGGTCGGGCGTGACCCTGGGGCGTGACACATTCGGCGCGACTTTTTCGGGCTGGAATTGAATTCTGACGAAGTAGTTGAGGTACACGCCCACAAGTCACGCCCTGGTAGGGCGTGTACCTGGGGCGTGTTCTTTGCGGCGTGACTTTGTTGAGCTGAAATTGAATGCTGGAGGTGACGGGCGGAATTGCTGAAGTACACGCCCATATGTCACGCCCGGGTCAGGCGTGACCCTGGGGCGTGACACTTTCGGTGCGATGGTGGAGCGGGAAAAACGAGTGCGCTGCGGAGATTCCTTGGAACCTGGGGATACGCCTCTAGAACACGCCCGTGTCGGGTGTGACACGGGCGTGACAGAGGGCGTGTACACCAAGTTTCCACGGAATGCAGTTTCGGACCAATTGCTTCATTCCTCTGGGTTACACGCCCTAGGTACACGCCCTGGTAGGGCGTGACCTTGGGGCGTGTCACAACAAAATTCGGCTGAAAGCCGTGAAAACCTGCAAAAAGCAGAAAAAATGCATTAGCGACAAAAATATATACAAAGGGGAATCAAAATAAGTACTTTACAAGACATGATTTGCTTTAAAACCCCGAAAATATCCTAATAAAATTGACTGCAAAACGTATTATCAAATTCCCCCAAGCTTAAGTTTTGCTTGTCCCCAAGCAAAGATATAAAGACTAGCTAATCATAAAAAGTGACTAATTCAAAAAGTTTTAATCATACTTACACAAGTACTATGCGAAATTCTTGGCAGGGAGAATGTAAAACGTAAATCTAAAACAATTATTTAGGTATGATTTAACTTTTATAAACTTTACTTAATAAAAATAAATAATCCAGAATTTTGACGAAATTCTTTAAATAGATTTGAGCAAGGCAATGAAAATGAAAAGAATGTATTGAGTTATTACTAGATCCAAGCAACGCATTATAATTATATCAATTAAATAACAAAAATCTAAGTTTAAATCCAAAACTAAAACTGATTTACTCTTCTTCTTTTCTTAGTTATTAAATAAAATTAAAAAAAGGGCGCAAATCAAAAGGACTTAATAGGACCGAAACGTTTGGTTTAGGAATATGAATAAGAGTGAAATTCAAATATAAACATGGAGGTTTAAAAATCACACTAAACCAAAACAACGAGTTTCAAAAAAAAAATAAATTTATTTTAAACAAAATATGTATAAATAAATTTATTTTTTTTTATGATTATTTATCTCTTTTTTTATTATTATTATTTTCATTCATTTTTTTCTCTTTTGTTTTTCAATACATTACTTTTGAGTACACTTTTTTCAACAATTTCGCCAAAGATAACACAAAATTTCCTATCACGAAAATTTTAGAGTGAAACTCAAGCCTAAATTAGCGCGATTAGATAGGTAGGAATTTGGGCTTTGGTCAAAATGAAATGCTGTGTGGAGTTATCAAATGAATTTGGAAAAAAAAACTCAAAAGCGGCTAACTAGTGGTAAAAGATTTTAGGTTGGCAGGAAAGCTCAAACGTAAACAAAAATGGCCTAAATCATTTTCACGCATTTTTTTTAAATTTATTTAAAACATAGAGTCGATAAATTTCAAAAAGCAAGTTCGAGATAATAAAAGAAGATTGATGAAATTATCTTGAAAATAAGAATAATATGTGACTTGGATCGTTCATATCTACTACGTTATTCAAAATTTGTTATTACAAAAATTATCTAAAGACGAAAAGGAAAATAATAGATGATAAATTTTTAGAGAAAGTAAAGAAAATAAAGAACGGAAAACCATAATAGAAATGCACGTTTTAGAGAAATATTTTACCTTAACATGCTACCGTGAATTAGAAACACAGCATGTCCAACATTTTACTTGTGAGATATGATTAAAAAGAATGATTAGAAAAATTATAATTAACTACGTTGTTTATAAAGAAGTTTGAGAAAAACAAAACATAAACATGGGGTACTTATTGAAATACCAAAATGCAGCTATATATATACATATTTTGTTTTTTGAATTTTTTGAATTTTTTTGAATTTTTGGAATTTTTTTTGAAATTTTTGGATTTTTTGGATATTTACAAAAAGCAAAAAGGAGGAACTCATCCCCCAAGCTTAAAATCTACATTGTCCTCAATGGAGAAGGAGGTCGGAGAACGAGAGAAAAGTAAAGGACAGAAATGAAAGACAGAATTGAAAAACAGGTACTTCCCCGGTTTTATTTTGTAGGGAAAGCTGAGGGATGCCGCTCCGCCATGCTTGTGCTGTGGGTCGTCATGAAACGTCGTCCGGTGGACTTTGTCATGGAATCAGAACTGTTGGAGCAGGCGAGCGCAGAAGTTTCAGCTTGCCGGAGCCATTCGGGGCAAAAATTGGAAAAGAAAGAAAACAAAAAAAGAAAACTTGGGTTGCCTCCCAAGATCGCCCTTTGTTTAAAGCGTCGTTTGAGCTCGACGCATCAAAATAATAATGTCCCAAATATTGTTTAACAATAAAGTTCGAATAAAGTTCAAAGTTTATGAGAAAAAAAAGTTCAGATTAATCAAATGTTAGGACCGGAAAGATAGATTTAACAGGGTTGAGACTGACATCATCACAGAAATACAGTTTAAGACGCTGACCATTCACTTTGAAAGTACCCTTATCAGGGTGGGAAATTAAAACAGTACCATAAGAAAAGACTTCTAAAACAGTAAAAGGCCCCGACCAACGTGATTTTAATTTACCCGGGAATAAACGTAAACGTGAATTATAAAGAAGCACTTGGTCGCCCGACTTAAAGATTTTTGGGGGCCTAAGATGTCGATCGTGTAAACGCTTCGTCCGCTCTTTATAAAGTCTGTTATTGTCATACACGTAAGAGCGCCACTCGTCGAGTTCATTAAGTTGAAATTTTCTAAAATCGCCGACGGAGTGGGGATCGAAGTTTAAAAATCGTAAGGCCCAAAAGGCGCGGTGTTTTAACTCTACGGGTAAATGACACGATTTTCTGTAGACCAATCGATATGACGTACATCCGAGGGCGGTTTTGTACGCTGTTCGGTAGGCCCATAGAGCATCGTCTAATTTGGCTGACCAGTCTTTGCTAGATGTTGAAACAGTCTTTTCTAAAATTCTTTTTATTTCTCTATTGATTACTTCGACTTGTCCGTTAGTTTGGGGGTGATAGGCAGTGGAAAGCTTATGAGTAACGCCATATTTAGTTAGGATTTTTGAAAATTGCGCGTTACAGAAATGGGAACCCCTATCACTAACGATAGCGCGCGGCGTACCGAATCGAGAAAATAATTTTTTTAGGAAATTAACTACGACTCGGGCGTCATTCATAGGAAGAGCTTGGGCTTCGACCCAACGTGAAACATAATCAACGGCAACTAAAATGTACTTATTTCCGAAGCTAGAAGGAAAAGGGCCGACAAAATCAATCCCCCAGAGGTCGAAAACTTCGCACTCTAGGAAATAATTTTGTGGCATTTCATTTTTATTCGAAATATTTCCCGACCGTTGGCAACTATGACACCTACTCACAATGGCATGCGCGTCTTTAAACAGGGTGGGCCAGTAAAAACCCGCGCTTAACACTTTGTGAGCGGTGCGAGCAGCTTGATAGTGCCCACCTGTCGGTCCTTCATGCAAATGTTTAATAATATCTAATCCTTCATCAAAAGAAACACACCTCCTGATCACTTGGTCTGCACAGACTTTAAAAAGATGCGGGTCCTCCCAAAAATAGTTTTTCAGCTCAGAAAAGAATTTCTTCTTTTGCTGAGACGAAAACTCTTTTGGGAGCACACGGGCCACTAGATAGTTGGCGATGCGGGCAAAACAAGGAGAAGTAGATGTGTTAATTATGAACAGCTTCTCATCAGGGAAATAGTAATGAAAAGAATTTTCGTCTAATTGTTCTATAAACGGGTTGTCTAGGCACGAAAGGTGGTCAGCGGCCAAGTTCTCGGCACCTCGCTTATCACGGATCTCTAAGTCAAACTCCTGGAGGAGTAAGACCCAGCGAATCAAGCGAGGCTTGGCATCCGTTTTAGAGAGAAGATATTTGAGGGCCGAGTGGTCCGTAAAAACAATAATTTTCGAAAGAGTAATATAAGGGCGAAGTTTGTCAAATTCGAATACTACAGCTAAGAGCTCCTTCTCGATTGTAGTGTAATTTTCCTGTGCAGATGTGAGTGTTTTACTAGCGTAATAAATGGGGTGGAAGTTTTTGGAAATACGTTGACCTAGTACGGCTCCCACCGCATAACTACTCGCATCACACATAATCTCAAATGGAAGATCCCACACCGGAGTTATCATGATTGGGGCATTAACTAATTTTTCTTTTATTAAATTGAAGGCAGCTAGACAGAGGTCATCAAAGATGAATGGGGCCTCTTTTTCTAAGAGATGGGTAAGGGGCTTGGTGATTTTGGAAAAGTCCTTTATGAAGCGGCGGTAGAAACCCACATGACCCAGGAAACTTCTTATAGCTTTTAGGTTCGTAGGTGGCGGCAGGTTCTCGATAACTTCTATTTTCGCAACGTCTACTTCAATACCCCTTTCAGAAATTTTATGTCCCAAAACTAACCCTTCCCTTACCATAAAATGACATTTTTCCCAATTTAAGGCAAGGTTAGTTTCTTCGCATCGCTCTAAGAATTTTTCAAGATTCTCTAAGCAACTATCGAAGGAATTCCCGAATACAGAGAAATCATCCATAAAAACTTCCATAATGCTTTCTACGTACTTGTCAAAGATGGCGAGCATACATCGTTGGAATGTAGCCAGCGCATTGCACAATAGAAACGACATTCTTCGGTAGGCGAAGGTGCCGAAGGGACAAGTAAACGTAGTTTTCTCCTGGTCCTCGGGGGAGATGGGGATTTGAAGATACCCCGAGAGGCCATCGAGAAAACAATAAAAGCTATGTCCGGAAAGTCGTTCTAAAATTTGATCAATGAACGGCAAGGGGAAGTGATCCTTGCGGGTGGCGTCATTCAACTTACGGTAATCTATACACATTCGCCATCCAGTCACCGTCCGAGTCGGGATTAATTCATTATTTTCATTACTTACTACCGTTATCCCTCCCTTCTTTGGTACTACCTGTACTGGGCTAACCCACTTACTGTCGGATATAGGATAGATAATTCCTGCGTCTAACAATTTCATAACCTCGCCCTTAACTACGTCTTTCATGTTTGGGTTTATACGGCGCTGAGGTTGTATAGAGTTACGAGAATTATCTTCCATTAAGATTTTATGAGTGCAGAAAGATGGGCTTATGCCCTTGATATCAGATATCTGCCAAGCAATAGCTTGGCGATGCTTTTGTAAAATTGAAAGAAGTTTATTCTTTTGTGCATCCGTGAGGTAGGCCGAAATTATGACAGGCAGCTTAGAGTCCTTTTCTAAGAAAGCATATCGAAGGTGCTCTGGTAGTTCTTTCAGTTCCAAGGTAGGGGGGTCATCATACGAGGTTTTGGAAATTTGTTCTTTTTCAAAAACTATGTCCTCGTACACTTTTTTATATGAAAAATTAAAAGGGGTGTTGCTAGCGGCCATGATGGCTTCGTGCAGCGATTCAGTTGGAAAAGTAGAAGAGGAACAGAAATCAAAAAATTCTTTTTCAAAATCAGAAAGGCGGGTGCAGGATTCTTCACTTAAGTGTAGAGATTCAGTTGGAGGAGTAGGAGAGGAACAAAAATTGGAAAATTCTTCTTCAAAATCAGAGGTGTGAGAGAAGGATTCTTCACTTACGGTATCCATGAAAAAACAGGAGTCATCATTAGCTAGTGTGTTCTTCATCGAGGGGGTGATAGAGAAAGTTACCTCATCGTCGCCCACTCGAAGGAAGAGCTTACCATTGCTTACGTCAATGATAGCTCGGGAGGTGGCAAGGAAGGGTCGGCCAAGGATCAGGGGAACCTCGAAGTCTTCTTTGATGTCCAAAATGACAAAGTCCACCGGGAAGATGAACTTGTCAACTTTGACTAGGACGTCCTCCACTATTCCTAACGGGTATTTGACTGATCTGTCGGCGAGCTGGATACTCATGCGTGTGGGGTTGAGACTACCAATTCCTAACTTTTTAAACAACGAGAGGGGCATAAGATTAATACTCGCACCTAAGTCGGCTAAAGCTTGTTTGACAAAGAGATCACCAAAGACACACGGGATAGAGAAATTACCCGGGTCACTGATTTTCTTCGGTAATCCGTTTGTCAAAACCGCCGAGCACTCGACATTTAACGTGACATGAGAAAGGTTCTCTAACTTCTTCTTGTTGGTTAGGAGGTCCTTAAGGTATTTTGCGTACTTAGGCATCTGGGATATGGCTTCGTGGAAAGGCAGATTTATGTGGATTTGTTTAAACATTTCTAAAAAATGGGTGTATTGATCATCCTGTCGTTGTTTATTAAGTTCGGAAGGGTATGGCAGGGATGGATTATTTTTAAAGGTGGGTGTTGGAGTGAGTTGTTTTTCTAAAATAGGAGTGATAATTTCTTCGGCAGAGGGTGGAATTTTTAAAACGGGAACAGAGCTTTGATTTTTTAAAGCGGAAGCGGAGATTGCCTCAGGCTCTTCACTTATCGTACCAGGAACTTTCTTCCCACTCCGAAGAGTTATAGCTTTCGCTTGCTCTCTCGGGTTGGGCTCGGTATTGGAAGGAAGAGACCCTACGGGTCGCTCAGAAATCATTTTAGCGAGCTGTCCTACCTGATTTTCTAAATTTTTAACACTTCCGGTAAAGGTTCTAATCGTAGCGTCATTAGCATTCATGTATTTTGAAAACATTTCCTCCAAATTTGGAGGTTTTGGAAAACTTTGAGGAGGTGGTGGTGGTGCAGAAAAATCACTTTGCGGTGGCGGGCGCACAACATTCGATGGATTGCTCCACGAAAAATTCGGATGATTTCTCAACGCAGGATTATAACTATTCGGAAAATTAAAACCAGGAGGATGATAATTCGCAGCAGAAAAATTATTAAAAGCAGTTCTAGGCATATTATTTACATAATCCAAATGTTCAGCGGGAGGATTTGCAGATTCCCATACCTGAGGGGCGGAGGTAGCAGTCATCTCCGTAACTTTTTTGCTTAATATTTCAACTTGCAATGCGAGTTGGGAGACGTTGTCCACTTCAAAGAGACCTGTAGGTTTGTTTGGGCGGGACCTAGGCACATTTCACTGGTAAGTGTTCATGGCCATGTCTTCAAACAGGTCAAGAGCTGCTTCCGGGGTCTTATGGTTTAAAGTACCGCCAGAAGCTGCGTCTATCATTTGTTTCGTGCTTTGATTTAGCCCATTATAGAACGTCTGCACCTACAACCATACAGGCAGAGCGTGATGTGGGCATCGTCTTAATAATTCTTTAAATCTTTCCCAGGTTTCGTAAAGGGTCTCAGAGTCTATTTGTCCAAAGGCAGAAATGTCATTCCTAAGTTTTGCAGTTTTAGCAGGCGGAAAATACTTGCCCAAAAATTTTTCAGTTAATTGCGTCCAAGTAGTTATGCTATTTTTAGGAAGGGTGTTCAGCCACTGCTTAGCCTTAATTCTAAGAGAGAAAGGAAATAATCTTAGCCTAATAGCATCATTTGTGACACCATTATCTTGAAGGTGCCACAAATCTCAAGAAAGCTGGCTATGTGTGCGTTCGGGTCTTCATCTTGAAGCCCGTCAAATTGCACATACTGCTGCACCATTTGAATTATGCTAGGCTTCAGTTCGAAATTATTATTATTTATTGCAGGGCGAACTATACTAGATTCTGTACCCTCGAGATTCGGTCGTGCATAATAGGACATAGGCCTTTGCACGGCTTCCTCCACGTTGGGTTCTGCCATTCTTAAGGTAGAAAATGACTCGGAATCCTCAACCGGCACTTGGGTAGTAGGGCCTTGAAATCGCGATCTTCTCCGAAGAGTACGCTCAATTTCGTGGTCCAGGTCCAAAGTAACCGACGGACTTCCGCGGGTCATACACTAGAAGAACAGAGGAGAAGAAAGACTAAAAAATAAAATAGCTAATGAAGTTCAAAAAAAAATTTTTTGAAATAGATTTTTTTATGTTTTAACTCCCGAACTTCCCAAGGGCTACCCGGTGAAGGGTTCGCAAGGTACTAGATAAGATAGTGGCATTTAGAGCCACTTTGCCCTTTTCGAGAGAATTAGGTGGTGTAGAAAAATTTGTGATGTGGGTTTCTATTAAGTAGGGGGTAATTAAAATCCAGCCATTTAACTCTGAGCGAGTAGGCGGAAAATAAAACCTACACTCACGCACTCGATAGAAAATTAAAACACACCCACTCTACAGAAAGTAAACACACTCTACTGAAATAAAGCCTGCCAATTAACTCAAGTGAGTAGGCGGAAAAATAAAAATACGCACACTTGCTTGAAATAAATCCAGCCAATTAACTCAAGTAAGTAGGCGGAAAAATTAAAAATACGCACACTTGCTTGAAATAAATCCAGCCAATTAACTCAAGTGAGTAGGCGGAAAAATTAAAAATACGCACACTTGCTTGAAGAAAATCCAGCCATTTAATTCAAGTGTGTAGGCGGAAAAATTTTAAGAAGGAGGGTGAGAAAGAGAAGTGATAAAATTAATATATTCGCGTTTTCAATTTATCAACGAGCGTTGCTTCCTCGACAATGGTGCCAAAAACTTGATTGTCTCTTAGATATCTGCAAGGAGAAAATAACCAAACTAACAATTCATCAAGACAAGTATACCTATCGAAATGCAGCTAGGGGACACAAGTGTCGTATTGAAATCCGGGAACAGTTGAGTAAGCTTACTCACACGAAATCTATTATTTTATCGACAGAAAAATTAAGTTTTTTTAGAAGAAAGCTAAACATGCTAAAGTAAGAGAACTACTTGCAATGAAAGAGAGCTACTTGCATGAAAAGTTAAAGAGAGCTAAAAGAGCGATTAACTTAAGCTTAGTAACGATGAAGGGGAAAATGCACTCGATCAGAAATCACCTCGGCAAGAGTGGTTAGAAAAATACGATAAATAAACCTAAGCTAATTAGAGTAAAGGTCCTTGACCGTGGAGGTTCCATGAATATTGACACGCTCCTCTCGAAGGCCGTGCCTAATTGAGTTTAGGAAGGTCCGATCGACTCTCGCCTAAATCGGAGGCCTAAAACTCGCTTTACGCGGTGAACCCCGCTATTGGATTTTACTCCAATCCGGGAGATTTGAATGTCTGCCTCTCTCGAGGGGTGCGAACAACTCCCTTTACTCTTGAGTGCTCATTTCAAACTTTTGGCCTCTCGGCTAGCCCAGAATGAAAGCAAAGGGGAGAGTATATATCGATGATATACCTCCAACCCGTGATAAATCAAGAGTAATTCAAAGCTAAACCATAAAAAGAAAAGGTAAGATTAAAAGCATCATAACCTAATCACTCGAACCTCGGATCATTAAGATCGAGTACATGGAGGATTAGTTAATCATGGTGAGGTGGAAGAGGGGGGACTAGTAGAAGAAGAAAATGAAAACAGAGCAGCAACGAAAAAGAAAACAACACTTTTTATTAATGGAAACAGAGATCTTACAGCTTGAAAACTAGAGGTTACAAGTGCATGGAAAGGAAAACTACGCTATCATTAACATTATACTACAGAACGAAGCTAGGAACTAATACAGGGAAAGCATAAAGCTAGAGCTACGAACTAAAAATGAAAAGACATGCTTAAAAAGTTCAGAAATACAAAGGACAGAACCTCCCCTCTCAAAGCAAAAGGTCTCCCTGAACCCTTAGAGTTGGGCTCTATTTATAGAATTTTTCGGGTCGGGTCACGCCCCCCTGTCACGCCCTGGTCGGGCGTGACCCTGGGGCGTGACACATTCGGCGCGACTTTTTCGGGCTGGAATTGAATTCTGACGAAGTAGTTGAGGTACACGCCCACAAGTCACGCCCTGGTAGGGCGTGTACCTGGGGCGTGTTCTTTGCGGCGTGACTTTGTTGAGCTGAAATTGAATGCTGGAGGTGACGGGCGGAATTGCTGAAGTACACGCCCATATGTCACGCCCGGGTCAGGCGTGACCCTGGGGCGTGACACTTTCGGTGCGACGGTGGAGCGGGAAAAACGAGCGCGCTGCGGCGATTCCTTGGAACCTGGGGACACGCCTCTAGAACACGCCCGTGTCGGGTGTGACACGGGCGTGACAGAGGGCGTGTACACCAAGTTTCCACGGAATGCAGTTTCGGACCAATTGCTTCATTCCTCTGGGTTACACGCCCTAGGTACACGCCCTGGTAGGGCGTGACCTTGGGGCGTTTCACAGCAAAATTCGGCTGAAAGCCGTGAAAATCTGCAAAAAGCAGAAAAAATGCATTAACAACAAAAATATATACAAAGGAGAATCAAAATAAGTACTTTACAAGACATGATTTGCTTTAAAACCCCGAAAATATCCTAATAAAATTGACTGCAAAACGTATTATCAAGCTTCAGGAGGACTTGGAGCTTTCAGCTCGAGTCATCGATGATAGTATCCTCTCTCGCGGGGAGGTTGATTCCTCCTTTGTTGAGAAAGCTCCATTGATTGCTTTCTCCTCCTACCTTCTCCCGTAGTAGACGATATCTTGCTTGGCAAGGATTCATTTTGTGGTGAGAAGAGTGAGGACCAGCGCTCCTTCTATTCTTACTTCCTATTTCCTCTACCTATGTTGGGTAGGTAATACTATTTAGGTAGAGGGGTAACTGTTCTATCGCCGTATCGGTACCCGTTACCGAAACGGATATTGGAACAGTTACCTGTGCATTTTTCTTTTCATAGGCCCATTAGCTAGAACCTTTTCGTAGCAGAATAAGTCGTGCTAGGATGACAATAACCCCAGTACTTATCTTTTATTTCCAGCATTTTTATTTTTCATGTCTAGCTTAGTTTTAGCATTTCTTTGTATTTTCTATTTTTCTTTTATTTTTGCGGAGCTCACCCCTGCAGGTATTCTTGACAACTTCGTGTTGGCGGGGTTATGATTCTTCGTATGACGGGCCTGCTTCAGGTTTCCATGCGTATTCTGGTATGCTCACTATCTGAGCATTGGGTAACCTCTTCCCTTAGCTCTTTATGATTTTAATTTCTCTATCATATGCTGTGCAGTTTAGTTTAAGTCTGGGAGAGAGATTTGTTACCTATTGCACGTGCACATTTCTTGTGCATACTAGAAGCTATTATTGTTATATTTTGATTGGTTCATTGCATCACACACCACTGCACCCACATGAGCGCGTGCTTAGCTTTTTGCGTGCTGCGAGTTAAACTCGTTTCTTTTGTATGATTTGGGAAAATTATGGTGCTGATATAGGATTGTGAGACGGAGTAAAATGTTGACCTTGTTGTGTTTCTAGTCAACTGCTCTCATCTCATGTAGAAATTCGAGTAGATTTAATTTTTCTGTATGCTTTTAGTTTTATATTTTTCTAATTGCGTAAATACTTTTTATTATACTCAAAAATTGGCGAATCCGGTGTGAATCCGACGGTAGCTTAGGGATGTGTGTCGACGACCGTTAGGTTCATATTGCTCGAGTCGGGAGTATGGATAGTCTTTCTCGTAGGCTAAGAACTTGCCCCAAGCTATTCTTGAAGCATGAGTATAGGTTAGTCATGCATGAGCGGGATGTAGGCCATCATTTTGGCCCGGTTGAGCTTTGTACCATTCCTAACGTCTTATCATCTCTAGCCTCGTTGTGCCTACCCCTCCTTTTGATTCAGCTCCACCATGATTTCACCAAAAGCCTCATAGCCAATCCTAGTCGCACACCCAAGTTGAGCTTTAGTGTTTACATTTTAATGTTGGGGTGTGATGTGGTGATTTTACTTGTGATTATGTGGATGTGCTCCAATGTTATATTTGCTGAAATTGCAAAACAATAAAAAGATGATTTGAATAAAGAAAAAAAAAAGAATAGTATGAGTGAAAAGAAAAAGTATAATTGAAAATCCTATTTGAGTTGTGATAATTTTTGGAGTAGGCGGTGCACACACCCATATGTTAAAAGTTAAGTTTGGGGGTGTGGTGTACCCGCATGTATTTTGGTTAGCTGATGGATTCATTTTTTACTAGCTCATTTGGGTTTGGTGCATAACCATTCTTATTTATCATTGTTTACCTCACCGAAACCCAAGCCCCGTCTCGTCACCTAAAGTCCTACTGATTCGTGTGTGAACCAAACTAGTGCCGTGGAGAGAATGCGAAAGGGCAAGCATATGGTCACCGACATTGGTGGATTCCTTTGGAGGTTATCCTGAGCCCTGATCTTTGGCAATATTCGCCTAGCGATTAGTCTACTTTCTCCCTACGCATGACCGGATGATTCACCGTGATTCCATTTTTGAGTAATAATAAAATGTTGTTATGCATTGTGAAAAATATAAACTATTCTGCATACTTAGAAAGTTCTTCTATTATATTTTTACGCGTGCGAGCATGCGACTTCGCATGGTACTGCGTATCGCAATTTCTTTATTAGCTAGTAATTTTCCCTATCTGCTTAGATTTTGTTTGCTCGGGACGCGCAAACAGTTAAGTCTGCTGGTGTGATGAGTCCATTTTATATACCTTTTTTCGGACTCATCTGGGCTTGTTTTCTCGTTGATGCACTTCACTTTAGAGCTTTATTTGTTCATATTTGTTATTATGTCCTTTTTATGAGTAAGTGCACATTTATGCTCGTGGTTGTGTATTTTGTTACTTTTATTGTTTGTACTCCTTTTTGTGATTGCCTGGAATGTTTGTACAGATTAGTGATTTGTTTTTCCTATCGGTACAGGGGTCGTGTGCGTGTTCCGGGATGGTTGTGAAATAGGAATACTGCGCACGATCATGGGATTTAATGCGCACGACCACTGGTCGTGCGCCCCTGATCGTGCGCACTACTCTTCGTTTTCCAAAATCTGCCTGGGGTAATCGCACGACCACTAGACCTAGTGCGCACGACCACCGGTCGTGCGCCACTGATTGTGTGCATTGATTCCTCTTTTCTGGAGTCCTGTATGGCGTAATCGCACGACCATTGAACTTAGTGCGCATGACCAATAGTCGTGCGCCACTGCTCGTGCGCGTTATCCCAGTTCTTCTTCCTAATCTGCCATGCCAGTGCGCACAATCACTGGACATAGTGCACACGACCACTAGTCGTGCGCCCGTGATCGTGCGCATTGTTCAAATCTGCTTTCTATAAATATTGCAGGCCTCACCCTAATTCAGGATAGCTGGAATCGCTCGACATTTCTCCGCCATTTACGTCTCCAAGGAAGGGTTCCGCCGTTCCCCTTCATCTTCCATTGTAGGGAGGTGCTCCGGGCAAGCTTTCACCGCCATATCCAAGCCGGAGCTTCCTCTCGGCCTCCTCCTTCATCTTTGAGCTTCAAGAAGAGCTTGACCTAGCTTTCTCCATCAAGCTAGGAGAAGTTGTGCCATCCTCCACCGGATCATGACACGAAGAAGACGGGCCATTGGAAGGTGGTGACAGCCCTTCTCTACCCCGGACGTAGTTGAGGACCAAGCTTGGACGCGGATTGACAACCCGACAATTCCAACCGTGAATCCTCAGCAAGACTTCAGATCCGGTCGATTTCGCACACTCTTTTCTTATTTGGTTGTTGAATGTGTAGTTAAACTTTTGTATATGATGAAGTATGCTTAGTTTGTAAAACGTTTATATACAATCATGTCTATGTGATTTTGTATTTTCGTTATTTACTTGAGGTGCGCATATTCCATCCACCACCATCCACCCTTGCCGCACTAGCAATTGCTAGTGGCGTGCGTAGCGAAGAGGTGCTCACGACCCTCATTCCACCATTCTCATCACCTCATCCGCAAGCCTACTCGCCCATCCGCCTAGTGATTCAGTGCACAGCGGTCCGACTAGTCTTCCATCCCGCCTGGCGAAGCATCGCATAACGGTGTTGCATAGGAGTATTTGTTAGATTTTTACTTTCTTTTTCCGCAAATATCAAAACCCCCCTAAGTTAACTCCGACCTAAGTACTTCAATCTCAAGTCCTCCTCGAAATTAACTCCACCTTACTGTGTTCCTTGAGAGATCGATACTTGGGAAAACTCGCCCATTTTATATTACTTGTGTGACCGGTTCACTACCGTGATCTTACGCATCAGGTCCCTACTATACCTTATAGCAAGTAGACCTGACATAATGTTTGCCACATGTATTTGTGCTAGGTTCCAAGTGAACCCTAAAGAATCTCATCTAATTTTCATAAAAAGAATTTTGAGATATATAAAGAGTTGTTCTAGTCTAGTACTCTGGTATCCTACTGAGTCAGAATTTGATTTAACTGGATATTCAGATGATGACTTTGCTGGATGCAGGGTAGACAGGAAAAGTACCTCAGAGACTTGCCAGTTCCTTGGTAAGAGATTAGTGTCTTGGTTCTACATGAAACAGTCATCTGTGTCTACATCAATGACTGAAGAAGAATATATTGCAGCTGGCAATTGCTGTTCCCAGATGCTGTGGATTCAAAACCAACTCCTGGACTATGAGTTCAACTTAAATAATTCAACTCTCTTATGTGTATGCAAAAACAACAGTACTATGCATATAGACATTAGGCATCATTTCATTAGAGAGTGTGTAAGCAAAAACAAAATTAAAGTTGTCTATATCTACACTAATTTACAAAGAGCAAATATTTTCACCAAAGTCCTGGATGAAAGAAATCACTTGTTCTTTATAAATCAGCTTGGAATGATAAATGGAGAAGCTTTGATTTAATTTCTGTCTATGCTCGACGAATTTTTCAAAGTTCGTCGAACGGAGTTGGACGAACAGAGAAAAGTTTTAGAGATTTTTGTCGAACGGAGCTCGACGAACTCTCTGTGAGTGAAGTTATTTTCGTTGAACGGAGATCGACGAATCTGCTTCAGAAAACTTTCGTCGTACAGAGCTCGGCGAAATGTTCTCAAATCTTAGACTAAGATCGACAAATTATTTAACTACAAAATATTTCGTCGACCTCAGATCGAAGAATTCTTTTATTTTTCGTGGAACGGAGTTTGTCGATTCATATTCTGAAAAACCATATATCTAGGTTTATCTTCAACCTCCATCCCGTGCTTTCAGTTCCATAGCACTTGATCTCTGTTTCTCTCTTGCAGGTGCATTATGGCGATTCCAGCGGGCGGTCTTGCAGCAATGAAATTTGATACTGGATTTGATGTAGACTTCGAGTCATTTCAACACTCAGATCCAATATTCCTGGACATCCTGAAACTGCTTGAAGATCACTAGTTGAAGAATCTAATGTCCACCAGAATCAAGTTATCCAGTGTAGAGGTCAGGGAATGGGTCTACACTTCCTCCACAACAGATGAAGACACCATGACAAGAACAATATCGGGTAATGCAGTATCTCTTACCCTCGCAGTTTTAACAAAGATTTTTGGATTAGTAAATGGTGAAGAGGAACTGGAAATTGATAGTGATGAATTTAATTAAATGTTAAATAAGATGGGTTATTCTGGAGAAACCCCCAACAAGCTGCTAAAGAAACATCTATCTGCTGAGTATAAGTTTCTAGCAGATATTGCGGGGAAAGTACTGCTGGGCAAGCACACAGCCCATGATTACATCACCAGGCATCAATTCCTGGTGATGTGTGCAGTGGTGAATAAGAAGCCAGTGAATTGGGCTTAGATTATGTTTGAACTGATTAAGAAAAAGAACAGCAAAAAGGAGGTTTGCTTTGGAAGGATTCTAGGAATCTTCCTTAAGGAAAAGGCTGCTGAATCCCTGGTCACACCGACCATATTCATAAATGCCTCCAAGAGGCTCACCTGTTCCCTCTTTGGCAGATGGGAGAGGACCATCACCAAGCCCTCCAAGGCTTCTTCCTCTTCCTCCAGGCCTTCTGAGAGTATAAGGGCTGATCCAGCCACTCCCCACCCTGCTGAGGATGTCCCTCCTCCACCTCCATCACCTCCAACCATTCAAACTCATCCTCAGATGGTACACCAACTCCCCTCCACAGTTCAAACCACAGTACATACTCCTACACCTCCATCTTCTCCAATACATCCATCACAAACTCATATTCACTTTCATACCTCACCTTCCTCCAAATATGGTACACCAATTCCATCACTACATGGTACACCAATTCCATCACCCCATTCCTCTCCTCTACCACCACATTTGGCTGACATTCCCCTCTCCAATCTATACTCCCTACCCTCATTCAATCTGCTCTCCAACCCCTTCATACTCCTTCTCCAAATGAACCTATGCAAGATTCTTTACCTCCTCCTCCACCATCATCTTCCATCCCTCCTTCTATCTCCGCTAAGACACCTTCTGAATTCCTGCCCCTGGACCCCTCCACCATTCCACCTCTTATAACACTTCTCACTCCCCTCCTCAAAACCCTTATAGCAGCGGCTATTTCACCTCTTGCTTCCTCCATCTCTTCTCTTGCTGCTAAAATCTTTGCTCTCTCTACTCCTCCCTCTTCTGTCAGGGGCCTGGCTCCAGTACCCACTGAAACCAGGCAGGGGGAGATACTCTGTGAAGAAGTAGCAGCAGAAGCAGCAGTAGTAGCACAAACAACATCAACAGCAGAAATAGCAGAAGCAGTAGAAGCAGAAATAGCTGATGATTTATTTGATTTCATTAATTTTATTGAATCTGATATGGATGTGGATGAGACAGTCTCAGAGAAAATAAAAACTACTGGTGATTATATTATAAATCCCACAGTAGATATGTTGAGTTTGTTGAATGTTTTCGATACAGTTTATTTGAATGAACTTCCAGAGTACAGCATAAAGCCATCTTTGGCTATAGTCCCATATACCTCCCCAATAAGCCCCAAGGTTGACATGCAACTTAAGGCTAATTTTGTCATTACAGAGGTCCCTGTTCTTCCATCTCCACCAAAAGCTATTTCCCTCATTACTTCATCCCCTCCTAGAGTCATTTTTGCTCCAACTTTTGTTATGGATGACTCTCCAATACCTGATCTTGATGAATTGATCATGGCTGATATAGAAGAAGAAAATAAATCAGTTGCTGAAAGCACTGATGTGTACTGTTCTCCATCTCCAGCTCCAGCTCCTCCTCCAGCTCCTTCCCAGGCAGAAAAACCCTTGATATCTGCAAAGGCTTTGAAAGAAATAAATGCACTATATGATACTCCTCAAGACTCTTCTGATGATGAAGATGATGAAGAGGACTCTGATGATGAGCCCAAGAAGAAAGTCTCTAAGAAAAGGAAAGCTCCTCCACCTCCTGCTCTAAAACCCAATCCAACAAATGATATCTCCTATTATATTCTTCAGAAAATCACACCATATAAGGGCATGCCAGCATGGATGTGGTTGTCTAAGAACCAGTAGAAAGATAGAAAGAAGAGCAGGAAATACTCACCTCCTCCTCAGAGATTCAGAAAAGACCCTCCTCCTCCTCCACCTGCTGCTGGTGCTTCAGGTTCTTCATCTCAGAGGACTAACCAATATCAGACATATCAAAGACATCAGGGTAGGTCCTCCTCCTCTTCTGGAAGTAACCAGAGCAGGTATTCATCAGGCAAGCAACAACAACAACAGCAACATCAACATCAACAACAACAAATCACTGAACATCAGAAAGCTGAAAGCCCAAGAAGTCCTGCCTCCCCTCCTGTACCTTTTGAGGACCCAGAAACAGCTACAACAACAATGATGGCCAGGTTCCAGGAATTGGTTGGCCTATCCATGATCAACAAGGAAAAAGCTGAAGGAAAGGATCCCTCTCAATACTCAACCATGTCCAAATACAGGAAGGAGGAACTCAACAGGTTTGCCAAAGCCAATAAATTCTTTAATGTTGATGATTATATGAAATTGCATCCAGAAGCTGTGGTGCGAAGGGCTACTTCCCTTAATATTATTGGAGCAGCTAATATGACAATGATAAAGGCTCAAGCAGCAAATCCAAACAGGGAAATCAAGTTTACACATCCTGGTGAAAAAGCTAAAGAGGAGAAGTACAAGGAGCAAAAGAAGAAGAAATGAATTTTGAACTATTTTAGTTTTTCTGTTGTCCTGAAACTACTTATCTATTTTTGATACAAAGCTCACTGTACATATATATCTGCTACATATTTTAAAAATTCCTGCCAGATATATTTTTTTTTCTTGCTTTGTGAATATTTTGTCTGTATTTAGTGACCTCACCCAAATAGGGGGAGATTGTTGGATCCCTAGTTGGATTTGGGCTAGGTTCACTAAACTAGGATATCTGACCCAACATGTATAGCCAGGGTCATGTCTGTATCCTAGAGTATAGGCCATGTCCTTAGAATCAATACTGCATGGACCAGCCATCAACAGAGTGCAGAATACTCAAGACTTAGAGAAATTTCAAAGACTCAGGAAAATGAGTTCGACATTCGTCGAACTCAGCTCGACGAAAGTCGTGCTCAGCTCGACGAACTCAGAGACAATTCTAAAAGTGCAGCTAGATCTGATATACTCTAGAGGGGGGTGAATAGAGTATATGGTGCTTCGAAACTTTTTACAACAATTGTTGTAATAAGAGTGAGCAGGGAAGCAGTAAAAGTCTAATCACAGAACTAAACTAAACAAAAGCAAATCACAAAATAATCAAGGCCAGAAACAAAAATGAAACCAAGCAAAACCAAAAGACACAAGGAAATATAGTGGTTCCCCTAAACCTGGGTACATCCACTCTTCTACCACCCTAGGTAGGAATCCACTGCAGGATGAGTTGATCAGGTGTCCTGGGCACCAATGAGCTTTTGATAAGGTGCTCAAAAACCAAATCAGATTTTTTGATCAGGTGTCTTGCCACCAATGAGCTTTTGACAAGGTGCTCAAAAACCAAGTTCAAACTTTTGAAGGGAGTTTGAGAAACCCTTTACAGAGAGGGGGTGAGAGAGTGATGGAAGTCTTCTCTTTCTCAAACAACTGAGAAGACTATGTGGATTGTTGATGTCAAAGCTCCCCCTGAATCCTTGAGATCTTCAGGAAGAAAAAGCTTTGCTAAGGGTGATAGGCCTTCAAAGATTAAACTCCAGCAAGAGATGATTTCAGCAATAGCTGAAATGTTGAATGTCTGGAGTCTTGAAAATATGTTGGCCTTGAACACTTTGAAAACTAAAGAGATCTGAAGATAGATTGATCTCCTTGGATGAGTGTTCTTGAGAATTCTTTGAGACAGAAGATTTTGTTGAAGATTATTGATGTCTGTCTATGTGTCTGTGTATCTCTTTGTAATTCAAAAAAAATTCTCTTTGTTATTCTCTGGTACAGAATAGAATAACATTCTTTGAGAAGAATAGCCATTGTCCAGCATTAATTGCATCCTTAATTGCAGAATCTCTTCAAGAGGAAAGTCCATTGAAATATTCCTTGAAACTTGGTCCAGAAATGAATGAAAACGGCTAGGAAATCTCTGAATTAATTGCAGAATAACTTCTTAACTGATTTGAATTTGAATCTAGAAACATCCTTGAAGTTATCTGAAATCGTCGAACTGAGCTCTGCTATCGTCGAACTGAGCTCAGCGATCTGGAAATATACAGCAGCAAAATGTCGTCGATCTGAGCTCAAAGATCGTCGAACTGAGCTCAGAGATAAAGATCCAAAGCAGAGTCAAAATCGTCGACCTGAGCTCACCGATCGTCGAACTGAGATCGACGATATGATGAAGTTGAGCTCAGCGATCGTCGAATGGAGTTCGACGATCTGTCGAAGTTGAGCTAGACGATCGTCGATCGGAGTTCGACGAATCGTTGTGCTGAGCTCGACGATATGACTTAGTCTCCAAACAGAAAATCTTGGTCTTTAGGGCAGCTTCCAAACCTAGACTTCTAACCCTTAGACTCAATTCTAATTGACCTATTGAGCTATACAGGAGGTCAAGCATTGATTCCTAGATACATAGTGATCCTGACCCAAATTAGTAATAGGGTGTTCCAACAATCTCTCCCTATTTGGGTTAGGATTACTATTTACAACCTTTGGAAAAATTTAATAACAACATACAAGAAACAAAACAAAAAAACAACAAGCTAGACATTGTAGAACCACAGAGATATATAACATCCAGATAATCAGAAAACACAGAGAATGTCACCGTACATTGTCATTTCTTTTCCTTGCCCTTAACAAGTTTGATTTCTCTGTTAGGATTGAGGGCTTCCTTGTTTGATCTGGTATCATCTGCTGCACCTAAATATGTTTGCTTTTTAGGCCTGGGAACCACAGCTTCAGGATGTAATTCCATATACCTGTCAGAATCAAAGAACTTGCTTGATGCATATCTTTCTAGCTCTTTTTGTCTCTGTTCAGACATTATTGAAATGTTGGATGAATCTATTCCTTGCTCTCTAGCCTTTTTGATCTGATCCAGTGCTGCTAGTTCTTTTAATCTGGCAGTCCAAGTAGATGGATTGTTCTCAGGATCCTCAAAAGGTACAGGTGGCTCATATCTGTTAGAGGGATTGTCTTGAGAAGGCCTAGAAGACACAGTTTCTTTTAATTTGTAGGGAAAAAGACCAGATGTTGTATCAGATGAAATTTGTCCTCCCCTGGAATATGGGTGATGCCTGGAGTAACCTTTGGAGTAGACTTGGATATCTCTTTGATTTCCTCTGTATCCTCCTCTCCTGGATTGAGATCCCCTGGATTGGCTTCCCCTATTATAAAATCTAGCATGAGGCTGATAGGGAGCCTGACTTCTGGCTGGGGGTTGAGCAGCAGAGCTTCCACCTGCACCTGCATCAGGAGGAGGTGGTGGAGGAGGATGAGAGTGTTGGAATTGAGAGGAACCCTTCTCATATTTTCTCTTCTTTTTCATTGCCTTCAGCTGATTCTTAGAGTATTACATCCAGTGCTCAGTAATAGGGCAGTCATGTAGAATGTAGTATGGAATATCATTGTTGTCCTTAACCTTGGCAGGAGGTACCCTCTTCATGGCTTTGCTCCTTGCTTTTCTTTTCTTAGCAATGGTAGCAGAAGAGTCATCAGAGTCTGTTCTAAACTCATCACTTTCAGAACTCTGGTCATCATAAAGGGCATCTATTTTCTTCATCAGATCCTTCTTGAGCTGTACAGAAGCAGATGAGGCAACAGATGGTGTGGCAGCAGTTGTTGAAGCAGAAGCAGAACTGACAGCAGCAGTAACAGCAGCAGCAACTATAGGCTCTGGAGAAGTGACAGTAGTAGCAACAGCTTCACTAACAACAGCATCAACAGGAGGAATATCATCAGAAACTGCAGAAGGCTCAATTTCAGGTGCCTCTGACATAAGAATTTCCTTGGAAATAGGCTCAATAACAATGACAGAAACTTCAGCAGCAGTATCAGAAAGTTCAGCAGCAGTATCAACATTTTCAGCAGCAGCATACACTGAATTGACAAAGGAGGTGATAATGCTTGGGTCACAGCAAGAAAATGGAACAAGTGCCTTGGATAGATCCTCTGGAGGCTGGACAACATTGACCTCTGGCAGACAGCTGAAGTAAAACTGATCAAAATTTGATAGCAAAGACCTGAGGTCTATTGCAAGGACTACAGCAGGAGAACTTTGTGCTTGAGGCACAGCAATAGTAGCAAGAGCAGAAGCTGAAGAAGCAGCAATAACAGCAGCAGTAGCAGCAGACAGGCTTACAGAAACAGCAGCAGCAGCAGCATGAAGGCTCACTTCATAGGGCATCTCCCCCTGCCTAGATTCAGACAAGTCTGGATCAGGGCACACTGCTGTAGGGGCTGCCTGAGGGAATAGGGAAGAGAGCCTGGCAGAGAGAGCTGCCACTGACAGGTGTAGTGGAGCCAAGGAGGTCTCCAACAGAAGAGAGAGCCTGGGGGCAAGCAACTCATACAACCTGTCAGCAAGGGATGGGAGGTCTACTTGCTCAAGGGTGACTTGAGCAGAGGTAGAAGATGGAGGGGCAGCTGTTGGTGAGGGTAGTGGAGAGCTGGTGAATGGTGGAAGGGATGACTGAGGTGTTGGTAAGGTGGAGATGGAGGACAGTGGGATGGAGATAGACGGGGTGAATGTGGGTTGGTCAATGATTTGGTGTAGAAGGTCTTGAAAGGAAGTGGAGGATGAGGGTAGCTCAGGAGGAGAGGATGGTGAATCATCCATAAAGGAATCATCAAGGAGGGTGAAGGATGGAATGGAGGGTGATGAAGTCACATCTGGTGGAGGGTAGGTGAATAATGGATGGAATTATTCTTCTGGTGTTGGAAGAATAGGTACTGGAGATGGTATGGATGTTGGAGAGGGGCTGGATATGATGATGGTGGATGGAGCTGGAATGGTAGAGGGTATGGGAAGGGATGGAATTAGAGGAGGAGGAGGAGAGGCAACAACAGCAGGCAGGTCATCTGCAGGGGCAGAGACCTGTGAGGAAGTGACTCTGAGAGTACTTGTGCTTGAAGGAGTGCTGGAGGAGGGCCTGCTGGGCTTGCTGATTTGTCTGTCCCACTTTCCAAAGAGGGCACAAGACAGTCTCTTGGAAGCATTGATATGGGTTCCAGAGGAGACCAGCAAAGCAGGGCACCTGTGCTGTAGAAACACCCCAATGATCCTTCCAAAGTTTACAAAACTTTTGTTGATTTTCTTCTTGATAAGGTCAAAGAAGACTTCTCCCCAATTCAAATTTTTTTCTGTCCACAAGAGCTCCCATGAGGCAGAGCTGATACCTTGAAATTGTATCATGGGCAGAGTGCTTAGCCAGTAGCACTTTCCCAACAACATCTGCCATAAATCTGTATTCCACAGATAGGTTCCTTTTGAAGAGCTTGCTAGGGTTGCCCTCTGAATGACCCATTCTGGCAAGCAGTTCAGAATACTCTTCTCCAGACAGGTCAGCAGTATCTTCACCATTTCTCAACTCAAAAACTTTTGATAGAATTACTGGGGTTAGAGGTACCTGTGTGCCAGCTATAGACCCAACAATGGTGTTGTTATCTTGATTGTGGGCAGTATAGACCCATTCCTTTATCTCATCAGATGCCAGCTTGATCCTTGTGGTCATAAGGGCAGTCAGGTTCTGATCTTTGAATAATCCCAAAATATCCTGAAAAGCCTGGTCAGTTGTGCTGAAGGATTCCATGTCAATATCGAAACCAACATCAAACTTCATGGCGGCGAGAACGACAACATACACGGCCATGGGTACCTGCAAAAATTCAACAAACAAAACGACCAAGTGCAGAACTGTTTGGAGGGAAAGAAAATTCTTGCAGAGAAATCGAAAGCGCAAAGGAGAACGACGGCAAAAAATGAGTTTTATATTAGGGTTCGACGCAGAATTGGAAAGATCGTTGAACTCAGTTTGACGATCGAGGCTTCTAAAGGAATCTGAAGAGTCTTCAACATCGTCGATCTCCGTTCGACGATATTGGAGAGCGTCGAGCTCTGTTCGACGATCGTTTAGGGAACAAAATCGTCGAGCGCCGTTCGACGATCGTTGACCGGAAGAGATAGTTCATACTATCCGAGAGACGCTGAACTCAGTTCGACGATTTCATAAATCGTCGATCTTCGTTCGACGATCTTGGGGCAAATCGTCGAGCGCAGTTCAGAGACCAGAAATACACTCTAGACACTAAGAAAAATCAGAATGTTTGCCTAGTCTTGGTCAATTTTTAAGCTTTCAAAATCTTGGATATTATGATAGACTTCCTCCATCTAACATTCCTAACTGATTTAGGAAGAAGGTGTGTTTCTTTTCATCCAAGGGCTTGGTGAAAATATCTCCCCTTTGTAAATCAGTTGGGATATATTGTAGTTCAATTTTATTCTTTTCAACATTATCCTTTAAGAAATGATGCCTAATCTCTATGTGTTTTATCCTACTATGGAGGACTGGATTTTGATCTATAGAAATAGCACTGGTGTTGTCACAAAAGATTTTAGACTTCTCTAAGTTGTAGCCATAGTCTAGGAGTTGGTTTTGAATCCACAAGATTTGTGAACAACAACTGCCTGCAGCCATATATTCAGCTTCAGCAGTTGAAGTTGACACAGATGTTTGTTTCTTACAAAACCAAGAGACAAGTCTGTCACCAAGGAACTGACATGTTCCACTGGTGCTTTTCCTGTCAATTCTGCATCCAGCATAATCAGTATCAGAGAATCCAGTTAAATCAAATGCTGAATCTTTTGGATACCAGAGACCTAGATTTGGACAACTTTTAACATACCTGAGAATCCTCTTTACTAGTGTTAGGTGTGACTCTCTAGGGCTTACTTGGAACCTAGCACATATACATGTAGCAAACATTATATCTGGTCTACTAGCTGTAAGATACAGTAAAGAGCCAATCATTGCTCTATATGTTGTCTGATCAACAGGTTTCCCATGTTCATCAGCATCCAATACAACATTAGTAGACATGAGTGTTTTCATACAAGATGCTTCAGACATGCCAAATTTCTTAACCAGTTCATTTGCATATTTGGTTTGAGAAATAAAGATGCCTTCAGCATGTTGCTTGACTAGCAATCCTAGGATAAAGGATAGCTCACCCATGCTACTCATCTCAAATTTAGAATGCATCAAGTTAGAAAACCTTCTGCACAATTTGGAGTCAGTAGAACCAAAAATAATATCGTCTACATAAATCTGTACTAGTAGGGTATGAGACTTATGAGTTCTAATGAAAAGGGTTTGGTCTACTCTACCCCTTATAAAACCATTTTCCAAGAGAAAGCATGCTAGGGTCTCATACCATGCTCTAGGAGCTTGCTTGAGACCATATAATGCTTTATTCAATCTAAAAACATAATCAGGAAAAGTAAGAGAGATAAAACCTGGAGGTTGTCTGACATAAACTTCCTCTTTGATGTCTCCATTTAGAAATGCACTTTTGACATCCATCTGATATACCTTGAAGCCTTTGTGTGCTGCATAAGCTAGAAATATTCTGATGGCTTCTAATCTTGCAACTGGTGCAAAAGTCTGGTCGTAGTCTATTCCTTCTTCTTCAGAGTATCCCTGAGCAACTAGCCTTGCCTTGTTTCTTACAATTACTCCTTGATCATCCAATTTGTTTCTGAATACCCATTTTGTTCCAACAATGGAATGATCCTTAGGCTTTGGCACTAGTTCCCATACTTTGTTTCTCTCAAATTGATGCAACTCCTCTTGCATTGCAATGATCCAGTGTGGATCTTGCTCTGCATCTTGAATGGACTGAGGCTCAATTTGAGATAGCAAGCAGGTGTGCAACAGGTTTTGGTTGACCTGATTTCTGGTTTGCACACCAGCTGAGATTTCTCCAATTATTTGGGAAATTGGATGGTCTCTTGATGTTAGTAAATCAACCGGGGGTGTTGATTGTTCACCAACCTGTGTTGTTATTTCCTCTTATGGTACAACAACTGGCTCTTCAAGTTGTTCTTCAATATGTTGAGCATTTCCTTCATCTTCACTGCTTTCATCCTCTTGAGTAACCTGTAACTTGTTCAAGTCTTCAACTAGAGAATGTTCCTGCAAGGGTTCTATGGTAGAAGAAATCTTCTCCTTAAAAGACATGTTAGATTCATCAAATGATATATGAACAGATTCCTCAATTTTTAAAGATGATTTATTATAAACCCTATAAGCCTTGCTGATCATGGAGTATCCCAGAAACACTCCTTCATCAGCTTTAGCTTGAAATTTTGCTAAATATTTCTTGTCATTGTTGTGAATGTAGCAAATACAACCAAAGACTCTAAAATAGTCAACTTTAGGTTTCTTCCTTTTGAGTAATTCATAGGGAGTCTTTCCCTTTAGTTTATGTATCAAACTTCTATTCAGCACATAGTTGGAGGTGTTCACTGCCTCTGCCCAGAAGGATAGAGGTAGATGAGCATCTGACAACAATGTAGTGGCAGATTCAATAAGGCTTCTATTTTTCCTTTCAGCTACCCCATTTTGTTGAGGAGTTCTAGGAGCTGAGAAAGTATGCCTGATCCCTTCACTCTGACAGAACTCTTGCATAAGAAGAGAATCAAACTCTGTCCCATGATCACTTCTGATCAGGGCAATGTGAGTATTGAACTCAATCTGTATACATTTGAGAAACTCTATCAGACACTTAAAGTTATCAGACTTCTTCCTTAGAAAGAACACACAAGTGAATCTAGAGAAGTCATCTACAACAATTAAAGTGTAGTATTTCCCTCCTAGGCTTTGTACTGTGATGGGTCCAAAAAGGTCCATGTGTAACAGATACAATATCCTAGTTGAATCACTCTTATTAAGTGACTTAAAGCTGTTTTTAGTTTGCTTGCCTAATTGACAAGCCCTGCAGAGTCCTTCCTTCTTGTAGGGGCCAGAAGGTAGTCCTCTAACAAGGTTGTCCTTGGATAGCCTAGCAATAGTTCTCAGGTTTAGGTGTCCTAGTCTCTTATGCCATAAGATATTAGGTCTACAGACAGAATTAAACAAGCAAATATCTACATCAGTTGAAAGAAAATCTACTAGATAGATGTTACCTTTTCTTTTACCTGTCAACACAGTTGTGTTGTCCTCTGACTTGATTTTGCATAAGGCTTTGCTGAAGGTCACCTGGTAGCCTTCATCACACAGCTGACTGATGCTAATTAGGTTGTGCTTCAGTCCTTCCACATAAGCTACCTTCTTGAAAGTTACTGATCCAATCTGGACTGCACCATATCCTTTAGTCTGTCCAAAGTTTGAATCACCAAAGATAACTTTGGGTCCAAGCTTGGCTCTGAAGGATGTGAGGTTGTCCTTGTTCCCTGTCATGTGCTTAGAGCACCCACTATCCAAGTACCATTGCTGGTTAGATGTTGGATAGGTCTTCACCTGCACACAAGATAATTCATTTGTTTTTGACCCAGTTTACCTTGGGCCTAGGTTGATAACCTTTAAATTCTGAAATGAAAGACATCCCAGGTTGACTCTTATATCCTTCAGGATGATATCTCCTTGGAGGTATAATCCATTCAATATAAGGGTTAAAGATTTGGGATGAAGGACCCTTAGGATTCAATTTTGATTTGCCTTTGAAAAATTTTCCAGAGCTCTGACCTATGTTCGACGATCTTGGAGCTGCGTTCGACGATCTTGGGTCAGATCGTCGAGCTCCGTTCGACGGTCGACTACGGCTGAGATCAGGTACTTGAGATCGTCGAGCTGCGTTTGACGATTTTGGCTGAGATCGTCGAGCTGCGTTCGACGATCGTCGATCTTCATTCGGCGATCGTCGATCTCCGTTCGACGATTTCTACTGGGATTGGTTTTCTTGGGCAGATCAGAATTTTTCCTAGCAACCTCTACAACTCCCTTTCCTTTATCAGAAATGAATTTGATTGGAGTTGTTAGAACTATGGGTTGGCTGGATGAAGCACCCAAGCCCAGTGTACTATTGAATCTGGAGTTCACTGTGCTTGTGATGTCCATCAGCTTGATGCTTCTCCCATTAAGGGATTCTTCAAGCTTCTTGGCCTTAGAGAGCTCACTTTTCAGTGAAGCTATCTGTTCCCTACAGCACTCCAACTCCTGAGAGAGTTTGAGGTTTTCTGACTTTAAAGTATTGTGTTCAGATAATTGATTTCTGAGAGAGATAATTTCTTTCTCAGACTTTAGCAGGTCGAAACACAGTGCTTTAAATTCAGATTTAAAGTCCTCTGAATTAAAATCAAAAGAACCAATTACCTGATCTTCTTCAGGTTGAGTCTCTGAGTCTGACTCTAACTCCTCTTCTTCTGAATTATGCTGTGAGGCATTGATTGCCATCATGCAGAACTCTTTTTCTTCTGCATCATCCTCATCATCACTGGAACTGGATGAGGCTTCTGACTCCTCTTCAGTCTCACTCCAGGATTCAGCAACAAACCCCTTTCTTGTATGTTTGTTTTTGCTTGATGAGGGTTTGCCATTGCCATTCCTCTTGGAGTCTTTCTCCTTTCTTCTTTCTTTCTTGTCCCTTCTGTCCTTGTTTTTGTTCTCTGGACAGTCAGGAACTATGTGCCCTGGTTTCCTGCAACCAAAGCAAATAATGTCTTTATTATTGTTAATGGACTTGTCATACCTTGGCTTATCCTGCTCCTTGTATGATCTCCTTCTGAAGTCCTTTCTGGCCATCTTGTAGAATCTTTTGGCCAACAGACTGATTAGTTCATCATTGCCTGTGGCTTTGTCTTCAGGCAGATCTTCAGTTGCCTTGAAGGCTATGGTCTTCTCTTTTCTTGTGGCTGGAGAGGCAGCCTTCTGTTCTTCTTCTCTATTTTTGATGAGTAGCTCATAAGATTTGAGCTTACCCAATAGAGCTTCAGTGGTGATCTCATTCAGACTTCTGACATCCTTAATTGGCCAGATTCTTGAATCCCAAGTGCTAGGGAAGCACATTAGAATCTTGTCATTGAGTTCAGTTAGAGAGATCTCTTTGTCCAATGTCCTGAGTTCACTGACAATTAGACTTAGCCTGTTGTACATATCTCCCACTGACTCAGTTTCTCCCTTTTTGAAATTCTCATATTGAGAGATGAGATGGGATCCCCTATCCTTTCTCTAATCAGCTGAGCCTGAGACTATTTCTGAGAGTTTGTCCCAAATTTCCTTTGCTGAATTGCATTCAGCCACCTTTTGAAATATGTCATCACACATTGTCTGGGACAAGATGTTCATAGCCTTGGCATCAGCTATCTTCCATCTCTTGATATCAGCATCAGTTCCTGATGGAGGTGGAACAGCATTTGTACTTGTGTTCTCTGGGGGTCTTGGACACACTGTCAAAACATAGTTAAAAATATCTTCGTCAATAGAATTCATATACAGTCTGATCCTTGCTTTCCAAAGTGCAAACTTGGATAGATTGCACACTGGAGGTCTGGTGCTAGCATAATCTTTGTTTTGGGCCATGATTTGTGAAAGCAAAATCTAATAATAAAATACAAAAGAAAAACAGATCTAACTTGGGATCTTTGGGTTCAGGTGTTAGCCTGTACAACCAATCAGGTATGGTATGTTTAACCAACCTGCCTCTGATACTAATTGAAAGTGCAGCTAGATCTGATATACTCTAGAGGGGGTGAATAGAGTATATGGTGCTTTGAAACTTTTTACAACAATTGTTGTAACAAGAGTGAGCAGGGAAGCAGTAAAAGTCTAATCACAGAACTAAACTAAACAAAAGCAAATCACAGAATAATCAAGGCCAGAAACAAAAATGAAAACAAGCAAAACCATAAGACACAAAGAAATATAGTGGTTCCCCTAAACCTGGGTACATCAACTCTTCTACCACCCTAGGTAGGAATCCACTGCAGGATGAGTTGATCAGGTGTCCTGGGCACCAATGAGCTTTTGATAAGGTGCTCAAAAATCAAATCAGATTTTTTGATCAGGTGTCTTGCCACCAATGAGCTTTTGACAAGGTGCTCAAAAACCAAGTTCAAACTTTTGAAGGGAGTTTGAGAAACCCTTTACAGAGAGGGGGTGAGAGAGTGATGGAAGTCTTCTCTTTCTCAAACAACTGAGAAGACTATGTGGATTGTTGATGTCAAAGCTCCCCCTGAATCCTTGAGATCTTCAGGAAGAAAAAGCTTTGCTGAGGGTGATAGGCCTTCAAAGATTGAACTCCAGCAAGAGATGATTTCAGCAATAGCTGAAATGTTGAATGTCTGGAGTCTTTAAAATATGTTGGCCTTGAACACTTTGAAAACTAAAGAGATCTGAAGATAGATTGATCTCCTTGGATGAGTGTTCTTGAGAATTCTTTGAGATAGAAGATTTTGTTGAAGATTATTGATGTCTGTCTATGTGTCTGTGTATCTCTTTGTAATTCAAAAAAAAATTCTCTCTGTTATTCTCTGGTACAGAATAGAATAACATTCTCTGAGAAGAATAGCTATTGGCCAGCATTAATTGCATCCTTAATTGCAGAATCTCTTCAAGAGGAAAGTCCATAGAAATATTCCTTGAAACTTGGTCCAGAAATGAATGAAAACGGCTAGGAAATCTCTGAATTAATTGTAGAATAACTCCTTAACTGATTTGAATTTGAATCTAGAAACATCCTTGAAGTTATCTGAAATCGTCGAACTGAGCTCTACTATCGTCGAACTGAGCTCAGCGATCTGGAAATATACAGCTGCAAAATGTCGTCGATCTGAGCTCAAAGATCGTCAAAATGAGCTCAGAGATAAAGATCCAAAGCAGAGTCAAAATCGTCGAACTGAGCTCACCGATCGTCGAACTGAGTTCGACGATATGATGAAGTTGAACTCAGTGATCGTCGAATGGAGTTTGACGATCTGTCGAAGTTGAGCTAGACGATCGTCGATCGGAGTTCGACGAATCGTCGTGCTGAGCTCGACGATATGACTTAGTCTCCAAACAGAAAATCTTGGTCTTCAGGGCAGCTTCCAAACCTAGACTTCTAACCCTTAGACTCAATTCTAATTGACCTATTGAGCTATACAGGAGGTCAAGCATTGATTCCTAGAGACATAGTGATCCTGACCCAAATTAGTAATAGGGTGTTCCAACAAATTCTATGAGTTGAGCTCGACGAACCTAGTTCTCAGGTCGACGATTTCTAGATGCTCTACTTCAACATTCCAAGTCCAGAATCATTTCTCTGAACTCCAATCGACGAAATCATATTCTCAGCTTGACGAACTTAGAGCATAGTCTTGATAAGTTTTATCAAGTAGCAGTTAGCAGTTCTCAGGTCGACGAACTTAGTTCTCAGGTCGACGAACTTAGTTCTCTGAACATTGGTCGACGAAGTTAGATTCTCAGCTCGATGATCTTGATGCACAGAATTGGTAAGGTTCTAGAGAAAGTAGTTAACTGTTCTTAGGTCGACGATCTTGGATCCCAGGTCGACGAACAAGAGATATCTGGTCGACGAACATGACTTCTCAGTTCGACGAACTCTGTACCCAGTTCGACGAATTCTGTTCTTTGCTCGACGATTTCTATGTAGATCCAGACTTGGATATTTCCCTCACTCTGTCCTTATTTTATTGCAATAATTCCCGAATAATCAATGCTTAATATTCTCTGAATATACCGTTAGAAGCAACATTGATTATGACCTTCATCAGGTTTATTACTTGCCGTTTTTCAATGGGACAGTTGGGGAAATCAATTAATGCAGACATTCTCAAGGTCGTCAGTAATCAATGCAGGAAGGAATTCAAAAATTAAAAGGAGAATTTCATAGTAAATATAAAATGGATTTCTTCCTTCTTCACGACAGAGAACAGGACAGACAGAGAACTGAAGACAAGCAATCATACAGTAACACAGTCAAGAAACGAGAAGCTCAGACCAGAGAAATAACACAAGATACAGAAGAAGAAGAAGAATATACATTCAAATCGAGAGTCTTCTTCATTCTTCTCTCCAGGATTCTTCAAGGACAGCAAAACTTTATCAGTCAAGAAGTTCCTGGAGCTCTTCTGGTCAAGGCTAAAGATTGAAGACCTACTCACCCTGAAGCAAAGCTTAAGACATCCTGAGTTCAATATCTCAGGGGGAGCTTTGTTAACATCAAAGATCCACTAAGTCTTCTCAGTTATATTTGAGAAAGAGAAGACATCATCACTCTCTCATCCCCTCACTATACACAGGGTTCTTTAACTCCCTTCAAAAGTTATTCCTGGTTGCAAGTCACCTGATCAAAAGACTTGGGATTGATTTTTGAGCACCTGATCAAAAGCTCATTGGTGGCAGTCACCTGATCAAAACCTATTAGTGGATTCCTACCAGGGTGGTAGAAGAGTGGATGTACCCAGGTTGGGGAACTACCATAAAATTCCTGTATTGTCTGGTTGCCCTCTTTCTTTTGTTCTTACTGTGCCTGTGCTAGTTAGCTTTGCTGTGCTAGTTTTAGTTAGTTTAATTTTTGCTGTGTTTGTGGTGGATTAATTTATCTTATGATAGCTCTTTCACTTACAATATATTTTGGTATCAAATAGCTTCCTTACTCTGCAGTTTTTATTAATCAACAAAAAGCATTAAAAGTTTTAAAGATACTCTATTCACCCCCTCTAGAGTATATCAGGTCTAACCCTCACTTTCATAGTCCTTGGTCTCGAGTAGAATGAGCCTTATTCTCGAGTAGAGATATTGTTCTCGAGAAATAATTTCTTTGTACTCGAGAAATAATTTTGCTATTCTCGAGTACAAGTGATGTACTCGAGAAATGATGTTCAAATTCTGAAATTTTCTGATTTTTGAAGTAAAACTAGATCTTGACCTTGCTTGTTGCCTTTGTCTTCATTCTCCTTCATCCTTGTTGAGCATGCCAAGTTCTGTTTTGAAGAACGAGAACTTGACCTCGTCCAACGGCTTCGTGAAAATATCTGCAATTTGCATGTCTGTTGGGACATATTACAGATCTAAGTCCCCATGCTCCACATGCTCCCCGATGAAATGGTATCTCAACTCTATGTGCTTTGACCGGCTGTGAGAGACTGGATTGTTGGCTATTACAATCGCATTGGAGTACTCGCAAAACAAAAAGATTTCTTGGAATTTTAGATTGTAATCTTCTAGTTGGTTATTTATCCACAACAATTGTGCACAACAACTGCCAGCAGAAATGTATTCTGACTCGGCCGTTGAGACTGCGACACAATTCTAATTTTTGCTGCTCCATGATATGAGCCTCCTTCCAAGGAATTGGCAAGTCCCGGAAGTTCTCTTTCTATCATCTTTACTTCCTACAAAATCTGCATATGAGAAACCAATTAGTTCACTGTCATTACTTCTTAGGTACCATAAGCCAAGATTTGGTGTACCTTTAAGGTATCTCAAAATCTGCTTTGCATCAACATAGTGAGATTCCTTGGATCCACAGCTTCCTCATTTTCTTAATCTCCTTCTTCTGAGTTACTTCTTGAGGCATCAGTTTCCATGAGGCAAACCTCCTTTGCTCTCTCCTCTTCCTCATCTTCACTGGAGCTTGAGGATGTTGACTCTTCTTCAGTCTCACTCCAGGACTCAGCCACAAACCCCTTTTCCTTCCTCTTGTGTTTGCTGGAGGAGGGTTTGCTAGTGTATTGTCTCCTGGAGTCCTTTTCCTTTTCTCTTTTCTTCTCTTTCTTCTAGTTCTCTGGACACTCAGAGAGAAAGTGCCCAGGATTTCTGCATCCATAACACACCACTTCCTTTGTTTGTGTCTTGTCATATTTTGGCCTGTCATCCTTTCTTGCTGACTTTCTCCTGAAGTCCATTCTAGCCATCTTGAAGAATCTCTTAGCCAAGAGACTTATAAGTTCTTCATTTGATGTTGAAGATTCAGATTCTTCTGAGGCTTTGATGGCTATGTTCTGGTCTTTTCTAGTTGCTGGAGGTGTTCTTTGTTCAGCAACATCCCTTGTCTTTATTAGCTGCTCATAAGATTTCAGTTTGCCCAGTAGAGATTCAGTTGACATCTCATTCAGGCATCTAGCCTCCTTGATAAGACAGATTCTTGTGTCCCATGAGCTTGGGAAGCACATCAAAATTTTGTCATTCACTTCAGTGAGAGTGATGACCTTGTCCAGAGTTTTTAGCTCATTAATGATTGAGCTTAGTCTATTATACATCTCTGAGACTGTTTCAGCTTCCTGCTTCTTAAAATTCTCATATTGGGATATGAGATTTGATCTCCTATCCTTCCTTTCATCAGCTGATCCATCAACCATTTAGTTTAGGGAGTCCCAAATGGCTTTTGCTGATGTACACTCAGCAACCTTCTGGAAAATATCATCTGACATTGTTTGTGCCAATATGTTCATGGATTTTGCATCGGCCATCTTGGCTTTCCTGTAAGCATCATTATAGTCTGGAGGAGGTACTGCAGTTATATTTGTATAGCTACTTGGAGGAGCTATAGGTGGTTGAGGTACTCTGATGCTATAGATCACGGCAGTGAACCGGTCGCACAAGTAATATAAAATGGGGGTTTTCCCAAGTATCGATCTCACAAGGAACACAGTAAGGTGGAGTTAATTTTGAGGAGGACTTGATATTGAAGTCCTCAGGTCGAAGCTATTTAAGGGGGGGTTTTGATGGTTGCGGAAACAGAAAATAAAAAGCTATCAACTACTCCTATGCAACACCGCTATGCGATGCTTCGCCAGGCGGGATGGAAGACTAGTCGGGCTGCTATGCACCGAATCGCCAGGCGGATGGAAGAGTAGGCTCGCGGATGAGGTGGTGAGAATGGCGGAATGAGGGTCGTAAGCACCTCTTCGCAACGCACGCCACTAGCAATTGCTAGTGCGGCAAGGGTGGATGGTGGTGGATGGATATATGGCGCAACTCAAGAAACTAAAGCGTAAACAAACACAGAATCACATAGACATGAATCTAGTAAAGTTTACATCTAAAGTGCAACATCATCAATATAAATACTGTTTTAACACACATATACAACAATAAAGCAAGTACAAGTCAAGAGATCGACCAAATCCGAAGTCTTGCTGAGGATTCACGGGTGGAATCGTCGGGTTGTCATTCCGCATCCAAGCTCGGTCCTCAACTGCTTCCGGGGTAGAGAAGGGCTGTCACCACCTTCCAATGGCCCGTCTTCTTCGTCTCACGATAGCGGACGAAGTTTGCTAGCTTTCCTTTGCTTGATGGCTATGGCGTCAAAACTCTACTTGAAGCTCACGGATGAAGGAGAAGGCTGAGAGGAAGCTCCGGCTTGGATTTGGCGGTGAAAGCTTGCCCGTAGCACCTCCCTAGGGTGGAAGATGAAGGGGAACGGCAGAGAAGGCGAAAAATGGCGGAGGAAATGGGCGATCTGCGGATCCTTCAGATTAGGGCGAGACCTGCACTATTTATATAAAAGCAGAAATGAACAATGCGCACGATCACAGGCGCACGACCAGTGGTCGTGCGCACTATGTCCTGTGCTCGTGCGCACTGGCATGGAATATCAGGAAGAAGAACTGGGATAATGCGCACGAGAAGTGGCACACGACCAGTGGTCGTGCGCACTAAGTCCAATGATCGTGCGATTACCCAGACAGGACTCCAGAAATGAGGAATCAATGCACACGATCAGTGGCGCACGACCGGTGGTCGTGCACAGTATGTCCAGTGGTCGTGCGCATACCCCAGGCTGATTCAAGGAAAACGTAGAGTAGTGCGCACGATCTGGGGCGCACGACCAGTGGTCGTGCGCATTAGATCCCATGATCGTGCGCAGTATTCCTGTTTCACAACCATCACGGAACACGCACATGACCCCTGTACTGAAAGAAAAACCAATCACTGATATGTGCAGACATTCAAGGCAAGCACAAAAAGGGAGTACAAACAATAAAAGTACAAAATACACAACCACGGGAATAAATGTGCACTTCCTATGGAAATAAAGATAAGATGAGATAAGAACGATATAGAACTAAAAGTGAAGTGCAAACGCTTGAAAAATAGCTCAGATGAGTCCGAAAATAGGTGTATAGAGTGGACTCATCACACCCCCAGACTTAACTGTTTGCGCGTCCCGAGCAAACAAAATCTAAGCAGATAGGGAAAAATACTAGTTAACAAAGAAATTGCGAAACGGAGTACCATGCGAAGTCGCATGCTCGCGTGCGTAAAAATACAATAGAGAACATTTCTAAGTATACAGAATAGTTTATATTTTTCACAATGCGTATCAAAATTTTATTATTACTCAAAAATGGAATCACGGTGAATCATCCGGTCATGCGTAGGGAGAAAGTAGACTAATCGCTAGGCGAGCATTGCCAAAGATCGGGGCTCGGGATAACCTCCAAAGGAATCCACCAATGTCGGTGACCATAAGCTTGCCCTTTCGCATTCTCTCCACGGCACTGGTATGGTTCACACACGAATCAGTAGGACTTTAGGTGAAGAGATGGGGCTTGGGTTTCGGTGAGGTAAACAAAGATATACATGAAGGCTATGCACCTAACCCAAATGAGCTAGTATAAAAATGAATCCCTCTACTAAGCAAAATACACGCGGGTACATCACGCCCCCAAACTTAACTTTTAACATATGGGTGTGTGCACCGCCTACTCCAAATATAATCACATTTCCAAAATGATTTTCAATTTTACTTTTACTTTTCATTTTTTTTTCTTTACAAATATTTTCTTTTTTTTTCTTTATTCAAATCATCTTTTTATTTTTGCAATTTCAGCAAATATAACATTGAAGCACATCCACATTTTCACATGTAATAACACCACATCACACCCCAACATTAAAATTTAAACACTAAAGCTCAACTTGGGTGTGCGACTAGGATTGACTATGAGGCTTTGGTGAAATCATGGTGAAGCTGAATCAAAAGGAGGGGTAGGCACAACAGGGCTAGCGAGGATAAGACGTTAGGAATGGTACAAAGCTCAACCGGGCTAAATTGATGGCCTACATCATACTCATGCATGACTAACCTATACCCATGCTTCAAGAATAGCTTGGGGCAAGTTCTTAGCCAACGAGAAAGACTATCCCTCCTCCCGAATCGAGCAATACAAAACTAACGGCCGTCTACACACATCCCTAAGCTACCGTCGGATTCATACCGGATTCACCAACTTTTGAGTAGAATAAAAAGTATTTACGCAATTAGAAAATTATAAAACTAAAAGCATACAGAAAAATTAAATCTACTCGAATTTCTACACGAGACGAGAGCAGTTGACTAGGAACACAACAAGACCAACATTTTACTCCGTCTCACAATCCTAAGCCAACACCATAATTTTCCCAAATCTAACGAAGAAATGAGTTTAACTCACAGCACACAAAAAGCTAAGCACGCGCTCATGTGAGTGCAGTGGTGTGTGATGCAATGAACTAAGCAAAATAAAACAATAAAAGCTTCTAGTATGCACATGAGATGTGTACGTGCAATAGGTAACAGATCTCTCCCCCAGACTTAAACTAAGCAACAAATCATAAGATAGAGAAATTAAAATCATAAAGAGCTAAGGGAAGAGTTTACCACATGCTCAGCTAGTGAGCATACCAGAAGACGCGTGGAAATCTGAAGCAGGCTACAAAGAATCAGAACCCCGCCAATGCAATTAGCTATGAATACCTGCAGGGGTGAGCTCCACAAAAACACAAGAAAAAATATACAAAAATAAATGCTAAAACTAAAATAGACATGAAAAATAAAATGCATAAAATAAAAGATAAGTACTGGGGTTATTGTCATCCCAGCACGACTTATTAAATTCTATACAGTTCTAGCTAATGGGCCTATGAAAAGAAAAATGCACAGGTAACTGTCCTAATATCCGTTTCGGTAACGGGTACCGATACGGTGATAGAGCAGTTACCCCTCTACCTAAATAGTAATACCTGCCCAACACAGGTAGAGGAAATAAGAAATAGGAAGAGGAGGAGCACTGGTCCTCGCTCATCTTATCACAAAACAAATCCTTGCCTAGCAAGGTTTCGTCCACCACAAGTTCGCTAGGGGCGAAGGTGACGACAGGGGCTTCCACTGTAAAGGAGGTAGGAACCTCCTCACACAAGAGGATGCACTCGTCGATAGCCTGAGCGCAAGGCTCAACGTCAACCCAACTTACCTGTGGAGATGCAACCTGCACAGGCTCAGAAAAGGAAGGTGGGTCAAGAAATAAAAGAGACGAAGAACATAAAGAAATAATCGGGGGAGTGATTCCGGTTTCACTCCCCAAAGGCTGAGGTAGAAAAATATCGTCAGTAATCTCGACAATGCTACAAGGCTCGGCCGGATCCATAGATTCCTCCACCAAGATTTGGACTTCCTCCTTTGGTATCGAGGGAGAATCCTCGACACCAGGAAGGTTGTCCTCCTCCATGGGAGTGGAAAAAACCCATGTATCACAAGCCTCAACTTGTGTTGCATCATCGAAAATGTCGCCAGAGACGACTGAAGTAGAATGCACAAAAGGGGGAAGAACTTTGTTTGAATAAAAGTCAAGCGCAGGTTCCTCACAAAGAATCGGCTCCACGCTTGGTGATGTATGCACATGAGAGATAGGCTCAGCCACGTCGAAGCCTAGATCAGCCACACATCTGGCGGTTGTGTCCATATCATTCCCTTCAATAAATGAAGGTGACAGGGATACATAACCAGACGATGAAGGTGTGCTACCAAGGGTAGGAGTCGGGATGATCCGGATGTCCGACTCATCATCTTCTTCCATAACACGGAGGTACTCGGCACAATCCTTCAGGACATGATCTGTTCTATGACAATACAAACACTTTCTCCCATTACGCTGCGGTCCTTATGGGGCCGGAGAGGAATAGGAGAACGGTGTATGTGGCGAGGACGATTGACCATAAGCTCGGGGCATAGTGTTCGAAAGGCTGTACGAATACAACATCTCATGCATTGTGCGCTGAGGCTTATGCTCAATATCTCTCGTAGGGCATTCATGACTAGCGTGCGAAGGCTTCCCACACCAACGACATTGGGCATACGAATATCCCCACATGGTGTCGAAACAGCAAATTCAAAATAAATTGTGCAAATTACTAAATCCAACAATATATTGCTACAATTGCCTAAACAAACAATAGAAAGGAAGGCAAAACAGAAATAGAACAAAACAAAAGCGATTTACAAAGGAAAAGGAAAGCAATCTCCCGTCTCCCTCTCCAAAAACTCACACGACTGTGTTCCCCGGCAACGGCGCCAAAAACATGATGCTATAGATCACGGCGGTGAACCGGTCGCACAAGTAATATAAAATGGGGGTTTTCCCAAGTATCGATCTCACAAGGAACACAGTAAGGTGGAGTTAATTTTGAGGAGGACTTGAGATTGAAGTCCTCAGGTCGAAGCTATTTAAGGGGGGGGGGGGGTTGATGGTTGCAGAAACAGAAAATAAAAAGCTATCAACTACTCCTATGCAACGCCGCTATGCGATGCTTTGCCAGGCGGGATGGAAGACTAGTCGGGCTGCTATGCACCGAATCGCTAGGCGGATGGAAGAGTAGGCTCGCGGATGAGGTGGTGAGAATGGCGGAATGAGGGTCGTAAGCACCTCTTCGCAACGCACGCCACTAGAAATTGCTAGTGCGGCAAGGGTGGATGGTGGTGGATGGATATATGGCGCAACTCAAGCAACTAAAGCGTAAACAAACACAGAATCACATAGACATGAATCTTGTAAAGTTTACATCTAAAGTGCAACATCATCAATATAAATACAGTTTTAACACACATATACAATAATAAAGCAAGTACAAGTCAAGAGATCGACCGAATCCGAAGTCTTGCTGAGGATTCACGGTTGGAATCGTCGGGTTGTCATTCCGCGTCCAAGCTCGGTCCTCAACTGCTTCCGGGGTAGAGAAGGGCTGTCACCACCTTCCAATGGCCCGTCTTCTTCGTCTCACGATAGCGGACGAAGTTTGCTAGCTTTCCTTTGCTTGATGGCTATGGCGTCAAAACTCTACTTGAAGCTCACGGATGAAGGAGAAGGCCGAGAGGAAGCTCCGGCTTGGATTTGGCGGTGAAAGCTTGCCCGGAGCACCTCCCTAGGGTGGAAGATGAAGGGGAACGGCAGAGAAGGCAAAAAATGGCGGAGGAAATGGGCGATCTGCGGATCATTCGGATTAGGGCGAGACATGCACTATTTATACAAAAGCATAAATGAACAATGCGCACGATCACAGGCGCACGACCAGTGGTCGTGCGCACTATGTCCTGTGCTCGTGCACACTGGCATGGAATATCAGGAAGAAGAACTGGAATAATGCGCACGAGAAGTGGCGCACGACCAGTGGTCGTGCGCACTAAGTCCAATGATCGTGCGATTACCCAGACAGGACTCCAGAAATGAGGAATCAATACACACGATCAGTGGCGCACGACCGGTGGTCGTGCACAGTATGTCCAGTGGTCGTGCGCGTACCCCAGGCTGATTCAAGGAAAACGTAGAGTAGTGCGCACGATCCGGGGCGCACGACCAGTGGTCGTGCGCATTAGATCCCATGATCGTGCGCAGTATTCCTGTTTCACAACCATCCCGGAACACGCACATGACCCCTGTACTGAAAGAAAAACCAATCACTGATATGTGCAGACATTCCAGGCAAGCACAAAAAGGGAGTACAAACAATAAAAGTACAAAATACACAACCACGAGCATAAATGTGCACTTCCTATGGAAATAAAGATAAGATGAGATAAGAACGATATAGAACTAAAAGTGAAGTGCAAACGCTTGAAAACTAGTCCAGATGAGTCCGAAAATAGGTATATAGAGTGGACTCATCATACTCCTATTAAGATGGAAGCAAAAATGTCTTCATCAATAGAATTCATGTATTGCTTGATTCTTGCTTTCCAGATTCCAAACTTTTGCAAGTTGCAAACTGGAGATCTGGTGCTTGCATAATCTTTGTTCTGTGTCATGGCTGTGTTTCTAAGTTAATTGTGAATACAGTGATGTGTAGATCTATCACAAGATCTTTGGTTCAAGGGTTAACTTGTCCAACCAAAGGAACCTTGCTTTGATACCAATTGAAAGTGAGGGTTAGATCTACAATACTCTAGAGGGAGGGGGGGGGGGTGAATAGAGTATAATTAAAAATTGTTAGGTCCCAATAAAAGTGCTGTTACAGCTTTTGCTGTAAACTTAAAATGTGCAGTAAGTAAGAAAACTGGAAAACAGAAAATAGCAAACCTAGTCACAGCCACACAGCAAGAACAAAAGAAAAAGATAGGCAACCAGACGACACAAGAAATTTATAGTGGTTCCCCAACCTGGGTACATCCACTCTTCTACCACCCTTGGTAGGAATCCACTCAGGTTTTTGATCAGGTGCCTAACACCAATGAGTTTTGATCAGGTCCCCAAAAACAAACTCAAGTCTTTTGGTAAGGAGACTTGCAACCAGGAATCACTTTTGAAGGGTGATGACAACCCTTTATACAAGAGGGGGTGAGAGAGTGATTATGTCTTCTCTTTCTCAATAAACTGAGAAGACTTATGTTGATTGATGTTTAGCAAATAGCTCCCCCTGAGATGTAGAATGATTCAGGGAAGATCTGGAGCTTTGCTGCAGGGTGATAGGTCTTCAATCAGAGTTCTTGACAAGCAGTGATGCAGGATCTTCTTGACTGATTTGATATCTGTTGTCCTTGGAAGTCCTGGAGAGAATGTTGAAGAAGAAGACTCTTGATATAGTATGATTGTTCTTCTTCTTCTGAATGAATATCACTGCCTATCACTGTGATCTTTTGTGTATTCTTCTTGTGTAAAGCTCTTCTGGTGCTGTATGAAATCTTGCAGTCAGTCTATGTGTGTATGTGTTTTTCTGACTGAGTATATTCTTGTTATTGTGCTTGTTCTCTGCTGAATGTTGTTATTCTTTTCTTCTATCTCTTTTCAAAAATTTGAATCCTCTGTAATTAATGCTGACGGCCTGAGAATAATTGGCATTAATGTATTTCCCCAACTGTCTTGTGGAAAATCAGCAAGTAATATTCCAGAGGAGGACTGTAATTAATGCTTCCTCTAATAGATACATTCAGAGAATGTAGAGCATTAATTACTCAAGAATTTCCGCATTAGAATGAGGATAGAATGCCGGAAATGGCTAAGTCTGGAATCGTCGAACGAATAACAGAATTCGTCGAGCTGAGTTACCAATTTGTCGAACTGAGATTTTGTATTCGTTGACCAGACAACTTCTGTTCGTCGAGTTGAGTTCCAAGATCGTCGAGCTGATAACAGAACTGCATGCTTCTAAACCTTTGCCTTTTCTGTCTGAAGTTCGTTGAGCTGACAGTTGCATTCGTCGACTGGAGTTCAGCAACAATTCTAGACTTAGTCAAGTATTTTGTATTGACTGATATTCTGTGTGTCAACATGAAACTTCTAGTGTCGACACAGGTGGGTGTCGACTGATTAATCTTGGCGTTGACACAAGTTTTCTGGTGTCGACATAAGTTTTCTGGTGTCGACTTAGTTGGTGTCGACACATGCCCTAAGTGTCAACACAAATCTTCTGATTCCAGAATTCGTCGAGTAGAGTACTGAGTTCGTCGACCTGATAAGTTGACTTCGTCGACCTCAGAAGTTGTCTTCGTCGACCTGAGATCTTTCAACAGAGAGTTCTTGTAAAGTTGAGGTCCAAGTGCGTCGAGCTCAGAATCTTGTTCGTCGACAAAAGTTTGAAGTTGGACTTAGAATAATCTGGAATCATCCTGACTTTAGTTTGTTGAAGAGTCCAAGTTTTCGTCGAACAGAGAATGAAGATCGTCGAGCGCAGCTCAGAGAAATATCTCAAGATCGTCGATCTGAGAACATCTTTTGTCGACCTGAGTTCGACGAACGTCGAACTCATTTTACTTGGTCTTGAAATCTTCTAAGTCTTGAGTCTCTAATGGTCTTGTTGATAGCTGGTCCATCTGGTGTCGACTCTAAGGACTTGGCCTATACTCTACGACACAACTTTGACCCTCGCTATACATGTTGGGTCATATCTTAAGTTAGTGAACCTAGCCCAAATCAACTAGGGATCCAACACGTATTAATAACCAAACTATCCAATTAAGACTACTCGTCCTGACACAGAGCATTATAGCGGAAGCTTTTAAAAGTAGAAAGAACCCAAAAGAATAATCAATTTACATGAATGTCCACAATCACTACCACTGGAATGAAATAACAATACACTGAAAGATACATGGCCTTATGGCCTTATAATAGTTCACTTATCAAATAGTGTCTTACATACATCGGCTCGCAGACCGGCCACACATGACTAAATAAAAAAAAACAACTATACGCTAAGGACTTCGAGGGCCAGCACGGCAACATGGGCTCCAACCCGCTATTTTGCATTCGGCTCCACAGCACCTGCAAGCGACATCCCACCGCACGGTGGCAAACAGGCAACGATCAGCTAAAGCCGACCAAATTATAACGACCCCGTCCCTTTCTCGGGACGGCGGTGCTCCTTCCCTGCATATCATTAGCCCAGCTAAACAATTATGTATAAACATACTTCGCCACAGGTGTAGGCTTGCACGACCAAACACCCCGTGCACTCAGGGCACATTAACAGTGAATCCTGACACTTCAGCGTCTTCACCACCACCCCCAGGATGGCAACAACATGAGCATTTTAGCCTTCCTGACCACCGTCTAAGGCTCCCGACTATGCCAACGGCCAGTGCCCTTTTCGGGTCTCTCGCACCGAACCACATAGCCCAGGTCCAATTCTACTTGCCCGTTGCTCAACCGTGTAGTTCATATTAAGACATATGCACGAGCCAAGCTTCTCTCGGACCCTAATATTCCAATCAATCACATAACCCAGTTATGTTCAAGGCCGATTCCCAGACCGCCAAGTTAGCAGAACAACAATTCCGCTCAGTTTTCCGGGTGCGCCTTGGAGCTAACCTCCAAGGACCCATGCTGCAATCTACTGCGTAGAAACCCGAAAACCCAAAGCACGTAGTCTTCTCCGGCAAATCATAACAAATGCAATATCACCGATCCATACCAACATGTCCGGATAGGCTTCACACACAATGCCTATGCCCGTACTTCGATTCCGGACTCTATATGCAACACAAGGGGGACTATTCCTGTCAACCCCAAGGAACACCGCACACTCACCGCACACTCACGGGAGCGGGTTTTCCCTATGCAAAAAGGAAGAGCTTCACATGCTTAAGTGGAGAATCGTTACCCTTGCAGTACGCTTTGGCTCCATGGAAAACTATCCGGATAGAAGTCTTCGCAACGGGATTCCCACCACGAATCCGCTCTCGGTTCTCTGATCGGTGCTTCGGTGCTCTGCCGGCAGCCGGAAAACTCCTCCTTCTTCCTCCTCTTTCTAACTCCTTGAGAGAGAGAGAGAGAGAGACAAAGGGAGAAAATGAGGAATTGATCCTCTATTTCCGATCTTAACAGAGCAGGGATTCCCCAGGGCCGTCGGATTTTAAATAAAGAAATCGAACGGCTCTGATCCGCTCAAAAATCACCATACCTGGGCAGAACACGACCTCGCACACGGCCGTATCCCAGTCATTGTGCCTCGATCCAGGCACGATCGTCGAATACAGAGACTCACATGGGCTCAGACACGCCCGTGTCTCACTCGAAACGCCCGTGTCGGGTCCTCGACACGCCCATGTCCAGGGGCGTGTCACATATAACCGCCACGCCAACTAACACGACCCTGCTGAACACAGGTACTGACACGGGTAGGCACACACCCGTGTCAAATTACACGCCCGTGTCATTAAGCCGTGTTACTTGCCGTGTCCTTCTCGGGATGAAAACGGCCAAAACACCAGCCAGACACGGCCTTAGACACGCTCGTGTCCTAGGCCGTGTACCCCTATACAGGCACCAAAATCCATTTTTACGCGACCAACTCAAATACAATTTTCGGGGTGTTACAAATGTCCCCCACTTAAGGAATTTCGTCCCGAAATTAAGTAAAGGTACACAAAATTACAAGTTACCTGAACGGAATAACTCGGGGTATTCTTCCAACTTAGTTTGCTCTCGCTCCCAAGAAAGCTCCTCACGTCCACAATTATCCCAACGGACTTTAACCATTCGGATATCTTTGTTGCGGAGTCGCTTGACTTCAACGTCTTTTATACGTATAGGCTTGACCTTTGTCGTCAACTCATAATCAACTGGCACTTGATCAACCGCAACTATTTGCGAAGGCTCTTGCACTGCCTTACGCAACACCGATAAGTGGAACACATCGTGTAGCCCACTCAACTCCACCGACAGCTTCAATCTATACGCTGCTTCACCAACACGCTCCAGGATCTCAAATGGTCCAAGGTATCTCGGACTCAGCTTCTTCAAGCGTCGAACCCGCGAGACACCCTTGAACGGCTTGATTTTTAAGTACACCCAGTCGCCAACACTGAACTTCACGTTCCTATGTTTGGCGTTATAGTACTTTGATTGTCTGTCCTGAGCGATCTTCAACTGTTCCTGAATTGTCCGTATCACTGAAGTGGCATATTCCACCGCTTGACGTTTGTAAAGCTTCGACTCGCCCGTCTCCAACCAAGACAACAACATGCGATACTTTCTCCCGTACAAGGCCTCGAAAGGCGCCATTCCAATACTCGCCTGAAAGATATTCTTATACGCAAACTCCACCATGTACAAGTGATCTTCCCACTGCTTTCCAAAATCTATGACGCACATGCAAAGCATGTCCTCCAACGTCCGGTTGACCCTCTCGGTTTGTCCATCCGTCTGCGGATGAAAGGCTGTGCTAAACTTTAGCTTAGTACCCAAAAGACTATGCACCAACCTCCAGTCATTCGACGTGAAGCGTCCATCTCGATCACTAACAATACTGCGAGCCACACCATGCAACCGTACAATATTCTCTACATAGAGTTTGGCCAGCCTTTCCACCGGATCTTTCTTCCTGATCGGGATGAAGTGCAACACCTTTGTCAACCTATCTACGACCACCCAGATGGCGTCGTTTCCCCTCTGCGACTTCGGCAAACCATGCACAAAATCCATAGATATGTCTTCAAATTTCCATTCCGGGATAGGCAAGGACTTTAGGAAACCTCCGGGCTTCTGGCACTCCACCTTCACCAAGGCACAAGTTTGGCACCTGGCCACATAAAGTGCTACATCCTTCTTCAATCCTGGCCACCAAAATAATTTCTTCATGTCTTTATACATCTTCGTGATTCCCGGGTGGATTGAGTACTTGGTATGATGAGCCTCATACATCAACTCCTCCTGAAGATTATCCGCACTAGGAATGCATAAGCGACCGTCCTTCCTTAACAACCCATCCTTAATAGCAAACTGGGAATTTGACCCATCCAATGATTCATCCAAGATCTGCTTCATGTTGTTATCCTGAATCAAAGCCCGTCGAACTCTATCAGCTAGGTCACACTGTACCTCAGTCCAAAACAGTTTCGCCTCAGTACTAGACTGCTTGTCGATGCAAGATATCTCCAAAGCCTCCAATTCATGGACCAATCTCTCATCATGTACCGATAACCAGTTGGCATGTGCAGGAACCTTACGACTCAATGCATCCGCCACTACATTACCTTTCCCTGGCACATAATGTATCTTGAAGGTGTAGTCCCCTAGGAACTCCATCAACCTCCGCTGCCTCATGTTCAGATCCTTTTGATCTAACAGGTACTTCAAGCTCTTATGATCGGTGTATATATCGACTTTCACACCGTACAGATACTGCCTCCACAGCTTTAGAGCGAATATCACGGCCGCTAACTCCAAGTCATGGACCGGATAATTTCTCTCGTGAGCTTTCAATTGTCGTGAACCGTAGGCTATCACACTCCCATGCTGTAGCAGAACACAACCTAAACCACTGCCCGAAGCATCACTATAGATTTCTAACCGTTCAATTCCACTTGGGGAACATAAAATAGGCGCCGTGGTCAACCGCCTCGTCAACTCTTCAAAAGCCTGTTCGCACTCCGAAGACCATACAAACTTCTGATTCTTACTAGTCAAAGTCGTGAGTGGTAGCGCTATCCGCGAGAAGTTCTCTACGAAGCGCCTGTAGTAGCCAGCAAGCCCCAAAAAGCTCCGGACCTCCGCCACTGTAGTCAAAGCAGGCCACTCCCGTATCGCCACTATCTTCGCCGGATCCACAGCTATCCCTTCTCCACTAACAACATGACCAAGGAACGCAATTGAGGATAACCAGAACTCACACTTGGAGAACTTAGCATACAACTGGTTTCTCCTCAACGTCTCCAACACCATGTGCAGGTGGTTGTAGTGATCCTCTTCACACTGCGAGTACACCAGGATATCGTCGATAAATACTATCACAAAACGGTCCAGGTACTCTCTGAACATCCTGTTCATCAGATCCATAAACACGGATGGCGCATTGGTCAAACCAAACAGCATGACCGTGAACTCGTAATGCCCAAACCGCGTACTGAATGCTGTCTTTGGGATGTTGCTCTCCCTTATCCTCAATTGGTAGTAACCGGACTTCAGATCTAACTTCGAATATACCGTTGACCCAACCAACTGATCAAATAGATCGTCAATTCTTTGGACCAGATACTTATTTTTTTCCGTAATCTTGTTCAATTCCCGTTAGTTGATACAAAGCCGCAAGCTCCCATCTTTCTTCTTAACGAAGAGAACCGGTGCGCTCTAAGGCGACGTACTTGGACGTGCATAACCTTGCTCTAACAACTCTTGCAGTTGCACCTTCAACTCCGCCAACTCGTTTGGCGCTATCCGATACGGAGAGCGTGACACCGGTTTGGCACCCGGTACCAGCTCAATAATAAAATCAATCTCCCGCTGAGGAGGGGCTCCTGGGAGATCATCTGGAAACACATCAGGATAATCAGAAACAATTGGGATACTGTCCAGACTAGGCCTAGGCGTTGAAGCCTGCACTAATGTGACAAACAACTCTGCCCCAGACCGAACTACCTTAATCACCTGAACGACCAACATCAAAACTTTCCCTCACCCCTTCATGCCCGCAAACGTAGTCTCCCGTTCAGAATTTTATCCCAACTTAACCTCCTTTCGGTTGCAATCAATGTAAGCTCGCTTCTCCGAGAGCCAGTCCATACCAAAGATTACATCGAACTCTACTAACAGTAGAATCAACGCTCGCAAATCAAACTCCTGATCCCCAATCCGAACCTTGACTACACAGACCTTATCCGCGTGCATTGAGCACCCATTGGGCAACAACACATCCAAATTGTCTTTTTCCATCGAGGGAGGGACCCCGATGCACGTCACAAATCATTCGGACAAGAAGGAATGCGAAGCTCCCGTATCAAACAAGGCTCTCGCCGGACAATCGAGAATCAATACAAATCCTAGCAATAACAGAAGTAAGCTAACACATAAAAGAGGTAACAACTACAAAAGTTAATCTGCTATAAATTAACGTATACCTGTCACCACGTCAACTTGATTTATGGCCTCTTGTAGACCAAGATTATAAACTCTAAGCTGGACTGGAGCATGATGGGACGCGGTTGACTCCACCGCCTTCCCTTTCTCCTCATAAGTCGCTCCAGACTTCCTCTCGGACTTTGCACGTCCGCTCCAACACTCACGAGCAAAATGCCCCGTCTTCCCACAATTGTAGCAAGCTCCTAGGAATCGACTTGTGGTTGCCCCTAACGCACCAGTCAAAGGGGCTGAGTTCAAAGTCTGAAAGAAAACGATTGTCAACCTAAATCACCGAGAGGGGGGTGAATATGTGAGTTGTGCGCCTTTTGCGGAATAAAAAAATATTTAGAGCACAGCATAGAACTATCTGCCAATATCACAGACGACACAAGATTTATAGTGGTTCCCCGACCTTGGGTACATTCACTTTCCCTCACCAATCTAGTAATCAACTAGACTCGGCTACTCCACTATCTCGGATCAAAAAACCGATCTACCCTCGGAACAAAGTTCCTACAAACTCGATCCAAACAACGAGATCTACACCTCGTAAGATAACACTTCCTACAAACTCGGAGTGAAAAACTCCTACACTCGGAGAAACTTTCTCCTACAAGATTAATGAAGTTTTAGAAAAGTTATACAAATAGTAAATCCAATCAGATCTGATTAAACGGCCAGAATCTTCTTCTTATGAACTTTGCAGCACTTTCAGAAATCGGTGAAGGAAATCTCGGCCCAGATCTGGATCTTCTTTGCTTTTACAGAATCAGAGAGAGAAGACGAACAGTGATGTCGATCTCGATTTGTAACTTTCTTCAGAATGAATCCTCTGAAATTAGAAGCAGTGGCCGGAGAAGATGGCGGCGGCGGCGGCTTCCGTTTCGTGAAAACAGAGAGGAGTCGGCTGAAAAACTTTCTTAAACTAAATTGACAATGAAAGCTTAGAGAATACTTAGGGTTTGTTATTTTCTGATAAGACTTTATATAGGAGAGAATAACGGTCATAATCGGTCATAATGATGTACACGTGGACCAATCATGTCGCGTGATTTGAAAATCCCTTCAGAAAAAGACTTAGACAAAATTTCAGGAAAGTTCAGCCATATACACGAGTAAGAGAAGAGCTACTCGATTAGTTGAATAACTACTCGAGTACATGAAGGAGAACATACTTGGGTATATAAAGATATACTATTCGAGTAGGTAGAAACCAACTACTCGAGTAAGCAGATAGAACTACTCGAGTATGTATAGTGACTTACTCGAGTACATGAAGGATCTACTCGAGTACAAGAAAGGACTACTCGAGTATATTACATAAACTACTCGAGTACATGAAGGACTACTCGAGTGGAATACTTGGAATAATCTCTGAACATGTCAGCAAGCAGCTACTCGAGTAGTTGAACTAAACTACTCGAGAGGAAGTGATCTACTTGAGTACGTGAAAGTTCTACTCGAGTAAAAGACTTAGAAAATTCTGGAGTTAGGAAAATTACAAAGTACACGAGTGAGACACGATCTACTCGAGTAGGTATAATGAACTACTCGAGTATGTTTCTATCTACTCGAGTATGTGAGTATACTTACTCGAGTATATGAGTGTATTTACTCGAGTCCATGACTTAGAAGAATTTTGACGAGTGAAACCTTTAATACTCAGGTATAATGAATGATCTACTCGAGTATATAAACATGCTACTCGAGTATATGACTAAGTCTACTCGAGTACATGACTTAGCTACACCGGAGATACACTTAAGTACTCGAGTATAAAGCTTCTTTACTCGAGTAAATTATAACCAATCTACTCGAGTAGTTATGGACCTACTCGAGTAAAAGACTTAGAGAATTTTGTTGTTGGAAACTCTTTCTTCTAATGTAGTCAACTTCCAATTCTTTTCTGAAGGTCCAATAGCTTGAATATGAAGTGTATCCCAATAGAGAGACCATACATGAGTCAATACCTTGGAACATGCAATGAGGGATTACATTGCACAGTTCCTGTGTTTGGTGACCCACTGTCGACTGACATTGGTCTACACTTCCCAGTGAAATTCCTGCAAACATATAACTCAACACAAGCATCAAATACAACTTAATTCATCTTAGTTCCAGGGTGACTTCATCAAATCTGGGTTAGTGTGGATGTAATACCCAACAATCTCCCCATATTTGTTGAAGTCAGAACCCTTTACACTAAGGTGAATTATAGACATAAAAGAAACTAAGTAGAAAAACATGAGCAGGTAAGCAATAGACAATGAAAAAGATAATTAGACAGAAATTTAGAATTGTATATATGTAAATTTCCAAAAACATCAAGTCTACAACTTGTCATTCCAATCTCTCAACATCTTTTAGGTTTAAGCTTAGGTTTGCTGCTTTTCCATCTTTTCTTGCTGTCTTCTTAGATAGCTGAAAGGCTTAGGGAAATATTTAGGAGGCCTTGGAGGAGCAGCAGGATTATTTCTCCCAAACTCTCTGTCATGGATCTTCCTTTTTAGCATTTATTTCTCATATAACTCTCATTCCTGGGAACTGTATTGAATGTTCCTGTTCTCATTAAGATCCATAACTAGTCTGAGTGTGTCCAAAATTAGAGACTTGGAAGTTGGAGACCAAGCTTCAGCATGTTCAGTGGCTTTGGAAGGAGCAGTCCTGCTAGCAGAGGGGCCTTCACCATACTTCCTTTTCTTCTTGTAGGTTCTGATCTCTGGAGGAGCTTTGAGGAATATATTAGTAGGGTCTTCTTCCCAGCCTGGAACGTAAGTATCTGGAGGAGCAACCGAGTCTCCAGGCCTGGGAGAGAGAGTAGGTTGCAGAGGAACAGCTGGGGCAGAGACATCTGTAGCTAGAGGGTTGAGATGATGGGGAATGATGTTGGGGTCAACAAGAAGATTTGGCAGAATCTGATTGTGCATCCAGACAGCAGTGTCATAGGTATGAAATTTGACACTCTGTATCTGGGCTAGCACATCATCATGAATGGTCTTCACATGAGCTTCCCATACATCTGACTTTTGAGCAGCAGATTTTTCTACTTGTTCTTTAAGTTCTTTGATCAAACCCTCCCCCTTTCTGATTTCAACAGATAGCTTGGTTATAGCATCTTCTTTGAAAAGACAAACTTCTTCACAAATTTTCATTTTGTTAGCTTCAGTTCTCTTGTCTAGCTCTATCTGATTGTTTGCAAGGGTGACACCTTATTCCATAACATTGCCAACACTAGTGATAGTGTGGTCAAGGGCTTTGCCACCAAGTTGGAATAAATACTTGAGCTTGTCAGTATTATGCTGAATTTCAGCAAAGCCTCTGCTCATCTCAGTCTCTAGAGCAGTGACCTTGTCAGTTAATATCTTTAAAGAAGTATCAAAATAATTTCTTTGTTCTTGAAGAAGAATTGTAATATGTTGCAGCAAATCTGAGGAGGAAGAGACTGTAGCAGCAACATCAGAGGGAGCATCAGGAGGGAGAGGAGGAGTTACCCAAGGAGCTATTTCTTCAAATATCACAGAGCTGTGAGCTCTGGTGGTAGGAAAGAAAGCAACCCCTTATTCTGTATCCTGAGGGAGAGAGAATTCTAGATTTCTGAGAGGGGCCTCAGCTGGCTCAGGAGAAGGCTCATCAGAAATAAGAATGATGTCTTGCTGGTCTTGGAGGGCATCTAGAGATTTGGCTGTAGTTCTGGCTGGAGAATGTACAGGAGACTGTGCTGGAGTGGAGTCCTTGTGACATTCAGAGGATGGAGCTGGAGGATATAGAGGAGGAATGGGCAATACTTCTTCAGAGAGCTCTGAAATCATAACATCTATGGTAGTATCTGTGGAGAGAAGAGATTCTGGAGGTATCTCATCTAAGGGAGATGCTTGATTTTGTGGAGTATGAGGTAGGGAAGGAATTTCTGGCTGAGGAGAGGGCTGCCTGACTTGACTAGAAGGAGCAGGCTCCCCCTCACTTAGTGCACTAGAGCAGCTGGCCACATGATGAGGAGAGGGAGATGGAGTCCTGTCCTCTATAGCTGGAACCTCTAGAACTGCTGAGATCTTTGCATCTTGGGCAGAATTCTGTAGCTTGAGATCCCATCTCTGAATGGAAGAGATGGAGACCTTCTTCATGTGGTGAAGAGGGGTCCCTTTGGAGAAGTTGAAGACCTCAGGATTTGTTTCACGGAGGAGCAGACAGATAATTCTGGCGTAGTTGGGGGATTTTGAACTGTCCTTGATTTTATCCAGAATCAGCATACCAAATTGGTATTTCTTGTGGCAGATAATTGCTTGCATTATGTCGAAGAAATATGATGGAATGTCTCTTATGGAGTTTGTCTTGCACAGTAAAATTTTCCCAATAACATCAACCAAAAATTTGCCTTTTGCATTCATGTCTGACCTTTTGAAGTACTGAGCATCAGTTGAAAAGCCACAGAATAGGGCTGTTCTGTCAGAGTCTTCAGCAACTAAGTGATCTTCTTCATCGACAAGCGGCAATCAGAGAAGCTGAGAGACAGAGGTCTTGGTGAACTTAATTTTCAAACCCTTCACTTTGTATTTCAGGACTTTTCCATTCCTTTTGACCTTTAGATTGGAAAAGAATTCGGCAACTTCTGGGAATAAAATTCGGCAGGGTTCCTGGAGGATGAAGGAGAGGCCGGCGGTGTCGAGAAGGATGAGAAGGTTGTGGAAGTCATCTGAGAGCTCTACAATACCTGCGGTAACGAGTTCTGATCCGACGCCTATCTTGGAATAAGCGTCCATGGCTGCGGTTGACTGGAAGTGGTGAGGAGGGAAGCGGCTCTGCAACAGCGGCGGAGTAGGCGAAACGGAAGAGGGTACTCGAGAGAACGAAATGATTTCGTGTAGGTTTGGGTTTTCGGAATTTCATATATATAACCCTAAATTACATCTAATTAATTTAAAGGAAATTAACTAAATAGAGGGAAGAGGCGGCATTTAGCCTTGGGTGGCGAATAGAACAAATTTCAAAATCTGGCAAACACTACACGAGAGATATATAGACTACTCGAGTAGGTAAGTAGGTACTTGAGTAGGTCTTCAGAAATTACTCGAGTAGGAAGAGAAAAGTACTCGAGTAGGTAAGTCGGCAGTGACTCGAGTAGGTGAATTAACATACTCGAGTATGTCTTATACTTCTCGAGTCAAACTTTGAAAAATTTAGAAAATTTAAATTTTGATTAACCCCTGAAGTTTCTTGCCTGTTTGTCATTGCATCTTCTTTAGTCCTCCTTGTTGAGCATCCCAAGCTCAGTATTGAAGAACGAGAACTTGGTCTCGTCTAGCGACTTTGTTAAAATGTCTGCAATTTGCCTATCTGTAGGCACATATTGGAGATCTATGTCTCCATGCTCCACATGCTCCCGGATGAAGTGATACCTTAGCTCGATGTGCTTTGTCCGGCCGTGGGAGACTGGATTATTGGTGATTGCGATTGCGCTGGAGGAGTCACAGTACAAAGGAATATCCTTGAACTGCAGGTTGTAGTCCTCGAACTGATTCTTTATCCATAGCAACTGTGCGCAACAATTGCTACAGAGATATACTCTAACTCGGCCGTTGAGATTGCGACACTGTTCTGCTTCTTGCTACTCCAGGAAATTAGCCTTCTTCAAAGGAATTGGCATGTCCCGGAGGTGCTTTTCCTGTCATCCTTACTTCCTGCAAAATCTGCATCTGAGAAACCAATTAGTTCGCTGTCATTAATTCTTGGGTACCATAAGCCAAGATTTGGTGTACCTTTAAGGTATCTCAAGATCCGCTTTGCAGTAGCATAGTGAGATTCCTTGGAGTTCACCTGAAATCTAGCACAGACACATGTTGAAAACATTATGTCAGGTCTACTTGCAGTAAGGTAGAGTAATGATCCAATTATGCTTCTGTACTTGGTTTCATCAAAAGGTTTCCCTTTTTCATCCTTATCCAGAGACATAGTTGAGCCCATTGGAGTCCTTATAGAGGTTGCGTTCTCCATTCCGAATTTCTTAATTAGCTCTTTGGTGAACTTGCTCTGTGAGATGAAAATTCCATCTTCAGATTGTTTCACCTGAAGCCCTAAGAAATACTTCAGCTCGCCCATACTGCTCATTTCAAACTTCCCTTGCATAAGTTTTGAGAACTTTTTGCAGAGGTTGTCATCTGTAGAGCCAAAAATAATGTCGTCGACATAGATTTGCACTAGCAAAATCTTGCCTTTTATTTCCCTAAGAAATAATGTCTTGTCTATCTTTTCCCTTGTGAACTTGTTCTCAAGTAGAAAGGTAGACAACGTTTCATACCAAGCTCTAGGAGCTTGTTTCAGGCCATATAGGGCCTTGTGCAGGAAATAAACATAATCTGAGAAGTTAGGATCTACGAAACTTGGTGGTTGTTCCACATACACTTCTTCCTTTATGTTGCCATTCAGGAAGGCATACTTCACGTCCATCTGATAGACGGTGAAGCCTTTGAGTGCAGCATATGCTAGGAACAACCGTATTGCCTCCAGCCTTGCCACTGGAGCATATGTTTGGTCGAAGTCGATTCCTTCCTCCTGACGATAGCCCTTGGCGACGAGTCTGGCCTTGTTCTTTATGATAGTTCCGTCTTCATCCATCTTGTTCCTGTAGACCCATTTTGTTCCAATGACGTTCTTTCCTTTGGGCCTTGGAACAAGCTTCCATACGTTGCATCGCTTGAACTGATTCAGTTCTTCTTCCATTGCCATTATCCATGATGCGTCTGAGTTTACTTCCTCAAATTTCTTTGGTTCAACCTGTGAGAGAAAACTCAAATGAAGATTCTCATTAGTTGTACCTCTTTGAGTTCTGACACCATCCCGGGGATTGCCTATGATCTGGTCCATGGGGTGATCCTTCAGATGTCTGAGCTCTTGAGTTCTTGCATCTGGATTATCTTCAATCATTGGAGTGATTTCTTCATCTTGGATGACTTCTTCATTTTGATCATCATCCTCTCCAATAGGAGTTGGAGTGGTGATCTTAATGAGCTTTTCGCCTTTGTCTTCGGATGGTTCATCCAAGCTGGTTTCTTTCATCTTTTCACCTGCATCTTCAGTGAGCACACTAGGCGGATTGTTTTGCAGCAAGCTCGTCTCATCAAATACAACATGTATCGATTCTTCTACCACCAGGGTTTTCTTTTGAAAATTCTATATGCCTTACTATGGCTACTATAACCTACGAAAATACCTTCAAAACTCTTTTCGCTGAACTTGGTAGTATGATACTTACCATTGTTAAGTACGAAGCATTTACAGCCAAAGATTCTAAAGTATGAGACTGTTGGTTTCCTGCCTTTCAGAAGTTCGTAAGGTGTCTTATCGTGGTCTTTGTTTATGAGTGCTCGATTTTGCACGTGGCATGCAGTGTTGATGGCTTCAGCCTAGAAGTACTTCGGAAGTCAAGCATCACTCAACATGGTCCTGCAGGCCTCTATGAGTGTTCTGTTCCTTCTCTCAGCCACTCCATTCTGTTGTGGAGTACGAGGAGAGGAAAACTCATGAAAGATACCTAGGCTTTCGCAGAATTCTGTCATGGCCCCAGACTTAAACTCTGTTCCGTTGTCACTTCTGATTTTGACTATGGAGCAGTTATGTTCATTCTGGATTTTCCTGACAAAAATAGTAAAGATGTCGAAGGTATCTGACTTGTGTTTCAGAAAGAACACCCACACAAAGCGCGAGTAATCATCAACAATTACTAACGTATAATCCTTACCTCCTAAACTTCTAATTTGCAGTGGACCAAACAAGTCCATTTGTAGTAGATGAAGACATCTATTAGAGTCTTTGCTAATAATGCTTCTAAAGGTAGCCCTTGTTTGCTTTCCTTTTACGCATGCATGACAAGGTCTATCTTTGATGCACTTGACGTTTGGGGCATGATACGCCTGAAACGTATATATAAAATAACGCAAGTGTACGTACCGGTTCAAGTAATATAAAGTGAGAAAAGAATCGTTCCCTCGAGGAGATGGTGGATTCAGCGCTTGCAATTATTAACTATGCCTTTTCTTTAAATTCAAGTAAATTAAGATGATGGTTTTAGAGTACTAAAATCTTCAAAACACAATTTATAATTAATGAAAATAAACTAAAGATCCGGAAGGAGACTACTTTGTGTTCGTGATTAAAGATAATCTCGTATCGTGATTTCCTAAGTCTAGTGTGACAACCTTTTGAATATAGTTTTTGTGAGGACGAGTGGTGAAATGTCTTGCAACAGTTTTAGATTAAAAATCCATAACTCTCGATATCGGAAGTTCCTAGTTCTCTATTACCCCGTAGGTGAAATAAGAACCGCTTAAATATTGAAAACCCAAGTTACTAACACCAAGGGGAAATCTCTTTCTCCCTTCAAATGCTATACCGAATCTACGATATACTTACGCAACTCCTCTCTCGATTTATGAAGCGTAGTAAAAAGTTGAGATCTTGGCCAAAAACCTCGAAGTAAAGATCATAAATTCAGCACAAACATTCACCAAGCGTTCACAAATTAAGAAAAGTTAATAAATTGTCATCACAAAAGACGAAGTATTCTCACAATACGAGATTAAAGCAAATTAGTTCATCACGATGGATGAAGCACACCAACAAACAAGAAAGATCTTACAGTGCATGATGAAAGAAAAAGCAAAATAATACAGGAATTCGTTCTCCGAAGTGTATTGAACCGTTCCGTCTTCAAGATCCGATGTGCCCTAGTCCTTCTTCCTCCAAGATGATTTCTCCTCCCTCCAAGATCCCCTTTCTCCTTTTCTTCCTTCCTTCCTTTTCTATACCTGCCTATTCTGGCCGAAAATCCCCCATTAAAGAGGTGTAACCGTCCTTCCTTTAAGAGGTGTAACCGTCCATATTTGAATAGGTGTAACCATCCTTCCTTTATTTAAAATTCTGAATTTTCGGAACAGACAATGTTGTAACATCGAAAACAGGTTGTTGCAACAATTTCTTCAGGAAATGAGAATTTCATCCTTTTCTTTTTCCAAATCAATTTTCTTGGTGTCACCTGCATGGAAACTATGGAATATGATCAAATAAGTAGAATATTTCTTAAATATAGATTTTAATCATATTTTTATCAATTAACTTCGATTTGTTCTCCTTTTTAATAAATATTAGTAGAAATAATGGGCTTAGATAACTTCAATTAAGAAGTTATCACACCCCCACACTTGAGCTGTTGCTATTCCCTAGCAACGATAATTCTTGACCCTCATATGGATGGAGAGATAATGATACGATACGAATCCGGAGGGTTCTCCTGTCTTAGATACCATAAGCAAAGTTTACTCAAAAATTTCGCTTTACTCAACTGATATGCCTACCAATCAGCACGAGTTCAAACATGCACAAATTCATTAGTTAGATGGAAAATAAAGCTCAAGTAAGTCACTCAGTGTAGTGTATGGTTTTCTCGAAAATAGGTAATTTACTTCCAAGCAATACCTCTTATTGATCCCCTGTAAGTTTAGGAAAAGATGAGAGTAAGCAAAGTTTTCGGTTTGGCCATCACAAGAGATAGTAGTGCAATTGAAAGTAGGATAGGAACAAGCTTTGTTAGGAATTGTGGATCGACGTTAATAGCATATTTTTATTCCCTAGTTAGTAATCATAATAATTCACTCAGTTATGGGGTTCATCATCACACACATTTTTATATATCATAGTTGGGATCATTCCAAAAATAAGTGCACATACCTCGGCCCATATCACTATGATCTTTAGACATTCTTCTTTTCATTGTTTTGTTTTACTTTCCCATTTTTTTTTGTTGATCATAGTAGGGATCATTCAAAGTATGTAGACATATATCTAGGCCACATATCACTATGAATTTCATCTATTCTTTTATAATGAAACACCCATAACCAGCTAACTTATTAAGATCAAACTAATGGGAATATTGGGAATGTTGAACATGTAATGATGTGACTGAAAAGATTCAAGCTCAAAAGACTGAGTGGATGATCGCAATGGTGAGACTAACTGAACTCATGCTTAGCTTATATCTTTCACTCTACTCTCGCTCACCCCTCCCTTCACGTTTAGAGGTCAATAACCAAGAATTGTAATGGAAGTAAATCAACCAAAAATTTTGTGCATAAAACATAGACTTAAATGAGCTTTATAGTATATATGCTAATGCTTCAGATTCAATAATTGAACTCCTAGGATGTTCAGCAATACCAATCGATTGTCATTGAAAAATTAGAATAAAGTTTTTGATTAAGTATTTTAGACATTAAGACCATTAAATCCGTGGTCGATCAAAGTATCCTCACCCACTATGCAAGGGCTATACCACCCCGACACTTGAGTCGTTGCTAGACCCTAGCAATTCTACGCCCTGAATCATTAGAAGCCCTTGATAAATTTTTACGACAGAACAAGTGCAAAATAGAGTAGAAGAAACTTGGAAGTTCAAATTACTCCCCTGAAATCGACTGTGCAGGCGATGTGTTTTCACCACGATTGCAACTCCTTAATGGTTTTATCCCACCCCTTTCTTTGGCTAGTTCTATTGTTAGAATTCCTTCAGCACCTGCAAACAACTTGTACTAGGCCATTTTTTAAATCAACTGCGCAATTTATAATTTAAGAGAAAATGCTATTTTGGCAGCATGTAACACATTGATGTATGAGTACTCATCTAGAGTTAATACCAAATATGCATTAGATGATAATAATGAGGGAATAGTAGGTCAGCACATACAACATCTCAAAATATGCCCACATAAAGTCAGATCAAACACAATATAATTACAGCGCAAAAAGAGGGAATTGGTGCAGCAAAAAGTTATCTACTACTCCAAAATAAACAAAAATATATCATCAAAACACAACACCCTAAATCGTCTAATATCAAACCAAGAGGATAGTTATTATAAATGCTTAGAATAGTCCAAAAGAAGTATGAAATTGATGAAATTCTACTCGCCGCCTTTTTCGTCATCCTCCTCCTGCTCTTTCTCTTGATCTGAGTCAACGAGCTCTGTGAGGTCCAGGAGGCTTCGGTCAGCGTTTACAAGGTTCCCGAGCTCATCAAACTGCCACTGGTACTTGAACTGCGGCTTCTCAATCGGTAACTTAGCCTTCTGAAGTAATGTGTCTTGTCTCCTTTGAATGTAGTCGAGCCTGGAACGGAAATAACAGTGCTGGCACCGGAGATAAGTCTTTATATACTCAACACTATCCATCACCTCTGCCAAAGATGCTCCTTCTCCGCTGGGGACGTTCACCGTCTCTGGCCTGCCATCCTTTGGAAGTGTATTGTCGCTCTCCTGTCCCACTTTGATATTTACCGCCACCACGGTTTCGGTAATGTGGTGCTTCAATTTCTTCACCAAATCCTCCTCCTCTTCCTTGACTCCCACATTCCGACACAGCTCGGTCACAAGTGCAGGGAACCAAAGTTGCTTAGGCTTTTCCTCTTGGAGCTTCTGCCTCAATTGTGTTGCAATGATTGTTCCCAAATCAAATTTTATTCCTTGTAAAATACAATAAATCAAGGCTATCTTATGAAGGGGCACACTATTCAGGTGCCGAGTTGGCATGATGGTGGAATTGATAAATAACAGCCACACCTTCGCTTTCCGATTCAAACATGTGGCCTTCATTGCATTAGCCCTCTTATTAGTCCATTCCGGTTCCGGTGTACAGCAAACAACCGCTGCCATTTCCTGAGTTGTTACCCTATTTAACACGGTGGTGTAATCCTCCTCTCCTTCATCCTCTAACTCAAACATGGAAGAAATCCTTGCCGGCGAAAACTCCACTGTTTTCCCGCGTACTATCACAGCCTCCCCCTCAGCAGTTCTAGCATTCGCATAAAATTCATAGACTAGGGTTAGGTTAACCTCAGACCGAGGGTGACAAAAGACCTCCCATTTTAGGGCTGCAATCTGTTCCACATATTCTACGCTCTAGGCCTTCTTCTCCGTTCTGAAACCCCTTTCAAAGATGAATGGAATCGGTCTAAGAATCTTAAACCGTTCCCATGCTGCATCATTTTAAAATTTCCTGCCCTCCTGAGCTATTTCCTTCCCCTTCCTCTTACTTTTTCTCTTCGAAGACATTCCTAATATCCATATAATCTCTATAACAAAATGACTAAGAAGATTCATTCTTGCGTAAACGGAGGAACGAAGGGTAGATCGATATACCTGGAGTGCCGGGTTTTGCTTGGAACGAACTACTGCTGCCGTCTTCTTCTCGACGGATGCTGCCTGAAGCTCCGGTTTTCGTTCGCTGCCCGACGTTTGCCGCCTGCTCTGTCGCTCGCCGGGCGCCGCCTGCAGCGCTCCGCTAAACCTAATGCGGGATGTGAGGGGTCGCGGGAGTTGAAGGGTTGCAGGATTTGAGGGATAAAACGGGTTGGCCGGGTACGTTATAAACCAAATAGGAAAAGAACCGGTCCAATTGGACCGGCCGGCTCTTCCGGAAAGAAGGAGAGCAGACAGAAAAATAAAAACTGCAACAACGTTTTTTTTAGCGTTGCAACAACCTACTGGGCCCAAATTCTGTGGCCCGGTTCATTCGAACCGCTCTTAAACCGCCGACCCTTTCTCCTATACACGCAAACAGCAACTTTGCGGTTGCAATGTCAATTTTGCTATGTTGCAACACCAACCCGCTCTTGTTAAAATTTTTTTTTCTTTCTAATAAAATTTTTTTTTAGAACTTTTTCCTGCATCACCAAGCCTTAGATAACTTATATAACTACAAATACTACTACACACATTACTAAATAACATATTAGATAAACATATTGCTATGAAAAACATACAATAAAATATTTTAAACGATGGGTTGCCTCCCACCCAGCGCCTAATTTCAAGTCCCGGCAGGACGTTCATCCCGATTAAACAAGCTCCAAACGCGACACTACTCGGTCAATGTCGCCTCCCAGATATAACTTCAATCTCTCTCCATTTACCTTGAACTCGGTTCCATCATTCTCATTTAAAATAGTCACAGCTCCATAGGGGTGCACGATTTTAACTTTGAACGGGCCCGACCAGCGTGACTTGAGCTTTCCGGGGAATAATTTCAAGCGAGAGTTGAATAGTAGAACAAGCTGTCCCAGCTCAAAGTTTTTCTCCTTCATGCGTCGATCATGCCATCGTTTCGTGCGCTCTTTATAAATTCTCGAGTTCTCATACGCTTGCATTCTAATCTCCTCTAGTTCATTCAATTGTAAGAGCCTCTTCTTACCGACGTAGCGGAAATCATAATTAATTTTCTTTATTGCCCAGAATGCCCGATGTTCTAATTCTAGAGGTAAATGGCAAGACTTTCCATAGACCATTCAGTACGGGGTTAGCCCAATGGGAGTTTTGAAGGCAGTGCGATATGCCCATAATGCATCAACTAGCTTTTGTGACCAGTCTCTACGGTTCACGCTCACTGTCTTTTCTAGAATTTTCTTAATCTCCCTATTGGATACTTCCGCTAACCCATTCGTCTGGGGATGATATGTTAGGCGACTTTATGAGTTACCCCAAATTTGTTTAGTAATGCGGTGAACTGATTATTACAGAAATGACTGCCACCATCACTAAGGATTGCCCTCGGGATTCCAAATCGACTAAATATATGGTGCCTTAAGAAGTTAAGGACTACCTTCGCATCATTCCTGGGCGTCGCGATTGCTTCCACCCATTTAGATACGTAGTCCACAGCCAACAATATGAATAGATTACCATTCGAGTTCAAGAACGGTCCCATGAAGTCTATACCCCATACATCAAATAGTTCGACCTCAAGCATTATATTCATGGGCATCCCATTGTTCTTGTGTATATTCTCGCTCCGTTGGCATCTATCGCATTGCTTCACAAATGCATTTGCATCCTTGAATAAATTAGGCCAATAGAAGCCAGCTTCTAACACCTTCATTGCCGTTCTCGTTCCCTTGAAATGACCTCCGTATGGGGAGCCATGACATTTCTCCAATATCTCTCTCATCTCCTCCTCGGGGATGCATCTCCGTACGATTCCGTCGGCACCAACCTTGAACAACAAAGGATCATCCCACATGTAAGACTGAACCTGATGTAAAAATCGTTTCTTTTGTTGGTAGGATATTTCAGGTGGCAAAATATTGCTTGCTAAATAGTTTACTAAGTCAGCATACCAAGGCGTAATATTCTCCAAAATCGCTAGTAGCTGCTCATCAGGAAATCTCTCTTCCACTTCAGAATGTAGTGTCGACTGTGTACTCTCAATCCGAGATAAGTGATCTGCAATCGGGTTGTCCGTTCCTTTCCTATCCTTAATTTCTACATCAAACTCCTGTAAGAGAAGGACCCATCGAATCAAACGTGGTTTTGAGTCTCTCTTCTCCATAAGAAAACGGATCGCTGCATGATCGGTGTACACTATAACCTTCGTACATAAGAGATACGATCGAAATTTTTCGAATGCGAATACCACCGCCAATAGCTCCTTCTTGGTGGTAGTGTAGTTGGTTTGGGCCTCGATTAGGGTCTTGCTAGCATACGCAATCGTATGAAATATCTTCTCACGCACTTGTCCCAAAACAACTCCTACTGCGTAGTCGCTCGCGTCACACATCAAGATAAATGGCTCTTCCCAATCAGGTGTTACTACAATAGGAGCGGTGGTTAACCGATATTTGAGCTCGTCGAACGCTCTCAAGCAATCGTCATTAAAAGAAAATTTTGCATCCTTCTTTAGAAGTCCACTCAAGGGTTTAGCTATTTTCGCGAAGTCTTTGATGAATCTTCTATAGAAGCCCGCGTGTCCAAGGAAGCTTCTTAGCATTTTCACATTTTTGGGTGGAGGTAATTTTTCTATCACATCTAGTTTTGCTTTGTCTACCCCCAACCCAGTCCTGGAAACATGATGACCCAACACGATGCCTTCACGAACCATGAAATGGCATTTCTCCCAATTCAATACTAGGTTTGTCTCTACACAACGTGTGAGTACCTTCTCCAAACACTCTAGGCATTCGTCAAATGATTTTCCGAAGATGGAAAAATCATCCATAAAAATCTCAATACCCTGGTCCATAATATCAGAGAAAATGGCAATCATGCAACGCTGGAGGGTAGCCGGTGCGTTGCATAGACCAAAGGGCATTCTCCTAAACGCGAAAGTCCCATAGGGGCAAGTAAATGTGGTCTTTTCTTGATCAGCGGGGTCGATAGTAATTTGATTATACCTGGAATACCCATCAAGAAAACAGTAAAAATCATTCCCCTCCATTTTATCTAGGACTTGGTCGAGGAAGGGAAGAGGGAAATGATCTTTTTGGGTGGCTTTGTTTAACTTTCTATAATCCATGCAAATCCTCCACCCCGTGATCGTCCTAGTGGCGACCATCTCTTCCTTCTCGTTCCTTATAACCGTCATCCCCCATTTTTTGGGTACACACTGAACAGGCGAGACCCACGGACTATCCGAGATGGGATATATTATACCCGCATCTAGCCACTTAATAATCTCCTTTTTAACTACCTCTTTCATTGGCGGGCTTAAGCGGCGTTGAGGCTCAATCGACCCATGAAATGACTCCTCCAAAATAATCTTGTGCATACATAATGAAGGGCTTATCCCCCGGATATCAGCGATGGTCCATCCTATGGCAGTTTTAAAATGCTTAAGTAGTTCAATTAGTCGTTTGCGTTGATCCGGTGTTAAGTTTGAATTTATGATGACCGACAGTGTCTCGCCATCCCCTAAATATACATAAGTAAGATGCTCGGGAAGAGGTTTTAACTCGAGTGATGGTGGCTCAACGATGGACGGTTTAACTGACAAGGATCTCTCGGGCATCTCTAATGGTTCCGGCTTATGAAACCAAGCCATTTGCTTCTCGAATGCTTGTAAGCATTCTTGAATCACCTCATCATCCCCAGACTGGTCATCCTCCGTCAATAATTGACTCAATAAAATATCATGTTCATCGGAAAGTGAACTAGGCATGTAATCGCATATAGAAACGTGATTGACCACCTCCATATTATCTTCCTCCCGGTGGGGGAACGTTAACTCTCCTTTATGCACATCAATCAAGGTTCTACCCGTCGCTAGGAAAGGTCTTCCTACAATAATCGGAACTTCTCTATCCTCTTCCATGTCTAGAACCACAAAGTCCGCTGGAAATATAAATTTATCCACCTTCACCAACACGTCCTCCACTATCCCCTTTGGAAACGCTAGGGTCCTATCGGCCAACTGCACGGTTATGAAAGTCTTGGAGATTTCTCCCAAACCCAACTTCCTATATATCGATAATGGCATTAAATTAATGCTCGCCCCTAGGTCACATAATGCCTTACCCTCTAATTTATATCCTATGGAACAGGGAATAGTGAAGCTCCCCGGATCTTTCAACTTGGGTGGGAGTCTTTTTTGGAGAATGGCGCTGCACTCTTGAGTAAGTGCCACCGTCTCATTCGTTCCAAATCTTCTTTTCTTTGATAGGATATCCTTCATGAACTTCACGTAGCTTGGCATCTGTTCCAACGCTTCCGCGAAAGGGATATTGATTTGCAATTTCTTAAATATCTCCATAAAATTTTGGAATTGGTGGTCTAATTTACTTTTCCTTAATCGTTGAGGAAATGGTGGTGGTGGATAGACTATCGCACCACTCTTCTTTTTAGAACTTTCAACGGTCGACTCACGTGTCTTTTCTCCTAACACCTCCACCCCTTCACTAACATTCTCTTCTTGTATCAACTCCTCCCTAGGTATCGCGGGACTAATCTCCTCCAACTCATTTCCTTCATTATTTGTCTTAGATTTTTCTCTCTCCGGTGCTCCCACCAACTCCTTTCCACTCCTTAAAGTGACTGCCTTACAATGTGGATTATCTCCCTTTGGATTTGTAACGGTGTCCGATGGGAGTGTTCCTTGGGGTCTCAGGTTTAAAGCACTCGCGATTTGTCCTAACTGTGTTTCGATTACCCTCAAAGAACCCTCTAAACTAAGAATGCGAGCGTCACTCTTTTGGATTGATTCTACTATCACCTCTTCGGAGTATTTTCTTGAAGCACCTTGTTGATTATAATTGTTATTATTAGGTGGATTAAGGTGTGAGTTTGAACTAAATCCGGGTGGGTGTGCCAAACCGGTGTTGTTCTTCCACGAGAAGTTTGGGTGGTTTCGCACTTCGGGATTATAATGATTAGGAAATATGTTATTGTTATTATAATTGTGATGATGACTGTTATACCTCAGTTGTCCCCCTACATAGTTAATCTCCTCGTTATGACCAACAAGTTGTTCTACCGTAAGAGATGGGTTCATGGGAATCGAAGAGGAAACCATGCTATTAACCTGAGGGTGCGTTTGGGCTTGATGTAAGGTCAAGGTATCTAATCTCTTATTCATAGCATTGAACTGCGCCGACATTTGTGCGGTGAATGAGGTCAACTGGTCCACTTGGTAAAAACCACCTACCGAAGACGAAGGGGCCTGTCGATCGAACGACTGATAATTATTTGAAGATAAATCTTCAAGAATAGCGTAAGCGTCCTTGGGGTACTTGTTCATGAGGGAACCTCCTGCAGCTCCATCTACTTGAATCATCGTATTTGTCTGGAGGCCGTTATAAAATGTCCACACCTGTTGGTGCATCTGCAGACCATGGTGAGGACACTTTCGTAAGAGTTCTTTGAATCGCTCCCATGCGTCATACAACGTTTCCCCATTCCCTTGCATAAATGTACTAATGTCTCGCATTAGTTTCGCAGTTTTTGCAGGTGGGAAGTACTTGTCTAAGAATAAGTCAACCACTTGCATCCAAGTGGTGAGACCGTGTTGGGAATCAAGCCAGTCCTTCGCTCTACCTGACAGAGAGAATGGAAATAGACGAAGTTTAATCTCTTCATCCGATGCACCATTAATCTTGAATGTGTCGCACACATCCATGAAAGTTCGTAAATGGGAGTTTGGGTCCTCATGATTCAGTCCGCTAAATTGTTTCTGCTGCACTAGGTTCATAGCCATGGAGTCAATTTTGAAGTTATTGGCTTCAATGGCAGGCTTGATAATGCTATATTGCAGTCCTCCCCTATATGGCATATTGTACTCGCGACAGGTTCGCCTAATTTCAGCAGGTCGTCCATTCTGTTCTACCTGACCTTCTTGACCTAAGCCTTCCTGGTCAACTTCATTAGGAGCGTTATGATTATCAGGATTCATTGTTATCGCGTTATTGTTCCCTAATCGTAACGTTCTCCTATTCTGTCTACACGTCCTTTCGATCTCTAGGTTTAACGGTAGTAATTCAGGTGATCGATATCTGGACATAAAATATCACACCAACAATTGATAATTGCTATTAAACAAAACAAATAAAACAAAAACAAAACAAAACAGCAATAATAATCAAAACTAAAAATAACAAAAACAAAAACTTGATCTCTAATTACTAGGGATTCACCAATATTGCAAGAAAATAACACTAAACTTCTCGCACCTCCCCGGCAACGGCGCCAAAAACTTGATACGCCCGAAACGTATATATAAAATAACGCAAGTGTACGTGCCGGTTCAAGTAATATAAAGTGAGAAAAGAATCGTTCCCTCGAGGAGATGGTGGATTCAGCGCTTGCAATTATTAGCTATGCCTTTTCTTTAAATTCAAGTAAATTAAGATGATAGTTTTAGAGTACTAAAATCTTCAAAACACAATTTATAATTAATGAAAATAAACTAAAGATCCGGAAGGAGACTACTTTGTGTTCGTGATTAAAGATAATCTCGTATCGTGATTTCCTAAGTCTAGTGTGACAACCTTTTGAATATAGTTTTTGTGAGGACGAGTGGTGAAATGTTTTGCAACGGTTTTAAATTAAAAATCCGTACCTCTCGATATCAGAAGTTCCTAGTTCTCTATTACCCCGTAGGTGAAATAAGAACCACTTAAAGATTGAAAACCCAAGTTGCTAACACCAAGGGGAAATCTCTTTCTCCCTTCAAATGCTATACCGAATCTACGATATACTTACGCAACTCCTCTCTCGATTTATGAAGCGTAGTAAAAAGTTGAGATCTTGGCCAAAAACCTCGAAGTAAAGATCATAAATTCAGCACAAACATTCACCAAGCGTTCACAAATTAAGAAAAGTTAATAAATTGTCATCACAAAAGACGAAGTATTCTCACAATACGAGATTAAAGCAAATTAGTTCATCACGATGGATGAAGCACACCAACAAACAAGAAAGATCTTACAGTGCATGATGAAAGAAAAAGCAAAATAATGCAGGAATTCGTTCTCCGAAATATATTGAACCGTTCCGTCTTCAAGATCCGATGTGCCCTAGTCCTTCTTCCTCCAAGATGATTTCTCCTCCCTCCAAGATCCCCTTTCTCCTTTTCTTCCTTCCTTCCTTTTCTATACCTGCCTATTCTGGCCGAAAATCCCCCATTAAAGAGGTGTAACCGTCCTTCCTTTAAGAGGTGTAACCTTCCATATTTGAATAGGTGTAACCGTCCTTCCTTTATTTAAAATTCTGAATTTTCAGAACAGACAATGTTGCAACATCGAAAACAGGTTGTTGCAATAATTTCTTCAGGAAATGAGAATTTCATCCTTTTCTTTTTCCAAATCAATTTTCTTGGTGTCACCTGCATGGAAACTATGTAATATGATCAAATAAGTAGAATTTTTCTTAAATATAGATTTTAATCATATTCTTATCAATTAACTTCGATTTGTTCTCCTTTTTAATAAATATTAGTAGAAATAATGGGATAAGATAACTTCAATTAAGAAGTTATCAGGTTATCACGTACTAAGTTCATTGAAAATAATTTATTAATAGTTTTGAAATTAATATGTGCTAGTCTCTTGCGCCATTGGTCAACAAGAGACGCACTATCTTTTGCTAAAAGACACACTGGTGTAGAGGAATCTATACAAATGAAATTTAAACAGAAAATATTCCTGCTTCGAGTGCCGGATAGAATCGTTTCTATATTGTCAACGGATTTTATCAAGCACTTATCAGCATGGAATTCAACTATGTATCCTTTATCGCAGAGCTGTCTTATGCTTATGAGATTGTGTTCCAATCCTTTGACATAAGCCACATCCGAGAAGTATACATTGCCGTTAGTAATCATACCATAGCCTCTAGTGATTCCACGGTCTGAACCTCCAAAGATGACCTTTGGTCCGTTCACGACTGGAGTAAAGTTCTGAATGAGGCTTCTAGTCCCGGTCATATGCCGAGAGCATCCGCTGTCCAAGTATCAGATGGGCGTTTTGTTGGCGTTTGGACATACCTGCAATCATAATCAATTTGTCTTAGGAACCCAAACACGTTTGGGTCCTTGGTCTCGGGTTAGAGTACTCCCCCCTATGAGTGTTAGCATTATGAGCGGTCTTTCTCATATTGCTGACATGAGGGGTTGCAGCATTTCTGTAATTGAACCAGCAATCTATGACAAAGTGACCAACCTTGCCACAGCACCAACAATCAAATCTGTTGTACCTTTGCCTCAAGATCTCCTGCTTGACCTTTTGGAATTATGGTCTAGCAGGGGCAACATTCTTGGAGGAAGATGCCTCATGATGATGGCAATCACATGACTTCTTCTCCTTTATGGGCTTCTCTACAACAGGCTTTGTCTTTGGTGCCTTCTTGAAGTTATGCCCATGATTGAAAGGGCCATAGCTCTGAAGAATAACTTCTTCATAAGGTGCCTTAAAGACACTTTCGCCAAAGTTTCGGGGTCGAGTCCATCCTTGATAGCGGGACTTTGGCTCTACATAGGTAGTCCTAGCAAAGTGCCCGTAGGATGAGTCAAAATCAAACTCATTTGTCGGAAAGATGACTTTCTTGAATGTAGTTTGATCTTGAGGGGCTTTCCCCTTCTCTTTCGCTAAGGCCTTTTTGGCGGCCTTATTCTTCCGTTAATTCTTGTTTCTTCTAGAGGATTTACTAGGAGCTTCTTCATGGCCTAGTCCAGCTCCCTTGGCCTTTGCTGAGAATTCAGCAACGAATGGAAGAACTGTTTTGGGCTTCGAGAAACTCTCAACAAGTTTGCTTTCAGCCACAAGTTGGGCTTCCAATTCTTTGATGATCTTCTCCTTAAGGTCAAGGTGCTCAAGAGCCTTGTTATATTCTTCAATAACAATATTGAAGTTTTCTTCGAGGGAGTCAGTCTTTGCGACTTTCTCTCTCAAGATGCTCTCTTCGGCTTTTAGAGATTTGATCTCTTTAGCCTGAGTCTTCACGACTCGACGACATTTGTCGTAAGCCATGATTAACTCCTTGTACTGGGCCATTAATTCTGACTCATCGTCAGAGGAGCTACCCCCGCAATCATGTTCAGAGACTTCAGAATCTGAAAGAGGGGTATGAGAGTTTACCTTCCCAGTGAATTGGGGCTCTTGTTCATCATCTGTTTGAGCCATTAGCCCAAAATAAGCTTCTTCTTCTTCACTTGACTCAGATGAGTCGGAGTCTCTAAGAGTCTCGCTCTTTTTGGCTATGAGGCTCTTCTCTTTCCTCTTCTTGTTGTGTGAGGATTTCTTCTCTTCTCTTCTACCACCCTCCTTCTTCTTATGATGGCAGTCAGCAATGACGTGAACTGGCTTATTAAAGCAATAGCAAATGATGTCAGTTGAAACGTATTTGTTCTGTTTAGTATTGTACCTTTCGTGGCTGCTTGAGCCTTTTATTTGTCGATCGCCATCGCGCCGCGATCTTCTGTATGAGGCATCCTTGCCTTTCCATTGTTTCTTTTTATTAAGAAACTTCTTGAATTGCCTTGAGAGTAAGGAAAACTCTCATTCAGATAGTTCAGATCCTGAAGTGCTATGCTCTGATGTTTCTTCTTCTTCTTCATCAACTTATGGAGCTGGAGCGGGGGAGGCAGCCTTTGTTAAAATTCAACAAAACCGCAGACGCCCCATTGGATACCCTGTTGAAAACTCAACAACCCGGAGGAGGATACGCCCACTTACATTGTTGAAAGTTTTCCCGGATCGTGGAGTTAGCAGGGGTTATCTCAACAAAGCAGTAACAACCAGCAACACATGCAACACAAGCTTCTTTATTGATCAAGAGCAAACTTCTTTACAAGGCGAGACATACATGGCGAGACATGCTTCACCAAAACCCAACACCGGGAGAGCAGAGACAGTTACAAAGACAAGAACAAAAAACAAGCCGCACGGACTCAATCAACAAGCCGCCGACCTACTGCTGTGGAGTCCGCTCAGTCCGCCAGGTCGCCAGACCGCAACCCAAGCCGCGAGGACTCACCCCTTATTCCAATGCTTAGCTCTTCACCGCCGATCTGCAGGCCGCCTGACCGCGAAGTCGCCTAGCCTCCAGACCGCACAAGCTGCGTCACCGAATGGAACAGTCCTCCTGAAGCAGGCGACTTCCTGAACCCCGAACCAAGTTGCCAAAGAGAAGACCGCCTGGTCGCTATCCGCGACCTGCTGTTTACCGCCTGTTGCTTAACCGCAGAGTCCGCACTGTCCCTGACCGCAATCAGAGCCAAGTCCTGGCTTTCCAGCGCTATCCGCACAACCTACACAGCACAACCGGGTCAACTCTCTATCCGCGCGGACACCAAAGTCCAGACCGCAGCAACTTACGCGAGCTCAATTACTGTTCACTTACTTCGGTTCAGGTTCCTTTCCCCCCTGATGCGACATGGGTCCTATTTATAGGCACGATGATGAGTATGGTCACCGCCCTAGCCGATAGGATCACCGCCACATCCCGCAGCAAGAACTAGTGTGTCCGCCAGCCCGCGGACACACATTCCAGTTCGCCGCTCCTGTGTAGATAGCCAGTCCTCCCCAGCTTCTCCAAGGCCAAACTCCAATATCCAGCCTGCCTTGCCGCCAGAGGCCAAGCCAGGACCACCACAGCCGGACTCCACAACAGCCGTGTCCACCAATCTACGGACAAGGCATCAGCCCGCAAACCCCGAGCCCGCAGCCTCGCCTTTAAGGCACCTGCCGGACTCAGCGGACACCCGGCTACCGTCCGCAACTCCTGAGTCCATTACCTCTCTCCAAGGCACCTCCGGACTCAGTGGACACGCCGATCTAGTCTGCTTACACAGCAAACTCCAATCCGCAATCCTGAGCTCATAACCTCATCACAAGGCTAAACCGAACTCATCGGACTCCAGCTTTAGTCCGCACGCTCTTGCACAGGCAATCCTCCAGTCCGCATACCCCCAAGCTAACAATCAAGGCATCAGCACTTCTACTAGGCTTGGCGGACTGAGAAAGCAGCCCGCGCTCCACTGCGCGATCTCCCCGGACTGAGCCATCCTGGACTTGGTTCAGATCACACCAAGTCCAGTCCACTGGCCACATAGGCCAGTCCGCACTTACTGGCGGACACTGGATCTAGCCCGCCATACCGGGCGACCTCCAGTTTCTGTCCGCGCTGACCGGCGGTCTCTGCAGCTTCTACTTGCCGCTCCACTGGAGCAAGACCAAGGCAACTGCCAAACCGGTCTGCCAAGCTCCAGTTCATCAGTCCGCTTCATGACGGACTCCGCGGATAGGATTTCTATCCGCCCGGTTACTTCCTGGGAACCAACTGCCTGCTGAGTAATCCCCGGCCTGACAGACCGCCGCTGCTGTCCGCGTAGTCCGCGCGAACAGACCGCCCAGGCCGCCACAGAGCAAACCGCCTGCAACATCCCTGCCGACTTAGCAGTCCGCAAACCCTGTCCGCGTAGTCCGCACGGATAGGTTGCCCAAGCCTTCCATTCACCCACTTTCACTTCACAAGTTTCAACACTCCCCCTTGAAGTGAGAAGTGGTGAATAACTCCAGCAGCTCCCGTAACCTTGCACCTGGTCCTTCCGATAGCATCTACGAAGAGATGTCCAAGACACAGTCCTCGCCCCGCATATCATGGACCATGAGGGAGCCCTCCAGCATCCCCAGAAAGGAGACATGCTTCCCTCTGCCTTCTTCAGCTTCAACCTCCACTCATGCATCACAGGAGTATCACCAACTTCCTTGGGCACAAAAGCCCAAGCCTTATTACCTCTGAGAGAAGTCACCTCTTCAGCCTTGGTGTCAACCACCTTCTTGATTCTAGTGGGGTCATTACAGCCAGAAGAACCTTGCCCGACCTGAGGGCTAGCAAAGAAACATGGGACAAAGTCCGCCGTGTTCCCTTCGCTATATCGAGCTGGTGGCTTACTGATCCTCTTCGATCTCCGAAGAAACTAATCATGGCTAACCACCTCCGCTGCTTCTGAACCAGCTCCGTTCCCGGGCAAACCCGGAACAATGCTCCCTTTACTCCCTGAACAAGACGCCTCCTTACTGAAATCAAGAGCACCTGGAGCAACGCTCCCCCTGCTACCTGAACCAGAAGACTCTCCTCTTAAACAAGAACAGCCTGGAACATCGCTCCCCCTGCTTCCTGAATCGGAAGCCTCCGCCTTCGAGCCAGAAGATCCTGGAGCATCGCTCCCCCTTCTTCTCGACTCTGACGCCTTTGCCCCGGAGCTAGAACAACCTGGAGCACCTGGTGACTCAGGCAAGTCCACTTCCTTAGCAGCAGCCTCCTTCAGCCCAACATCTGACCTGCTTATCTCTAGATCTACATAAGAGCTACCCCAATACGACGTCAACTCATCGAAAACAATGTCTCTCGACACTATGAGTTTCTTCGTAGCACGATCCATACACCTCCATCTTCTTCTCTGCTCATCATACCCAACAAAGACTAGCTTTGTCTTGAGAGCACCCGGAGAGTGTATATAGCAGGTAGATCCAAACACCCGAAGGTGCTTCACTGAGGGCTTCACTCCGAACATCAGCTCATAAGGAGTCTTCACTATGATCGGACTAAGGGGCATTCGGTTGATGACATGAGCAGCACAGGCCATTCCTTCCGCCCAAAGAGCCTTCGGAATGCCTTTACTATGAAGCCAACACTTGCAGGTCTCCGTTAACCAACGGATCATCCGAGCTACAATACTACCTTGTTGTGAAGTATGTCCACAAGAAAGCTCCTTTCGGATCCCTTGCTTCCTGCAAAAGCGTGAGAACTCGGTTGAGCCAAACTCACCACCGATACTTGTCCTCAACACCTTGATCCTCCGGCCAAGCTGGCCTTCCACAAGCTTCTTGAACTCCACAAACAAGCGTACCATGTTGGACTTCTTCTTCATGAAGTATACCCAAGTATACCTAGAATAGTCATCAACCAATATCAGTATGAAACTGCTGCCTCCAAGACTGGCCGTGACGGTCGGTCCCACTAAAGCACAATGGACAACCGCCAATGGTGCTTTACATCTGGATTGTGCTTTGTCAACCATGAAGCGATAGGCTCCACTTTCCTGACATCCCGCACACCCCCGACCATCGCCATAGGATGACAATCTAGGCAAGCCTCTTACGAGTCTTCTTTCCGCCATTGCTTTCAGCTTGTCCATCCCTACATGCCCAGTCTTTCATGCCAGATAGCAGCACTATCACTGGCAATCCTCCGATCAGATCCAGAACTAGTTGATGTCCCAACTACGTTCTTCTCCTTCCTCCCTACCTGAGCAACGTTCGCCGAGAGCAAGGTAACCTTGCACTCCTTCCGAAGATGACCTTGCTGCTTGTATTTATAGCACCTTGGTCCTTCCTTTCTCTTCCTATCACGCCTAGGAGAAACACTCCTGTCTTCCTGATACGAAGTAGAGGGACCATCTTCAGCAGCAACCTTCACCTTCTTCCTGAACAACCCATCAAGGGAAGTCCAAACCTTCGCAGCTGACCGACATCCACTGATGTGGTCCAAGAGCTCCGATGAGATCACTTGCTTGAGAATAGACTCCGCTTTTGCATTTGTCTCCTTACAAGCTCTCATCGCCTCAGCATTGCCAGCAGTATCCTCTTGTCTTCCTGCTCCGCATATAACCTCCCAAAGGTCCTCGCCAAGAAGAAAGCTCTTCATACAGGACTTCCACCGTTCACAGTTCGTCTCTGTAAGGAGATCAATTCCAAGACAACTTGCATCCTCCACTGCCATGGTTCTACCACTGGTTTCCTCTTCAGAAGAGCAACTACTTCCATTGAGTACTGCTTGACCACTCCAACAACCTCCCTCTGATACCATGTTAAAATTCAACAAAACCGCAGACGCCCCCTTGGATACCCTGTTGAAAACTCAACAACCCGGAGGAGGATACGCCCACTTACATTGTTGAAAGTTTTCCCGGATCGTGGAGTTAGCAGGGGTTATCTCAACAAAGCAGTAACAACCAGCAACACATGCAGCACAAGCTTCTTTATTGATCAAGAGCAAACTTCTTTACAAGGCGAGACATACATGGCGAGACATGCTTCACCAAAACCCAACACCGGGAGAGCAGAGACAGTTACAAAGACAAGAACAAAAAACAAGCCGCGCGGACTCAATCAACAAGCCGCTGACCTACTGCTGTGGAGTCCGCTCAGTCCGCCAGGTCGCCAGACCGCAACCCAAGCCGCGCGGACTCACCCCGTATTCCAATGCTTAGCTCTTCATCGCCGATCTGCAGACCGCCTGACCGCGAGGTCGCCTAGCCGCCAGACCGCACAAGCTGCGTCACCGAATGGAACAGTCCGCTTGAAGCAGGCGACTTCCTGAACCCCGAACCAAGTTGCCAAAGAGAATACCGCCTGGTCGCTATCCGCGACCTGCTGTTTACCGCCTGTTGCTTAAATGCAGAGTCCGCACTATCCCTGACCGCAATCAGAGCCAATCCTGGCTTTACAGCGCTATCCGCACAACCTGCACAGCACAACCCGGTCAACTCTCTATCCGCGCGGACACCAAAGTCCAGACCGCAGCAACTTACGCGAGCTCAATTACTGTTCACTTACTTCGGTTTAGGTTCCTTTCCCCCCTGATGTGACATGGGTCCTATTTATAGGCACGATGATGAGTATGGTCACCGCCCTAGACGATAGGATCACCGCCACATCCCGCAGCAAGAACTAGTGTGTCCGCCAGCCCGCGGACACAGATTCCAGTTCGCCGCTCCTGTGCAGATAGCCAGTCCGCCCCAGCTTCTCCAAGGCCGGACTCCAATATCCAGCCCGCCTTGCCGCCAGAGGCCAAGCCAGGACCACCACAGCCGGACTCCATAACAGCCGTGTCCGCCAATCTGCGGACAAGGCATCAGCCCGCAAACCCCGAGCCCGCAGCCTCGCCTTTAAGGCACCTGCCGGACTTAGCGGACACCCGACTACCGTCCGCAACTCCTGAGTCCATTGCCTCTCTCCAAGGTACCTCCGGACTCAGCGGACTCGCCGATCCAGTCTGCTTACACAGCAAACTCCAATCCGCAATCCTAAGCTCATAACCTTATCACAAGGCTAAACTGAACTCAGCGGACTCTAGCTTCAGTCCGCACGCTCTTGCACAGGCAATCCTCCAGTCCGCATACCCCCAAGCTAGCAATCAAGACATCAACACTTCTACTAGGCTTGGCGGACTGAGAAAGCCGCCCGCACTCCACTGCGCGATCTCCGCGGACTGAACCATCCTGGACTTGGTTCAGATCACACCAAGTCCAGTCCACTGGCCATATGGGCCAGTCCGCACTTACTGGCAGACACTGGATCTAGCCCTCCATACCGGGCAACCTCCAGTTTCTGTCCGCGCTGACCGGCGGTCTCCGCGGCTTCTACTTGCCACTCCACTGGAGCAAGACCAAGGCAACTGCCAAACCGGTCTGCCAAGCTCCAGTTCATCAGTCTGCTTCATGCCGGACTCTGCGGATAGGATTTCTATCCGCCCGGTTACTTCCTGGGAACCAACTGCCTGCTGAGTAATCCCCGGCCTGACAGACCGCCGCTGCTGTCGGCGTAGTCCGCGTGAACAGACCGCCCAGGCCGCCACAGAGCAAACCGCCTGCAACATCCCTGCCGACTTAGCAGTCCGCAAACCCTGTCCGCGTAGTCCGCGCGGATAGGTTGCCCAAGCCTTCCATTCACCCACTTTCACTTCACAAGTTTCAACAGCCTTAGTTTTTCTGGAGGTGTCTGCCTTCAAAGCGACAGATTTCTCCTTGAGTGCAGACCTGCCTTTCTCTTCTTCAGCTTTTCTTCTATTGATTTGGAGTTCATAAGACATAAGCTTTCCAAAGAGATTTTGCTGGTCCGTTTCAGCTAGCTTCCCGAACTCCCTGATGGCGCATACCTTGTTATCCCATTCCTTGGTTAGGGATCTCAAGAATTTGTTGTTCAGTTCTCCGTTGGTGAAGACACGACCATACACCCTTAGGCCATTAACAATTTTGAAGAAGTTTTCAAAGGTGTCGGCAATTGTTTCCTTGTTCCCTTGTCGGAATGCTTCATATTTCTGGTTGAGAAGGGATCTCTGATCATCTCTTACGTCTTCAGTTCCTTCTATCAAAATGAATAAGGAATGCCACATTTCCTTAGCCGATTGGCAGTGAATCAAAATTTGCAGCATCGAGTCATCGACTGCATTTGCTATAATGTTCTTAGCTTTCATGTCGAGGGAGACAAGTGCAATCTCGTCTTTGTCGAGATCCATTAGCTTTTTGGGAACTTTCTTGGTAGGGTCGATAGTGGACGTAGTCATGGGAACGTAAGTACCTTCTTCAACGATCATGAAGATCCTTGGATCCACAGCTTCCATGAAAAATTTTATCCTTTCTTTCCACATGAGAAAGTTATTTTTGTTGCACAGTGGAAGCTTGGCGAAATCTTTGCCCTTGTCCATTTTATGGTAGAATCTTTCAGACAACAAATTTGGATCTGATCAAGGTGTTAACCTTTTGGCGATCAACCTCCCTCTGATACCAATTGAAAGAAAACGGTTGTCAACCTAAATCACCTAGAGGGGGTGAATAGGTGAGTTGTGCGTCTTTTGCGGAATAAAAAAATATTTAGAGCACAGCACAGAACTATCTACCAATATCATAGACGACACAAGATTTATAGTGGTTCCCCGACCTTGGGTACATCCACTTTCCATCACCGATCTAGAAATCAACTAGACTCGGCTACTCCACTATCTCGGATCGAAAAACCGATCTACCCTCGGAACAAAGTTCCTACAAACTCGATCCAAACAATGGGATCTACACCTCGCAAGATAACACTTCCTACAAACTCGGAGTGAAAAACTGCTACACTCGGAGAAACTTTCTCCTACAAGATTAATAAAGTTTTAGAAAAGTTATACAAACAGTAAATCCAATCAGATCTGATGAAACGGACAGAATCTTCTTCTTATGAACTTTGCAGCACTTTCAAAAATCGGTGAAGAAAATCTCGTCCCAGATCTGGATCTTCTTTGCTTTTACAGAATCAGAGAGAGAAGACGAACATTGATGTCGATCTCAATTTGTAACTTTTTTTAGAATGAATCCTCTGAAATTAGAAGCAGTGGCCGGAGAAGATGGCGGCGGCGACGGCTTCCGTTTCGTGAAAACTGAGAGGAGTCGGCTGAAAAACTTTCTTAAACTAAATTGACAATGAAAGCTTAGAGAATACTTAGGGTTTGTCATTTTCTGATAAGACTTTATATAGGAGAGAATAACGGTCATAATCGGTCATAATGATGTACACGTGGACCAATCATGTCGCGTGATTTGAGAATCCCGTCAGAAAAAGACTTAGACAAAATTTCAGGAAAGTTCAGCCATATACACGAGTAAGAGAAGAGCTACTCGAGTAGTTGAATAACTACTCGAGTACATGAAGGAGAACATACTCGGGTATATAAAGATAGACTATTCGAGTAGGTAGAAACCAACTACTCTAGTAAGAAGATAGAACTACTCGAGTATGTATAGTGACTTACTCGAGTACATGAAGGATCTACTCGAGTACAAGAAAGGACTACTCGAGTACATGAAGGACTACTCGAGTGGAATACTTGGAATAATTTCTGAACACGTCAGCAAGCAGCTACTCGAGTAGTTGAACTAAACTACTCGAGAGGAAGTGATCTACTCGAGTACGTGAAAGTTCTACTCGAGTAAAAGACTTAGAAAATTCTGGAGTTAGGAAAATTACAAAGTACACGAGTGAGACACGATCTACTCGAGTAGGTATAATGAACTACTCGAGTATGTTTCTATCTACTCGAGTATGCGAGTATACTTACTCGAGTATATGAGTGTATTTACTCGAGTCCATGACTTAGAAGAATTTTGACGAGTGAAGCCTTTAATACTCGGGTATAATGAATGATCTACTCGAGTATATAAAAATGCTACTCGAGTATATGACTAAGTCTACTCGAGTACATGACTTAGCTACACGAGAGATACACTTAAGTACTCGAGTATAAAGCTTCTTTACTCGAGTAAATTATAACCAATCTACTCGAGTAGTTATGGACCTACTCGAGTAAAAGACTTAGAGAATTTTGTGGTTGGAAACTCTTTATTCTAATGTAGTCAGCTTCCAATTCTTTTCCCAAGGTCCAATAGCTTGAATATGAAGTGTATCCCAATAGAGAGACCACACATGAGTCAACACCTTGGAACATGCAATGAGGGATTACATTGCACAGTTCCTGTGTTTGGTGACCCACTGTGGACTGACATTATTCTACACTTCCCAGTGAAATTCCTGCAAACATATAACTCAACCCAAGCATCAAATACAACTTAATTCATCTTAGTTCCAGGGTGACTTCATCAAATCTGGGTTAGTGTGGATGTAATACCCAACAAAGTCCTCTGCTTCTTGTTCCATCTGCGGAATCCTGACTTCGCACTAAGCACTTTGAACTCTGCCTTCTTTTCTCCTGGGTCCTTCTTCTCTTGCACCCTCGTCACAACCTTTTCCAAAGATCGGGCCGAGTTGACCAAAGCTAGGAAGCCCTGCGCCTTAGGCCCAGCAAGGAGTAACTGTAGGTCACCACGAAGACCCTCATAAAATCGGTTGGTCTTCCTCTCCTCTTCCGTAAACATAGCCCCAGCATACCGACCCAACCGTGTAAACACGTGGAGGTACTCGTCCACGCTTCTGGATCCCTGAGTCAACCCAAGGTATTGGTTCTCCATCTCAAGCTTCTGAGCAGAGGGTAGAAATCTGGCCAAGAACAATCTTGAAAATTCCTCCATAGGCACATCAGCAAGCTGCGTACCCACTAAGAGATAAAACTCAACCTCATCCCACCAAAGCCTCGCTTCACCCGCCAACAGAAAGGTTGCTATGGTGGTCTTCTGCCACTCCTCAGTTAACGTGGCTGTCAAAACCCTCTTTATCGTAGAGAGCCAGTCCTTAGCTTGAGCTGACATTCCAGTCCCGTCAAATACTGGGGGATTAAAGCCCATTACATGCTTTAGCTGCTTCTCCGTAGCTCTCCTCGGCACTACCAGATCAACTGCTGCGCACTCCACCACTCTCGGCTCTGCCGCCCTAACCGGTTCTTGCTCCACAACAGGAGGTGCGTGGTGTATTTGCCCTGCAGGTTGGGCATTAATCATCGCAAATACGTCTTCAGCCACCATCCTGATAGTTTCCCCTGAAGGAGGTGTAGTAGGCATGTCTCTCGGTGCACTACTTTCCGCAGATTACGAATGCTCTGATTTACCAACACCGCTCCTAGCTGCCTATAGAAGCAAAGACACATGATTAGACGACAACCAAATTGCTAAAAGAAATCATTGGAACACTCAGATTCCACAAAACAACTGTATTTTCCATTCCTAAGTGGACATTCATGGGTTCTTTTTGATGTTATAACAATGACACACACATGTGCTCACCACCCCTTAAAAGAATTCGCCCACAAATTCATTTAAGCCTGACCGTAACCAGAAGTCTAATACCAAATTATAACACCCCCATCCGTCATATGAAATATAACAGAAGGTCCAGCTGGAACCCGATGCCATATCCCACGGACAGACAGAAGTGTTACGTATTAATAACAAAACTATCCAATTAAGACTACTCGTCCTAACACAGAGCATTCTAGTGGAAGCTTTTAAAAGTAGATGAACCCAAAAAGAATAATCAATTTACATGAATGTCCACAATCACTACCACTGGAATGAAATAAGAATACACTGAAAGATACATGACCTTATGGCCTTACAATAGTTCACTTATCAAATAGTCTGTTATATACATCGGCTCGCAGGCCGGCCACACATGACAAAATAAAAAAATAACTACATGCTAAGGCCTTCGAGGGCCAGCACGACAACATGGGCTCCAACCCGCTATTTTGCACTCGGCTCCGCAGCACCTGCAAGCAACATCCCACCGCACGGTGGAAAACAGGCAACGGTCAGCTAAAGCTGACCAAATTATAACGACCCCGTCCCTTTCTCGGGACGGCGGTGCTCCTTCCCTGCATATCATTAGCCCAGCTAAACAATTATGTATAAACATACTTCGCCACAGGTGTAGGCTCGCACGGCCAAACACCCCGTGCACTCAGGGCACATTAACGGTGAATCTTGACAGTTCAGCGTCTTCACCACCACCCCCAGGATGACAACAACATGAGCATTTTAGCCTTCTTGACCACTGTCTAAGGCACCCGACTATGCCAACGGCCAGTCCCCTTTTCGGGTCTCTCGCACCGAACTACATAGCCCAGGTCCAATTCCACTTGCCCGTTGCTCAACCGCGTAGTTCACATTAAGACGTACGCACGGGCCAAGCTTCTCTCGGATCCTAATATTCCAATCAATCACATAATCCTGTTATGTTCAAGGCCCGTTCCCAGACCTCCAAGTTAGCAGAAAAACGATTCCACTCAGTTTTCCGGGTGCGCCTTGGAGCTAACCTCCAAGGATCCCTGCTGCAATCTACCGCCTAGAAACCCAAAAACCCAAAGCATGGAGTCTTCTCCGGCAAATCATAACAAATGCAACATCACCGATCCAGACCAACATGTCTGGGTAGGCTTCACACACAATTCCTATGCCCGTACTTCGATTCCGGACTCTATATACAATACAAGGGGGACTATTCCCGTCAACCACAAGGAACAACGCACACTCGCGGGAGCGAGTTTTCCCTATTCAAAAAGGAAGAGCTTCACATGATCAAGTGGAGAATCGTTACCCTTGCAGTACGCTTTGGCTCCATGGAAAACTATCCGAATAGAAGTCTTCGCAACGGGATTCCCTCCACGAATCCGCTCTCAGTTCTCTAATCGGTGCTCCGGTGCTCCGCCGGCAGTCGAAAAACTCCTCCTTCTTCCTCCTCTTTCTAACTCCTTGAGAGAGAGACTAAGGGAGAAAAATGAGGAATTGATTTTCTATTTCTGATCTTAACAGAGCAGGGATTCCCCAGGGCCATCAGATTTTAAATAAAGAAATCAAATGGCTCTGATCCGCTCAAAAATCACCAGACCTGGACCGAACGCGGCCTCGCACACGGCCGTGTCCCAGGCCGTGTGCCTCGATCCAAGCACGATCATAGAACACAGAGACTCACATGGGCTCAGACATGCCCGTGTCTCACTCTAAACACCCGTGTTGGGGCCTTGACACGCCCGTGTCCGGGGGCGTGTCACATATAACCGCCATGACAACTGACACGACCCTGCTGAACACGGGTACTGACACGGGTAGGCACACGCCCGTGTCAAATGACACGCCCATGTAATTAAGCCGTGTTACTTATCGTGTCCTTCTCGGGATGAAAACGGCCAAAACACGAGCCAGACCCGGCCTTAGACACGCCCGTGTCCTAGGCCGTGTACCCCTATACAGGTACCAAAATCCGTTTTTACGCGACCAACTCAAATACAATTTTCGGGGCGTTACACCGCGTGACCACCCGGACTGAGCAATACTGGACTTGGTGCAGATCCAGACCAAGTCCACACCACCTACCATCCCTGGTGAGAACACAGCATCAACGTTTACACAGAACAGTCCACACAAAGCTGGCGGACTCAGGAACTAGTCTACTCAAACTGGAAAACTGAGCGGATAACCATCCTATCCGCATGGCTATCTCAGGGAATAGACTGCCAGCCACTTCTAAGCAGACCTGACAGGCCGCCACCCTCTATTTGTACAGGCTGCGCGGATAGACGCCACTAGCCGCCGTGGCTGCCCACTTTCACTTCAAAAAATTCAACACTCCCCCTTTGAAGTGACAAGTGGATACCATCCCTAACAATCCCCATAACAGAGTAAATGGCCCCTTCGGCAGCAACTTAGTGAAGATGTATACGATGTTATCCTCGCTCTGCATATGTACAACCATAAGAGACCCCTCCAAGACCTTCTCCCGAATGAAATGGTGCTCAATCTCAATGTGTTTGTACCGCGCGTGACAAACTAGATTATTAACCAGTTTAAGGGCACTTTCTTTGTCACTGCATAGCAGAGTAGGACTACGCACTTCTTCATGGATGTCATCTACAAGGCTCCTGAGCCAGATGGCTTCCCGAGCTACCAAGGCTGAAGCCTTGTACTCTGCATCCGTAGTAGAGACATACACAAAATCTTGTTTCTTACTGCACCATGAGATACCCGATGATACACATGTGAGGACGTAACCGGATGTCGACTTTCGTTCGTGTGAATATCCACCATAATCAGCATCTCTATAACCGTGCAGATTGAAGATTGTTTCTCTCCCATAAAGGAGACCCATATCAGAAGTGGACTTCACGTACTTCAGAATGCTCCTTGCCGTCATTAGTTGAGGCTTCCAAGATTTTATCATATACCGACTTACTCGGCCTATATCATATGCAATGTCTAGCCTCATAATCGTCAAATAGATAACTCTTCCCACCAGAGCACGGAACACTAAAGGATCTGGAAGTATCCTCCCCTCATCTCGTCAAAGCTTGATGCCAACATCAAGGGGATTAGAGCTACTCTTCCCTTCCCACATGTCGAATCACTGAATGATCTGATCCACATAGCCCCTTTAGGAAACGAGTATGCCGCTCTCTTTCCTCTCCACCTCGAGTCCATGGAAGTGGTAGAGCTCACCCAAGTCCTTCATCTCAAAATGAATGGCTACGTTTCTCATGTGCCTAGCCACCTCATTCTCAGAGTTTCTCGTGACGATCATGTCATCCACATATAACAGCACAACGACATGAAGAACTCCCCTCTTCTTGATAAATAGGCTTGAATTTGAATCAGAGGCAAAATAACTGCAGAATTGGAGGTTTTCTGTGATCTTCCCATACCATGCATGTGGAACCTACTTCAAGCCATAAAGGGCCTTCTTAAGCATGCAGTCGTATCCTGGGTGATCTTCAGACACCTATCCTGCTGGCTGAACCATGAAGATATCTTTATCTATCTCCCCATAAAGAAAAGCATTTTTTACGTCCATCTACCATATCTTCCTACCTTGGCAAGCCGCCATGACCATCACCACATAAACTGAAGTCATCTTGGCAATATGACTAAACTACTCTTCATATTCATCTCCGTACTGCTGAGAAAACCTCGAGCTACAAGGAGAGCCTTATACCGATAAATGCACCCATCCGCCTTCTTCTTTATCTTATAGACCCACTTGCACATCACATGAGTAATGCCTTCAATGACAGCTATCTCCTCATCCATGGCGTTATCCTACTCCTTGACTCCAGTGTCATTTTCAAAGATTGAAGGCTCTCGCCCCTCCAGAGGGCCTGCGAAGAAATAAGAGATCAAGCTCACCGTGTTTCCTTCGCTATAACGAGCCGATGGTTTGATAGTCCTCTTTGGTCTCTGAAGAGTCTGGACATTGTTATCCACCTCAACTGCTTCTTCTGAATCAGCTCCATTCCCGGGTACACTAGGATCATCGCTCCCCATGATTATTGAAGCTGAAACCTCCGCCTAGGAGCTAGAAACACCTGGAGCTCCTGATGACACATGCAGCTCCACTAGAAGATCCTTAGTAGCCTCTTGATGCTCGCCATCCGATCTACTTTCATGTATCTCCACAGAGGAACCGCCTCCATATGATGTCAGCTCATTGAAGACCACGTCTCTCGAGACTATAAACTTCATCACTCGATCCATACACTTCCATCCCTTTTTCCATTCTTCATAGCCCACAAAGATGAGCTTCCTCGCCTTTAGATCAAGCTTCATCAGGAGAGCATCCGGAATGTGTACGTAGTAGATCGATCTGAACATCTAAATGTGTCCAACTCCGGGCTTCTCCTTAAACATAATCTCATGATGAAACTTCATGTTAATTAGACTCAGAGGCATACGATTGATGACATGCGTTGCACAAGACATCCTTTCCGCCCATAAGGACCTTGGAATGCCTTTGGTATGAAGCCAACACTTGCAGGTATCTGTCAGATGATGGATATTTAGCTCAGCTACTCCATTTTGTTGTGGAGTATGTGCACAAGTAAATTCCCTTTGGATGTCATGCTTCCTGTAGAAGTTAGAGAACTCAGTTGAAATGGACTCACATCTGTTATCTATTCTCAACGTATTGACCCGCAGGCCAAGTCGGGCCTCCACCAGCTCCTTGAACTCCACAAACAAATGGAACATGACTGACTTCTCCATCATAAAGTACACCCAAGTGTACCTAGTGTAGTTATCAATTAAAACCAGCATGTATCTGCTGCCTCCAATGTATACACTCCAATGGTGCTTTACTCCTAGTCAGCAACTTGTAAAATAGAAGGAGATAAGCCTTACCATATTGACACCCTGCGTAGGCATGATCGTCGTCGAAGGATGATAACTTAGGCAAGCCTTTCACAAGGCTCTTCACTGTCGTGGCTTTCAACTTGTCCATCCTAACGTGCCCCGACCGCTAATGCTAGATAGCTATACTATCATTGGCCCTCAACCTATCAACATAGGAACTTGTTGACAATACAAACAAGTCCCTTACCCTTCTCGCTACATGATCAACGTCTGCCTTAACTACTGATACATTGTGGAGAAACATCACTTCTGTTGGGCCGAATAGAACGTGATAGCTGCATCCACTACGCTGGTCACTTAGAAGGGGTTCTTCTTATTGCCCGGTATGTGATAGACACTCCTCAATGTGAGTGGACCATTATCACTACATAAAGAAACACAACCCTCCTTCTCAACTGCATGAACAGTATCATCAGCAGTTATGATAGCTTCGTTACCTAAGAACGTGTGCAGAGAGGAAAACTTCGACTCGTCCCCGATGAGGTGATGACAATACCCTGTATCAACAATACAGTAATCTTTGTAGACAATGGTGGATAATGCACGAACACACCTACCCATCATGAACGCATTCCCCCATCCGGCTTACGCTGAAATCTCAACGCACAAGTTCTCCATCTTCAGGAAGAATGTAGATATGGGAAGATCTCCTTGAGTGACACTCGCCAACTCATTCTTTGGGAATTATAGCCTTGTTATATTCTTCCTATATAACAACCCATTGAGGGAAGTCTAAATCTCCGAAGCAGACCAACATCCGATGATGTGGTCATAGAGTTCCGTTGAGATAGCTCGCTTGAGAGTAAACTCCTCTTTCGCAATTGTCTTCCTCCAAGCTCTCACCACATCAGCACCCGCAGCAGCAATATCCTCTTGCCTTTTGTCTCCGGAGATGTCCTCCCAAAGGGCCTCACCCAGAAGATAGCTTTCCATACACGACTTTCACTTTTTAAAGTTAGTCGATGTAAGAAGCTCGATTAAAAGACCTCTTGAATATCCTCCTTCCATTGCACTGACCCTGGTCCACTAAGACTCCTAAAAGCAACAAAGAAAAAATTTGTGATAATCGCTCAGCCTCTGATCCCTTTGATACCATGTAAAAATTTGTGATATGCATAAAATGGGAAACCAGGCGCAGGAACACTTTACCTATCCGAGCCCAATAAACCGAATGCAAAAAGAAGAGCAAGTATCTTGTACTATAAAAAATCTTTATAAGGTGAGGCATACATGGTGAGACATGATCCGTTGTTGTATCTGCTGGAAGTAGAAAAAATACAAGGCAAGAACCTAGCCGCGCAGTCTCAGGGAGAAACTATTGGCTCTGCTGCTAATCGTCGAATCTATTGCTAACTGCTATAGAGTCTACTGAAACTGCTAAGTCGCCAAACCACAACCTAGCCACGCGCACTGTCCGTTATTCCAATGTTGAACAGAACTATATCCACTAATATGCAAGCCGCATAACCGCAAGGTTGTCTAGCCACGAGAATCAAGCGTACTGCTTCTGCCGAACTGAACAAGCCGTCAGAAGCGGACAACTTATTGAACTGGGGAAGAAGTTATAGAAGAGAAGACCGCCTAGTCGCAAGCCGCGACCTACTGCTTACCGCTGATTGCAAACCACAGAGTCCGCACTATCCCTGACTGATGTAAGAACTAAATCCTTGGCTTCTCAGCCCTATCCGCACAAGCTACACAACACAAATCGGTCAAACACTTCAAACAGCGCGGATAGAAAACCCTGTCTGCAGTAACTTCCCAAGCTCTCTTATTATTCATTTGGTGATCCTATTAATGTGATAGGGGTCCTATTTATAGGCACAGAGAGGAGTGTGATCACCGCCTTATATCGTGGCGAGCACCACCAGATCGCCATGACACCGCGACTAGGCAGGACAGCTAGTATGCCAAGGTCGCACCACCACAGCAGGATACCTGCCAAACTTCCTAACCACCAAAGCAACACTTAGTCCATACAGGCATACACTGCAGATACAACCCCAGTCTACACTCCCGCAGACACCACTCTAGTCCGCACTCCCCGAGCTCATAGTTAAAGCACAACTGACTGCATCTAAGATCGGCGGACAAAGAACCAGATTGCGCAAACCGCGCGACCTCCCAGACTGAGAAATCTTGGACTGGGTGCAGATCTAGACCAAGACCACACCATCGACCATCCCTGGTGCAAACGCAGCACTAGCGGATACAAAGAACAGTCAAGACAAAGTTGGCAGGCTCAAGAACTTGTCTGCATAAATAGGCAAACTGAGCGGATAACCATCTTATCCGATTGGCTATCTCAGGAAACAAACTGCCAGCCACTTCTAAACTGACCTGACAAGCCACCGCCCTCTTTCCGCACAGGCCGTGCAGACAGACCACTCAGGCTTCCCAGGCCACCGACTTTCACTTCAAAAAGTTCAACATCCTCATGTGTGCATTTGAGATTAACACCCCACCCTACGACACGTGTGCTGCTCCTCATGCCCTTTCGTCACTTAATACGGGGCTAGGGGGATGACACATAGCTTGTGTTGATTGTGTCTCGAGCATTCTCATGAGTGTTCATATACTGAGCACGAATGCCATTTCATGTCAAATGGTCGTCGATATCATGCACAATATTCTATCGTGATGTTCTATTTATTTTCACATTGTTTTTCGTTTGTTTTGTTTGATTTGTATATTTCTTAAAAAAAAGAAAATAAAAAAATATAAATCCCAAAATACAAAAAAATAGTGGATTGTTCATTCTTAGGACACACATGGGTAGAACCTAGCACACAATGATTACGTCCAATGTTTGATTTAGGATTGTTAATCCTTATGAACATTGTGTACTTTTGTCATGACGTGTCAAATTTATAGGTTCTTAGCTAGTGAGTGCGACTAGACATGATAGTATCTGTTGAATATGCCTCTAGGTATGTGTGGGGATTTAGGTAGCATAATGACTTTACACTATTCACATATCCCTAGACGAAGCACTCGTGTAGAAACTCTATATGTACATGTTATAACGCATGATATTGTGTCCACTACATTAAAAATAACTTGAATAATCAATGTCACGATATAAATGTGCTTATATAAATTTAAAAACTTTAGGCCAAATCACTAGTAATCATGGCTTTTGTATACAAGTTAAAGTGCATCTATCTATGTGGGTAGATTTCGATTGACTTGGTTTCCTAGAAGTGAATGCTATAATAATGATAATATAAAGAAAAACAACTATGCATGATATCAACTAATGTGTCAAGGATACCCCCAAGCACTACTCACTCCTCTTGATAAGTCTTCATGAGCATTGTGAGGATGAGCACCTTGGTTAAAAGAATCATTTCAATCTTGTGCAAATACTAAACCTTAAGTGTAGTGCCCCTTGTTTTAGGCTCAGTATGAAGTAGATAGAAACGTGACGTGATTGTTCACTTTATTTCTCTCGTCATAGCATATTGAAATACTGAGATAAAACATGTACTAGAAGTTAGTTCTACTTGATATTTTTTCTTTTGATGCTACACGTACACACATTACTGCTCTATCTAACACTTCCATACATAAGAATTGGACAAAAACTGCACTATATGTCTATAACACATAGGTACTAGTACACGATTTTTATTCTTGACGTTTACAATGTTTCAATGTGTTCTTTTATAAATCTCTTAGAAATGTACTCCAAATCATTGTGTACTTAGTTTCACCTGTGTTGTCCAATTATTTTTACACTAAAAAACTCATATGATTTACTTCTATGTAGACCGCTCGTATATTTATACACATTATATTCCCTGATTATGTTTGGTCACCGGTATTGGGTTTGCGTCTAGATTTATTCTATAACGTGCATTGTTTAATTTTATTATGTTTATCTATATTGAAATTTGTTCCAGTACAAGCATATAGTCATCGTTCGGTATAACACACCCCTTTCAATAATATCAAAAGGGAGGGAATGGATTGTTTATGTGTCATGAGCTAGGAAGATCACATGTAGGGGGAGCTTATTGAACTGTGTGCACGTGGATAAGGGGAGGGAGTAGAGCATGTATATAGGGTAGCATGTTTGTAGGGGGATTTACTAGTAACCTGACACCTGACTATTTAAATCTTATCTCTTATTTGCACTATATCATGCATCTCAACTATTATATCTCATGAATGGGATTTGATATTATCAAAAGGAGGAGTTTGTTGGCATCGATGGTTTACATATCCTTAGTTTGACAATATGAAATCCCATGTTGTTTTTGATCCCATTTTATGTTTGGTATAGTGTTCAAGTTTACAGGTTAAAGCGAAGCGAGGAGCTCCATTCTGTGCCGTACCTCCGCACGCTAGCGCCACCGCCGAGCGCTAGCCTGGTTTCAACCCAAATGAGAGCTTTGTATTCTACCACATACCGCTACCTCTACTGCTCTTGCTAGCCTCTAGATTTAATTTGAACAAGTGCTTTGGAACCTACCACACCTCTCTAGCTCACTCAACGATCGTCATGATGTATTTGTCGAAATGCTTGAGCTACCTCCAGGAGATAGCTATGTATCGTGCCGCGCTAGCTTGAAAAAGCAGAAAGTAATCTTTTTGAAAATTTTTCAAATACGGTGGAAAGCTGTCACGTCGACGCGCAATGACCTACCACGAGGCACTAGCCTTATCGCCGGTTGTAGCCTGTTTTTCCAAAGACATATATAAGACGTTCATTTTTTTCATTCCTTACACAGACAGAAGAATTAAGACAAGAATTCTTTCTAGGGTCCGCGAGCCGCCTCTAAGCACCATTCTGCCGTCTCTGTCAAAGGAATAGAAAGCCTCCCTCCCATTCGTGCACGAAAATCTCCTGCGAGTGAAAGACCACAACGAATACGAGGAGTTGATCAGCTGCAATTAAATGAAGGTCGCTAGTACCGGTCACGAACTGCTCAACGGAGAAAGACTTTTTGAGGGAGATTCAATCTTAAAACTTCTTTATTCTTTTTTGTAATTTTTTCTTTTCTTGTGATTGTGGTGAGGAAAATCAACCGGTGAAGGTCATCTGAATCTGGGGAGGATTCCATCAAAAAATCATCCTGGGGAAGGGACATCTAGATCGGGTGATCTAGCAGGCTCTAAGAAACTTCCTTGCATGAAGGTGAAGAGCCTATTCGAAGACCATTATTGGAGGGAAAGGGAGAGAGCCAACCGATCCAAGTAGTGGGTTGGTATAGAAAAACAAAAGAGTTTCTTTTTTCACCGCCTCTGATCTCCGGTGTCATAGATATCAAACTTTTGTAATTTTAAAATGTTATTTTTTTTATTGAATAAAATTATCTGTGTTCTTATTTCTTTGTGTAACGTCCTGGTTGTCATCCGGTGGATCTCTGAAGGGTGTGTATTTCTCCAAAAACAATATTTGCACAGGAAAAGGAGATCTAGAACATTGCAGATATTTATAGAATTTTCAGATGGGGAGTCACGTCCCCTGGTCATGCCCATGAAATTCCCAGGAAATGGTGGGAGTGAAATAGCTAAAAGCTAATAATCGGCAGGTCATGCCCCTAGGTTATGCCCATGACCTAAGTTGTGTCTTGACAGAGTCAAGAAAACAATGGGAAATGAAGTGATCTGTAGTTAATTTATCAGTTTGGGAAGGTGTAACTCCCTCTAGTCATGCCCGTGACCGGGGTTTATTTGTTGTAATGACACGTCGGGGTGAACGACTGGATAAAAAGCTTGGAAATGCCTCTTTGTCTGCTTGACTTGCCCCCTATCATGCCCATGATAGGGGCGTGTAATTTTAATATGACGTGACATCTTATCTCATACACTGGAGAACGGACATGGTGCACGAGATTAGTCACACCTGTGACCAGGACGTGTAAATTTTTACTTATTAAAAACCTTCCAAAAAATCCCCAAATTCTTCCAGTTACCTCCAAAAGGATAATTGCATCCCAAAATAACCTAAATTGCAGAAATAAGATAATTATAGGTTATCTAAAACAAAATGAAATTAAAATAAAAACCATAATTAAAATAATTATACATAAATAACTCAAAATTAGAGTTATCAATGATCCAGGATGGTCTCCATCTAGTATTTCTTTGGTAATTTTTTAGTAAAACATGCTTTAGATAATTTAGGAGGATGTGTTAGTTAAGTCTAAGCATTCCAAGCACAACCCGAAAAAGTATCCAACTTGTCGATCGCTTAATTAAGTATTTGGTAGGGGTTTCGCAGGATGTGCTAGTTAATGTTGACAAATTTATCTTCTTGGCAGACTTGTCATTCTTGACATCAAAGATGATGTCGAAGTACCCCTTATACCTAGACACCCCTTCCTCGCCACCTCTTGTGTGATAATTGATATAAGTAACGAAAAGCGACTCCTTCGTGTTGGAGATGATGAAGTTACGTTCAACATTAACCCCTCCATGTGAAATTTCTTAGAAAATGATGATTCTTGTTTTAATTTGGAAGCAAGTCTTGAAAATGAGTTTTCTTTACTTCCTGATTTTATTTTCCCATCTGTGGATGATTCGGATCTTGCTGAATTATCTTTCGTTGAAGAAATGACTCAATCTTTGCCTCCCGAGCTCCATAAATTAGAAAATTTAAAAATAAAAACCTCTTATGAAGAGCCCCAAAATCTTGAGTTAAAATAACTTCCCAACTATCTAAAGATGACTTTTTAGAAGAAAATCCAAAACTAATTGTAATCATCTCCTCGACTTTAATCGATTAAGTAATTTTTGAATTGATTCAGGTCCTAAACAACCACTGTCAATCCATAACATGGCAAATTTCAGATATCAAAGGGATTTGACCCTCCTACACTCAGAATTTTTGTTAGAAGATAAATCTCGTAGCACAGTTTAGCCTCAATGACGACTCATCCCTAATATGAAAGATGTCCTTCAGGCTAAAGAGATTAAGCTTTTAGACGCAAGGATTATTTACACAATTTCAGATAGTACTTGGGTTATCCAAGTCCAAGTAATGCTAAAGAAAGGTGGAATAATGGTAGTGAAGAACAAAAACTATGAATTAATTCCAACTTGTACTATTTTGAGTTGTCGTATGTGCATCGACTATCAAATATTAAATTATGCCACCCAAAATGCCACTTTTAGTTACCTTTTATCGAAAAAATATTAGAACGTCTTTCTGGTCACTCATACTACTATTTTCTCAATGGTATTTTGGAATAATTTCAAATCCCTATTTCACCAGAATACCAGGAGAAAAAACTTTCACTTGTCCCTTTGGTATTTTTACTTATCAAAGGATGTCGTCTAGCCTTTTCAATACTCCGACTACATTCCAAAGATGTATGTTGGCAATAATTGACGAGTTAGTAGTGGACATGATGGAAGTTTTCATGGACAACTTTTCAGTCTTTGGGGATTCTTTTCAAATTTGTCTCAATTATCTTGATCATGTTCTTCAACGCTGCGAAGAAACAAATTTGGCTCTGAACTTGGAGAAGTTTCACTTTATGGTCTGAGAGGGGGTAGTCTTCAGACACAAAGTTTCATATAAAAGGATTGAGGTCCATAGGGCCAAGATCAAAGTTATTAAATAACTTTCCACTCCTACAAATGTTAAGTCGATCAGAAGTTTCGTAGGCCACGTGGGTTTTTATTGTCGGTTTATTCAAAACTTTTCAAAAATTAAAAAGTCATTAACCCATATTTCAGAAAAAGTGTCTCCCTTTATTTTTGATAATGATTGCCTATTAGAATTTAATATTATTAAAGATAAACTTATAAAATTTTCAATTCTAATAACACCTGATTGGTCTTTTCCTTTTGAGATTAATTGCTGTGTGAGTGACATTGTGGTGGGCGCATTTTTTTTCCATTGGGTGAATGAGTACTTTAACCCAATTTAATATGTGTGTAAGACAATCACATCCCCACATGCCAATTACACCACCACCAAGATAGACCATCTAGCAATTATTTTTGTATTTGATAAGTTTAGGTCCTATATTACTCTATCGAAAGTTATTGTCTTCATTGATCATTCTGCTCTCGGGTATTTGTTAAACAAGGTAGAAGCCAATTCCCGCTTATTGAGATTGAACGTCCTCCTGCAAGAGTCTTCACTAGAGAGAAGGATTTGAAGGTGAGAGCTTGGGAGATGCTTCTCAATCCTCGATATCTCCTCCCCATGTCCTAATCCCAATATACCTTACTAGACATATAATGAGCATTTGTTGGATTTCCAGTCATTACAAGAGGTTGTTTAACATCAACCCCATGTAATGAATTGGACTTCAGTGACCATATATGATATTGCACATTTCATGGTTCACACTAGGATGAAGCATTCTCCCCCCTTCTTGATTCTATTGAAGATAAAGATCAAGAAATTCCTAGGAGGGAACCGTTCAGAGGAGTTAGAGAGTTGCTTGAGGAAGACAAAGTGCTTCAATAAGTAGAGGCGGTAAAGACAACAGGAAGAAACGAGATAGTCGAAGACTTCGAATGAAGTTCTTTTTTGAAGCTGAACTTAAATATGCAAAAAATTTGATTAGTCCAACATATTACTATTCAGTTATTTTGACAGAAATAGTTGGGAAAAATAAAGGCGCGACTACTATCCTTCTATGTTTTCAAGAGACATAATGATCTCTTGTTATTGGGGAGATGTGAAGTGCGCTTATAATTTATCACATGTAGTCCCAATACAGGAGATAACCTCTTATACTCGAGATACTATATTTAAAATAGTTTAGAAGTGCATCGTCTTTTGGAGATAATTTTCATAACTTATTCTCTAAAATATTTTGTATTAACTTATTATAGCAATTAAATATTTTAGATAAGTCTCTCTTCAAAAGTTAGTTAGTGGTGAGATTGGGTTTTTACCTACCCAAAGAATAAATATTAGAAGGATTCCAATTTATCTTGGGTCCTAATGTTCTAGAATAATAAATAATGTAAGAATAGAAAGGAGTTCTCACAAAATTTCTAGGGTGAGAGGTTAGTGAAAATTATACCAACAATCTCTCATGAAATTCCCTACCTTATGGTAACAATGGCACTTATATTTATTATATTTGATTTTTCTATCCAGATAATTGTTATGAGAATGCGGGTTAGATGTTCTCAATTTCATTTTATCAAATCTATTGTAAAGAGAGGTAGTGGTCCAGAACCTAAGATCAAGTGAAACAGTATTTGACACATATGTGTTACGTCATGTTGTATACACTAGATTTGATAACTGCATTGAATAGTCTTCGACATGATCAAGTTATGTTGGTTGCTATTCAACAAAAGTTTGGACTTGGGTCGATTAGTATTCATGGTATAATCTGAATGCCTATATTTATTTGCCTTTTTGATAGACTTATTCTTTTCTTGAATTAATTTTCTTTGAGCCTTTCCATGGCTTTCATCCTGAGAAAGTCAGTGTGGATGGTTTATTTTATTATTATGATTATTTCATTTTGATGTTGGAGAAATGTCTTCTAGAGAGATGTGGGATTTTCCTTTGTCTTTAACAAATATCATTGGGCTCTTCTAAGAAGGAACATTCGAAGGCCCCTTTGGCATGGCAGAATTGTCTCCTAGTCCTATATTCTTAAGCCTCATTGTTAGGTTTTCAAAAATGTCTTTTAGTTTGTTGCATTTACCATTTAAGGAATTTCCAAATTTCATTTGCTTTGGTAAGTTGATTATTCAACTCTACAACTTTAATTTTTAGGGAGTAAATTTCCCTTTCAAATTTAGAGTTTTATATATTAAGACTCCTATTTTCAATTTCCATGGCATCATCCATCATTATTTGAGTAAGAGATGGGAGGTCTTTCTTGAGATCATTGATTTTTGTCATTACTTCATGGTGAACAAGGTAAAGGACTTCAAAGTCTCTTCCAAGTTTAGATGAACTAAAATCAATAGTGTTAAAATATTATACCTCATTTACCTGCATGATTTCTTCAAGATTTGAGTCACTGAGAGTCATACAGCTGACTTCAATATCTTTAGCCTCTTACCCATCATCAAAGCTGGAGGATCTTTCTTCATATTGGCTTCAGATTTTAGAAATGAAATCTGTCTTTTTGGCCTTATCTCTTGTGTACTCAATGTTCTTAGGAGAAAATTGAGATGATTTTTCATTTCTCCTTCCGTCAATAGAGCCTTCTACTAATCTTGGTAAGGTGTTTAGGATTTTTTGCTGAAAAAATGTTAACTACTTTCTGAAAAATGTCATCATACATTGTTGATATCTGAATGTGGATGGCCTCAATATCACATGCTTTGGACTTTTTGTCATCTTCTGACCATTCAGCATGGTCATCAAGTATAGTTTGCCCATAGTCTTTTTTCATTGTGGGGGTTACAAAACATGTTAATAGAAATTCAAAGATATCTTCATTGATAGACTTCATGTATAACCTAATTCTAGATTCTCGTAATGAAAAATTGTTTATATTGCACAAATGGGGTCTTGTGATTAAATATTTTCTAACTTGTAATGTGTCCTTGTTTGTGATATAAAACTTTCCTTAAGTTATTAAATTCACAGTAGATCATATTGATCAAGGTGTTAACATTTTTCTGATCAACCTCCCTTTGATATTAATTGAATGAGAACATAAACACTTGAGAAGAGCGGGTGAGGGAAAGGGGAATATAATAGCTAATTATTTAGTAGATTTATTTTAATATTTATCATTGTTTCATAAAACAACAGAATTATATCAAAACTAAAACAATCAAAAATAAATAAAAGTGTAGAATAAAGAACACAAAGAAAAGGTGAGCAACACAGATGACACAAGAAAATATATTAGTTCCCCAAACATCAGATACATCTACTCTTCTATCATAGTAGAAATTCAATATCACTAGTGCTAATTCCTTTTATAAGAGACTCTTAGAACTAGGACTATTGATAAGGTGTCTCAGAGTTACTCTGTATTTTGGAAAGGAGACTCTTCGAACCAGGATTATTGATAAGCTATACAAGAAATATTATTCTTTTGGTAAGGAGAATCTTAGAACCAGGTAAGTTATTGATAAGGAAGTTCAATCACGTAGTCTGTTTGTTATGTACTCTCAGAATTTAAACTGAATCCTTTAAGGAGGGATTCCCATGACTCATTGTAATCTGGTTTGTCTGATATGAAGCTTCCATTGTGTGTTCTTTAGCAAGAGGATTTTTGAGAGATCTAATTTGTTACAACACTTTGTGGATTCTATCGACAATCAAAAAGAGTTCCAAAATATTCTTATTGATCAAAACTCTAGAGGAAAAGGCTGAGTTTTGATTTATAGTAATAGCCTCTAAGACGAGGGCTTCATCATTTTCATATTTATATAGAAGTGAAGATTCTTCTTGATCAACAACTATAGTATTCTAGAGGAATACTACTTCATAATATTGAGAGAAACTTGATCTTGTTGTTCTCCATGACTTGTCATTTTTATTCTTTCTCACTTTTCTCAATGACTAGTCGCTATCATTTTCTTGTATCATTCATCTCTATTTGTGTTTTGCTTTTGTATTATCTGCTGATTCCTCTTATATAAGCCTTTGTTTTGAATTCATTCCAAAATTGCAGCATTAAATGCTTTTTATGGATCATAGGATAAACAAGGATATCTTTCTTTAAATAAAAGTCTAATAACTGTATTCTCTTCTCAATTCCTACAACAAAAATTCCCAATATAGATGGTTGTTTGAGTCCCTCTAAGAATATTGACTCCATTTTTAGAGATTTCTCGATGCTACTATTATGAATACAATGCTGATTAAAGATTTTGAAACAGATTTAGTAGATTCAGCACTGCTTGGGGATTCCCAGGCAACTTTGGTAAATACGTTGTTGCTTGGAGATTCCAATAGTACTCTGAGGAGTTTATTTTTGTTTGAAGATTTTAGTGCTAGTTTTGATGTACACGATGCTTCCTAGAGAAATACATAGTTTTAACTCAAACTACTCTTCTATACAATAAGGGTAATATCCCAATTAAGCACTCTTTAAATTGTATATCAAATCAAGGGGTGGGATTTCCTAGCAATTTGGTTTGTGTTTGAAGAATTCGGATTACATTTTAGCACAGTGCGAGGAGATAAATTTGATTTTAAATATGAAGAATGCCACTTTATGGTGGAAGAAGGCTTAGTTTTGGGACATAGGACTTCTAGTCGAGGAATGTGGTTTTAGATAATAAAACATTTATTATTATTAAGATAATTTCAAAAAAATTAAATTTTAATATCAATAAAATTCAATTAAAAGCATATTTAAATATATATAGTCATATTCATAAAGATTACAAAATTTTTATCTCCATAGCACTAAAGATCTGAGCTGATGATTACATCGCCATTAGTTTGTTATACTGAGTCGTCCCGTGAATGGGTTTTCTTTAGCCTATCTTTTTCTATATAGGAATCAAGCCCCAAAACCTCAACCTAGTCGCCAACATGATGTAAATTATCAACCCTAAGTCCTATCTTAGACCGTTTTTCCAACAAAGATGAATTACCAAAACAAACAAAAGAGTAACCAAAATACAAAGGGGATAATACACAAAGAGAAAATTATTCTAAATGGAAAACTCTTTAAATGGATTTTTAAAGATGATTTTGAAGGAGAACTCAAGATCTTCATTGCATGTGTTCTCAAACTTTATCAATAAGATTTAATCTTCAACACCTTAGAAATCACTTAGAATGGAAGCATGGGAGTTTTGGAACATCTCTAGAGCTTTAGGATGAAGAGGGTCTCCAAAATATTTATCTTACACCCTAAGAAAAGGAGAATAATGATCTTTCAAAAGATTTCTTTAAGGTATCACCTATAGTAGAACTATCATTAGATGATAGTGCTAATAATTTGAATTTCTGACTCCTTAATTATTAATTCGGAAGGTGGTGCAACCATATTATACAATAGGTATTGTAGTGTGGTAATTCTATTACCAAGATATTGCACTATATATCTTCTTACCCAAATATGATCACTTCATTCAGTTTCGAATTGATAGGGTTGCCAAAATGTTGTCACCCGGTGATAACACCACTATTTTATGGTAACGTATTCTATATTTATTTCCTTGCTATCACCTAGTCCTCTTGAATAGCTTCTTGATACTTAGTCATTCTAGAATGAGGGATGTCGTGAGCATTATTATCATCGATGATAGTAGGTAATAATTATTTCCATATCTATCAATGAGTGTCCTGAACATGCTACAATTTACTTGCCTCCATCTTACCTACAATGCATGCACACTATAAGCACAAGCAAGATTGATCAAATACATATTAGTATTTTTATTCTCAAACAAATATATGAAGAACCAATGTTTTAATAATCTCTCCCTTTTGATAATTACGAAATTCTATGAATGAAAAATTAGTTATTTATACATGTACTTTGCTTATACTATAGTGGAATAAATGATAAATTTGAATAAGGCATAAGAATGATCATTTTGACATTTGCAAGTACAATAAACTCCACCTAAGTATGTGATACCCCTAAATCTAATAGTATTTCTCCACTAGATTTCTCATCTCATTCTCCCCATGATTTCTCATTTCATTCTCCCCCTTTGTTACTAATAAAAGAAGTGGGGGTATATCACAATGGATAATTATGATCTGGCATAAGATATAGACCATACAACAGATAAGTGTAAAATATTTAGTACATAGGTACCTTAAAATTTATCTTATGATTTCAAAAGGATAATCATTAGTAGCCTTGAAATTAATCTTTTAGATTTCAAAACGATAAGTGTTAGTGAATTATATAGGAAATTATAAATGATATTCATTCAATTCCATAAATACTACAATTTGTGTAATGTATAAACTAAAAGGATTCAATCCTACAATTTATTTGATTTGTTTTGACATTGTAAAGAGCATATTAGGGAATCTATTACTTTTATTCTCTTATTTAAGATAATGTACTTTTGAGCTTATAGTCCAATTTTTGTGATTGGAAGTTTTATAAGAAATAATAATGTGCACAATTTGTGAAATTGATAGAGTATATATGAGTAACAATCATGACACATATAAATAGAATGGACCACACTTCCCTTGATTTAGTGCAAAATAACCATAGATCACACGAAGAAAATTCGATGGAGTGAAGGTAATATATTTGTGCATATTAATTAGAAGTAACACTATACTACACAAACATGTATAATCAAGATATTAAATAATTATTGGAGTCAAAATGAGTGGTCATGTATCATTATTTTAAATAAAACATCACTCAAAATTAGATTCATACTTAAGCAATCGATAATTGTGTCCTACAAATGTTTTCATTATACATATAATATAATTAGCTAAGTATAACTAACCATTACACAGCTTATTGAAGATTTAAGAAGAAGAAATCATGCAATGTTTTCGATCCTAAATGGTTATATAAAACATGCTAGACACTATCAATGGTTATATAAAACATGCTAGACATTATCAATGGTTATATGAAAACATGCTAAACATTATCAATATAGCTTGAAATATATATATATATATATATATATATATATATATATATATATATATATATATATATATATATATATATATATACAAATGTTTTCATTATACATATAATATAATTAGCTAAGTATAACTAACCATTACACAGCTTATTGAAGATTTAAGAAGAAGAAATCATTCAATGTATTCGATCCTAAATGGTTATAAAAAATATGCTAGTCATTATCAATGGTTATATGAAAACATGCTAAACATTATCAATATAGCTTGAAATATATATATATATATATATATATATATATATATATATATATATATATATATATATATATATATATATATATATGAGCCAAAATTATCTCCAACTCTCCGCATCCTATCCCTGGATTAGGTGGTCTACAGAGGAAAGAGAGATTCATAAGCGATCAGTTACTTGCCCTTGAGAGTCGAGTAGATGAGACACATAAAATAGAATGTCACTAGTAATGACGAACACCAAACTTACCTACCATGGTGATTACCTCTCTTGCAACGTGCTTTTGGATTATCTCAAGAGATGCATTACAAGGCGGCGCAAGCACTTGAGCGAGTACGGGATAAAATATAATAATGAGAAAGACTTAGCATCTGCACATATAACAGTGAAGGTTCTAGGCTATGTCCCCCCATTCGAGCACCCCTGCTCACTATTTATATTTAAGGGTAGGCTACTAAGATGGTTCACAAAGTGATGATCATTTAATGTCTAATAAAATAAAGCATTAAATGCACATTCACCCGAGGTACACAAAGAGTCGGCCGCCGGAAGGTTGAAAGAATAGACTACATATAACTACGCGGTGCCGCCCAACTTGATGCCGAAGAGGGGAGTCCGCATAGGGCAAGGAGCAATACTTGTTGCTGTATCTTAACTGGATCTCTATACTTTCCTCTAAGGGGCCACTCGGTCTCGTGTTGATCACTGCAACATCAAAAATATGGAGTGAGGAGTTTCCACAGGTACCCTGAGTAACCTCCTATCTGCGAGCACCAGAGTAGCCATCGGGAGAGTGCTCACATGCACATAAAGTGGTCGCCGAGATGACATTTCCGCCTGAAGTTATCCACTGTCATAGAATTTGGGTTAACATAATACCCATATTTTTTGGGAGGTCGTGCGGGCGTTAAAAAAGTAGATTGGTAATCATACAAGACTGCAACCAAAATGTCGTGCTCTTTTTTCTATAGTTAGTTACTGCTAGACCACTCCGCCAGATACTCTTCTTTTGGGGCATTGCTCTACAACCTGCTATTCTACAAGAAATGGCCTGCATGAATAAGATCGTCTTGGTAGGAAACTAGCCAGGACATCATCATTGAGATTCTCGACTGATAATTTGACAGGTAGCGTAGTCCTATAAGATCGTTTACCGAAAGTCATTACCAGTAGGGCTTGCCCAGTTAAGAGGTAGGTGAACTCTAGGGGAATTATTATGAAAGTTGTTGAAAGTCTTTTCTAAGGGTAGTTAAACACCTAGAGGGGGGTGAATAGGTTTTTTTAGAGCTTGATGTGTGTTTAAGTTAGATGTTAGCTTTTAAGATCACAGCAAACACATAAGATTTATAGTTGTTCCCCTTTTTAGGGTATGTCCACTTCCCCCTCCCCCTATCTGGCATTGTGTAATATTCAGCTAACTCTTCCTTTGCACTAAGCTCATTGAGCTTACACCTCAGATCCCTCAGGATATTAAATCTCAGAGTGAAGACCACTCCAATAGCTCAGATTGTTTCCAGTCCTACCTTAGATCCACTCTAGGACCCTACCTCAGATCCCTCCAGTACCTTAATACTCAGAGTTCACTAACTCCTACCACACAAAGATCCAGCAGATCTCCTACCTCAGATCTCTACCAAGATCCTACCTTAGATCCACTCTTGGACACTACAGCTCATAGCAACCCACTCCTATAACTTAGCCTTAATAAATTAGGCATACAACTCAGATCTATAAAGAGATCCTATTGATTTTTTTAAAAGTTTAAGTGAAATGACTCTAGAGAAAAATCCCTGAGTCCGCTTCCTTGACCGTGTTGTAAACAGTCCTTCACAACAACAAAAAATAATTTTTTAGTGTTGAATCGACTTGTACTGTGTAGAATTTCTATAGATCTATGTTTCTTGTTCAAGCTTGAGAAAGTATGTTGTTCTGTGTTACAGGCTTGAAGATGAACAAAAAATGGCTTTAGCTCTGCAAGCTGACTTTTGCAAAACTTAGGGTTTTCAGAGATGGCAAAACTCCTCCAAAAGTTCATATCAAAAAGTTATTATAAAGATGATCTCCTTCCGTATATAGACCACAGCAGCTGCAACGGCTCTATCTTCCTTTTGGAAAGTGGAATGGTCGGCTTTAATGGAAGATTCATTCCAGGATATCGCTGTCAGAATAGTGTGGCGGTCTTTGTGTTTTAGCACGATATCTGCATCGATTTGAATTCAAGCGTATGTCTTAAAGCTGACGGTCTTAAAAATTTCTTCCAGATTATCTGCATAAGAGTTGAGTGATATGTCTTCACTCAACTCAAAAACACTTAGCTGAATTCTGACTATCTTCAGAGGCGTTGAGTGAGCCTTCTTCACTCAACGCATTTGTCCTTTGACAGCTTATCTGTGAAGATGTTGAGTGAATGACCATCACTCAATGCTTTTTTACTTGGCATATTTTTCTGATAAGTGACGTTGGGTGAACTTCCTTCGCTCAACTCATTTGAACTTGCTAGCTATATTGATGAAGGCTTTGAGTGAACATCCATCACTCAACACTTCTGGACTTAAAATAGATTTTTAGATGAAGGCGTTGAGTAATCATCCATCACTCAACGCTTCTGGACTTGGCAGCATATTTTAAGCGACGATGAGTGAATGTCCATCACTCAACACTTTTGTGCTTAGACGGATTTCACTGCATCTTCACTGAGGCTTTAAGTGACTAGGTATATGTCGATGTATTTAGGCCCCAGAATTGAGTATAGTGTACATACTTAATGCTTTTGTACGACAAAGTTATACCTCTCCTAAGTATTATGACTTTTGTCTAGCCAAACCTCTGACATACTGAACTTGTCTAATCAATAAATAACTGACATCCTGTATATATGAACTTAGGTAAATATAAAATACGACATATTGAACTTGTCTAATCACTAAATAACAGACATCCTGTATATATGAACTTATGCAAATATCAAATACATGCTTGTGTATATTATTGAATTGTGGTCCTTCTTTAAATCTAGGACATTATGATCAATGGACCCAACAATCTCCCCCTATTTGAAGAAGTAAGAACCCTAGTCAATGATATACACAAACTCACAAAAATATAATAAATGCAAAGATAAAACACAAAAACACAGACATATATAATTATCACAAACATGATAACTAATTTTAGTAGTGCGCCTACAGTAATTGTTCATTTACCAAAATCCCTAAGGATCCTATTACAATATCATAGTTAGGTTTTAGGGTCCTTAATGGCAATGCCCCTTCTTGATCTTCTTCTCAATTTATCTTCATCCTCCTTTTTATTTTTCCTCTGACTCTCAAAGTAATAATAAGGCTTGGGAAAGTATCCACTTGGATCTAGAGCATCCATCTATACAGTACCATCTTTATTATCTCTACTAAACTTTCACCGCACTTCTTATTGCCTCTCAAATGTGGCCTATTCAATAGAACTGATGTGTTTGCCTCTGTCTGTATTGTTTTCTTTAATTTGATCCCATGCTGAAAAAATGATAGTCCTAGATTGAGGACTCCATATTTCAAAATCAGGCCTGGTCTCAATTTCTTCTCTGTATTTTTTCTTGCTTTACCTGGCTTCCTCTTCCACATCTGCAATAGATTTTCTTTTTCCCTTAGACAACTATTGAGTGGTGGGACTAAATGCAGACACAATAATAGCTATATCTCCAACTAATTGAACCACATGTTCAAAGACCATATAAGGTAGGTTCTAGGCCCAGTGCAACTCTAATAACATTTTAGGTCATGATGGCATGGTCTGCACTAGCTTTTATCATGCACCTCTCCCCTTTATGACATCTTCAAAGACTATTTTTCCCAGTGAAGTGGTCTTGTGAGCTAAATGATTTAAACCAGAAGTGACAACTTTCTTTACCTACATCATATGAACATCGAAGAATTGGGTGCAAGAATCCATTCTTCTTTCTAGGATAACACTGTTACTTTCCAAGATGTCTTTTTGCACTTCATTCACCATCTTCATATTCTTAGCAGTAATGCTTTTATTTTCAATGATGTTATTTTACCTTTGTTTAACTCCAACAAGTTTTTTTTTGTGTATGTAATGGCTGGAGCATCCCACTTGAAGAATGCCAATGTGTTTGCTTTCAGTAGATTCACTTCAAATCTGATGGATTTGATCTCAGCAGATAAATTTTGTCTCAGTTATTTTATTGAATCATCCACATAAAGCTCCATTTTCCTTCTCTACTAATCTAACAATCCTTTTAATTGAGCCAGAAAGGAGGTGGACATTTCCATAGATTGTTGAATGTTACTTGGAAGGTTAACTTCTTCAACATTCTTGCTTATATCTCCCCTTATATCTAAATCAGCAACTTCATACTCTGCAGAATGACTAGGAATGTTTGCATAATGCTCATCAGCATTAGATAAATCAATCACATTATCAACCCCTTGAGCAGGGAGCTCAAGATGAGTCTCCCCCTCAACCGAGCAACATCCATATCAACTTGATGATTATCAACATTAGTCCTAGGGATATCTTCTTGGACTTGCTCTCGCTGAGAGTCAGAGGGGATCTGATCTAGCCTCTTCTATAGATTGAATAGAAAAGAGTCGATCTTTTCTTATTGATACGCAAGCGATTGGTTTTGTTCACCCTCAGCAGGAGCATCACCACTTGGGGTCTCCTTCTGAATGTCAGCACATATCTTGTCCACAATGTCTGTGACAACATCTTATGTATTTACCAAAGTTATGTCTCCCTCAACATCAGTTGGAGACACCATGGTTAGAATAGCCTTTGCAGCAAGCTCTGAGGAGATATAGTTGTGTACTTACAACCCTTCTTTGTTCTTCAATTGATTCTATTAGGCTGGGATCATAAGGTTCTGTATCCCTGATTTTAGAAGAGTGCTACTTGAGATTTCATCTGAATCTGGATTAACCTTCTTATTTTTCTTGTTAGCTGGCAGAGGGTGAGGACATAATACCGTACCCCATCTATCAAATATATTTGTATTCATCTTCCTCATGTGGTGGATTTTTGCTCCTAGCCACAGATTTAACATCCTTGGAGCAGAGTTCAGTAAGAACAAGGATAATATCCTACCTAGATTGGGTTCAGTAATACGCTCAACAATCCTGTTAAAGATCACCTTCCCCCAATTAGTTTCTTAGTCAGAATAACTTTGGTCATCAGCTCAAACATTTTCCTTGAAACTTTATCATGAGACCCTATCTTAAAGATAAGGGACTTTCCAACAATATCTGCTAGGAATTTCTGTTTCAGCTTCATTTCTTTTCTCATGATTAATCTGGTGGTGTGCTTAGACAACCTACACCATTTTAGAGTCGACTTGACATCCTCAAAAAATCATTCATCTTCCTCATCAGACTAGATGATCCTAGTCAGCTTCAACGCCTTGCTTAATTTTCTAGAAGTAAGTTTAACCTTGTTTCCACTTATTGAGGTTTTTTTTATCTTGGAGGATGAGGAATCTACTTTAACATTGGAGTACAGCTCCAACACTTCTCTTTTCTAGATAGAGCATGGATCTAGCAGTATATATTCTAGGTCTGCGACATTCAAGAGATGAAGAAATTACTGAACTTCCTCAGGTGCATCCTTGAATCCATTTCAGACTAGTTCTGATCCCTCGAGCAGGAAATCAACTCCTTAAGGAGCCTTTGAATTAGTGAAATGAAGGAAAGAAGATGAATACGACTCAAGAACACGAGGGAAGGAATGCGGAGAGATGAAAATGGCTAGGGAAATATGTGAATTATCCTAGGCACACATTTCTATTTATAGTTAACAATTTGAGAATGTGAAAAGGAGCGTAATGTTGTGATTTACAAGATGTGATGAATGATTGTGATTTGTCCCAAGAATTTGACTTAGACTGACCCGTCAGATTGTATCTGTTGTGTGCACTCGATGCACTTGATGCTCTCAATGGCTGGAGTTAACTCAGCACACTCAATGCCTAGTTAGTTATCTCAGGGCTCTCAATGCCTGGTCAGTTAAACTTCTTCTTTCTTGTTCTCTTACAAAAGGTTAACCTGCAAACCCACATATATATATATAATAAAAATGTATTATCATAATAATGCTACTTCAAGTTCAGCATGCCCAATTCAAATTTAAAGGTGTTGAACTTAACTTCATCAGGAGGTTTAATAAAGATGTCAGTCATTTATTTGTTAGTGGGGACAAATGCAAGCATGATATCTTCATTTTAAACATGCTCTCTTATAAAATGATACCTAATTTCAATATGCTTAGTCCTGTTATGTGAAACAAGATTCTTAGTTATTGAAATTACACTTGAAGAATCACAAAACATATAGGTTTTAGTTATCTCGAGATTATAGTCTGAATCCATAGTAGATGTGCACAACAACTCCCAGCTGATATGTACTTTGATTCTGTTATGGAAATAACAACACTGGTCTGCTTCTTGATGCTCCAAGACACTAACCTTCTTCCTAGAAATTGACAGGTATCTAATGTACTTTTTTGTCTTCTTTGCAACCGGCAAAATCTGCATCTGAATACCCTATTAGTTCAAAATCATTATTCCAAATACACCACATACCAAAATTAGGTGTGCTCTTGAGATATCTCAGAATTCTTTTAGCAGCAGAGTAGTGAGACTCTTTACGACATGCCTGGTACCTAGCCTAAACATATGTATTAAACATGATGTCTGGTCTACTTGCAGTCAGGTAAAGAAGTGAGCCAATTATGCCTCTATACAAGGTTTCATCAACTGGTTTCCCACTCTTATCCTTGTCTATATACATACTTGAACACATGAGTTTTCATTGTGGAGGCACGCTCCATATCAAACTTATTGATTAACTCCTTAGTGAACTTAAACTGAGAGATGAATAATCCAATCTCTAATTTTCTAACCTGGAGGCCCAAGAAGTACTTCAGTTCACCATACTGCGCATTTTAAATTGCCCTAGCATAATTTTAACAAACCTTTTGCATAATCCATCAACAGTAGACCCAAAAATTATGTCATCAACAAAAATTTGGACTAGTATTATCTTTCAGTTGACTTCCCTTAGAAATAATATCTTGTCTATCTTTCCCTTTGAGAGTTTGTTCTCAATGAGAAAGCTAGATAGGATTTCGTACCAAGCAATAGGGCCCTGTTTCAAATCATACAATGCTTTTATTAAATAAAATGCATAATCAAGGAAAGTAGGATTGACAAAACCTGATGGTCTCTCAACATAGACCTCCTTTTTTACGTCACCATTCAGAAATATGACTTAACATCCGTTTGGCAGACCTTAAATACATTGAATGCAACATATACAAGGAGTATCCTTATTTCATCGAGTATAGAAACTTGTGCAAAGATTTGATCAAAATCCATACCTTCCTCGTGCATGTATCCTTTGACAACTAGTCTAGTTTTATTCTTGATGATAACACCAATTTCATCAACCTTTTTTGAATATATCCATTTTGTTCCTATGATGTTATGTCTATGAGGTCTGGAAACCATCTTCTAGACTATGTATCTTTTGAACTGGTTTAATTCTTCTATCATAACCATAATCCAGAATGGGTGAAACTTCTTGGTTTCAATCTGTGATAGAAAGCTTGAATAAATTGCAATATTGTGGCTTCTTCTCCTTCTTGTTAAACCCTGGCTTGCCTCCCTAATGATAAGATTTTTGGGATGATCTCTCAAATATATGACAGCTATCGACATCCTTTCTTCAGCATCTTTATCTTCTACTTCAGGTCATGAAGATCATCTCCTATTTCTAATCCACTTGAACCTTCTTATGGACTGATCACACCCTCATCCTTTTCTTATTCAATAAGAGGTGTGTCATTAATGTTGAGCTTGTCCTTCCTCAAATTTACATCTACAGTTCTATAAGATCTTGGAAGCTCACTGTGAATCATAGAAGTTTCATCACACACTACATTAATGAACTCTTCTACAACCTGATTTTTCAAGTTGTAGACTATATACGTTTTGTTGTGGTTGTTATACCCAACAAAAATTCCCTCATAGCATTTTGCAGCAAACTTTGTTAGGTAGGACTTCCAATTGTTTAGCACAAAGCACTTGCTTCAAAAGATTCTAAAATAGGCTAAATTTGGTTTTCTGCCTTTCATAATCATATAAGGAGTATTCTTGTGATACTTGTTGATAGAGTCTCTATTTAGGACATGACAAGTAGTGTTCACTGCCTCTGCCCAAAAATATTCTGGAAGAGAAGTGTCACTAAGCAAAGTCCTCCCAACCTCTTTGAAGTTCTATTTTTCGTTTCAACAATACCATTTTGCCTTGGTGTTCTTTGAGAAGAATACTCCTGAAAGATCCCTTACTCTTTGTAGAACTCTATCATACATTCAAATTGAAACTTTGTGCCAAGGTCACTTTTGATTTTGGCCACATTATAGCCCTTTTCATTCTAAATCTACTTAGCGAAGGTTACACAGCAATCAAAGGTTTCAGTCTTTTTTCTTAAGAAAAAATACCCATGCAAATCTGAAAACGTCATCAACTTTCACAAAAGTATAGACTTTTCTACCTAGACTATGAATTAGCATAGGACCAAATTAATCTATACGCATGATGTAGAGATACCTCTCCAAATCTTTGGACCCAATGCTTTTAAAGGAGGCCTATCTCTGCTTGCTCTTTTTGCATGCATAGCAAATGCCCTCTTTAGAGCATTTCAATTGAGTCCATTTCAGACCAACTATTCACTAAAGAGCTTGCTGATAGCCGTATAGTTCAAGTGAGGTAGCCTCTTGTATCATTGCACACAATAATTGTCTTTCTCATTTGCTACTATGCATGCAGGAGAAGCTGAATCTATACATAGGAAATTTAAACAATAAATATTTCCACTCCTAGTGCCTGAAAGAATGATCTCATGGTCACTAGACCTTTTGATTAGGCACTTATCCTTGTGGAAGACAATGATATAGCCAATATCATAGAGTTAGCTTATGTTAATCAGATTTTGTTGCAATAATTCCACATAAGTCACTTTTATGATGGAGACTATGCCATTGGTGATCATACCATAGTCTTTAGTGACTCCTCTATCTAAACAACCTTATATGACTTTGGGTCCATTCCTCATTAGAGTGTAGTCTTTCAGATGGTTCCTTGTTCCAATCAGGTGCCTGGAACTACCACTGTACATGTACCATATAGGCATTTGATGGGTACTAGGACTAACCTATAATTATAGAGTTAGTTTACCTTAGGTACCCAAAAGGATTTGTGTCCTTGGTTCTTGTTAGCATAAACTTGAACATTTCTCCCTGTAGCAGCCCTGACAGGAATACTCACCTTTGCCTTTGGAACATTTGGGTTGTGCAAACAATCTATGGCAAAGTGTCCTACCATGCCACAGAACCAGCACACATGAATATTTTATCTCCTCTTCTGAATAGCCTTAGATGTGTGTGATCCATCAAAATTTTTCTGTTCAGAGAGGAGTGCAACAACCTTCTTCCTATTTCTTTCAGCTAGAATCTAGCTAAAGGTTAGCCTGCCAATAGGTTCACTTGGTTTATTTTGACTGACATCAGCAGATGTTTGCTTTTTAATTGACAAGGTCTTAATGGAATCAGAAATGGCCAATTGAGACTTGGTTGTTGTCTTGCCCACAACCTTATTCTTTGATGAAAGACCTTGGGTGGTGGCCACTGCCTTACTCTTGAGAGTGGGTGCTGGAGCGCCAAACACAAATGGTCCATGGTGGGCAATATGAATTTCTTCATGAGGAGCCTTCAAGGCACTCAACCCCATGCCCTGTCTTTTTTCATTATAAGGAACATTATTGCTCATACAAGAAGAATTTCCATTCTTCTAGTGACCATACATATTGTCATGGTCATACCTATTAGAATGGAAAACTACCTTCTAAAAGGTGGTTTGAGTCACCGCTGGTGCCTTTCCGTTCACTTTGGAATGGGCAGATCTAGCATTTCACACGAACCACAATCCCCTCTTATTTTTTGAGTGTTTAATGAGTCAATCAATTGCAACACTGTATTAGGCTTGTAAAACTCAGCCACTAGTATCCTCTCTTTAAAGAGCTTCTCTTCAAGATCCCAACAGATCTTGTTCTTCTGGCTTAAGGTGCTTATTTGGATTATAGTCATAGACCTCAGCTGACTAATTTTTCTGCTCATCTAAGCTAGCAGTGAAGCTGACTCAGATAATGTAACGACTCCATCCATTCAAAGGTATATACTAGAAGGTACGGTCGGGGCCCCATAGCATATACCATAAAACAGGCGGGGAAGTCACGTAGTGATACCAGAGTTGCGCATCCTAACTCATTGCATTCTAGCGGAAGCCTATAACACGAAGTTGAACTCACACACATGAATGTCCACCACATAAAAGTTCCACATTTATATAAAATAGGAATCGTAGCAAATACAAAGTCAACTGGCCTTATGGCCTTACAGGGCTTTACACAATAGTGACCTCAAACATTGGCGCGCAGGTCGGCCATGTAGAAACAAATATAGTATGTTCATTTAGCCTTCAGGGGCTTGCAGTAGCAGCAGCAGCAGCAACCTCAGCCTTTATGCGTCCCGCTTGGCTCTCCAACACATGCACAGGGATAGCCCACCCAATGGTGGCAAACAGGCAACGGTCAGCATTCAGCTGATCAAATTATAACGACCCCACCCCTTTCCCGTGGCGGTGGTATTCCTTCCCTGTAGGCATAACATTTCACATGCATATATGTATATCATAGAATATGCTCTCACACACATACATGCCATCTCAACCGTCAGCCATGCGACCCAACAATCCGTGCACTAAGGGCACATTCTTGGTGTACCCGCGAACCAGGGTCCCACCACCGTATCAGGGTCGCAACCCAACGGTAACTATTGAGCATTTTGCTCCATGGCGAGCAGTCGGAGACTTTAGTCTTAATGCACCGGGATTGGCCCGTAGCCCCCCATTATGTCATAGCGCGCATGCCTAAGACTCTTGCTATGCGCTCCAACAGACCGCACTTTCAGGTCTCACATCGGACGGACATACCGCAGGTCGGATCATCCAGCCCCCGTTACTCAAGTCGCCTAGCCATCACCGAGTACGGCGTACTCATGACAACAGAAAAGGTGCGGGTAGGTTTCACCTTGCCTGTTTCCTTTAGGTGAACTCATCAGGTCACACATAACCAACCCATTCTCATAGAACTAGCTTCACATTCATGGGTTACCTAGGAGCCACGCCTCGCGTTAGCGACAGAACTAACTTTCCATACCTAGGCTTAACCGTACATCACTTGAGGGTATTTTCCTGGACTGTCAAGCCAGTACTTCCTGCTACTCCCCTTCACAGGCTTAACCCACCAAACATTCCAAGCATCAAGGGTATTTCCTGGCTTATCACACCAGTACTTCCTGCTACTGCTCTTCGCAGGTACAACCCAACAACACAAGCATTATACGGGTATTTTCCTGGGCTACCACTCTAGTACTTCCTACTACGGCCCTTCGCAGGTCTAACCCGTCGACTCCTTAAGCTACACGTTTATCATGGAGTCTTCTCCGGTGCGTATATGCAACATCACCAATCCAGACCAACCTGTCCAGATGGGCTTCACACAGCATGCCTATTTCGTACTCTTTTTTCGGATCTATATGCCAAATGATTGGGGATTCCATGAATCAACCCAAGAGACTTCCATAACATGCCACCCTCTGGTGGGGGAATCATATGCACATGGCAAAAAGGAAGCCTTCACATGGCTAGGAAGAAAAGTCGTTACCCTTGAAGACCTCTTCGGATCCATAAGCTCCTAGCTGGCTGGAAAGAACCGCAACAGCTTTTCCTCCGCAACGCTGGCCTCAGAGCTCTTGTCAGACCTCCGCAGCACCACCAGTGGCCAACTCCTCTTCCTCCTCCTCCTTCTTCCTCTCTTTCTCACTCTACGATTTTAGAAAGATGAAGGCCAAATGACAAATGAGAATTCCCATCTCAGCCACGACCATAAGGAAGCAGGGAGGCACCTCAGCCATTGGATCATAGCTGAAGAAATGGACAGCCACGATATTTCCATAAAATCATATTTTTCGCCTGACACGGCCTATGACACGCCCGTGTCCCAGGACATGTACCTCAAGCGATGCTCAACTGTCTTATCCAATCCAGTACATGCCCATGTGACACGCCCGTGTCATGGGCCGTGTCACTTGATACGCCTTCAGACACGCCCGTGTCTGTGGCCGTGTACATCAGGCTGCACAAAATAGAGATCAACTCGAGAGGGACAAGGCCTGTTACACACCCATGTACCAGGCCGTATGCCCATACAGGGCACTAGACACGCCCCAGCTCAACTTCGTCGAGCTAAAATTCATCGACCCGCAGGGACAGACCCTGTGACATGACCGTGTCACAGGCCGTGTACTCTGCACTCGACAATCGTCGATCAAATCAACTTCGTCGATCTGAAATTCGTCGACCCGCGAGGACACGCCCTGTGACACGCCCTTGTCACAGGCCGTGTACTCTGTACTCGACGATCATCGATCGAATTTTTTCGACCATTCGTCGACTGCTCACTCGAGAAGGACACGCCCTGGGACACGCCTGTGTCCCAGGCCGTGTCTGCCAAATGTTTCCCCAATGCTGGAATTGAGGGTGTTACAACCCTCCCCTCCATACAAAAATTTCGTCCCCAAAATTTGCAGAAAGTAAGGACTTCAACAGAAGAGGTTTCAATACACAAACGTTCATTACAATTCGATACACACTGCATAACACTTACACAAAGAGCTCGGGAAACTCAGCTCTCATGGTCTGCTCTCGTTCGCATGTGAGTTCTTCACGGCCGCAATTGTCCGATCGGACTTTTACCATCCTGATCGTCTTGTTCCACAACTGTTTCTCGGCACGATCCTCTATCCGAATGGGCCTAACCTTCATCGTTAGCCCATACTCCACCGACACATGATCATTCTCGATCACTTGAGCTGGACCCTTCACGGCTTTCCATAGCACTGAGATGTGAAACACATCTTGTAATCCACTCAAGTCTGCCAATAGAGCTAGCCGATATGCATCTTCCCCGACTTGCTCCACCACTTCAAATGGACCAATGTACCGTGGACTCAACTTTTTCAGACGTCAAATCCTGGATACGCCTTTGAAGGGTTTGATCTTCAAGTTTACCCAGTCGCCTACCGCGAACTCCACATTCCAGTGCTTGGCGTTATAGTATTTCACTTGTCGATCTTGAGCTATCAGTAGCCTTTCTCGAATAGTGCGTATCATCAAGTTCGCTTCATCGACTTCACTACGCCTATACAACTTGGATTGGCCTGCTTCTACCGAAGCAAAAGGAGTACGACACTTCCGTCCATACAAAGCTTCATACGATACCATACCGATGCTCGCTTGGTAGCTTTTATTGTAGGCAAACTCCACAATATAGAGATGATCTTCCTATCTCTTCCCAAAGTCCAGGGCGCACATTCGGAGCATATCCTCCATCGTTCTGTTGGTTCTTTCAGTTTGGCCATCTGTTTAGGGATGAAAGTCCGTACTGAACATCAACTTCGTGCCCAACAGCTGATGAACCAGCCTCCAATCATTCGAAGTAAATCGCCCATCTCGATCGCTCACGATGCTCCGAGGAACACCATGTAGTTGTACAATATGTTTAACATACAACTTTGCAAAACTTTCTACTGAATCGTCCCGCCTATTCGGAAGGAAGTGTGCCACTTTCGTCAGCCGATCGACAATTACCCAGACAGAATCCTTTCCATGGTGAGATCTTGGAAACCCATGCACGAAATCCATGGAAATATCGTCGAACTTCCACTCCGTAATCGACAACGACTTCAAGAAACCGCTAGGTTTTTGGCATTCCACCTTCACCATAGCACAAGTTTGGCATTTGGCCACATAATGAGCAATATCTTTCTTCAGTCCTGGCCACCAGAATAGCTTTTTCATGTCTCTGAACATTTTTGTGTTCCCAGGGTGAATTGAGTACTTCGTGTCATGCGCTTCATACATCAGCTCTTCCCTCAATTTGCCCAAACTTGGGACGCACAAACGGCCTTCTTTCCTCAAAAGCCCGTCATCCTAGGAGAATTTTCCCTCTGGCCCATCTTTGGCATAGCGTTGGAGACTATCATCTAGCTCCGTTGCTTGTCAAACTCTTTCTGCAAGGTCACATTGCACCTCCGTCCAGTTCAAACATGCATCGGCTGTAGCATTCTTGTCAACACAAGAAATCTCTAACGCTTCCAATTCCTGGATTATACATTCATCATGCCTCTGCAACCAGCTTGCTCTTGTCGGAGCTCTCCGACTCAAGGCATCAGCGACAACATTTCCCTTTCCGGGCATATAATAAATCGTAAAGGTGTAGTCCCCAAGGAACTCCAACCACCTTTATTGTCACATATTCAAGTCCTTCTGCTCCAAAAGGTACTTTAGGCTCTTGTGGTCCATATAGATCTCCATATTCACGATATACAGATAATTCCTCCACAATTTCAGTGCAAATATCATCGCCGCCAACTCTAAGTCATGGAAGGGATAATTTCTCTCGTGCACCTTCAACTGGTGCGAGACATAAGAAATCACTTTCCCATTTTGCAGAAGAATGCGGCCTAAGACGCTTCCTGACGCATCACTGTAGATTTCAAATCCATCAGTACCACATGGCGACGTCAACACAAGTGTCTTGGTCAATCGACACTTCAGCTCTTCAAAGGCTCGTGCGCACTCCGGCGTCCAAACGAACTTCTGATCCTTTCTCATCAGTGTGGTTAGCGGCAAAGCGATCCGTGAGAAGTTCGCAACAAATCTTCTATAGTAGCCTGCTAGTTCAAGGAAGCTCTTGACTTCAGCCACAGAAGACAACGCTGGCCACTCCTGTATGTCCCTTATCTTTGCCGGATCCACTGCTATTCCCTCTCCTCTTACCACATGGACCAGAAAAGCCACCAATGATAGCCAAAACTCGCACTTCGAGATCTTGGCGTAGAGCTGATTCTTCCTCAACGTCTGCAACACCAACCGCAAATGGTTTTCATGATCGGCTTCAGATCGAGAGCATACCACAATATCATCAATGAATACTATCATGAACATATCCAGGTACTCTCGGAATGTTCAGTGCATCAAGTACATGAACACCGATGGCGCATTGCACAGCCCAAACGACATTACGGTGAACTCATAGTGCCCGTAACGTGTAGTACCCAGACTTCAAATCCAACTTGGAGTAGACGGTTGATCCCATGAGCTGATCGAACAACTCATCAATCTGTGGGATCAGATACTTATTCTTCTCGGTGAGTTTGTGTTGGAACACCCTATTACTGATTTGGGCAAGGATCACTATGTCCTTTAGGAAATTTGTTTTGACCTCCTTGTATAGATCTAAAGGTCAATTAGATTGAGTCTAAGGGTTAGTATTTAGGTTTAAAAGCTGCCCTCAAGACCCTCAAGACCAGATATTTCAGTTCAGGAGACTAAGTCATTTTGTCGAGCTCAGGTCGACGAATCGTCGAACTCCATTCGACGATCTCTAAGCTCAGGTCGACGAATCGTCGAACTCCATTCGACGATCTCTGAGCTCACTTCGATGAGTCGTCGAACTCCATTCGACGATCTTCGAGCTCAGATTGACGTTCCTGTCTCCAGTTTGTTTCTCTATCTCTGAGCTCAGTTCGACAATAGTTGAGCTCAGATCGATGTTTTCTGCTTCATTCTAAGTCCAGTCGCTGAGCTCAGTTTAACGATAGTGGAGCTCAGGTCGATGTTTTTCTGGAGAGATCGACGTTTTTCAAGATTCAAATTTAGATAATTATGGAATTATTTCCAGCATTTATTTCAAGAATCTTGTAGCCGTTTCAATTAATCTGTAACAAGTTTCAAGGGAATTTTAAAGGAATGTTTTATTGGACTTTCCTCTAGAAGTCTTAATGCAGTTAAGGAAGTCATTTATGACAGGCTAACAACTATCTTGGACAGAGAATCATTCTATTCAGATCTAAGCAATAAAAGATTTATTATTCATTTTCTGCTGGTGAATAACAACAACAATTACAACAACAACAAAAAGAGAAAGAGTTGCAGATATTCACAGTCTTAGAATTCTTACAGGAACACACATCACTGAAGGAGATCAACATTCTGAAATTTCTAGATCCCTCTTGATTCCAGTGTTCAAAGGCCATTATCATTCAATACTCCAAACACCACACATTTCAGCTGCTGCTGAAATCATATTTTGCTGGAGATCAAATCTTCTGAAGGCCTATCACCCTATTACAAAGCTTCACTTCCTGAACAACTCAAGAACTCAGGGGGAGCTTTGACAACATCCACTATCTTCTCTCTGATTGTTGATAGAGAAGATAACCTCCCTCTCTCTCTCTCTCTGCTGTAAAGGGTTTATCAAACTCCCTTCAAAAGTTTGTGTTGGTTTCTGAGACCTTGTCAAAACTCAGTGGTGGCAAGACACCTGATCAAAAAATCTGGTTTGGTTTTTGAGCACCTTATCAAAGGCTCATTGGTGCCCAGGACACCTCATCAACTCATCCTACAGTGGATATTACGCAGGTCCACCCAAAATTGGCTCTAGGAGTGCAAAACTCCCAAAAAGCTTAAAAACATACACCAAGTCTTGCGCCTGTCAAGGGGAACCTACTCTGTGAATACGAGGTTGTACACAATCCCCGTTCTTTTCGAGGTTGACCCAAGCTTGGAAAGAAACATCCAACCCAACGTATTTGCTGAGTGACCTTCTTAGAGCCGAAAATACTTGGCCCCTCCCAGAGGAGTCAACCTATCCTGCCAGCTAATGGGAGCCTGGGTGATGAGACGGCCTCGGGGTAGAAAACACTTGGCCTCCCAGAGGGGTCAACCTGCCAATCCAGCTAATGGTTGCCTGGATGAGGAGACGGCCTCGGGGTAGAAAACACTTGGCCTCTTCAAGGGGTCAACCTGCCAAGCCTGCTAATGGGAGCCTGGATGACAAGACGACCTCGGGGCGGAAAACACTTGGCCTCCCCGAGGGGTCAACCTGTCAAGCCAGCTAATGGGAGCCTGGATGATGAGACGACCTCGAGGTAGAAAACACTTGACCTCCCTGATGGATCAACCTGCCAAGCAAGCTAATGGGAGCCTGGATGATGCGATGGCCTAGGGGTAGAAAACACTTGGCCTCCCCGAGGGGTCAACCTGCCAAGCCAGCTAATGGGAGCCTGGATGATGGGACAGCCTCAGGGTAGAAGACACTTGGCCTCCCCGAGGGGTCAACCTGCTACGCCAGCTAATGGGAGCCTGGATGACCAGACGGCCTCGGGGTGGAAAACACTTGGCCTCCCCGATGGGTCAACCTGTCAAGCCAACTAATGAGAGCGTGGATGAAGAGACGGCCTTGGTGTAGAAAACACTTGGCCTCCCCGAGGGGTCAACCTGGCAAGCCAGCTATGTGAGCCTGGATGACGAGACGACCTCGGGGTAGAAAATACTTGGCCTCCCCGAGGAGTCAACCTGCCAAGCCAGCTAATGGGAGCCTGGATAACGAGATGGCCTCATGGTAGAAAACACTTGGCCTCCCTAAGGGGTCAACCTGCCAAGCCAGCTAATGGGAGCCTGGATGACGAGACGGCCTCAGGGTAGAAAACACTTGGCCTCCCCAAGGGGTCAACCTTCCAAGCCAGCTAATAGGAGGCTGGATGACGAGACGACCTCGGGGTAGAATACACTTGGCCTCCCAGAGGGGTCAACCTTCCAAGCCAGCTAATGGGAGCCTGGATGACGAGATGGCCTCGGGTTAGAAAACACTTGGCCTCCCCGAGGGGTCAACCTTCCAATACAGTTAGTGGGAGCCTGGAAGTAGAATCATCCCGAGGTGAGACCTACTCCCCCCTCCGAGAGATCAACCAGCCCTGCCAGCTAGTGGGAGCCTGACAGCGGAATCATCTCAAGGTGAGCTCTACTCCCCCTCCGAGAGATGAACCAGCCTTGCCAGCTAGTGGGAGCCTGACATCAGAATCATCCTGAGGTGAGACCTACTCCACCCTCCGAGAGATCAACCAGCCCTGCCAGCTAGTGGAAGCATAACAGCAGAATCATCCCAAGGTGAGACCTACTCCCCCTCCGAGAGATCAACCAGCCCTGCCAGCTAGTGGGAGCGTGGCAGCGGAATCATCCTGAGGTGAGACCTAATCCCCCTCCGAGAGATCAACCAGCCCTGCCAGCTAGTGGGAGCCTAACAGCGGAATCAACCCGAGGTGAGACCTACTCCCCCTCCGAGAGATCAACCAGCCCTGCCAACTAGTGGGAGCCTGACAGCAGAATCATCCCGAGGTGAGACTTACTCCCCCTCCGAGAGATCAACCTGCCCTGCCAGCTAGTAGGAGCCTAGCAGTGGAATCATCTCGAGGTGAGCCCTACTCCCCACGCCGAGAAATTAACCAGCCCTGCCAGCTAGTGGGAGCCTGACAGCGGAATCATCTCGAGGTGAGCTCTACTCCCACTCCGAGAAATCAACCAGTCCTGATAGCTAGTGGGAGCCTGACAGCGGAATCATCCCAAGGTGAGACCTACTCCCCCTCTCCGAGATATCAACTAGCCCTACCAGCTAGTGGGAGCCTGCCAGCGGAATCATCCCGAGGTGAGACCTACTCCCCCCTCCGAGAGATCAACCAGCCTTTCCAGCTAGTGGGAGCCTGGCTGCGGAATCATCCCTAGGTGAGACTTACTCCCCCTCCGAGAGATCAACCTGCCCTGCAGCTAGTGGGAGCCTGGCAGCGGAATCATCCAGAGGTGAGACCTACTCCCCTTCCGAGAGATCAACTAGCCCTACCAGCTAGTGGTAGCCTTGCAGTAGAATCATCCCGAGGTGACACCTACTCACCCTCCGAGAGATCAACCAGCCCTACCAGCTAGTGGGAACCTGACAGCTGAATCATCCCGAGGTGAGACTTACTCCCCCTCCAAGAGATCAACCTGCCCTGCCAACTAGTGGGAGCCTGACAGCGGAATCATCTCGAGGCGAGGTCTTTCATGGATCACAAATATTTTTCGGATGTCCCTGTCTTCAATCATAGCTGATACAATGCAAGCAAAATTCATTACAAAGAGATGATTCACTTCTTTCCAACCTCCCTCTTCCCTCATGAATCATCGGATGCCTCCACGGGTGACCACATCAACCCTGTCCTCACATCTCTCCCCTGCCGTCTCGGGTTGGACTTCTTCAATCCATACCGGATCTGGTGCTTGTTGAGGCTGATTAGGTTGTGGTGCCAGGGGTCTTGTCCTTCTTAAATCCAGAAATTCGGGGCAAGTAGTTATCACATGGTCTTCCTCCTGGTGGAACTCATAGTAGGGTAACTCTACTCTAACTCTTCTCCTTCCCGGGTGGTCTTTATGGTACACTTCCATCTCCCCCTGCTGGGGTCACCTCGCCTAGACACCTGGGAGTAGACTCGTCGAGAGGGGGGGCAAGCTAGCTCCTGGGGGGTTGGAGTGAAGCTGCCACCCCGTGGAGAAATACTTTGCAGCATCTCAATGATGCCTTGGATGGATGCGATGAACTCTTCTCTTCCCACAAAGGGTCCTGGGTTGGGGAGCTCGTCGAGATCATCACTACGTCCTTGACCTCCACCCATGACACTCCCCCGAGAACTTCTGTGCTAGTCACTCTCCACGCTCACCGCACCAAGATGTTGAAACTAAAATTCGGTATCTATGGAGTTCGGGGTCCCTTGAAAGGGGTGACCTCACACTTACTGCACTCGGGCAAATGCCACAGACAAAAGGCTCAGGAAACTAGGAATATACCCTCGGCTCTAGCGTGGAGGTGCCACCTCACACCCGAAAGACCTTGGTGATCTCCCCTTCCCTCGCTAATGCTGAGCTAGGTGCCTTTTAGGATGAAGAGAGAGTGAACACGTGATGCTCTCCAAGGCACCCTTAAGGACCTATTTATAGTTTTCTAGGAATGGCCTGCAAAAACCAACCTCCACTGCTCAGAAAATTTCCAAAATTCCCCCGGATTGGCCTCACAACAGCCAAATCCCGCTACTCTAAGCGGCTAATTGCAGTCCAGCAGGGGTAGTCCCTCAAGCCAGGCAAACTAGCGGTTAGGCGGGTGGCGGCCTAGGCGAACAGGCGGCCTACGAGGGGCGACCTGGCGGCCTACTCGGACACTAGTGTGCTGAAGCCGGGCGAGCTACGACCTGCTAGGCTGGGGCGGCAGTCTGCCAAGCTTCAGCTTTACGAGTCGGCGGCCTGGGCGAGGCGGCGGTCTGGCGAGCTGCTGCTTGGCGAGAGGGCAGCCTGGGTGAGGCGGTGGTCTGGCGAGCAGTGGCTTGTCGAGATGGTGGCCTTGGTGAGGCGGCAGTATAGCGAGCTGAGGCTTGGAGAGACGGCTGCCTGGCAAGGCGGTGGTCTGCAGACTGCGTCCTGGGCGAGACGACGGCCTGGGCGAGCTGGGGGGCCTGCGAGCTGGGGTGTCCTGCGAGTTGGGTGGCCTGGGAGCTGGGCGGCCTGCGAGCTGGGGCGGCTTGCGAGCTGCGGCCTGGCGATACGTCCTGCTTGGCGAAATGGTGGACTGGAAGGCGAGACGGCCTGCTTTGCGAGAAGGCGACCTAGCTGGCGAGACGCGGCCTGGCGAGACGGCGGACCTGGCGAGGTGGCGATCTGCGGGCTACGGCCTAGGCGACTCCTCTAAGGGGTCGGGGGTAGTTGACAAATATTTCCTCCCCCTACTAGTATATTACGCAGGTCCACCAAAGATTGGCCTCCAGGAGTGCAAAACTCACAAAAAGCTTAAAAACGTGCACCAAGTCTTGCGCCTGCCGAGGGGACCCTACTCTGCGAATATGGGGTTGTACAACCAACTTCCTAGCAGACTATATAGTTGAGATCCAAGAGGCTGAAGCACCCCATCGAGCGGCTTGGAAGATGTTTGTAGATGGAGCGTCGGGAAAAAACTCTTCTGGAGGAGAGATGATCATGGTAGGTCCAGAGGGGACCATAATTGAGCAGGCTTTGAAGATCCACTTCACAATCACCAACAACCAAGCAGAATATGAGGCGATCATCGCAGGGCTCAGGTCGGCTCGGGAGCTGGGCGTACAAGACATTATGGTCTCCACGGACTCTATGGTGGTTGCGGGCCAGATCAAAGGGGTGTTCGAAACAAGGGAGCCCACCCTCCAGCTGTACCTAGGGTAGGTCAAAGACATCATCGAGCAGTTTCGTAGTTTTTTGATTCAGCATGTACCGAGGGATGAAAGCGATCAGGACGACCAACTCGCCAAATACGGCCCTCAAGCTGGAGGAACGGTGACGAAACTTTTCAGGCTGTCCATAGAAGAGGGAGAACTCATGGAGATAAACCAGCAAGGGTCTTGGATGGACCCCTTCATCACTTTCTTGACCTTGGGATAACTTCCCGAGAGCGATCTCGATAAGAAGCGGGTCAGGAATAAATCAACGTAGTACCTATTGAAAGATGGGGCATTGTACCGAAAGACGTTGTCGGGTCTGCTGGCTCGATGCGTATCTGAGGAGGAAGTTCCAAGGTTCCTGGAAGAAATTCATTCAAGGGAATATGGGAGTCACTCAGGGAGTCAAACTTTAGAGGGGAGAGTGTTGAGGAAGGGATACTTCTGGCCAACCCTCAGGAAAGATGCAGAAGAATTTGCAAAAAGATGTCAAAGTGTCAGGTGTTCGCCCCCCTCCAACTCCTTCCCGCCCAGAGGCAATGAACAATCACGGCTCCCTGGCCCTTCACAATATGGGGGCTTGACCTGGTGGGTCCTTTTCCCCAGGCTAGTGGCCAGAGGAAGTTTCTGCTGTTTATGGTGGACTACTTTTCAAAATGGTTGGAGGTGAAGGCGTTGGCCAAGGTAACTTTCGTATGGGGAGAGATCATCTGTAGGCATGGGATACAGTTGGCCATTGTAACTGATAACATACCACAATTTGCTAGCAGGGAATTCGTCGATTTCTGCATCCGGCTGGGCATAGACCTCCGTTTTTCCTCGGTTCATCATCCACGAAGCAATGGATAGGTAGAAGCAGCAAACAAGATCATCGTTAATCTTTTAAAGAAGGAAGTGGAGAACCTATGGGGGAGCTGGGTGGAACAGCTCCCTTCAGTTCTCTGGTCCTTGAGGACCACACCAAACACTACCACGGGAGAGACCCCATTTAAGCTCTCTTATGGCTCGGAGGTCATCATACTAATAGAGTTCGACGTCAGATCCCCAAGAGTAGCCGTTGCAAGGGAGGGAGATGAAGGATCGATGGCAGAGAATGTGGAAGAACAAAAACTCTCTCTTGATATCGTGGATGAACTCAGGGACTTGGTGCTGATCCGACAGGAGGAGGTCAAGCGCCGATGGCAAAGTACTTTGATAAGCATATATGTATCAAGCAGTTCCAGAAGGGCGACTTGGTCCTCAAAAAGGTGGACGCAGCAGGAAGAGGAGCCTCAGTAGGAAAGCTCAATCCCAACTTGGAAGGTCCTTTTGTAGTGTAGGAGGTCTTGAAATCGGGAGGGTACCACCTCCAGGATGTGGACGGGGTATCCCTTGATCGCTCCCGAAGTGGCGATGACTTAAAGAGATTTTATCCATAACACTCTTTGTTCATTACATTTATCATTGTTTAATGATTGCAATTCTAATGTGTCCTTCTGATATAATGAAGTCGCAAGTGTCCTCTTTCATGGCATTAAGAGTGAAGTAGGTTCATGGAGACCCCGAGCAGACCCGCTGACCAGGCTCTCATCTAGGTGGCAGGGCTGTAAGCTCACTCAGTGGTTGATGATGGATTGGAGAGGAGACCTCGAGCAGACCCGCTGACCAGGATCTCATCTAGCTGGCAGGGTTGTAGGCTCACTCGGTGGTTGGAGATGGTTTGGAGAGGAGACCCCGAGTATACTCGCTGACCAGGCTCTCATCTAGCTGGCAGGGCTATAGGCTCACTCGGTGGTTGAAGATGGTTTTGAGAGGAGACCCCGAGCAGACCCGCTGACTAGGATCTCATCTAGCTGGAAGTGTTGTAGGATCACTCGGTGGTTGGAGATGGTTTGGAGAGGAGACCCCGAGCAGACCCGCGGACCAGGATCTCATATAGATGGCAGGGTTGTAGGCTCACTCGATGGTTGGAGATGGTTTTGAGAGGAGACTAGTGCTATGAACTAATTTTTAAGCGAGACGACAATAGATGAGGCACAATGAAATAAAAGAAGGAGCGAAAGGTTATAATATAAATCCCCTTGTTCATTACAAATAGAAAAGAGGGAGGTATTCCCATCAAACATGTCGATATCAGAAAAATATACAAGTACAAGAGACAAAAAGGGGGGGAGTCCCAAGACACATTGGCACCCCTTCACTCCTCGTCACTAGAGGTAGAGCTGTCATCCGTCTGGCCAAATAGCTGGGGGACCAAGTCACAGACTGTGACTGTCTCGGCATCGTCCATGACAACCCCCAACTCCTTCATAATCTTCAGGACGAGCTCAGCTGTCTTGATGTTCGCATCTCGGCAAATGGCGTCGACCTCGTCCAGAGAGTAATGTGTGGGCATGGGAGCTTGGAGCGGAACTGGGTGAGAGTGAATTAGGGTACTGTCAGGAAGGCGGGCATTCTCAGCCTTTAATGTCATGTTCTCCTCCTCCCGGGCTGCCATGTGTGAATGCATTTGATCGGCCGTCTCGGCATCCTGCGAGGAGGTTACCAGTCAACAAAAGTTCATGCAGATAAAGCTAGCGAGTAAAACCGGCGAATGGCAGTTAAAAAGCTTACCACGCCGCCCTGGCTTTGGGAGAGAAAGTTGTCGGTGATTGCCAATCTCTTTTCGAGGTCATCCGACTTATCGCATTCTGCGGCAAGGCTGGTCTCGGCCTCCTTCCACTTCTTATTATTGAAAACAAGGTGACGCGAGATTCTGTGTGAGAGCTCCATGGCGCGAATTTGAGCGTGAGATGTCTTCAAGACGAGGTATCGAAACGGCTCGTTGTCGAAGTGCTCTGACCTAAGGCCGCCACAGAGTCCATAGCAAAGAGAAAAGGCGTAGCTGGTTGGAGGGTCTTGCTCCTTCCAAGAAGGAAGGAGAGTGGACACCGACACCTGGTTTGAGTCCGTTTTCCATAGAAGAACCGGGTCGCCGACATCGTCTTTCACCACATGCCCTATATTGAAGTTTGGGTGCGAAGAGGGGGCCGGGAGGCTGGAAGAGCCAGCTTTGCGAGGGGGAAGGTCGGCGGACTGGGTAGAGGTGGTGGCGGTTCAGTCGGGTGGGGACGTCTCGCCAGAAGGCAAGATGGCATGATGGCAAGGTGATGGGCATCGTTCCACAGAAATGGGGGTCTGGGACCCCAACATCTCTTTTTTTTCCTTGGGAGTAATTCCCTTTCTCCCTTTTGGCTGCGACACCACCTTCTTAATCTTATTTTTGGAACTGTGCCGAGGAGCGGCAGCATCGTCCCCAGCTCTTTTCTTTGGGGCGGGGGTCAGCATTTACTTCGACGCCTCTACCACCATACTGGAGAGGGCAAGACCCTTGGATGGTCCTATGCTGCTCTGATAGGGGGATGGACGGGAATGGTTCTCTCTCCTGAACAACAAGGAAATGGTTAGAACAGAGCAGAGGAGTGGTGAACATAGACAAAGGGTGCGCGAGTATAACTTCACGGCAGAGGACGAGAAGAAGCGAGTAAAGATATCGCCGTAGGTAATTGACTTCGAAAGTTTTCCCTACGAAGAAGTCGCAGAGAGCCTTTTCAGCGCCCCCAACCTTGGGGGTCTCATAATATATGTCGGCGGGCGATACCGGGGTGAGTGGGATGACTCCCAGATTCCAGTGAATGAAGACAAAGCGGGTGAGCCAGTGGTGGTTCTTATCAAGCGTCTCGCACACCTTTAGGCCCTGGCCGGTGAAGTACGAGACGTCATCATTTTTGGCGTGATAGATAAATAATTTGCGGAAGACAGTGTGGCTTAACTCAATGCCCTCACGACGCATGTAGCTAGCGAAGGCGATCAACATCGAGATGGCATTTGGGTTGAGCTGCACGGGGACAATGCTGAAATAATTCAAAACTTGTTTTACCTCTGGCCAGAGGGGGAGTCTTAGCCCTGACTCGAAGTGCGAAATGGGGAAGGAGAGTTCGCCGGTGTAGAAGGTATTAATCACATCACTGACTTTTGGCGGGCGGGACTCATACCCCTCGGCTAGGAACTCGCTGGTGAAGCGGTGGTAATTCACTTCTGAGATTTTGCCGGGGGGGAGTCGTGGTCAGCGAATCGCCTACCGCAACGGCCGAGGCCCTCGCCTTGTTCGGCTTTCTTCTTTCCCATGTCGAGCGAGATAAAATAAATAGAAGGGGGTAGAAAAGAGTGAGGTGGAAGCAGGACGCGAGAAGAGGTAGGCGAGGAGGACCAGGCGAGAACTGCGGATCTCAGAAGCAGTAGGAACCGATGGTACAAGCGTAAAACATTTGGATCCGGGGGGGGGGGGGTATTTATAGCAGATGGAGAGAGGAGAAAAATGGACGGGAAAGTGAGAATGAGGAAATCAAAGGGGCAACCCGACAGTTCATCTTCTCTCTCTCCTGACCCCAAGGCGCGGAACTCCGAGATGACTTTTCCAATGAGCCAAAAATAAAAAGAAAAAGATAGCAATTCATACAGCTATTAAATCCAGCTTGAGAGATTAAGACAATTTCATCACACATTATTTCATCCCGCATGAGACGGGTAGCATGTTTATAGGGGCTTTCAAAACATAAATCATAAAACAAGCAAGCAACAAGCTAACAAAAACAAAGACTACAAGGAAAAATTAAACAGGCGAGATGCCTAAACTGACGAGATGCTTAAGCGGGCGAGACGAAGCCACGGTCCCTCAATTCTTGTGCCACTTCCAACAACCACCGCAAGATCCCGCACATGGAGGGCGACCAGGTAGATGAAAGGCACGGACGACGTATAGACCACTGCGCGCGATACAGAGATGTTGGTCAGTCTCGCTTATGAAATCCTGGGGGTCTGTCCCATCTATTTCGGCTTCGGCATCGACCTCGATAGAGAGGCGAGCGTACTCAGTTTCCAGCCAGTCAATGCGTCGATCGGTAGCTTGCTTCCCTCGTTCCATCTCGCGGATGACGTGTGTATATTTTCGGAACATCATAGCCATCCAGCTCTTCATCTCGAGAGGGTCCATAGGATCACCCAGGTAGTCTTTGATCTCATCTGAGCGAGGAAGAGGCGAGAGGGGAGACGGCGCAGGGGAATCCTCAATACCCGAGTTGAGCTGGATACCTGTGCAATAAAAGTGGTAATAATGAAGGGTGGTCTCGCAAGAAGGCTAGCGGCCATGAGATACGTGGGTACAAAGACTATCCCTGTGGTCTCGAATGTGGCTGGTAAGAGAATAGGAATCTGAATGAAGCGAAAGGACATGATGATTTTACTTACTTGGGATGCGAGAGTTCCCCACAAGCCACGAGAGGTCTTCTTTCCTCGTGATCGGGGGGGGGGGGGGTAGGAGGATTCCTGAGGTGTGTCGGAGCATTGATAATGTTGGTCGGTAATGTCAGGGGGATTCACAGGCATGGGGGAATCAGCGAGGTATCCCTGAAAGAGCATGGTCAATAAGCAAGATGATAAAAGAAAAGAGAGGCGGGAGGAGGAGTCAAGAATCACCTGTCTCTCCCCAGAGGACGCAGGAGGAAGTGTATCGGCTGCCGAGGGTGCCAAAGTGGTCGCGCCGGCCGAGAATGGCGGGTCGGCGGTTTTTGCCTTTTTCAGGCAAGATGATGAAGGTCCTGAAGCGGGGGTAAGGACCAGAGATATGACTAGGGCAGCCACATTGGCTTTTTTTGGCTTTTGGACCATTGCGAGAAGCTCACAAAAACTCTGGATATGGGACATGTTGGCGGTAGAAGAGAGGGAACAAGAGAGGCGGGGGGGCACTCCATGATGAGATGGGGTCTCATATTTATAGGCTCTAGGGGGATGGCCCACCAAATATTCTCATAAATGAATCCCAATGCTGCGAGCCTCAGTTGGAGTTTCTTTTTGAGCCTGGGGCAACCTCGAAAAGAGTGGGGATTGTGTACAACCTTGGGCTCGCGGGAGGCGGCTCAAGCAGCAGAGCAGAGAAGCGGGCGAGAGGAATTGAAGAGGCAAGTGGGACCATGTGGTCCACTCGCATGAGGCGAGATGGGGCTCAGCGCAGTAGGCGAGACGTCCTTTGGGGTACGGGCTGGCCCTTGAAGGTGAGACGACATCCATAAGGCAGGAGGCCAGCGAGACGAGCAGGTGAGCTCATCCCACTCGCCAGTCATTTCCCCACTCGCCATATAATAGAAAGGTGTTTTTACCTTCTCACCACCAAGGGGGATTTTACTCTTCTATGCCAGGTAATCTTACCCTTTTGCCCTTGGTGGTCTGCGTATAGCCCTTCAGAATAGCAGAGTTTGGCTGTTGGCAGACCCAACCCATGGTATCTTGATAATTTCAGGTCAGTTCAGTATGGTTATTTGCAGATCAAACTAAGAGGCCTATAAATAGACCAATAAGGTGCCTTGAAGTGGTTGTTGAACCTTTCTATATTCTTCCTCAGAGGCACCTAACTCAGCATTAGCTAGGGAGGGGGAGAACTTCTGATTCTTCCGGGTAAGAGGTGGGACCTCTGAGCTGAGACCTTCGGTCTGTTTCTGGTCTAGTGACCCACGTCGAGAGGGTGGTTCAAAAAACATAAGTGTGTGTTGCAGCTTCAGATCCAAACTCTAGGAGGAACTGAGTGACTGGTTTCAACACCTTTTGTGCCTTGACATAGTCCACTTGGGCTTGGTCCTCAGTGCAGATTTACCCGCGGCTCCTTCTGATCCATAGTACACAAGGAGCTTTGATGTTGTGTTCTTAGTATTGAGGCGTACGAAGGCCTATGCCAGGAAGTGTGAGACCAACTTAGTAGTGGAAAGCCCGTTTCACTGTCACCGTCTGGCCACGACGGATCATGCTTGAGAGGTTAGCAACCTGCTCGAAAAGTGGGAACTACAAGTCTGTCTCGAAGTAGCAGTGTGCGTGTTTGTGAGCATGGGTGATTCATCATATTACATTCATATCATTGCATTGCACCGCATAAGATCCTTATCATATAAGTTTGTATGGGTAATCTTTTATGATGAGTTTCTTTACTATTATGCCGATCCTTAACTTATATGTTTGTATGTGCATTCATATAAGTTTAGTTACTTTCGTGCTGTAGGATCATACTTGTATACTGTTGTTGATAGTAAAACTGCTAGTGTAGATTGATTTACTCACTTGTTGTACATGTTGGATACTCTGATATTGAATAGTCTTATACCACCTGCTTCTACTATTGCTTATATATATACATATACATATATATATATATATATATATATAAATATAAATATATAATATATATATATATATATATATATATATATATATATATATATATATATATATATATATATATTGTACCCTTTTCCTCTCTTTGCCCGATGCCTAAGAGTAGCTGGGGGAGCAGATGTGATAGACACTTAGTCTTTATGATTAATAGTAGCTACGTCTTCCTTTTTAGGAGGAAACCCCGCAGATAGAGCAATGAGAGGTTGTACAGGAGGGCAGCCATGCCAGGGTGACCGGGCCTGACGGGATGATACCATCGTTGTCATCTGTTACAGATGTGAGTTTTTGAGAGACTCTTGTTGTAGCCCTTTGGGAAATTTTGTACTCTGATATTATAAAAGCCTTGTTGTTGCTTCTTTTTATTGATATATCAGTTGGAGTTATATATTTGTGTGGATTTTGACTTCTATTTATAATCTTTATGTTGGGTTGGAATTGATGATATTGATATTAGTCGGCAGGATAGGCGTCTTGCGGTACAGGTCAACCTGTGTGTTGCCGCTATCGCAAAATGGCTATTCTGGGCATAAGACTTCCCTCGGCCTTGTCTTGTGTTCCAGGAGGGGGAGTTCTTACATGGGAGGGGTGTTGGGTACATTGGTCAAATGTACCTGATTTGAAGAAGCCTCACCTAACTCAATGATATACATCAGAATGTATTTGATGTTTGTTTGAGTTACTTGTGCAGGTTAGATATACACTGGACTGGAGCTGAAAATTTCTAAGTCCATGTGTCGACACCCAGAGGCAAAGTGTCGACACTTGAGAAAGCTTGTGTCGACACCCAGACATGCAGTGTCGACACTTGGAGTCATTGTGTCGACACCTGGGAAGAAGAGTCGACACCAGTCAGAAAGTGTCGACACTTGGAGCTGTGTCGACACTCAGTGTAGAAGAATGCAGAAAAGCTGTGTCGACACTTAGCAGAAGTGTCGACACCCAGAAGAGCTGTGTCTACACCAGAAAGTGTCGACACTTGAAGTAAGTGTCGACACTCAGCAGAAGTCTACAGATTCCAAGTACAAGTGTCGACACTCAACACAGTGTGTCGACACTATGCAGAAGACTCAGCACTGGAAGAAAGTGTCGACACTCAACACAATGTGTCGACACTTAGCTAAAGACTCAGTATTTGAAGAATGTGTCGACACTCAGCACAATGTGTCGACACAAAATCAGAAGAGTCAACACTTGAAGAAAGTGTCGACACTCAGCACAATGTGTCGACACTTAGTTGAAGACTCTACACTTGAAGAAAGTGTCGACACAAGGAGCTGTGTCGACACTTAGCAAAGAACAGGAAATTGTAAAAAATATTCTAAGTATAAGTGTCGACACTAAGGGAATGTGTCGACACTCAGCTGAAGAATCAAGAATGAAGACTTGTGTCGACACCAAGAAGCAGTGTCGACACTTGACAGTTTCTACACATGAACATGTGTCGACACAAAGGAGATGTGTCGACACTTAGAAGAATAACAGATAAAGAATGAAGTACAAGTACTTGTGTCGACACTCAATTTTAGTGTCGACACATGCAGAAGAAACTGTGTCGAGACATACAAGGAATTGTGTCGACACCTTGTAGACTTGTGTCGACACTTACACAACATGTGTCGACACTTGGTCTATAAGTGTCGACACTTAAGAACAGAAAGTCTCGACACTAACTGACAGTTAGCAGAATTTCAAGAAGTGACTGGTTGACATGACAGCTGCCAATCCAGCCGGTCTACAGCAACTGTCAGAGAAGTCAAAAGTCTGTTATAAACCGGATCAGCCGGTTACCATAAAGGAAGCCTATAAATAGGCACCCACAGTTTAAAGTGGTAAAGGAATAGAAGGTTGTTCATTATCATTACATGTTGTGAGAATAACTGAAGGGGTTGATCAGATTAAATCAAGAAGTGATACATAGAGGATCAACACAAGAAGATCAGGCAGTCCAACTGCAGATCTAAGTAGTTGGAGAGAGAGAGCTCCAACCAAGGATTCAGTCTTTGGAACTAAGGCTGAGAAGAAGAATTCAGAGTCATCTGGATTTCAAGAAGCAGAGATCAAGGATCAACTGCAGAAGATTCAGACTAATTCAGTTCTACTCAAGAAGCTTTGAAGAAAGCTAAGTCAGTTTGGATCAAGCTGAGTTCTTCCAAGAACTCTTCAAGAAACTCTCAACTCCTCTCATCTTTTCTGGGTTGTAGAGTTAACATTTATAATTTCTATTATAACTTGTAAGATCCATTGGATCTGAGTGATTGTAAGCCTATTTTATAAAGGCTGAGGGTAGGGCTTGGTGCCTGAGTGTAGGAGTTGAAGAACTCTGAGTGTAGGCCTTTGATTGGCTGAGTGTAGGCCTGGGTGGCTGAGTGTAGGCCTTTTGGCTGAGTGTAAGGCTTTGGGCCTGAGGTAGGAACCTTGTTGGGTTCTGAGCTAGTGGAGAAGTTTGGCCGAATCTAGTACACTGCTAGATAGGCGAAGGGGGAAAGTGGATGTACCCAAAGATTGGGGAACCACTATAAAATTAGTGTGTCTGCTGTGCTGTGCTGTGTTGTGGCTTTACTGTGTGATTTCTGTAATTGCTGTTAACTGTAATAATCTGTGAAAAACTGTTGTGCTGCCAAACAAAAGTTAAAAAAGGTTTAGGTCACCTATTCACCCCCCCCCCTCTAGGTGTTTAGGTACCATATCTTTCAAGTGGTATCAGAGCCAGGTTCCTCAAAATCAGGACTAACTGTCTGAGGAGATCCTGTTTGGCAGATTCAGTATAAGTCAGGAAACAGGAAACAGTTTCAAGAAAATCAAGAACATGGGTTCTTCAGAGAATCATAAGGAGTTGGGTTCAATGAAACTACCTATATGCAGAAAAGAGATCTTTGGGATCTGGAAAGAGAGGGTTAGGCTTTTTATGGAAGCCTCTGACCCTAGGATATACATCACAGTCAAAGAAGGGCCATATGTGCCCATGAAGATTTCAGTATTGGATGCAAATCAGAGGACTCCAAAGGATTTCTCTGAAATGACCAAGGATGAGATTGTCCTAGCAACCATGGACAAAAGAGCACAGAATATAATAGTTAGTGCAATTGATGATGCCACCTTCCAGAACCTTATTCACTGTAAAACTGCAAAAGAAATGTGGGACACCCTCATTGTCTATATGGAAGGTTCTGAAGAAGTAAGGCAAGATAGGAAGTCCTTGCTTAATCAAGAATATGAAAGCTTTAGGCAAGGAAGAGGAGATAGCATCACTGAATGCTACAAGAAATTTTATAGAATTGTAAATGAACTCATGTCATATGGAAGAGAGTTCACAAACTATGAGTTGAATGACAAATTCTTAAGGTCCCTAACCAAAGACTGGGACACCAAGATTTGTGCCATCAGAGAAATGGCAAAGTTGGGAGAAATTCCTCCTCCCACACTTTTTGGCAAGTTGTTATCTTATGAGATGCAACTGTCAGTAAGAAAAGAAGAAGAAAAGTCAACAAGGACTGAATACAGGGAAAAGACTGTTGCCTTTAAGTCAGATGTACCCAGAAAGAGCAGGACCAAGTCATCAACTCCTCCTCCAGAGGTAGTTGAATCAGAATCTGAAGAGTCTGAAAGTACAAAATCTACAAGCAGTGAAAGTGATGAAGACTTTGCTGCATTCACCAGACATTTTCAGAAGTTCCTTAAGAAGAAACAGTGGAGGTCTAGACCTTCATCTTCCAAAGGGAAAGAGGTTCAGTATCAGGAAAAGAAGCCTTCAAAGAAGGACAAGAAAAGGACCAAGACAAGTAAGGCAACTGGATCCAAGATAATTTGTTACTGCTGCAATAGACAGGGCCATGTTATTGCAGACTGTCCTGAAAGAAGGAAGGAATCCAGTGACAAGAAGAAAACACACTTCAAAGGAAAGAAGGAGAAGTCCTTTGTTGCAAAGAATGAGAAGACTCTCTCAGATATGTCTTCTTCAGACACTGATGAAGATGCTGAAGCCTATATTGGGCTATTTGCTGAAGAAGAAGAAGAGTTCATGCAGATCATGGAATCTATCTATGAGCAAGAAGACTGTCAAAGCCAAGGACTGATGGCTTTGACTGAAAGTACCAAAAACCTGGAGCAGCCAGGACCCAGTCAGGTACAAGGTTTAACTCAAAGTTCTGATTCCAGTTCTAGTTCAGAGTCAGAGTATTCTTCATCAAGTGATGAGAATATATCTGAGTCTGAGGGAGATATTCATCAACTCCTAGATGAATATCAAGTACTATTGCAAGCCTATAAGAAAAGCAAGACCCTAGCCAAAAATTTGGCTAAGGAAATTGCTGATCTCAAGGCAGCTGCAATAGATTATGAGAAGAATTATGATCAAAAACTGAATGAAGTGGCCAGGCTGAAACACATTACTGTGATTCAGATGGGTACCATTACATTTAAGAATGATCAAATTAAGAAACTGGAGATTAATCTTCAGAAGGAGAAAGAGCTAGCAGCTAGGTATTCAAAACCTAAATCAGTGCTACCCTTGATTGATGATTTTGTTCATCATAAAGGAAAGACTGGACTGGGTTTTGTTATTCCAGCTAGGACTGTTCAGGATCAGTCCAAGTCCAAGGGCAAAGCCCCAACATTCAACAAGACTGCTGTAGTTAAGACAGCTAAGTCAGAACCTAAGCAAAGGTACAACAAATTTGAATGTTGGTGCTGTGGCAAGGTTGGCCACTTTGCTTTGGATTGTTGGCACAATGCCAGTGCCAAGTTGAGTAGCAAGTTACCTGTTGGAAAGACAGCAGGTAGCTATGTCAATTTGCAAACTAACAATCACCAAGGACCCAAGTTTACTTTGGGTTCTAAGGTTCATTAATTTGTTTTGCAGGAGAATCCAAGTGGCCATACCCCTACATGGTACTTGGATAGTGGATGTTCCAGACACATGACTGGAACTAGGGGACTACTGAAGGACTACATCCCTATCAAAAATGGTCCAAAGGTGACCTTTGGTGGTTCTGAAAAAGGAATCATCAAAGGGTTTGGTAACATTTCTTCTAACCTTGTTACCATTACTCAAGTGGCTTATGTTAAAGGTTTGAAACATAACCTCATTAGTATAAGTCAATTAAGTGATGTAGGGTATGACATCTCATTTGTTAAAAATGGTTGTCATATCAAGAGGTCAAGTGATCAAAAGATCATTTTGACAGGTTATAGGAAGAGAAATGTCTATTGTTTAGACATTATGGTTGAGAACAATAGTTCTCCAGTTTGTCTTGTAGCTGATGAGACAGTCTCTCAATGTGTCAAGTGGCACAAGAGGCTTGCTCATCTTAATTACAAGACTATTGGCAAACTCTTTAGTAAAGAGTTAGTGAGGAATGGTCCTCAAGTAAAGTGTGTCAAAGATGGCATTTGCTCAGCTTGTCAAAAGGGCAAGCAGACTAAATCCACCTTTAGAAGCATTGACAACAAGGATGCTGTGAGGTGTTTATACCTCTTGCATATGGATCTATTTGGTCCAATGCCAGTTCACAGCTTAGGTAGGAAGGTCTACACCTTTGTAGTTGTTGATGACTACTCAAGGTTTTCCTGGGTGTTCTTCTTAAAGCAGAAATCTGAAACACCTAGTGTCTTCCACAGTTTTGTTAAGCAAATTCAGAATGAATTAAACTGTACAGTGGTCAAAATTAGAAGTGACCATGGTACAGAGTTTCAATCTGAAAGCATGACAAAATTATGTGAAGACTATGGGATATTTCAAGAATTCTCTTCACCTAGAACACCTCAGCAAAATGGCATTGCTGAAAGGAAAAATAGAACCTTGATAGAGGCTGGTAGAACTCTATTAAGTGATTCATCACTGCCAGAATATTTCTGGGCTGAAGCAGTAAACACTGCATGCCATGTGATAAATAGGGCTACCATCACTAAAAGGTTAAACAAGACCCCTTATGAAGTAGTGAAAGGCAGGAAACCAAATCTATCCTATTTCAGGATTTTTGGTTGTAAATGCTTCATACTTAACAATGGGAAGACTTACTTAACTAAGTTTGCTGCCAAATCCCAAGAGGGAGTGTTTGTTGGGTACAGCAGTAATAGTAAGTCTTATAGAGTCTACAACTTGACTACACAAGTTGTAGAGGAATCTGTGCATGTAGTTTTTGATGAGTCACAACTGATTAACAATGAGTTGTCTAGTAGTGTGTGCAGCCCCTCAGGTCTTTCTAAGAAGATGGACAAGCTAACCATGGAAGATGTACCTGCTGCAAGACAGCAAGAAGAAGAAGATGGCTCATGTCCAGGGGGAGAACTACATGTACCAGAAGCTGAAGAAGTACAAGGAACTCAGCATAATGAAGATGCTGAAGAAGTACAACCAGAAGTAAGGATGCCTCCAGCCAACAGGCATCTAAGAGATCATCCAGTGGAGCTGATCATTGGAGATCCAAGACAAGGTGTTCAGACAAGGAGCAGAAATCAGAATGCAGCAGTATATTCAAGTTTTCTGTCTCAAATAGAACCAAAGAAATTTGAAGAAGCAATACAAGATCCACAGTGGACTGAAGCTATGCAAGAAGAGCTAAACCAGTTCAAGAGGTGCAAGGTTTGGGACTTAGTTCCTAAGCCTAAAGATCACAATGTGATAGGAACAAAATGGATCTACAGAAACAAGTTAGATGAACAAGGAGTCATCATTAAGAAATAAGGCAAGATTGGTTGCAAAAGGATATAGGCAAGAAGAAGGTATTGATTTTGATCAAACCTTTGCTCCAGTAGCCAGACTGGAAGCCATCAGGATGTTCTTGGCCTATGCAACCTACCAAGGATTCAAAGTATACCAAATGGATGTGAAGTCAGCATTCCTTAATGGTAATTTAAAAGAAGAAGTATATGTGGAGCAGCCTTCAGGTTTTGTTGATCCTACTCTTCCACATTATGTCTATAGACTTAGGAAAGCATTGTATGGGTTAAAGCAAGCTCCTAGAGCTTGGTATGAAACCCTATCTAGTTTCCTCATTGAGAACAAGTTCACAAGGGGGAAAATAGATAAGACTCTATTCCTTAGGGAATCTAGAGGCAAAGTAATACTTGTCCAAATATATGTAGATGACATTATATTTGGGTCTACTGAAAGTAGCCTTTGCAAAAAGTTTGCAAAGCTTATGCAGAGTCAATTTGAAATGAGTAGTATGGGAGAGCTGAAGTTTTTCTTGGGTCTCCAAGTTAAACAGACTGAAAGTGGCTTGTCCATATGTCAGTCAAAGTTCACCCTAGAACTCATAAGGAAATATGGTATGGATTCCTCCAGTACCATGAAGACTCCTATGGGGTCAAGTATGTCTCTAAGCAAGGATGATGCAGGGAAACCTGTAGATGAAACCTTGTATAGAGGGATAGTTGGCTCCCTACTATACTTGACTGCAAGTAGGCCTGACATTATGTATGCTACATGTGTTTGTGCCAGGTATCAAGCCTGCCCCAAAGAATCTCACTTGACTGCAGTCAAGAGAATCTTGAGATATCTAAAGGGCACACCCTATCTAGGCCTCTGGTACCCTAGGAATGGAGATTTTGATCTAACAGGCTATTCAGATGCAGACTTTGCAGGATGCAAAGAAGATAGAAAAAGCACAACTGGATCATGTCAATTCCTAGGTGGAAGACTCATTTCATGGAGTAGTAAGAAGCAAACCAGTGTGGCCATCTCCACAGCTGAGTCAGAGTATATAGCTGCAGGAAGTTGCTGTGCTCAACTTCTGTGGATTCAACATCAGCTAGAAGACTATGGATGTCAGGTAAGTAGAACTCCACTTTATTGTGATTCTACTAGTGCTATTTCCATAGCTAATAACCCTGTATCACATAGTAGAACTAAACATATTGAGATAAAATATCACTTTCTTAGGGAGCATGTAGAAAGAAATGATATTGCACTTGAATATGTTAAAACAGATAATCAGATAGCTGATATGTTCACTAAGCCCTTAGAAGAAGCTAAGTTTAATAGGTTCAAAATTGAACTAGGTATGATAAACTTAGACTAAGTATACAGAACAAAAATTGGCTAAGTAAAAAGGTGTCGACACATAGACAAGTCTATGTCGACACAGAATAGTAAGTGTCGACACTTCAGAAAAATGGTGTCGACACATCTAGGAAGTTAGTGTCGACACTTCAGAATGTTAGTGTCGACACATGTCGAGTAGGTGTCGACACATCCAATAAAGTGTCGACACTTAAGTTTTACTCAGAATTTTTCTAAGTAAAGTCTCGACACATGTCGAGTATAGTGGTGTCGACACTTAACCAAGTGTCGACACATAAAATCTGTTGACTAAATTTGTGTCGACACATGAGTGTCGAGACATTATAAGTCAGTGTCGACACTTATTGACAGTGTCGACACATCATTAGAAATTCATCCCGCCTGTTCGTCTTCAAACAGGAAAGGTATAAATAGGGTTCTGTCTTTGATTGTCGACACGCTTTCAAAGTTTCGAGACCTAAACTCTTGTGTCGACATTTCTCTTATCTCAAGACTAATTCTCAAAACCCTAATGGCTCCCAAGCTGGAAGAGAATGTTAACGAAGGGTATGAGCTCGTGCGAGGCGCATTTGACGACAGCGATCAAGAATTCAAATCAGTAATTACCCTAGTCAGCGATTCAGGACTAGAATACTTGGTTTCAGAGCCAACCAAGATATGGAAGAAAGAAGTGATTGAATTTCTTACTGGAGCAACTGTGGACGACTCTGGATTCAGGATTAAGTCCAGGGTGCATGGCACCAAAGTCAAACTATCCCCCAAGTCTTTAAGAAAGGTACTTCAGCTACCTAAGATTCAAGAAGAAGAGGAGGTAACTGCTTCCAAGACCAGGGAAGCTCTTACTTGGTGTGGCCTGGATCCAAAAATGAAGGTGGGATCAGTCTTCAACAGGAAGGGGATGAACAATCAAGGCAAGTTCTTGTCTGAAGTAGTGGGCAAGGTAATCCTGTGCAAACCAGGAGGGCATGACAGGGTGTCTGCCTCCATGTTTGAAATCATGACCAGATCATCTTCACTCTGAAGACAGATTGGTCAATGGTGGTTTATGAGAAAGTTAAAGAAAGCCTGAAGAAGCCCAATCTGGGCAGGATAATAAGTCTCTACCTGGCTGGATCAATTCCAGAGGTAATGAGCTCTGCAGCAGGAACAAAGATCAATCATATGAGGAGAATGGACTCCAGGATATTCTCAAGATGGGAAAGGGTGCTGGTGTCAAAGGACTTGGCCACCCCTGAGAAACAAGCTTCTAAGAGAGACTCTCCTCCCAGGAAGAAGAGGAAGACAGCTGCTGTGCCTCAAGAGACCTCCAGCAGCTCAGGCAGTGAAGAACATGTGGTCTTCACTCCTGAAAGTCCAGTTGATGTGACTGCAGAGAAGACACCTGCTCCTCAGGAGACAGCTGACATTCAGGGGGAGCTTCCAGGTGTAGCAGTACCATCTACACTGGAGAGTGAACAAGCCACCCTCCTCATTCAAGAGGTACTTGTTGACCTTAAAACTTTCAATTTTTCTATAATAAATTCTGATTTGTCTGATGACCATCAGCAATATCAGCCAGCACACCAAGAACCAGATGTTGTTCTTCCAGACACATCTGTTGTGGTACCTGATCAAGTGGTTGAAGAACCAAGTACATCTCCTGCACAGACTCCAGCAGAGTATACCATGGAAGATCTGTTTTTGAACTTAGATCAAGAAGATTTTGATATGGAAAAGAATACTGCTGATACAGGAAAGGATGCTGCTGCTGAGGGGGAGAACATGGAAATTGAGGAAGAGCCTATAAGGCTAGATTCTGAGAAGGCACAAGATGTGCATACTGAAAAACCATCCAGCCCTAAGGATAGGGTGGATATAGCAAGTACATCTGAATCTGAAGATGATGAAGCTGAGCAAGCTCAGAAAAAGAAGTTCTTTGTATTCAAGAGAAGGAGCCAGAGCTATAAGAAGGCTCTTCAAACTGTTGCTCAACATTCATTAGTTCAACAAGCTCCATCCACTGATTATAGTTCTCTATTGCTTGCCTTGCAAATCAAGATGGATGAACAAAGAAAGGCTTTGGAAACATATGTGGATGAAGGACACAAAGCTCTACAATCTGATCTGGGCCAGGAAATCAAGTCCATAAGGTTTGAAATGAACCTTAATAAAAAGGAGATGACTGATTGTTTTACAAAGGGGGCTCATGCTGTGGTATATCTGGCTAAACATCAAGAAACTATTAAAGAGAAAGTGGATGATATAGCAGTCAAACAAGGCTATGTGCTAGAGAATCAGTTGAGGATGAATGATAACTTGACTGCATCTCACAATGCAATAGTCACTGAAATCAAGAATAAGTCAGATGAACCTTCAACTTCATCTGCTGCTGCCAAAGCTGATTTTGATAAGCTATTTCAAGCAGAGCTTGCTGCTGTAAAGAATGCCATAACAGATTCCCAGAAGGTCATATCAGAACAGCTTACAAAGCTTAGACCTTTCTTTAAAGAGGGCATAAGATATTTGGATAGCCAAATCAGATTTCAGAAAGATGATGTAAGGGATCATATGGCTCAAGAAGTCATAAAGGGGGAGAGAGTGTTAGTCAAGGCCAGTTCTGAGCATGCAAAATGGATTTCAAATTCAATCAGGGCTACACTTGGATATCCTCCCCTGTGTGATGACAATGAAGTGGCTGAATCTGGTATTCAAGGAACATATCTTGGAGGTGAGCAACAAGCAGTGGCTGATGTAATCTATCCACCTCCAGACTTTGAAATGATTCATGCAGATATAAGCACTATGTATAGTCCACTTGCTGGCAAGCCAACTGTTATTTTGGAAAAGGTTGTTCAACCTATCACAGCTGCAATGCAAGAGGCTTTGGACAAGGAAGAAGAAACTAGGCTGTCAAAGAAGAAGTTTAGGGAAATTGCTGAGCAAAAGCCAGATTTTGAACAATGGAGCCCTACTTCTAGGAACATAATTCTTACAGCCTGGAAAGCAGCCAAGGACAATGCCCATGAGAGGAACAAGTGGTTCTCAGAGGCTGAATGGAGAAAGCATGAAAGTAGGCAAGAAGCCATTGTCCAACATAGAAGGAAGGCCAAGTTAGGAAAGCTACCTCCCACAGCTGTGGAGCCTAGCAAGTACTTTCCTAAGCCTTATCATTATTTTGAAAGGCAAAAGATCAAGGCTGAAGAACAGAAGAAGAAAGATCTAAAAGGGAAGAAGACTGCTGAAGCTGAGCCTGCTGCTGCTGCTGCTGTGAAAGCTCAAGTTAAAGCTGGAAAAGGGATTGTCATCAAAGAACCTGATCAGCACTAGATTAGGAATTAACTTGATGCTTGTTGTAATCTGTTAAGTGAATAACATTGTAATACTTCATTGACAATGTATAAGGAACATTATTGGAACAGTATATGATAAATATAGTATGAATGTTCTGAAATATGTGTTTCTTAATTGTTCTGCAATGTTTAATAAGTATACATGTGTGCTTTACTACATGTTCAAGTTTACCCTGTTGTCATTTATATGTTTTACATCATTTTGTAATTTTTAATTATGAGTGGTGTATATCATTGACTAAGGGTTATGACTTCTCCAAATAGGGGGAGATTGTTGGGTACATTGGTCAAATGTACCTGATTTGAAGAAGCCTCACCTAACTCAATGATATACATCAGAATGTATTTGATGTTTGTTTGAGTTACTTGTGCAGGTTAGATATACACTGGACTGAAGCTGAAAATTTCTAAGTCCATGTGTCGACACCCAGAGGCAAAGTGTCGACACTTGAGAAAGCTTGTGTCGACACCCAGACATGCAGTGTCGACACTTGGAGTCATTGTGTCGACACCTGGGAAGAAGAGTCGACACCAGTCAGAAAGTGTCGACACTTGGAGCTGTGTCGACACTCAGTGTAGAAGAATGCAGAAAAGCTGTGTCGACACTTAGCAGAAGTGTCGACACCCAGAAGAGCTGTGTCTACACCAGAAAGTGTCGACACTTGAAGTAAGTGTCGACACTCAGCAGAAGTCTACAGATTCTAAGTACAAGTGTCGACACTCAACACAGTGTGTCGACACTATGCAGAAGACTCAGCACTGGAAGAAAGTGTCGACACTCAACACAATGTGTCGACACTTAGCTAAAGACTCAGTATTTGAAGAATGTGTCGACACTCAGCACAATGTGTCGACACAAAATCAGAAGAGTCAACACTTGAAGAAAGTGTCGACACTCAGCACAATGTGTCGACACTTAGTTGAAGACTCTACACTTGAAGAAAGTGTCGACACAAGGAGCTGTGTCGACACTTAGCAAAGAACAGGAAATTGTAAAAAATATTCTAAGTATAAGTGTCGACACTAAGGGAATGTGTCGACACTCAGCTGAAGAATCAAGAATGAAGACTTGTGTCGACACCAAGAAGCAGTGTCGACACTTGACAGTTTCTACACATGAAGATGTGTCGACACAAAGGAGATGTGTCGACACTTAGAAGAATACAGATAAAGAATGAAGTACAAGTACTTGTGTCGACACTCAATTTCAGTGTCGACACATGCAGAAGAAACTGTGTCGAGACATACAAGGAATTGTGTCGACACCTTGTAGACTTGTGTCGACACTTACACAACATGTGTCGACACTTGGTCTATAAGTGTCGACACTTAAGAACAGAAAGTCTCGACACTAACTGACAGTTAGAGAATTTCAAGAAGTGACTGGTTGACATGACAGCTGCCAATCCAGCCGGTCTACAGCAACTGTCAGAGAAGTCAAAAGTCTGTTATAAACCGGATCAGCCGGTTACCATAAAGGAAGCCTATAAATAGGCACCCACAGTTTAAAGTGGTAAAGGAATAGAAGGTTGTTCATTATCATTACATGTTGTGAGAATAACTGAAGGGGTTGATCAGATTAAATCAAGAAGTGATACATAGAGGATCAACACAAGAAGATCAGGCAGTCCAACTGCAGATCTAAGTAGTTGGAGAGAGAGAGCTCCAACCAAGGATTCAGTCTTTGGAACTAAGGCTGAGAAGAAGAATTCAGAGTCATCTGGATTTCAAGAAGCAGAGATCAAGGATCAACTGCAGAAGATTCAGACTAATTCAGTTCTACTCAAGAAGCTTTGAAGAAAGCTAAGTCAGTTTGGATCAAGCTGAGTTCTTCCAAGAACTCTTCAAGAAACTCTCAACTCCTCTCATCTTTTCTGGGTTGTAGAGTTAGCATTTATAATTTCTATTATAACTTGTAAGATCCATTGGATCTGAGTGATTGTAAGCCTATTTTATAAAGGCTGAGGGTAGGGCTTGGTGCCTGAGTGTAGGAGTTGAAGAACTCTGAGTGTAGGCCTTTGATTGGCTGAGTGTAGGCCTGGGTGGCTGAGTGTAGGCCTTTTGGCTGAGTGTAAGGCTTTGGGCCTGAGGTAGGAACCTTGTTGGGTTCTGAGCTAGTGGAGAAGTTTGGCCGAATCTAGTACACTGCTAGATAGGCGAAGGGGGAAAGTGGATGTACCCAAAGATTGGGGAACCACTATAAAATTAGTGTGTCTGCTGTGCTGTGCTGTGTTGTGGCTTTACTGTGTGATTTCTGTAATTGCTGTTAACTGTAATAATCTGTGAAAAACTGTTGTGCTGCCAAACAAAAGTTAAAAAAGGTTTAGGTCACCTATTCACCCCCCCCTCTAGGTGTTTAGGTACCATATCTTTCAAGGGGTGCTACTGTTATAAAATGATGCCCTTTGGGAAAACAATGCAGGGTAACATATTACAGGATGATGGATCGGGTCTTCCAGGAGTAGAAGGGTAGAAACCTGGAGGTGTACGTATTTGATCTCATGATCAAGAGTTGGGACGTAGACTCTCAACTCTAGGATCTGGAGGATGCCTTCAAAACCCTACAAAATATAAAATGAGGCTGAACACCTTAAAGTGTGTTTTTTTTTGTGAGCAAGGGCAAGTTTCTAGGTCATCTCCATACTCCTGTGAGGGTGGAGCCCAACTGCGAGAAGGTGAGGGAGATCATGGAGTTAGGGTCGCATCAGAATGCCAAGGAAGTCCAGCTCCTTACAGGGAAGCTGGCAGGGCTGAACAGGTTCCTATCTCGTGCTGAAGTGAAATTCTCGCCCTTCTTCAAAGCGCTAGGGGGGGGGGTAGAAATTCAAGTGGTTCGAGTAATATGAGAAGGAATTCTAGGCCTTGAAGAAGCAGCTGACACAGGATCCGCTCCTCCAGGTGTCGAAGGAGGGGGAAGATTTGTCCCTATACCTTGGGGTAGGGGTCGAGGCCTGAGCTTCGTACTAGTCCGGGAAGAGGGAAAGAAACAGCTACCGATATACTATGTGAGTAGGGTCCTAAGGAAGGTAGAGCTTTGATACACTATCTTAGATAAGTTGGTCTTCGGCCTGGTCATCTCGGCCTGGAGGCTCCGTTTATACTTCCAGGCACACTCTATCCGGGTTGTGATTGACCATCCAATTCATAACATCTTTGAAGGGGTGGAACACTCAGGAAGGCTTGGAAAGTGGTCGGTAGAGTTGAGCGGGTTTGACATTTCCTTTGTTCCTCCACTCTCGATCAAGGCCCTGGCGATGGCTGACTTCCTAGCCGACTATGTGGTCGAGGTGGTGGAGGCTAAGCTCACTCATCCAGTTCCATGGAAGATGAAGGTCGATGGCGCATCGGGGAGGCACTCCGTGGGGGTAGGGGTGATTTTGGAGAGTCCATAAGGGACAAAGTGTAAGACCCCCCGTTTTTTTTCTTTTTTAAACCACGAGGTCTTAGGCCCAGAACCGCCATTTTGCGGTAACACCTCCGCTCCTGGGAAGGTAATCACTACAAAACGCCAATCCTGCCGGCCAAATCGATCTCAATAGTAGCAAAGTAATTAAAAGACAAGTCCACAGAAAATCACATATATAGTAAATATAATCTCCACGAACGGAGTGTCCACAGATATAAATAGAAATACTAAGAATCTTGGGCTCATGCCCAGTACTTCAATGTACTCACTACAAATCTCTCATCGCGGAAGCACAACTAATATAACTAGTAGGGGCCAGGACTCACAGTCCCTGCCGTCTGAACATCGGTACTATACTGCCCCATCTCCAAGCCCGTCGACCTCCGGGGCTACTGCTCCATGCTGTGCTCCATGGTTCCCTAAAATGACGTGGTTCGAAAACCGTTAGTCTAAAAGACTAAGTCCTATCATCCCCTGCCCCTTCCTTCATGACACCTAGGCACCGAGCGGGGAGGAGGAAAGGAGAGGAGAAGAAGGTGGAGAATAGCAAATGATTAGATGGCGGCGGAACTAAACTAGCAGGCAGTAATAAAAGCATGAGAAATTAAGCAGGGAAAATAACCTTAACTTATGCGAAAACACATAAGCCGAGGGATCTTTTGCAGGGCTCCTATCGTATAAAGAGTCTCATACCTGTTTATACGATAGGGTGTTGGTTTTTTGTTAAGCATGCATAGAAGATTTCTGAAATAAACCTTAACTTATAAACACGCTCGCACGAGCTTATAAACCAAGGGGTCGTTTTGCAAGGCCTATTGTATAAAGCGTCCCATACCACTTTATACAATAGGTTTCAGGGTTGAATGCAATGGTTATGCTATGAAATACAAATATGCCATGCTATGAACATGCAAGTGCAACACACCCACTCGACTGTGTGTACACAGACCTTTAGTTACCCCTTTCTGGAGCCGAACCTCCCAGGATACCTCCGTAGTGGAAAACGGAAGCGTTGGGTTGGGCCTCGCCCACCTCTAAACTGATAATTGCACTACCAGCCAGACCTATCGTATGCCTCAACGCTGGTGCACTAAGCAGATCTCCTGCATACTCTTGCCGGCTGGCGCACCGGACATTACTTGGCCAAGTGCTAAATGACAGTTGCCGAGTCAACGTATCGTCGTGTGTGCATCGACTATCCAATACTGAAGACCCACTACCTTTACTTTATGCACATGCAACCTTGATGTAAACCTCAGAGCCAAAGCTCGCCGGACCAACCCGTCCGTCACCAATTATAACCGAGCCAAAGCTCGCCGGGCTAATTGCCCATCTCCAAATCCACCGGGCCTAATGCCTTAGTGACTTAACGTAACTCCCACAACTCCGGGGAGTGTGAGTGCAACCCTATATTACTTCTACTTACTTTTGCATTTCAGTTTTTACCTACTATTTAGGTTAGCCCAGGACTGCCCAAGGTATACCCAGTGAAGGGCTCTCGAAGGCACTAGGAACTACGATGGGATTATGCCCAAAGCTCCCTTTCGCAAGACACTTACTATCATTGGTTGCTATCATATTTCCCAATCCCTTAATTAATTTACTTGATCTAACCATAGTGCATTAGACACTTCCTCCCTACGGGAAGGACGATCTTTCGCCGATCTCGAGCACCACCGGACACTAGACATTCCAGTCCCTTTGTAATGCCCCCTATCCGTCGTATAGCATATAGCAGTAGGTCCGGCCGGGGCCCGTGTAATGCCCCAAAATTTGTAGAGGGACGACCAGCATTTCTGGCCAAGTTTGGGTCTTAGCTGAGAGTCACACGGCCAAGGACACGGGCGTGTCCATGGCCATGTCGAACCGGGTTCGTCGAGAAGGAAAATTGGTTTCTTGCAGGGGGCACATGGCCTGGGACACGGGCGTGCCCCCGGGCGTGTCAGGCTCCAGTCGACGATTTGGTCGAGAGGTCGACGATTTTGGAGTCGACGATCGTCGAGCAGATAACACAGCCTGAGACACGGGCGTGTTTCAGGGCGTGTCGAGCCCGTGTCGACGATCGGCCCGGGGAGTCGACGAATTTCGCTCGATGATGTGTCGAGACAAGGCACATAGCCTAGGACACGGGCATGTCCAAGGCCTTGTCAGGCAGTCGACGAACTTCGCTCGACGAAGTGTCGAGACAGTGAACACGGCCTGCAGCCCAGGCGTGTTGAGTTAGACACGGGAAAGGACACGGGCGTGTCCAGTACTCGTGTGAGTCTCGGGTTGTTTTTGGGGCTGTGTCGATGGAGGCACACGGCCGACCACACAGCCGTGTCAGTTGGAACACGGGCGTGTCAGGTCGAACACGGGCATGTCGGATGCCCGTGTGTTGTTCCAGGCGCGTCGATTTTGAAGGCGAATGGGGGACACGACCCTGGACACGGGCGTGTCGCAGGCCGTGTTCGGCCCAGTTTTAGCATTTCAGGCCCGAATCAAGGCCATTTGTTTCTTTAATTTGGGATCCAACGGCTGGGGGTTGTTCCTGATAGGATATACACATGATTGGACCCTTAGAAACCCTCATTTATTTTGAGTGGTTCTCTTTCTAAGTCAAGAGAGAGAGGAGAGCAAAGTAAGAAGAAGAAGCCTAGATCCGGTCACCGGCGGAGCTTCGGAGCTCCAAATCGCGAGCCGAGTCCAGATCCGTGGAGGCTAGATCGTTGCGAAGGTTTTCATCCGGCTATTTTTCCATGGCTAGGAAGAGGAGTCGAAAGGTAATGACACTTCTCCTCTCAGTTTTAGGATGCATGTTTTAGCATCTTTTCTTTTCTAGGTTTTGGTAACCAAACACTCAAATGAGAGGGGTTTGGGTCGCCAAGGTTAAGGAGGAACCTCCGGGTCGATTGAGTCTATCCCCGGCATGTTTTTGCATTAGAGATCCGCTTCGTTAGTGGATTAGGCTTGGTGTGTGAAGCCGTAGTCGCGACCGTTACTCCGACTCGGTGATGTTGCATACGAGCTTTAAGGATTTGTAGAGATCCGTTGCGGCAAGATGTCGTTTGTGATGTGGTGATTTTTTCCCCTTTTTCTCGAGAGAGTACGTTTAGTCGGAACCGGACAAGGTTAGCTCCTCAATGGCGGTAGATGGTTTCCTTGGTTGACAAGGTTAGCTCCGCATCGGTGGTAGATGGTTTCCTTGGTGCGCGGGAACGTTGTAGTACAAATGAGGGACTAGGGTGGAATTGTCTTGGACTGTGATGTCCCAAGGCGCGGCAGTGTCTCCGTGGTTGGCTGGCTATCTCGTGATGTACACGTCATGTGTGGAGAGTGTCCCGGCGAGACTAGTCCCATTCTGTGAGACGGACTAAAACGCCGAGCATGGGACAAGCTCGGGCAATGAGGCCATGAGTGGGTGGGGTCCAGCAAGGGTTCTTAGAATCGGTCAGTGTGTTGGACGGAATCCTGACATGAGAAGTCAGAGTTTGCCGACAAGCCCGGGTCTGCGACCGTGAGCGGGTGGGGCCTTGACAAGATTTCCGTGTGGCGGCTTGTATAACAAAGGGGGATTGTGGTTCCCCTTTTGTTTGCGGCTTTATTCCAATAGGGAAATGTTGAGTACCCAAATGATGTGATGTTGTGCTAGATGCATACGCTATAGGGTGACTTGGGTGAAGCACAGGTGTTGCATTCATGTTGCATAGTAGGCCCTATTATTATATGCTCAACAATAAAGAACATGTATGATTTTTGAGACATCCAAGCCTGTTTCCTTAGGTTCTTTTCATGCTTATGATTATTGCGTACGAAGTGCTAACTTGCAGGTTGGAGGAATACCCCGGGGTTCGTTATGGGCGGCCGGGAGGAGATGTGTTTGTTACACAGTTTGAGGTCAGCCTTTGTTGACCCACGTTACTAATAATTTTTACAGGGCAAGGATCGCAAGCAGAAGCTAGCTCGCTTGCCAGAAATGCCTAAGCCTCATGAAGTGTTAACTTTCTGCTGTAGCTCTAATCTTTATTACATTGTATGTTTTGATGCCCTTGGCGACCGACTTGCATGCCGAGGTAGACTAGGTGTGCTTATGCACTTTCAGGACTGATGTATTATTTGAGTTTGGATTTACTCTTGTTGTAAGGCCTTAAGGCCATTTTGTTACTCTTGTAGGCGTGGATAACTTCTAGTCTCTTTGGTTGTTTCCGCTGTGATGTGTTTTGAGTTTTGAGTTTGGGTAGCTATATCATTTTCTAATACTGAAGCTGTGGCGTCTGTATGTTGTGGGGCCCCTGCCGGACCCATATTATAAGGTCATTACAGGGGAGGTGTTACAATTTGGTATCAGAGGGAGGTTAGATTCAAGGTCGGTGTGTAGAGAAGTTATCCACATAAGAGTAACGCGGGACCATGAGTGTCCTTATGATTAAGTCTTGAGATTAGAGACTGATCCCTTGTTTCTTGTTTTATTGAAGAGTGCAAGCAACGAGGCGGGTACATCGAGAGCAAGAGAAGAACTTTTGGCTAGCAGTTCCACTGCTCCAGGTCTTTTGGGCACGGGTGTAAACCCGGCCGACTTCTGCCGTATGCTTGCAGAAGCGATGGTGTCAGCCCAAGCTGCAGCGACAGCTCAGGTAGCAACCCCTGCTACACCGGACACGGCGACGGCCGTGCCAGGCGGAGAAGCCAAGCTAGTGGAACCTTTGGCGGAAAGGTGGTTGTTGGACATGGATACCGACACATGAAGTATTTCCTGAGCTTCCATCCCCTGTCGTTCAGGGGAGTTGGTACGCCAATGGATCCAGAGGATTGTTGGGTTCGAATTCAAGAGCTTTTGAGGGCGGAAGAGACACCATAAGAAAAGAAATTTGAGTATGCGTCGTTCATGTTGGAAGGAGACGCCAAGTTGTGGTGGGTGAGTGATGAATTGTAAATATACTTATTTTTATGCACATTAATTTAGTCATTTTCATTTATTTTCGTCATTTTTTACTTATTTTTGTTCAATAAAATGCTCCTATTCTTGTAAATTTACTTCTAACTTGTTTTATTTTATTTTGCAGAAAATTTCCAAAATCTGCCAAAATTGGGCAGTACACGCCCGTGACAATTTGGTCACGCCCGTGACCAGGCCGTGACTGTGCATTTCCCGTGAAAACGGACGATTTCTGAAGTAAAAGCCTGACACGCCTGGGGTCACGCTCGTGTCACCCGACACGGTGCGTGACCCAAGCCCGTGTTCACTCCACTCGACGAATTCATCTCGACGATCGTCGAGTGTCGACACCAACAGTCACGCCCAGCGTCAGTGAGCCATAGCGGCCGCCAGTTCCCTGGACGCACCCCGTTGATGGAGGAATTTGGGGATGCTTTTCTAAAGAGGTACATTCCCATTTCTACACGGTTGGCCCTTCAGAGGAAGTTTCTGCACTTAATGAAGCGGGACAAGACGGTGGACGAGTATGTGTAGGAGTTCACCTGTTTGGGTCGTTACGCGGGAACGACGATGGCAGACGATGTAGAGAGGGATAACCTATTCTACCAGGGGCTGAGGCAGAATCTGAGGTAACCCCTCATTTCCATGAAGAGAGCTGGTTTTAATGAGCTAGTTGAGGCTACCAGGATATTGGAGAGTGATTTGGAGCGAACCCAACATCGTAAGGGTTTCACTCCCAAGCAAGGGGAAGGGAAGCCTCCCCAATCCCAGGGAAAGTCTGAAGGGAGTAGGTGGAGGAAAAATCCTCACACTTCCAGGTCCGGTGAGAAGAGCAAGTGGACGCATGGAGGTTCTCACTCTAGGGGACCGCTGACGTGCTACAACTGCGGTAAGGTGGGCACATAGCTCGTGTTTGTCCTCAAGGAGGAGCGAAGCAAGGGGCAAGGCAAGAGTAGACTGTGCGCTCCGGCCCCAGTGCTGCAGAGAAAGGGAAGATGGTGGAGTCAAGCGCTTCTCGGTTCCAACCGGTGCAACCAAGGGCCTACAACCTTGGACAGCAGGAAGCGATCCGCCAAACCGATGTGGTGACAGGTATGAGGAAATTTAAGTTTAATTTTGTGCTTCATACTTTTAGACTTTTATGTGTGATGTCCATGTTGTAGGCTTCGTATTAGTTTCCGGATACCCCGCTAGGGTATTGTTCGATACGGGAGCATCGCACTCATTTCTTGTGGAGAGCTTCATCCGGAGAATAGGAGTTAAGTCTTTCTTGGCGGACGCGGAGCTGAAAGTGCGCATGCCCAATTGGTCATCCATGACCACCGGAACCAAAGGGCGGATCTGTTGGGAGCTGGACGAAGTTGACTTCGTTTTAGTAGCAGCGGTTTTACCATTGGTTGAGTTCGATGTCATTTTGGGCATGGACTTGCTTGCAAAGCAGTGCACCAGTATTGATTGCCTATCTAAGGTAGTGGCCCTAAGAAGCAAAGGGCAGGCGGAAGTCAAATTTTAGGGCCTTTGTGGAGTGGCCTATTCCCTGGTTTCGGCCATACAATTGATGTGGGCGGTTAACCAGGGTGGTGTAGCGCTGGTAGCGTTATTGGGGGTTCGCCTCTCCCAGTTGTCTATTGAGGAAGTGCCCGTTGTGGCAGAGTTCAAGGATGTGTTTCCGGATGAACTTCCTGGAGTGCCTCCTCAGTGGGAGATCGACTTCTCGATCGAGTTAGTGCCGGAGGCTAGGCCGGTGTCACGTCCTCCGTTTAGGATGGCACCAAAGGAGTTGGCTGAACTCAAAGTACAGTTATAGGAACTGTTGGAGCAAGGGTATATCAGACCCAGTTCTTCGTCGTGGAGCGCGCCAGTGTTGTTTGTAAAGAAGAAAGACGGTAGTATGCGGCTGTGCATAGACTACCGAGAGCTGAATAAACTGACCGTTAAGAATAAGTATCTGATTCCTCGGATAGACGACTTGTTCGACCAGTTGGTGAGGTCGGTGGTGTACTCAAAATTGGACTTGAAGTTAGGCTATTATCAGCTGCGAATTCGGGACGAGGACATACCCAAGACTGCCTTTGGTACGAGGTACAGACACTTTGAGTTTTCGGTGATGCCATTCGGGCTGACGAACGCGCCATCTGTGTTCATGGACCTTATGAATCGAGTATTTCAGGAATACTTGGATTCTTTTGTGGTTGTCTTCATTGATGACATCTTGGTGTATTCCAAATCGGAAGTGGAGCATGAGACCCACTTGAGAGTGGTCTTGCAAGTGTTGAGGGAGAATTAGTTGTATGCAAAGTTCTCAAAGTGCGAGTTCTGGTTAGCGAATGTGGCATTTTTGGGCCACGTGATTAGTGGGGATGGGGTGGCAGTGGATCCAACAAAAGTGGAAGCCATCAGAGATTGGCCAGTTTTGAGGACCGTGGCGGAAGTCCGAAGTTTTATGGACTAGCCGGGTATTATAGGAGATTCGTGGAGAATTTTTCGCGGATAGCTCTACCCCTCACCTCACTCACTCGTAAAGATCATAAGTTTGTGTGGACTCAAGAGTGCAGTCAAGCATTTGAGGCACTGAAGGAGAGACTGATGATGGCTCCAATCCTAAGTCTACCGCAAGGGACCGAGGGATTTCAGATCTTCAATGACGCATTAGGATGCGGTTTGGGTTGCGTTTTGGTGCAACATGGCAAGGTGATAGCTTTTGAGTCTAGAAAGCTAAAGCCTAATGAGAGGAATTACCCCGTCCATGACTTGGAGTTGGCGGCGGTAATTTTTGCGTTGAAAATATGGCGACATTATGTGTATGGTGCAAAGGTGGAGATCTTCACGGATAATAAAAGTCTGAAGTATCTCTTGAATCAAAAGGACTTGAACATGCGGCAACGCAGGTGGGTTGAGTTTCTTGGATACTACGAGGTGGCAATTCAGTATATGCCAGGTAAAGCCAATGTAGTGGCGGATTCCTTGAGTAGAAGGTACTCGGGGCAAGGAAATTGGATCGAAGCTCATAATGAGCGGTTGGTACGGGAATGGGAGTCCCTTGGTTTGGAATGTGTGGCGAGAGGCGAGTCCAGCATGGCTCGATTGAACTGGATTAAAATGCCGAACGACTTGTCCGATCGCATTCGGGAAGCAACTCGGTTGGATGTGGAGTTTCAACCGTATGTGATGGAGGCTCAAAAGGGCGAGAGCAGCGCCTGGGAGATGATTGATGAGATTCTGAGGAAGGATGGAAGGGTTTGTATACCGCAGTTTGGCAAACTCCGTGAGGAGTTGATGTTTGAGGCTCACTTCACAAAGTACTCCATTCACCCGGGCAGTACAAAGATGTACCTGGATATGAATAAATCCTTTTGGTGGCCGGGGCTGAAGCGGGACGTAGCTTTGTATGTGAATCATTACCAAACTTGCGCCTTGGTGAAGGCTGAATGTTAGAAGCCAGGTGGGTTCCTGAAGCCCCTTCCAATCCCTGAGTGGAAATTTGATGACTTCTCCATGGATTTTGTACATGGTTTGCCTAGATCGCAGCAGGGTAATGATGTTATTTGGGTGATCGTGGATCGCTTAACCAAGGTGGCCCACTTCATCCCAAATCGGAAGGAGGACAGCGTGGAGAAGCTGGTGGAGTTGTATATTGGCAACATTGTGCGACTGCATGGGATTCCTAAGAACATAGTTAGCGATCGAGATGGACGGTTTACGTCCAAGGACTGGAGATTGGTTCAGAAGAGTTTGGGCACGAAGCTAAAGTTCAGTACGACGTTCCATCCTCAAACTGACGGGCAAACCGAAAGAACGAATCGTACTATGGAGGATATGCTGAGAATGTGCATTCTTGACTTCGGCAAGAAGTGGGAGGATCACCTCTTCATGGTGGAATTCGCGTACAATAACAGTTATCAAACAAGTATAAAAATGGCGCCATACGAAGCTTTGTATGGGAGACAGTGTCGAACACCGATGTCTTGGACAGAGTTGGGATACACCAAAATTTTGGGAAAGGAGGTGGTAGTTGACGCTTGTGAGTTGGTACAGACCATTCAAGAGCATATGAAGGTGGCGTAAGACCGACAAGCAAAATACTTTAATGCTCGTCACAGGAATTTGGAGTTTGCGGTAGGTGATTGGGTCTATTTGAAGATCATGCCGTTCAAAGGCGTCTCACCGATTCACCGACTCAAGAAGTTGAGTCCAAGGTTTTTGGGGCCTTTTGAAGTTGTTGAATGGGTGGGAGAAGCAGTCTGTCAGTTGGCGTTGTACGCGGAGCTGAGTGGATTGCATGACGTCTTCCATGTCTCCGTCTTGAGGAAAGCCTTGGTGGAGGCTAGTGTGGTGATCGAGCCGGCATCGGTGCCGATAGAGGAAGACTTGATGACGCGAGTCCGTCCAATTGCTATAGAGGATTCGGAGGCTCGGTAGTTGCGGAATAAAGAAGTTAAACTCGTGAAAGTCCGATGGGACAACTGCGGTCGTGAGGAGCACTCTTGGGAGAGAGAACAAGCCATGCTAGAAGAGTATCCAGAGCTCTTCAAATCAGGTACCATTTAAGTTTTGTTCCATTTTGCTTTGTAATTTCGGGACGAAATTCTTTTAAGGGGGAGAGAGTTGTAACGCCCCAAAATTTGTAGAGGGACGACCAGCGTTTCTGGCCAAGTTTGGGTCTTAGCTGGGAGTCACACGGCCAAGGACACGGGCATGTCTATGGCCGTATGGAACCGGGTTCGTCGAGAAGGAAAATTGGTTTCTGGCAGGGGGAACATGGCCTGGGACACGGGCGTGTCCCAGGGTGTGTCAGGCTCCAGTCGATGATTTAGTCGAGAGGTCGACGATTTTGGAGTCGACGATCGTCGAGCAGAGAACACGGCCTGAGACACAGGCGTTTCTCAGGGCATGTCGAGCCCGTGTCGACGATCGGCCCGGAGAGTCGACGAATTTCGCTCAACGATGTGTCGAGAAAAGGCACACGGCCTAGGACACGGGCGTGTCCAATGCCGTGTCAGGCAGTCGATGAACTTCGCTCGACGAAGTGTCGAGACAGTGAACACGGCCTCGATCCCAGGCGTGTTGAGTTAGACACGGGCAAGGACACGGGCGTGTCCAGTACCCGTGTGAGTCTCGGGTTGTTTTCGGGGCTATATCGATCGAGGCACACGATCGACCACATGACCATGTCAGTTGGAACACGGGCGTGTCAGGTCGAACACGGGCGTGTCGGATGCCCGTTTGTTGTTCCAGGCGCGTCGATTTTGACTTCGAATGGGGGACACCGCCCTCGATACGGGCGTGTCGCAGGCCGTGTTCAGCCCAGTTTTAGCATTTCAGGCCCGAATCAAGGCCGTTCGTTTCTTTAATTTGGGATCCAACAGCTGGGGGTTGTTCCTGATGGGATATACACAGGATTGGACACTTAGAAACCCTCATTTCTTTTGAGTGGTTCTCTTTCTAAGTCAAGAGAGAGAGGAGAGCAAAGGAAGAAGAAGAAGCCTAGATCCGGTCACCGGCAGAGCTTCGGAGCTCCAAATCGCGAGCCGAGTCCAGATCCGTGGAGGCTAGATCGTTGCGAAGGTTTTCATCCGGCTATTTTTCCATGGCTAGGAAGAGGAGTCGGAAGGTAACGACACTTCTCCTCTCGGTTTTAGGATGCATGTTTTAGCATCTTTTCTTTTCTAGTTTTTGGGCACCAAACACTCAAATGAGAGAGGTTTGGGTCGGCAAGGTTCAAGAGGAACCTACGGGTCGATTGAGTCCATCCCCGACATATTTTTGCATTAGAGATCCGCTCCGTTAGTGGATTACGCATGGTGTGTGAAGCCGTAGACGCGACCGTTAGTCCGAATCGATGATGTTGCATACGAGCTTTAAGGATTCGTAGAGATCCGTTGCGGCAAGATGCCGTTTGTGATGTGCTGATGTTTTCCCCTTTTTCTCGAGTGAGTACGTGTAGTCGGAACCAGACAAGGTTAGCTCCTCAATGGCGGTAGATGGTTTCCTTGGTGGACAAGGTTAGCTCTGCATCGGTTGTAGATGGTTTCCTTAGGGCGCGGGAACGCTGCAGTACAAATGAGGGACTAGGGTGGAATTGTCTTAGATTGTGATGTGCCAAGGCGTGGCTGTGTCTCCGTGGTCTGCTGGCTATCCCGTGATGTACACGTCATGTGTGGAGAGTATCCCGGCGAGACTAGTCCCCTTCTGTGAGACTGACAAGAACGCCGAGCATGGGACAAACCCGGGCAATGAGGCCATGAGCGGGTGGGGTCCAACAAGGGTTCTTAGGATCGGTCAGTGTGTTGGACGGAATCCTGACATGAGAAGTCAGAGTTTGCCAGCAAGCCTGGGTCTGCGACCGTGAGCGGGTGGGGCCTTGGCAAGAGTTCCGTGTGGCGGCTTGTATGCCATTGGGGGATTGTGGTTCCCCTTTTGTTTGCGGCTTTATGCCAATGGGGAAATGTTGAGTACCCAAATAATGTGATGTTGTGCTAGATGCATACGCTAAAGGGTGCCTTGGGTGAAGCCCGGGTGTTGCATTCATGTTGCATAGTAGGCCCTATTATTATATGCTCAACAATAGAGAACATGTATGATGTTTGAGACATCCAAGCCTGTTTACTTAGTTTCTTTTCTTGCTTATGATTATTGCATACGAAGTGCTAACTTGCAGGTTGGCGGAATACCCCGGGGTCCGTTAGGGACGGCCGGGAGGAGATGTGTTTGTTACATAGTTTGAGGTCAGCCTTTGCTGACCCACGTTACTAATAATTTTTACAGGGTAAGGATCGCAAGCAGAAGCTAGCTCGCTGGCCAGAAAGTCCTAAGCCTCATGAAGTGTTAACTTTCTGCTGTAGCTCTACTCTTTATGAAATTGTATGTTTTGATGCCCTTGGCGACCGACTTGCATTCCGAGGTAGACTAGGTGTGCTTATGAACTTTCAGGACTGATGTATTATTTGAGTTTGTATTTACTCTTGTTGTAAGGCCTTAAGGCCATTTTGTTACTCTTATAGGCATGCATAACTTCTAGTATCTTTGGTTGTTTCCGCTGTGATGTGTTTTGAGTTTTGAGTTTGGGTAGCTATATCATTTTCTAATACTGAAGCTGTGCCGTCTATATGTTGTGGGGCCCCGGCCGGAGCCATATTATACAGTCATTACATGGGAGGTGTTACAGCCCGATGCCATATACCACAGACAGACCTGGTGGTTACTCAATGGAAATCATCCAACCAATCCAACGTCCTACACAGAGCATTCTAGCAGAAGCAATTTAAAATTGTTGCAATAAGAAAGAACCCAACACTAGCATGAATGTCCACTAAAACACGAAAAGGAATGAAGTACAAATACACAAGTACAGGCCTTATGGCCTTACAATGTTTTCCTCCAATTACATGTTTTCAAACCTCGACACGCAGGCCGGCCATACATGAATAAACGAAAACACTCAAAATTAGGCCTTCGAGGGCCGGCTCAGCAACTTGGGCTTTAGCCCGCTATTTTCCGCTCGGCTCCGTAGCACCTGCAAGCACAATCCACCGCAACGGTGGCAAATCAAAGCAACGGTCAACCATGCTGACCAAATTATAACGATCCCTCCCCCAATTCGGGGCGGCGATGCTCCTTCCCTGCACATTATTAGCATAACCAAGTAGTATATAAATACATTACATCACAAGCGTAGGCACGCACGACCACACACCCCGTGCACTCAGGGCACATTCTCGGTGAACCGGTCAATGTCACGTCAATTTAAGCCATAGACACCCCGGTCACACCACTGCCACTTTGACGGCCATATTATGAGCAATTTGTCTTCCCGGCATGGGTCACGTCAATTTATTCCATAGACCGCCGAAGAACCTCATCTATGCCAATGGCAAGTACCATGTAACCTTAAGTCGCTTTAACCGAACGATATAGAACTGGTACAGTTCCATCTAACCCGTGCTCACATCGCAATGACTATTTAAGCCATATGCACGGGTCAAACTTCTCCCGAGTCCCGTTTCCGTTACACACTTCACCTAACCCGATTATTTTCAAGTTGGCTCCCAGGACACCAAGTTGGCAGAATCACGTATCTGCCCAATTTTCCAGGTGCACCTTGGAGTTAATCCCCAAGGCTCCCTGCTGCAATCTACCTCGTAGAAAACCCGAAAAACAAACATTCGCACGGAGTCTTCTCCTGCCATTTTGCAATGCAACATCACCGATCCAGACCAACTTGTCCGGGTAGGCTTCACACATCATGCCTATGTTCGTTCTCGAATACGGACTCTAAACAACGGGGACTTTACATATCTACCCGAAGGAACGCCTCAAACTCACCGCAAACTCGCGAGAGCGGGCTTCCTATGAAAAAGAAGTAGAGCTTCACATGCTCAAGTAGAGAATTGTTACCCTAGTGTTCTTCCTTGGCGCCATGGAAATGTAAGCAGATGAAAAGCACCGCACTCTCCTTGCCTCCGTAGATTCGAAGTCAGTTCGCGATTTGGAGCTCCGAAGCTCCGCCGGTGAACGGATCTAGGCTTCTTCTTCCTCCTTTGCTCTCCCCTCTCTGTAGACTTAGAAAGAGAACCACTCAAGTGAAATGAGGGTTTCAAAGGCCCAATCACAGGTATATCCCAGTAGGAACAACCCCCAACCGTCGGATCCCAAAATAAGGAAACGAATGGCTATAATTCGTAGCTGAAAAGTAAAACCTGGGCCGAACACGGACTGTGACACGCCCGTGTCCAGGGCCGTGTCCCTCATTCGCCGTCAAAATCAACGTGTTACGAAACTTACACGGGTCCCGACACGCCTGTGTTAAACTAGACACGCCCGTGTTCCAACTGACACAGCCGTGTGGGTGGCCGTGTTCCCCCATCGACACAGCCCCGAAAACAACCCGAGACTCACAGGGGTCTTGGACACGCCCGTGTCCTATTTGACACGCCCGTGTCAAACCCGAACACGCCTGGGCTCCAGGTCATGTTCACTATCTCGACACTTCGTCGAGCGAATTTCGTCGACTAACCGACATGGCCTTGGACACGCCCGTGTCCTAGGCCGTGTTCCCTGTCTCGACACAATGTCGAGCGAAAATGTCGACTCCCCGTGCCGATCGTCGACACGGGCTCGACACGCCCTGAGACACGCCCGTGTCTCAGGCCGTGTTCCCTGTCTCTACACATTGTCAAGAGAAAATGTCGACTCCCCGGGCCGATCGTCGACACGGGTTCGACACGCCCTGGGACACGCCGGTGTCCCAGGCCGTGCGCCCCTTGCCAAATACCAGATTTGACCCAAAACGTCTCTCGTCGCTCTTTTGAGTTTCGGGGCATTACACCCTTACCAATCCCAACCTCCAACGACGAACTCTTTTTCATTCGTCCAAATTATCAAACATATAACCCCAACTCGTGTGCCCCAATTCTTACTCCAACACAATTTCTGCGATTTTACTAAATGCAGACCAAACTAAGTTATATGAAGTGTATAATGTGAGGTACACAAAATAATCACCCAGTACCCCTTTAATAATTATTGGAGGGCCATAGTGACATTTTTAGGCTAAACCCAGAAATTCATAATTTTCCCAAATTATCAGATAATTTATTTATTTATTCTAGTAATCCAAAAATCCAAGTTTGAACATGAAGTACCCATTTAATTCAAGAAAATGCTCTACAAAATTTATGATAAATTCAAAATGACTATTCAACTTAAAATCCAGGGTCTCCCAATTTTTATTTCAGCAGGAATTAAGCTCTGAATAAAATAAACATCAAATCCTCAAAATTATGGGTTTGTAAAGTATATATTGCAAATAGTCATCTAAAAATCATGAATTAATTTCTCCAAGTGGATATTGACCTAAAAGTTATCAAAGCCCCAATTTCACAATTTTGCAACAAGTAAATAGCTCCAAATAGTTTATTGACCATAATTGCCCTTTTTAAAAACTTGTGAAAGAAATACTAAAGTTTTTCAACTATAAGTTATAACAAAATTTAGGAACAACCATTTTGACTTAAAATACCTCCTGCCCAAGTTTCATGAATCTAGAATAAATAATGTGATCATAATAAATAAAATATCATTTAGGGCCACATCATGTATAGCAAAGGGGGTGCTAGTAATATTACTCCTAAAATCCCAATAAATTCACCAGTGGTCCTAAATAACTTAAAATCCATGCTACCTAAGTTTCACATCTTTTTAGTAAGTTTTGGTGGCTTATTCTACACAAAAGGTGTATATGCCCTAAACTAGGGTTAGGGATTTGAGAGGTTTTTCCATCTCCAAATCCCCTAGAAATCATACCAGAGGGCTTTGGATACCCTAGCACCATTTCTACCAAGTTGCAAGATCCCACAAGGGTATTTGACCCCTTACCCTTTACAACACTCAAAAGCCCCTCCTTAGGGTTTGAGTTTGGATCCTAGGGCAAAGCTACCCTAGACCACCCCATAATCCCTTTAAGGGTGTTAAAGGTCATTTCAAGTCAGTGGTCAAAATCTCAGCCTCTGTTGATGTGATTTGACCACTCAACCTCAAGGTGCACTTTTCACTTAAGAACCCCTCATTAAGGTATAAATTAGGGTTAGTTCATTCCCTATCCAAAGCACATCCAAATGAGGTCAAAATTTATACAGAGACATATCATGAGGCTATCGACCACTCACCAAAATTTGGGAGTGTTTGGAGGTAATTAGAACACTTAATTAAATTACCATAGTGTTATTAAATAAAAACTAAAAATATAGCAAAAGTATCTCGAAAAATTTCCATTTTTGGGGAAGCCCTAGGGATAGCTAAGGATGGCCCCCTGCCCAAATTTCAGGTCATTTGGACAAGGGATAAAGAGTGGGCACCCTTTTTAATCTCAGGATAGCCCTAGGTATAGGTCCCACCAAAATGAGTGCCCTGGTCAAACCGTGCACCCAAATTGGTTCAAATAAATTTTGCTGTACACTAGACTCTCAAGGCTACAATTTTTATGTTGACACCATTCTATAGAATAACATCTAAGTATTTTTAACAATTACAAATATTAAATACTAAATGTGTGATATAATTTAAATAACAAAAATTATTTCCTATAGTTTAATATCTGCCCTGCACGAATCTTGGCGCACCACTGGACGGCATCCCGTCATCTTCAAGCTCCAGCCGACGGCCTGGATTCATCCCGCTTGGAGCTCCTTCCAAACGATGTCGCCGGCGATCCGACCACTTCCCTGGCCGGCCACCGCCACCACCACCTCCGTTGAGGTGGTGGCTGTCGCCATGCGGTGGTACAGCCGCCGGAGAGGCGGATTCCGGCAGTTCTACCAAGAAAGTTTTCGGCCCGAAACCATGAAAACCAGGAATTGGTTCGGGCTCAATTGAGCCCGAACCTTTAACCTAAACACTGCTATGATCTAGCCATGAGGTAAGGAGAGGAGGAGGACCATGCCGGCGGCCTGAAGTTGAGAAGTTCGCCGAAAAGCCATTTCTGATGGTGGCGCCGCTCAGTTTCTGTAAATGCATAGTGGGGGGCTCGATTTCTTCAAGTAAGGATTGGGAAAGCCTTCTCTCGACCCACTGATGGTGTTTAAAGCCTCTGATGGGGAGAGGAGGGGCTGGATCATCAATGACCATTAAGGCCGTTAATGGCTAGGCTCGGCCATGGTGGAGGGGGCTGAACCAGACACTTGGTGGCTAGGGAAATGGCTGAAAACTTCTCCCCTTTCCTGGGGGAGTTGAATTAAACCATTAAGGGTGGCCTTTGGCCTCCCCTTGGCCTAGCCCCTTTCTTCCCTCCTCTTTCATCATTTCTCTCTCCTCCATTAACATGGAAATGGAGCTCACCCTCTCTCCTAGTCACCAAGTTGACTTGGTCAATCAGGAGAGCTATTTGCAGCCCACTCATTCATAATTTCATGATATTTAGGCTAGCCCAAATAGGAAGGAGGGCTTGAGCTTGGGTTAGCCCATTTGAGCTAGGTTTGACTTAATCTTGACTAGGGTTGACCTAGGTCAAATTGACCTTTTCTGTTACCATCATTGGGTCTTGGGTGACCTATTGGGCTCACCTAGGGTCTAGGTAGGGATGGGTAGGGTTGACTTGGCACTTTGGAGGCCACATGCCCTTAGGAAGGGTACTTTGCCCAAATTAAGGTTAGGGTTGACTTTGGTCAATTTAGCCACTAGGGCTGACGCCAATGGGGCCTTGGTGATCCATGGACCTCACCTTAGGGTTAGGGAGTATAAATGGGGTCCACCTGGCTAGGGGATGGTCAATTGACCCAATATAGTTCTGTTTGACCCATTTAGGGCTAGTGTTGACTTTGGTCAACTTAACCACCTTGACTGTCCTCCAAGGGTCCTTAGTGACCCCTTGAGCCCATTTCAGGTCTAGGAAGACCTTGGTATGGTTAGTTGGGCTTAACTAGGGCACACTGCCCTTAATTAGGGCACCTAGCACAATTTAGGCCTAGAGTGGTCCTAGGTCAACTTGGCCACCCTGAGTTAACTCCAATGGGCCCTTAAGGTTCAGATGAACTTTACAATGGATTGGTGAGGCCATGGTGGGGTCTTGAGGTCTTGGTGAAGCCCCATGATCAGCTTAACTAGGGTTCATAAATCTACTATTTGCAAAGCATAGTGGTCTCACATACATCCTTAGGTCTACTTGGCCTTCTTGGGCTTCCTAGGGTTTTATCATGACCTAGTCATGACAAAACCACTCCTAGTGGTCTAGTTGTTTGAGGGATGTTACACAAAGATCTAGCAAACTATGGTTATTCATTTTCCTATCACTAATAATCAAGTAGAGTATGAGGTGGTGATCACAGGGCTACGGCAGGCCAGGGAGCTGGTAGTGCAAGATGTGGATGCACTAACAGACTCCATAGCGGTGTCCTCCCAGATCAAAGACAAGTTCGAGGTGAGAGAGCCTACTCTCCATCTATACCTGGAAAAAGTGAAAGGGGTCATCGACATGTTCCAAACCTTTTCCATCAGACATGTACCGCGGGAGGAAAATGAGCAAGTGGACCAACTGTCCAAGTTCAGACCCCATGCAGGGGGAACTCTGACCGACGTCTTCCACCCTTCCATCAAAGAGGGGGAACTGATTTAAGTGGATCGGACCCCTTCCTGGATGGACCCCTTCACGACCTTCTTGTCCAATGGAGAGTTCCCGGAGGGCCTGGATAAAAAGGGCTTCAATTATAAGTCAGCGTACTATCCGATGCGCGGCGGGAAGCAGTATCAGAAGACTTTCTCGTGGATGTTAGCATGTTGTGTAAGTGAAGAGGATGTCCCGAGGATGTTGGAGGAGGTTCACTCCAAGGAGTGTGGGTGACATTCTGGGAGCAAGAACCTGGAGGGGTGGATTGTGAGGCATGGGTACTTCTGGCCAACCCTGGGTCGAGATGTCACTGAGTTCATAAAGAAGTGCCAGAAGTGCCAGCTATTCTCCCCTCTTCAACTGCTACTGGCCTAGAGACTCAGGAGCATCACTTCTCCCTGGCCCTTCGCTATCTAGGGAATGGATCTTATGTGGCCTTTCACCTAGGCCAATGGGCAGAGGAGGTTCCTGTTGGTAATGATTGGTTATTTCTCTAAGTAGTTGGAGGTGAAGGCTCTGGCCATGGTGACCTCCCAAGTTATCCAGAATTTTGTATGGGGGGGGGGAGATTATTTGCTGGCATGGGTTGCCTCAGGCCATTATCATGGACAATGGGCAATAGTTTGCTAGTACAGAGTTCATCAATTTTTATGGTCAGCTTGGGATCGATCTCTGGTTTGCATCGGTCAATCAACCAAGGAGTAACGGGAAGGTGGAGGAGGTGAACAAGATTATCATGGATTTGCTGAAAAAGAAGGTTGAGAACCTGAAGGGAAGTTGGGTGGAGCAACACCCTTCAGTATTTTGGGCCTGAGAACCACTCCCAACACAGCCACGGGGGAGACCTGTAACGCCCCGGATTTTTCGTTGAATGATTGCATACGCTTGATGGGCATTATGTTGGCTTTGACCGTTGTTCGAGCATGGTTTTCACGCGGGCTTTCGAGTGGTTGTTTTGGCAGCCTAGTTACATGGTTCCCCAGCAAGCCGGAGTCTATTTTTGGGGACTCGGTGAGGCCTCTTAGGGAATGCATGCACTTTCTCGAGCCTGAGTCTATGTTTGGGGAATGCATGCTCAAAACGGGTTGCTTGTATTGAATTTTGTATGGAAGATGTGGAGTTAGTAGATGAAAGCATGTTTCCTGGATTTGACAACAAAAAGGGTAAAAACTCCTTAAGGAAGAAATGGTCTAGGCCGAGAAAGGAACATTTTTCAAAACAGTGACAAATAGTCATTTTTTTAGTGACACGGCCTGGGACACGGGCGTGTCCCAGGGCGTGTCCAGCTCAGGATGCGTTTTGGCTTTGTTGTCGTCGAACTTCGTTAGATGAAGTTATGGGAGGAACACGCCCCCTGATACGGGCGTGTCGGGGCGTGCCCCAGGGCGTGACCTGGGGCGTAACCTCCTTGACTCGACGAATTTCTTGCGTCGAGTTGAGCTCGACGAATGGGGTATACGCCCCGTGACACGGGCGTGTCACGGGCCGTGTCCCGCTGGGTCGACGAATGTCGAGTGTCGAGTGTCGAGTGTCGGGTGTCGAGTGTCGAGAGAGGGGACACGGCCTGTGATACGGGCGTGTCATAGGGCGTGTCCAGCTTTGTCGAAGTGTCGACACTTTTGGTCGACGAAATGTCAAGACACGGGTTACACGCCCTAGGTCACGGGCGTGACCGACACATCACGGGCATGTACCATGCTATGTACCTTGTGGATAAACGTAAATTTGCCGACATTCTGCGCCGCTTAAGGTATACGCCCTGTGACACGGGCGTGACACAGGGCGTGACAGGGCCGAAAATCGACTTTTTCAGTTTTTTTTGTGCCGTTCGTTTCTCTGATTCTGGATCAAGCGGTCCAGCTCTGTCCTGTAGGAAATAAGGCCGAGACAAGAGTTTTCCTCCCCACTTATTCCCTTCTTCATCTTCTTCCCCATTTCAAAGAGAAAGCAAGGGAGAAAAGCTAAGGCAAGGGAAGAAAAAAAAGGAAAAAGAGGAGCATCCGTCACAGTGTCGTCTCAGTTCAGGCAAGCGATGTTCTTCACCCTTGCCAATCTTGTTTTCTTGTTTTTTGATTGTGGAAGTTTAGCTAGCTTTCCCCTTTCAATTTTACTAGCTTGTTCTTCTTGTTTTGCACCTCACTTTTGTCTAAATAGGTTAGTCTTGTTACTCTTACTTTTGTTTAGTACTCACAAGCATAAATAATCTTGTCTTTCAAGAATTTCCCAATCTATATGCTTACCTATTGTTCATCTCATTTTGTCATGTTTTACCTTATATTTCTCTATTCGTTACCTTTCTTGTTCATATGATTCGAGATCTTGTTGTGTTTAGTCGGCGTTGTTAATTGTGAGGTTCACTTATGGTGAAGTAGAGACCCAAACTCTATCGAGTTTGACATAACTTGGGCAATTTGTGGTCATGAGTGAGGACGATGAAATGAAACGTGTTTAGCTTGGGTTGTGGTGAGTTTTGTGAGGCGAATTGTGAACCATGGTAGGAGCGTTTTTGTCAGGATTCGGTAAGGGGTGGTGTGGTTTCATCCTTGGTGGCCACCGGGTTTTGTTTGTGGTGTAGAGCACCGTTTTGGCCCCGATTTAGGCTGGCTTTTATTGGTGCGTTCCACTTTAGGGCCGCCACCAAGAGACCCTTGCGGAATCGAACTTAACTGCTGCTTATGTTTCACTATTATAGTTGTTTCTTGTTATAAAGATGATGGAATGGGCATATATGTGTTGCCTTTTTGCTCCTGCGGGTTGAGCAGGACTTGAGGAGACTTTCACGTACTTGGTTCGTTTTACACGTTAGGTTGGCAGTGTTTGACACTTATTTTCCACCCTGTTCTTTTCACTCATTTTATATGAAAAATTGCTACGGGGTCGGTAAGCCCCTTCGTCATATTTTTTGAACTTAATGCTCTATGTTGTAGCCTTGATGATTGCTGAGGTGTTCTTTCTTGAATGCCTCAGGTGCAGGTTGTAGCCGGTTGAGCGGCTAGAGTTTGGTGAAATTTCCTTGGAGCTTGCCGAGCTTGTTGGGAGAGGTAGTTCTTTAGTTTCTTGTACAGACATACATACGCCCCAATGGGTTCGTGTCAGCTTGTTGGCGCCCATTGGTGGCTTTCTTTACTTGCTACATATGAATGTTAGACTGTGAATATGAATCATTTGGATGTGTCTACTTGCTCTTGGGAAGGATTTATGCTAGGTTGCATTGGATATTTTAAAGTTAAAACAAAACTACTAATCTATGTCATGCATACATGTTTTGGTACACTAAGACGTATTTCCAAACCACGTAAAAACAGATGATTTCCTATGGTATAATAAATCTAGAGTGCATCTAGGAAAAATCACAACTAACGTAAATTATTTTCCGCCGCGTACAACCACGTTTTGATACATAAGGCCGAGGGATACGACCATCAAATTAAACGGTTTTCTTGCATATAACTGATGATTTTAATCTAGACTAGTAAGTGTAAAGGGTTGCCTGAGCGTGTGCAGTTATCCCCTGCACGACGTGGCATCATAACCCGTTTTTCCTCTTGCTCTGATACGACATGCTCGTTGAGGAAATGCGGGTTGTGACAGTTGGTATCAGAGGGAGGTTTGCTTGAAAATTGGTCGGGCAAACTTTCCTTTTTGTAATACGGATTCATCATCATCTCATACACACACCGAGGTGCCATCAGTATGTTTTGGCCGAAGCACGAACACTACACTCATTACATGAACAGAAGTATACGAGGTATATTATGTAGTATGGGATGCATAATATGTGGTTGTATATGGATCCACCATAGGGGCAACATGTGAGGGTTATGTAGTATGGGATGCATAACCTCACCAGATGGATGCGACTAGCACGTTTTCTTTTCTTCGTTGCATGCAATGTTATGTAGTATGGGATTCATAGCATTGTGATGCGTACGACCGCTCATGTCATGCATTAAGGCCTTTTCTAGAATGCATAGCACATCATGCATAATATAATATTGCATGAGCACGACGTGCCAAGCTAAAGATTTACATGATGACATCTGTACACTCATGGTTTTGGGTCAAATAAATTCATGCATTCATCGTTTAGGCACAAGTTAGTGGGATGACGGTGAGTCATCTTATGCTAGGCATAACATCATTCTTAAACTCCCAGAGCAAGTTAGCAGTTGATGTTCATATGATATATTGTTTGTACATAGTAGTTGTGTGTTTTGTTGGGTTTGAGCTTTATGAGAGTGAACGTGTTTATAGGATGTCGAAGAGTCCAGTGACAAGGCAGACTCCCCAATCTGAGGGCGAGTCTTCGGGCGCGCAGAATAATGCCATAATGGATAGTCTACGACAAAGTAATGATGCTTTGACTAGGCAAGTGCAGGATGTGCAGTCCTAGCTCCAAGTTATGTCATCAGTTATGTCTGGGCTGGCACCAAGAGTGCAAGAGCCTATTAGAGATCCCGCTATTTCTACTCCTTCCGTAACGTTGATACCCCCAATTGTGGTTCCTCCTGCGATGACTTTTATCTCGCAGTTTCAGCGACTTGCACCACCTACCTATAATGGAAAAGCGGACTTTGTGATCTTGGATGATTGGGTGATCACGTTGGAAGAGATGTTTGTCTATTCTTGCATTACCGAGGACCAGAAGGTGATGCTTGCTGCCTATCAACTAAAAGGGTTGGCTAAAAGTTGGTTGTTGCGATAAAAGGAAAGCTTAGTGGCGGGATGTTCATGGGAAGACTTCAAAGAAATACTACGACGCAAATTTCTGCCGTTGGTCGAAAGGGACCGCCTGATGAATGACTTCTTGTACCTGAAGCAGAGGACACTCACAGTTAGTGAGTATGAACTTGAGTTTAGCAAGCTAAGTCGGTTCACTCCGAGCTTGGTGACTACGGAAGCTGACCGAGTGAATAGATATCTTGGCGGACTCCGGAGCGATGTTCAGCAGTTCGCAAGCGCTTATGGAGCGACGAGTTACACTAGTGTGGTTAAGACTGCTTTGAAGGTAGAAGCTATAGAAACTGCAAAACAAAGAGGGCAGATGATGAGGAAGGACAAGAGAAAGCTGGTGGAAGGGAAAAGCTCCCAAGAATCAGACGTAAGAAAGAAGAATAAGGAGACGTGTAGCTTCTGTGGCCGGTCAGGTCACTCGTTTGAGAGATGTTTCAAGCGGTTGGGAATGCAGAAGAAGGAGCAGGTGCACGCCATTCAGGGTGCGCCAACCGGAGACGTGGAGTGTACAAGTTGTGGGGGAAGAGGTCATGATGTGGGCCGCTGCTGGGTCAAAGACAAGGCGTGCTTTCAGTGTGGCAAACAGGGACATCTCAAGGCAAGGTGCCCACAAAACCAGCCCGTGCTGCAGCTAATGCCACTCCAGGCTTTGCCTCCGCCTCCGCGTTTGGACAAAGGAAAGGGGAAGTTAAATGTGATCTCTTCAGAGGAAGCTCAGATGTCACCTCAGGTTATCTCAGGTTCGATTCCTTCCTCTGGTTCACGCTTTGTTTATGCCTCTTAAGCGTAGTTCTTAGATACATATGTAACCCTTATAGGAAAATTTAAGGTAAATAACCGTTGGGCACGTGTTCTCTTTGATTCTGGCGCGACCCATTCATTTGTGGCTCGAACATTTGTGGATCGGTATCGTTTGACACCAGATCGAGTGGGGAATGCCTTTTTGGTGAGGTTTTCTTCCGGTTCTTCTGTGGTTACAGACTGGGGTCTTCTTGATTGTCCCATTTTGTTGGGGGATTTCTTAGCGATGGCTGATTTGAAGGTGATCGATTTGGAAGAGTTTGACGTTATCTTGGGCATGGACTGGTTATCCCGCTATGACGCTGTTATCTAGTGCAAAGGAAAGCGCTTAAATTTTATCAAGTACAATGGTCAGCCAGGAAGTGTTTATGGTGATTCATGCCAGGATTCTCCAGGGATTTCGGCGGTATGTGTTCGGACGTTATTTGTTTCCGACTGTTTTGCTTGTCTAGTATCAGTTGTGGGGACTAGTGTTGTTTTGCCGCATTTGGAGGAGATTCCTATTGTCCGTGAATTTCGAGATATTTTTCCTACTGATCTTCCTGGTCTTCCAGCAGATTGTGATGTCGAGTTTGTCATTAATTTGGAGCCGGGTACGCGGCCTATTGCGAAAGCGCCGTATAGAATGGCCCCGCGTGAGCTAGCAGAGTTGCATACCCAGTTGGATGACTTATTGGCAAAGGGGTTTATTAGGCCAAGTTCATCACCTTGGGGTGCACCTGTGTTATTTGTGAAGAAGAAAGATGGGTCAATGCGGCTTTGCATCGATTACCGGGAATTGAACAAGGTGACGATTAAAAACAAGTACCCACTGCCAAGAATTGATGATTTGTTTGATCAACTGCGTGGCAGTTCAGTATTCTCGAAAATTGATCTCCGCTCAGGTTATCATCAGCTAAAGGTCCGGGAGTCTGATATTCCGCGAACTGCGTTTCGATCGAGACATGGCCATTTTGAATTTCTTGTGATGTCGTTTGGTTTGACTAACACACCATTAGCCTTCATGGATATGATGAACCGGGTGTTCAAGGACTGCTTGGATAGGTTTGTGGTGGTTTTTATTGACGACGTTCTCGTCTACTCCCGCAGTGCTGAGGAGCATGAACAGCATCTGCGATTGGTATTGGACACTTTGCGAGACCAAAAGTTGTTCGCCAAGCTAAGTAAATGCAAGTTTTGGTTGCCTCAGGTTGTATTTTTGGGTCATGTTATTAATCAACATGGAATTTTAGTGGATCCCGAAAAGATTGCTGCAGTCATGGAGTGGAGGATACCGGAGACACCCAAGGAGATTCAGAGCTTCTTGGGATTGGCCGGCTATTATCGCAGATTTGTAGAAGTTTTTGCTACGTCGGTTGCACCTTTGACTCGCTTAACCCAGAATAATGTGGCGTTTGAGTGGAATGATAAGTGTAAGGCATCATTCCTCGAACTCAAGAACAGATTATGTACCGCTCCTGTGTTGATATTACCAACAGAAGGGATAGATTATGAGGTTTTTGTGGATGCATCGCACGTTGGACTTGAATGAGTTTTAATGCAAGATAAAAAGGTGATTGCGTATGGGTCTCGACAGTTGAAAAGTCATGAAAAGAACTACCCGACGCATGATTTGGAGTTCACAGCGGTGATATTTTCATTGAAGTTGTGGAGACACTTACTTTACGGCACGCAGTGTAAAATCTTTACGGATCATAAAAGTTTGAAGTACGTCTTCACGCAAAAGGAACATAATCTGCGCCAACGGCAATGGCTTGAATAGGTAGCTGATTATGATGTGGAGATTCAGTATCATCCCGGGAAAGCTAATGTTGTGGCCGATGCTTTGAGTCGGAAGACATGTAAATTATTTAATCTTTCCGCCGACCGTCTAGTGGAGGAATTTCTATTGATGGATATTTTCGTGGGAAGATATGAACCGCAAAGTCATTCGGTAGTAGAAGAACCTTCGTGGATGGTGCTTGCAAGACAACATCAAAAGGATCTTTTACATTTATTTCTTCGAACTAAAAAAGGTGAATTACCAGATTTTGCTATTGATGGCGCAGGCACGTTAAAATATCGCGGTCGATTTTGTATCCCCGCAGTTGGAGACATTCGTGATATGGTGTGTAGGGAAGCACATGGCTCAAGTATGGCCTACCATCTAGGCTCAACTAAAATGTACCGTGATTTGAAACAAATTGTCTGGTGGTATGGAATGAAAAGAGATATAGCGCAATTTGTATCTGAATGTCATACCTGCAAGCGGGTGAAAGCTGATCATGGGAGGCCTGGTGGCAAGTTGACGCCCTTGGAGATTCCAACATGGAAGTGGGATAGTATTTCAATGGATTTTATTACAGGATTACCAAGATCTCCCCGAGGACATGACTCTGTATGGGTGATCGTGGATAGGTTGACCAAGTGTGCTCACTTCATACCATTTAAGGTCAACTACCCGATGAAGACAATAACAGAGCTATATTTGAACGAGATCATCCGACTGCTTGGTGTGCCAGTTAATATCATTTCAGACCGGGATTCCCGCTTTACTTCTCGTTTCTGGAAAAGTCTACAAGAGGGTTTGGGGACGGATTTGAGGTATTCCACTGCTTACCACCCTCAGATGAATGACCAAACAGAACGAGTAAACCAAATCGTGGAAGATATGATTCGATGCTATATTCTTGAGTATGGTGGAGCATGGTATGAACGTTTGCGACTTATGGAATTCGCATATAATAACAGCTATCAAGAAAGCTTGCAAATGGCTGCGTTCGAACCTTTATATGGGCGACGATGTCAGACTCCCCTATTTTGGGCTGAGGTTGGCGAGCGGCCTTTGTTGGGCCCAGAGGCGCTTGAAGACATGGAAGTTGTCGTACGACTTATTCGGGAGAAGCTCCGGATCGCCCAAGAGCGATATGAAAAGTACGCCAACCGGCAAAGGTCGGAATTAGAGTTTGCTATGGGGGATTTCGTCTTCCTGAAAGTCTCCCCAATGGTTGGAATCAAGAGGTTTGGCAAATAGCGCAAATTAGACCCAAGATTTGTGGGTCCCTTCAAGATTCTTGCGCGGGTTGGTGCATCCGCTTACAAAGTCGAGTTACCCGTGAACTTTCCTGGTGTTCACGACGTGTTTCATGTCAGCCAACTTCGAAAGTGTGTGCGGAATGACAAGCAAGTTTTGGACTTTGTGCCGCAGTTGACGCCGAACCTTTCTTATGTGGAGATGCCCATCCGTATTTTGGACTCCCAAGATCGCGTGTTGCGGAAAAAGAAGATTCCTATGGTCAAGGTGCTATGGAAAAATCAGAATGTGGAAAGCACGAAGTGGGAGCTCGAGTTAACAATGAGGGCGGCTCACCCTCATTTGTTCCCGTAAATAAGCTGGTATGTGACTTGGTGTTTTGTTTGATTACTCCTTTGATTGTTATAAGAATTATTGAAAAGTTTCGAGGCGAAACTTTTTATTAGGGGAGTGACTGTAACGCCCCGAATTTTTCGTTGAATGATTGCATACTCTTGATGGGCGTTATGTTGGCTTTTACCGTTGTTCGAGCATGGTTTTCACGCGTGCTTTCGAGTGGCTGTTTTGGTAGCCTAGTGGCACGGTTCCCCAGCAAGCCGGAGTCTATTTTTGGGGACTCGGTGAGGCCTCTTAGGGAATGCATGCACTTTCTCGAGCCTGAGTCTATGTTTGGGGAATGCAGGCTCAAAACGGGTTGCTTGTATGGAATTTTGTATGGAAGATGTGGAGTTAGTAGATGAAAGCATGTTTCCTGGATTTGACAACAACAAAACGGTAAAAAGTCCTTAAGGAAGAAATGGTCTAGGCCGAGAAAGGAACATTTTTCAAAATAGTGACAAATAGTTATTTTTTTGAGTGACACGGCCTGGGACACGGGCGTGTCCCAGGGCGTGTCCAGCTCGGGATGCGTTTTGGCATTGTTGTCGTCGAACTTCGTTCGACGAAGTTACGGGAGGAACACGCCCCCCAACACGGGCGTGTCGGGGCGTGCCCCAGGGCGTGACCCGGGGCGTGACCTCCTTGACTCGACGAATTTCTTGCGTCGAGTTGAGCTCGATGAATGCGGTACACGCCCCGTGACACGGGCGTGTCACGGGCCGTGTCCCGCTGGGTCGACGAATGTCGAGTGTCGAGTGTCGAGTGTCGAGTGTCGGATGTCGAGTGTCGAGAGAGGGTACACGGCCTGGGACACGGGCGTGTCACAGGGCGTGTCCAGCTTTGTCGAAGTGTCGACAGTTTTGGTCGATGAAATGTCGAGACACGGGTTACACGCCCTAGGTCACGGGCGTGACCGACCCGTCATGGGCGTGTACCCTGCCGTGTACCTTGTGGATAAACGTGAATTTGCCGACATTCTGCGCCGCTTAAGGTACACGCCCTGTGACACGGGCGTGACACAGGGCGTGACATGGCCGAAAATTGACTTTTTCAGTTTTTTTGTGCTGTTCGTTTCTCTGATTCTGGATCAAGCGGTTCAGCTCTGTCCTGGACGAAATAAGGCCGAGACAACAGGTTTCATCCTCACTTATTCCCTTCTTCATCTTCTTCCCCATTTCAAAGAGAAAGCAAGGGAGAAAAGCTAAGGCAAGGGAAGAAAAAAAAAGGAAAAAGAGGAGCAGTCGTCACAGTGTCGTCTCGGTTCAGGCAAGCAGTGTTCTTCACCCTTGCCAATCTTGTTTTCTTGTTTTTTGATTGTGCAAGTTTAGCTAGCTTTCCCCTTTCAATTTTACTAGCTTGTTCTTCTTGTTTTGCACCTCACTTTTGTCTAAATAGGTTAGTCTTGTTACTCTTACTTTTGTTCAGTACTCACAAGCATAAATAATCTTGTCTTTCAAGAATTTCCCAATCTATATGCTTACCTATTGTACATCTCATTTTGTCATGTTTTACCTTGTATTTCTCTATTCGTTACCTTTCTTGTTCATATGATTCGAGATCTTGTTGTGTTTAGTCGGCATTGTTAATTGTGAGGTTCGCTTATGGTGAAGTAGAGACCCAAACTCTATCAAGTTTGACATAACTAGGGCAATTTGTGGTCATGAGTGAGGACGATGAAATGAAACGTGTTTAGCTTGGGTTGTGGTGAGTTTTGCGAGGCGAATTGTGAACCATGGCAGGAGCGTTTGTGTGAGGATTCGGTAAGGGGTGGTATGCTTTCAGCCTTGGTAGCCACCGGGTTTTGTTTTGTGGTGTAGAGCACCGTTTTGGCCCCGATTTGGGCTGGATTTTATTGGTGCATTCCACTTTAGGGCCGCCACCAAAAGACCCTTGCGGAATCGAACTTAACTGTTGTTTATGTTTCACTAGTATAGTTGTTTTTTGTTATAAAGATGATGGAATGGGCATATATGTGTTGCCTTTTTTCTCCTGCGGGTTGAGCAGGACTTGAGGAGACTTTCCCGTACTTGGTGCGTTTTACACGTTAGGTTGGCAGTGTTTGACACTTGTTTTCCACCCTGTTCTTTTCACTCATTTTATATGAAAAATTGCTACGGGGACGGCAAGCCCCTTCGTCATATTTTCTGAACTTAATGCTCTATGTTGTAGCTTTGATGATTGCTGAGGTGTTCTTTCTTGAATGCCTCAGGTGCAGGTTGTAGCCGGTTGAGCGGCTAGAGTTTGGTGAAATTTCCTTGGAGCTTGCCGAGCTTGTTGGGCGAGGTAGTTCTTTACTTTCTTGTACATGCATACATACGCCCCAATGGGTTCATGTAAGCTTGTTGGCGCCCATTGGTGGCTTTCTTTACTTGCTACATATGAATGTTAGACTGCGAATATGAATCATTTGGATGTGTCTACTTGCTCTTGGGAAGGATTTATGCTAGGTTGCATTGGATATTTTAAAGTTAAAACAAAACTACTAATCTATGTCATGCATACATGTTTTGGTACACTAAGACGTATTTCCAAACCACGTAAAAACAGATGATTGCCTATGGTATAATAAATCTAGAGTGCATCTAGGAAAAATCACAACTAACGTAAATTATTTTCCGCCGCGTACAACCACATTTTGATCCATAAGGCCGAGGGATACAACCATAAAATTAAACGATTTTCTTGCATATAACTGATGATTGTAATCTAGACTAGTAAGTATAAAGGGTTGCCTGAGCGTGTGCAGTTATCCCCTGCACAACGTGGCATCATAACTCGTTTTTCCTCTTGCTCTGATACGATGTGCTCGTTGAGGAAATGCGGGTTGTGACAAGACCCCCTTCAAACTCTCCCACAGTTGTGAAGCGGTACTCCTAATAGAGTTCGAGGTCCGAACACAGCATGTAATAGAAGCGGAGGAAGGTGGAGAAGAATGGAGGGTCGAGAATGAGAACGAACTATGACTCTCCTTGGACGTGATGGAGGAACTCTGGGATGTGGCCGCCGTCTAGCAAGAAGAAATTAAATGGCGGATGGCCAAGTATTTTGACAGACACGTTAGAATCAAACAGTTCGCGGAAGGGGACTTGGTCCTGAAAAAGGTAGATGTCGCAGGGAGATCTGGTGCCCTGGGAAAGCTCTACCCTAATTGGGAGGGTCCATTTATTGTTAAAGAGGCATTGAGGTAAGGGGGTACCTCCTCCAGGATATGGGAAGCGAGACCCTAAGTCACACCTGGAGCGGTGATGACTTGAAGCGTATCTATCCTTGAACCATGTACATGACATCTTTTTCTAAAATAACATTCTTTGACATTCGAGACTCTCTGTAATAAAGTGTGAATAGGTGAAGTGTTCACTAAGCAGACTGTGCTGCCAGTCTCCCACTAGCTGGAATGGATGGATGTCACTCGATGGTGTCTACCCAGACCCCAAGAAGATCCCGCTTCCAGGCTCCCACTAGCTGGCAAGGCTCGAAGTCACTCGATGGTGTCTACTCAGACCCTGAGCAGATCTCTCTACTAGGCTCACACTAGCTAGCAGGGCTAGATGTCACTTGATTGTGTCTTCCCAAACCCCGAGCAGATCCCACTGCCAGACTCCCACTAGCTGGCAGGGCTGCATGTCACTCGATGGTGTCTACCCAAACACCGTGCAAATACTGCTGCCAGGCTCCCACAAGTTGGCAGGGCTGGATGTCACTCGATGGTGTCTACCTAGACCCCGAGCAGATCCCGCAGTCAGGCTCCCACAGCTGGCAGGGTTGGATGTCACTCGATGATTTCTACCTAGACCCCGAGCAGATCCTGCTGCTAGGCTCCCACTAGCTGGCAGGGCTGGATGTCACTCGATGGTGTCTACCCAGACCCCGAGCAGATCCCGCCGCCAGGATCCCACTAGCTAGCAGTGCTGGATGTCACTCGATGGAGTCTATCCATACCACGAGCAGATCCCACTGCGAGGCTACCACTAGCTGGCAGGGTTGGATGTCACTCGATGGTGTCTACCTTAAAGTATCTAACATCTACTTAAATCACTTAGAGGGGGGAGGGGGGTGAATACGTGATATTTGTGTATTTTAGCGGAATAAAAATCACTTTAAAAATCAAGCACACAAACACAAAGATTTGTAGTAGTTCCCCGAGTTGGATACGTCCACTTTCCATCCTCGCCTATCTACCACGAATGGCTAGATTTGGTTAGTTCACCAAACTTAGATTTCCATAATCATACACCTCGAAGCTGAAACTCCTACAACTCGGAGAAAACATTCCTACCACTGGATTCAAAATAGGATCTACAAATTCGATCTACAAACGGATATACAAACTCGATCACAAACAGATCTACAAACTTGATCCACAAATTCGATGAAAAATCACCTACAATATGTAAAAGAATATTACAATAATATTTCACAAGATCTGAATACTTCAGTCCGTCGTACTTTGAAAATATTGGATCTTGAAATTGCTTGGAGAACACAGAAGAATATGAAATCTTCCTTGACCTTGAATCTTGAATCTTAAATCAACTAGATCTAGAGTGGTATAGATCTTTAGATGGCAGCAATCCAAATATAGAGGTCGATGAAGATGAATAGTGCACTGTAGTCGGCAGCCGATCAGGAGAATTCACGACAACACTGTAGGTCGATGGCAGACACGAACGATTACCGAATTTGGAAGTTTTTTAAGGTTTGAAATGAGAGCAAAATCACAATTAGGTTGAAAGGAAATATCCCCTAGGTATTTTCTGAGATATCCCTTCCAACAGTATAAAGAAAATTTCCTAAAACGAAATCAAGAATCTAATGTGCATGGCCGACCGAAATCCCGAAACAGTGGTTTGAAAATTTCGGAAAAATTCCATAAGTCAAATTCGTTAAGTATCGCTGAGTATCATTAGTATACGCGCCGAATAGGTCTATGATATGGGGCAAGTTAGACTTAGTCAAATCAGCTCAGGCTGACAATACACTGAACGCCAAAGCGGAGAATCATACTCGATGAATTCGTCGAGTATCAGCTGCTATACTCGACGAATTCGTCAAGTATCGGTTGAATGAGTCAACGCCCTCGACGCCATGACAAGCAATATTCGATGAATGAGACTAAGAAAAATTCAGAGAAGTAGCGTCGAATGGGCTCGATGAATTCGGTGTGTATCATCTAGTATAATTGACAAATTTAACGAGTTTCGTTAGATACGTTCGATGAATTCGACGAGTATACATGATGATACTCAGCAAATTTTACTTGGCGAATTTTCCAATTCTCAGAGAATTTGTCCTAAGTACAAATGGTGAATTTGACTAGTGTTGAAAGGGATATAAGACAAATTCGACGAATATGGATGGGCATACTCGACAAATTCGACGTGTATTTCTAGCCATAATCGATGAATTTTACTTAGGCAAATTCCTGTCCTTCTGAATCCAAGCCTTGGTCCTTCCTTGATCCTTCTCTTGTACTTACGATAGCAGTACACCTCAATAGAGAGATTACATGTGAGTCAACACACTGGACTACACAATGAGGGATTACATTATATAGTCTTGTGTTTACTGACCCACTGTAACGTGATATTGGTGTGTACTTAGCAATGAAAACTTGCAAGTACATAACTCAAAAGGCAACATCAAATACTGTCATAATTCATCTTAGCTTAACTGGTCCCTTCTTCAAATCCAAATAATTTTGGATACAATACCCAACAATCTCTACTATTGTGGATACAACCCACAATACTAAAACTAGAACACATAGTATAAATCTGTGAAATCTGCTTGCTCTGCCTCTTTAGTCTCTACCTGTTAAAATAAGCCTTTAGTTTTGGAAAGTACTTTGGAGGGGTTAGAGGCATCAGATCAGCATCTCTATGATTTCTGAAGTGTATCATTCTCTTTGTGCATGACAGTTTGTACTTGTTCCATTCTTCTTGATCGTAGTGGTTCTAATATTTTTTACCACCAAGGTCAACCAAGGAGAATGTATCTAGGATAATGCCTTTGGAAATCGGGCTCCAAAACTCTTCCATTTCTCTGTTTGGCTCTACTTGAACCGGTTCAGACCTTGTTGCAGACGTTCCTTCCCTATATCTTCTTCGCTTATAAACAGGAGGAGGGAAGTCTTCAACAAGTTCTACCTCTGGAGCCTCAGCAGCAGTAGTAGCAGTAGCAACAATAACCTGAGAAAAATTCTCTGTGGCTGACCAGTACTGAGAGTAATCATGGGGAGGATGTGTCACATCATGTGCTGGTACAGGCACAACAGGTACTTGATATCCTGTCAACTGATTATGAAGCCAAGCATAGTTGTCATAACTGTAGTCATTTATACATTTGAAATTTGCTAACATTGCTTCTTCAAGTGCATTGACCTTAGCTACTACCTTAGCTTCCAAGGAATCCACCCCCTTTTTGACTACTTCAGCCAGAGCATTTGCATAGGCTTGCATGCTATCATCATAATGTGCAATCGCTCTATTATGACCATCAATCATAGTTTTGGCATTAGTATCTACATTACACAACTTTCTGATTGCTTTCTAATCCTTTCATAACAAACTTAACTCCTTTTCCACCTTGGGTAAACCAAGAGTCTAACGTGACATCTAGCTTATCAACTCTTATGTTAACCTCAACTAGGCCTTTGTTCAGATCTATTTCTATCTTTTTCACCTTTTTCAGCACTTGCCTCATTGAGGAATTAAAATAATCCTCTTGCTTGGACAACATTGCCTCCATGTTTTGCATAAGTGTATTTTCAGCAGTCAAAATTGGGGTCTATGGGATGGGAGGACTAGGAAGATCCTCACTGGAAGACTCATCTATTGGAGATAAATGAGCTTTAGAAGTTGTACGAAGATCTACAGCAGCAGACAAAACTTGAGTAGTCTCCTCTATATCTCCTTCCTCATCAGAAAGATCCACAACCTCCTCTGCAGCAACAGGAGGTGCATCTGGCATTTTACCTATCCTTTTCTCAAGGTTGCGTAATAATGTCGCAACCTCAGTAGTAGCTGATATAGGAGGTCTAATTACCTCCGCCTCAGAAGTTGAAGCCGGAACAATTTCTAGGAGAGGGACTATCAAATTCTCCATTACCACTAGTTAACTTGCATCAACAACATCAGTAACACCCTTTGACTTATCAAAATCAATCATCATCTCACCAGCAGCACTATCAATGACATAATCATCAACTGTTAGGTCATCAGCAACAACATCATCAGTTTCCAATGTAACGTCCCGAATCGCTCTAGGCCCCTAGTGTGTGTGTTTTGAGTCAGGAGGGTTGACTCGAGTCCTGAGAAGTGCAGGGAATTGGGCTGCACTTGTGGAGAAGGGGAGAAATCAGTGCAGAGAGAAGTGACACGGGTAGAGACACGGCCGTGTCCCTACCCGTGTGCGTCGAGATGATCTCGACGAGCCGTGTCGAGATCGTCGAGAATCGTCGAGATCAAGTGACACGGGTAGTGACACGGCCGTGTCCCTACCCGTGTGCGTCGAGATGATCTCGACAAGCCGTGTCGAGATCGTCGAGAGTCGTCGAGATCGTGACACGGGTAGTGACACGTCCGTGTCCCTACCCGTGTGCGTCGAGATGATCTCGACGAGGCGTGTCGAGATCGTCGAGCGGGGTCGACACTAAGTGACACGGGTAGTGACACGGGCGTGTCCCTACCCGTGTGCGTCGAGTTGAGCTCGACGAGAAGTGGCGAGATGTAACTGAAGATGCACACGGCCAATGACACGGCCAGGCACACGGCCGTGTCATGTGAACACGGGTTGGGACACGGGCGTGTCCCGACCCGTGTCAAACACTGAACCGACATGGAAACTGTCGTTGCCGTTTCGCCAGGCAGGACACGGGTAAGGACACGGCCGTGTCCCTACCCGTGTCACATTTTGCATGTAAGGGGCAGAGAAACCCTAGCCGTTTTTCATTCTCATTTCCTTCCCCTATTTCCTGTGAGAGCTCCTGGTGAGAGGAGAACTGCAGGAGCAAGTCCTACCGAAGGAGATCCGCCATCGCCGTGAAAGAGAAGATGCCGCCAAGGAGAACTACGCGATCCATGGCTGGAAATGGTGGTACCGCTGGAGCCAACGTGAGTTTCCTACCCTCTCCCTTGGTGCTAGATCTATAGTTATGTCTTAGGAGAGACATCGATTCAAGAGAGTCTTGATGGAGAGGAGAAGATCTCTAGGTTAGGCCATGTTAGAACTTGTGTTCTAGACTTTAGATCTCTTCAACCCTTCCCCTTTTCTTCAATATGACGATCGGTGGATGGTCTCGTGGGGAGTTTATGGCCTTTGAGGTTGAATAAGGGAGGAGAATATTTCTGGAAAATTTAGGGACGATCGCCTTGAGGAGGAAGACGAACCGATGCCGTTCATTTTCCTTTAAGATGCGCGCAGAATCTGTATCCTGCGCGCAGCGATCTTCTATGCCATTTTCATGTAGGATAGGTGGAGATCTGGGCTTTTCGCTAAACACGAAAGTTGTAGCCCTTGGAAATACCTTTCCAACGAGTGGTTGCACGACTTCAGGTGATGTCTGTGGCCCCGGGAAAACCTAATCGAGTTTGCTGTCCGGCAATTTCCTGTACACAGAAATCGTGTTCTGTGCGCAGCGAACTTCGAAGCCGATTTCGAGTACGTTATTGTCAGATCTGGGTTGTGACCTGAATATGAAAGTTGTAGATCATGAAAAGATCTTTCCAACGAGGGGTTACACGCCTCCACCGGATTCCTGTAGCTTCGGGAATCTCCGGTCGAAGTTGCTGTCCAGATTAGTGATACACTTAGAATTCTGGTTTTATATAAAGTGCAATTAGAGTCGGTGGAATTCTGTCAAGATTAAATAATTTGTGCTAATCACCGAAGAACTGTGAATGATGGTGTTTATTATTTGGAACGCATACAACTGATTTCTTATTGCAAGATGTCTTGAGGTTTGGATGGTTCCCTTTATGTTTAATCGAATCGAATTGATAAGATGTTGATAGATTATAACATATGCGCATCATATAAGTCTTATGTAGAGTTCTTATGGAATGACATATAGCAGATTAAACTATGGCCATGTGTATGTTGATTGGTGAAATGAAATTCGTTAGTCCAATACTTAGAGCGTCGTCTCCCTACGGGTAGTATTATGAAGGGATGTAAGTGCGGGGTTGACCGCCACTTGTTTTGGTTGTGTTGAGGTAAGGTATGGATGGATGGTTGGGCTGTGTCCTCGTGTTTACTTCCGAGGCCCCTTCCATGATATGTTGATGTGGTATGTGCATGTGGTGTGAGTCGACACGCGGTGTCGTAATCCTGGGTTAAGGATAGTGTGGCAGGTCTACGGGCTCGCCAGTCGTCACACCGACGGGAGTTGGCAGTTAGACTTGGTCGGTTTGGGCTGTGTCCTCGGTGTTCACGTCCCGAGGCCCCTCCGACCATGTGAACGGTTGGGCTGTGTCCTCGTGCTTTCTTCCGAGGCCCATTCCGGGTCACGCAAGGCTAGTTCGGGCTGTGTTCTTGGTGCACATCTACCCAAGACCCCGCTGGGCCATAGTACGCATGGGCTCCGCTGTTGTGTTCTTAGCGTTGAGGCGTACGGAGGCCTAGGTGAAGTAGTGTGATACCCGCCTAGTAGTAGAAGTGCCCGTTCTACTGTCACCGCCTGGCCACGGCGGCTGATGCCTGAGAGGTTAGCTACCTGCTCAAAAAGTGGGAACTATAGTCTGTGTCGATATAGCAGTTGCATGGGTGTGCATGGGTGAGTCATTGCATAGCATTCATAGCATTCATAACATTGCACAACAAGATCCTCATCGTATAAGTTTGTATGGGCACTCTTATACGATGAGTTACTTTTATGTAACCCGATCCTTAACTTATAAGTTTGTATGGGCATTCTTATAAGTTAAGTTACTTCCTGCTCTTACTTATACTTGCTAGTTTACTTGTAGCTCTTATATAAATGCTGATAATGATGCTGTTACTCTTACACTACTGCCACTTGCTTGTACTTCCTTTACTTGCTTACTTGTTATATACTATACCACTGTTCCTTTTCTCCGCCCGGTGCCGAGGAGTCGCTGGGGGAGCGGATGTGAAACCACTTAGTCGTTTCGACTAACGGTTGCTACGTCTTCCTTTTTAGGAGGTCACGCCGCAGGTAGAGCAGCCGCAGACTACGCCGCAGGACAGCCAGGCCAAGACGACAGGGCCTGATGTGACGGTGCCGTCGATACCGTCTGTTACTGATGTTAGTATTTTTATTACTCTGATGTAGCCCGTTTGGGCAATGATTAGCTGTACTCTGATATTTTGTAGAAGCATGTTTTAGCTTCTCATTATTGATGTTTTGGACTTTATATACTTAGTGTGGATTTTGACTTCTCTTGCTTATTTATTTGGTTGGGTTGGCATGATATATTGATATGGTTTCAGCCGGCGGAATAGGCGTCTTGTGGTACAGGTTAGCCCGTGTGCTAATGCTACCGCAAGGCGGCTGTTCCGGGCATAAGACACCCTCTTCGTGCCGTGTTTTGGGATCCGGGTAGGGGGAGTCTTACATCCAAGTCCTCTTCAGTAGCAGCATCTTCATCAACATCATCAGCAATAACCTTATCCTCAATGTTAGTATCAGCCTCTTCTTCCGCAGGCACCAATTATTCAACACATTTTGAGCCATCTCGGCAACCTCTGCCATCAAAACCTCTGTCTCTACAACTGTATCATCTGAAACTAGCACTGATTTTGGAATCACACTCAAGGGCACTATACTACTGGACACTTATGTTTCAACTGACTCCCCCTCGATTACTGCACTCGAACACTCAGGAATTTCACTGGGGTGAGGAGTACGAATCCTGTACTCAGGTGCTTGTTCTACCTCATCGACATGCTGCTCTGGTGATACCCCCTTCCTGATGATCCTCCTATCCCACCTGAAAATATAGATGATTCTATTTTCTTCATGTGATGTATATGCACGTCTTTGGTCATATCAAACCTGTCACCATCTAGCTGATTCAGGTACAGGATGATAATCCTCCCAAAGTTGGGAGTGCGAAGGCTGTCCTTTATCTTCTCAAACAACAATGCACCCCAATCCATCATTTTTCTATAGATGATAGCCACAAGAACGTTGAACATTTCTGTTGAGAGGTAGTCGTGGGAACCATTTTTGCACAAGAAGACCTTTCCAAATATATCTGACAGTAGTTTCCCTACATCGTTCATTCCCTTGCGCTTAACTAATTTGGTCCTTCGAGGCAGTCCACAAAACAATAAAGCTCTGGTGAAGTCATCCTCGTCTAGGTAGTCTTCTTCTTCACAGGTAGGAAGCCGCAAGTACCTAGAGAGGAGTGTAGCCTTCACTTTGACCTTGGTCTTCAGGATTTTGCTCTTTATGACTGCGTCTTCATGACGTAGCTTCGCATTATTGAAGATTACAAGAACTTCCTTGTCCAGAACCTTGCATGGAAGTTCTAGGACGAAGGAGAGTCCAACAGTCTCCAGCAAGAGGATAATTTCACGGAATTCATCGGAGGCAGAGGCAAATCCTGAGCAAACAAGTTATCCTCCCCCTAGCAATCTGCTGGTGCTTCGAGGAGGCACGAAAAATCGAGAATGCTGCAATCTGATTTTTGTACTATTGTAGGCTGGATTTTAGCAACTGTTAAAATCAGAGGAACCTGGGGCTCGGGAACACATCAATGTCGGAATTTTTCGGCGATATGTTGCGGCATCGTCGGTTAGGGCTTGGATGAGGTTCACGACCTTAATAGAGGAAAGAGGGAAGTACAGATCGCCAGAGTCACTGGAGGATGACGAAGACTTATCGCGGGAGCCGAAGAGACAGTAGGATATTTCGGCGAATCAGCTTGAATGTCGACGAAATTGAAGTGCAGTTGCCGCCTATTGACTATATATATAAATATATATTGGCCGAGAAGGCGCGTACCTGGAATTTGCCGCTCTTCGGATCCAATAAAGAAATGTAGAAATTTGCCCTACGTGAGATTCGGTAAGTTACGCTGGTGGTCGAGTCCGATTCAGTGAGTATCACATGAATATTCGACGAATCAGTGACTTGAGCTCCAATACTCAACGAATTTGTCTTGGGACAATTTTCTGACTTTGTGAAATAATTCCCGAGTAAGTTCCTGCTTGCTTGGCCTTCTTCAGGAGTTTATCATAAGCATGCCTAGTTCCATTTTGAAGAATGAGAACTTGGTCTCATCCTGCAGCTTCGTAAGAATATTCGCGATCTGTTTATCCGTCGGGACATAGCTGGGGGCTATGTCCTTATTCTCCACATGCTCCCGGATGAAGTGATATCTCACCTCTATGTGTTTTGTTCGGCTGTGAGAGACTGGAAAATTCATTATCACTATTATGCTGGATGAGTCGCAATACATCAGAATTTCTTTAAACTTCAAGTTGTAGTCGTCAAGTTGATTCCGGATCTATTGAAGTTGTGCGCAACAACCACCCCTAGAGATATACTCTGTCTCGGCCATAGAAGTTGCCATACAATTTTGCTTCTTACTGCTCCCAGAGATAAGACGTCTTCCGAGGAATTGGCACGTTCTAGAAGTGCTTTTCCTGTCATCTCTGTTTCCTTTAAAATCAGCATCTGAAAAACCAATTAGCTCGACATCATTATTTATCGGGTAACATAATCCAAGATTTGGTGTACCCTTAATGTATCTTAAAATTCGCTTTGCAGCGACGTAGTGAGATTTCTTTGAGTTCACCTAAAATCTAGCGCAGACGCTTGCTGAAATCATAATATCTGGTCTACTAGCAGTGAGGTAGAACAAGGATCCGATTATGCTTCTGTACTTAGTTTCATCAAAAGGTTTCCCTTTCTCATCCTTGTCCAGAGACATAGTTGAACCCGTTGCAGTCCTCATAGAGGTTGCATTCTCCATTCCAAATTTCTTAAGAATCTCCTTGGTGAACTTCGTCTGAGAGATGAAAATTTCATCTTCAGATTTTTTCACCTAAAGTCATAAGAAATACTTCAGCTCTCCCATACTGCTCATTTCAAACTTACCATGCATAAGTTTGGAAAACTTCTTGCAAAGGTTGTCTTATGTAGAGTCAAATATGATGTCATCGACATAGATCTGTACTAGCAGAATCTTGACTTTTACTTCCCTAAGAAATAATGTCTTATCTATCTTTTCTCTTGTGAACTTATTCTCTAGAAGAATGCTAGACAACATCTCATACCAAGATCGGGGAGCTTGCTTTAAACCGTATAGAGCTTTATTTAAAAAATAAACATGATCAGGGAAATTTCAATCAGCAAAACGTGGGGGTTGCGCTATGTATACTTCCTCTTTCAGTTTCTCGTTTAGGAAATCTGACTTCATGTCCATTTAGTAGACGATGAAGCCATTGAGGGCAACATACGCAAGAAACAACCTGATCACCTCGAGCCTAGCCACTGTAGTAAAGGTCTGGTCGAAGTCGATCCCTTCTTCTTATATCTATCCTTGAGCTACAAGCTTGGATTTATTCTTGATAATGACTCCATTTTCGTCCATCTTGTTTCTGAAGATCCACTTGGTGCCGATCATGTTCTGTCCCTTAGGCCTGGGTACCAACTCCCAGACTTTGAATCATTCAAATTTATTGAGCTCCTCTTGCATTGCCAAAATCCAAGAAGCATCCTTGTTTGCCTCTTCAAATTTCTTTGGCACAACCTGTGATAGAAAACTAAGATGCATAATCTCATTAGATGTACCTCTTCAAGTTCTAACATAGTCGCCCGACTCTCTAATTATTTGATCAACTGGGTGATCTCTTATGTGTTTTAACCCTAGATTTCTTGCTCTCCCACCTGCAGGCTCAACAGTATTTGGTGCATCCTGTAGAGGTTGAAGCAATTCTTCCTATAGCGGTTCTTCATCCACCAAGCGTGAATCAACAATCTTTACCGAGCTTGGAGCCCCTTCCTTGATAACTTCATCCAAGCTTTGTTCCTCGAGCTTGGTACTTGCATCTGCACCAATAACACTAGATTAGCTGCTTTAGAGCAAACTTGTCTCATCAAATATAACATTGATTGACTCTTCTACCTCCAGAGTTTTCTTATTGAAAATCCTATATGTTACTATGGCTACTCTAACCTAAAAAATACCTTTAAAATATTTTTCACAAAACTTCGTGCGTTTATACTTCTCATTATTAAGTACGAAGCATTTACTTCCAAAGATTCTAAAATAAGACACAATCAGTTTTCTGCCCTTCAATAGCTCATAGGGAGTCCTACGATAACTTTTGTTGATAAGTGCTCTATTTTGCACGTGACAAGCTATGTTGACTGCTTCAGCCCAGAAGTACTCCGAAAGTGAAGCGTCGTTGAACATAGTTGTACATGGTTCAATTACGGTTCTATTCCTTCTCTCAGCAACTCTATTTTACAATGGAGTACGCGCGATGAAAACTCATGAAAGATACCTTGACTTCCACATAATTCTTTCATGATACAAGACTCAAATTCTGTCTCGTAGTCACTTCTTATTTTGACCACAGAGCAGTTCAATTCGTTCTGAATGTGTTGTACAAAATTTGTGAATGTGTTGAAGTTGTCTAACTTGTCTTTCAAAAAGAACACCAAAGTAAAACACGAGTAGTCATCAACAATTACTAACGTATAGATCTTACCACCTAAACTGTGAATATGCATATGACCGAATAAGTCCATATGAAGTAAGTATAAAATTCATGAAGAATACTTTTCAGCAATCCCCGTGAAGGTAGCCCTTGTCTGCTTACCCATTTTGCATGAGTGACACGGACGCACTTTAAGGCACTTAATGCTGGGGGAATCTCGCACTAAGTTGTGAGAAAATAGCATATTTATAGTTTTGAAATTAATATGTGCTAATCTATTGTGGCATTGGTCACAAAGAGACACACTACCTTTTGCAAGAAAACATACTGGTGTAGAATTGTCTAAACAAAGAAAATTTAAACTGAAAATATTTCTTCTCCGAGTGCCTGTTAAAGCCGTCTCCAAATTTGTAGACAATTTTATCAAACACTTGCCTTGTAGAACTCAACGATTTAGTCTTTATCACATAACTGACTTATGTTGATAAGATTATGGTGTAATCCTTCAACATAAGCCACGCCTGTGAAAGAGATTACTCTGTTGGAGATTATACCGTAGACTTTATTAGTACTCTGGTCTGACCGTCCAAAGTTGACTTTTGGTCCGTCTTTGTCTCAGGTGAAATCAAACAACATGCATCTTGTCTCGATCATATGTCGAGAGCATCCGCTGTCTAAATACCAGATAGGATTTTTGTTGGCCTTTGAACATACCTGCAATCATAAATCATTTTACCTTTGGAACCCAAACGTATTTGGCTCCTTGTTTCCTGGTCAGCTTAACACCACTAGGAACATTAACTATGTGTGTGGTCGGCATCGCATGGTTAACTTGTGGAGTTACAGAATTAGCAGGGTTAAACCAACAATCTATGCTAAAATGACGAATTTTGCCGCAACACCTACAATCAAACCTATTGTACCTTCTCTTGCACTCAAGCTTTACCTTTTGAACGTGAGGTCTAGCAGGTGCAACATACTTAGAGGTGGAAGCCTCGTGATTACATCATACACAGGGATTCTCCCTTTCCTTTGCCTTAGGTACAAAATTTTTGGCTTTTGGTGCCCTCTTATGGTTATGTCCATGAATATAAGGACCATAACACTTGAGTTCTATCTCTTAATACAGTGCTTTAAAAACACCGACACCATAGTCTCGCAGTCGGGTTCATCCCAAGTATCACTTCTTGGGCTCTACATAGGTAGGCCTAGCAAGTTGACCGTAGGATGACTCATGGTCAAACTTGTTCGTCAGAAATATTACTTTTCTAAATGAGGGTTGACCTAGAGTTTCCTTCCCCTTTTCCTTGGCACTGACTTTCTTGGCAGCCTTAACCTTTAAAATTATGCGGCCAAGACCACTACCCTTCTTCGGAGCTGAGAACTCATCAATGAGAGGGAGAACAGTCTTCGGCTTGGAGAAACTCTCAACAAGTTTCTCTCCAGCGAAAGCTTTTCTTCCAGCACATCAAGATATTTCTCTTTTAGACTTAATATTTCAGCGAATCTTTTCAGTTCGACTTACAAGGAGTGAACTTCACTTCTGATAGGAGTAAATTCTGCAATTTCCTCCCTCAGGTTTGATTCCACTGCCTTGAGAGAATCAATCTCTTTTGCTTGCTTTTTGACTAACGTTCAGCATCTGTCAAAAGCCTTAAAAAGGTTCTCATCCTGAACCATTAACTCAGACTCGATCATGAAAGTCCACCTAGTGTCAACTATGTTCACCTATGGGGGGGGGGGAATAAGTGACGTGCGGCGTTTTTGTGGAATTTAATATTGTACCTGCACAAGAAAATAAAACGGCACAGCACACAGAATACACAAGCAATTTATAGTGGTTCCCCGACTTGGGTACATCCACTTTCCCCCTTCAACCTATCTCCCAATAAGGGACGACTCGGTCTCTTCTCCAACAGGATTGAAATCCAATCCCTGCACTATCGGAACGAACCCTTCCACACGTACGAGTCAACACTCCCACAAAACGGGTTGCACTCAACCCTTACAACTAGGAACCAATGTTCCTTTACAACAAGAATAAAATAGAATGTACAAGAAATACAAACTATGTTTGGAGACTACGGTGTCCCTCTTCGTTGATGACGTGTTCTTGAAGTCCACGAAGAGTCCTCAACCCTAGATCTCTCTTGGAGTGAATCTCCCCGGAACCGGTGGTGGCAAGATGGGCGGCGGCTAGGTTCATGGGATCGGCGGCAACAACGATGTGCGGCTGCTGTTCTCTGGAGATCCAAACTTCGTAGCGAAGCTAACTAGGTCTACCAACGGTCACTCTAGGATCGGTCGTCTCGATCGATTCGGACGGGGAAGTTTTTCCCGATCAACAAATCGAGAGACAAGGGATCTCTGGATAGACGCGTGAGACTCTAATCTTGGCTAAGCTTCTGTCGCCGGAAGATCACGAAGAAATCACGATCAAGAGCGGCGACTAACTTGTGCGAGCGACGACGGCAGCGGCGGAGCGGTTTCGCGATTTTAGGTCAAGATCGTCACTCGGCTTCTTTCTGTGTGTCTCTTACTGTTCAAAAATACGTGTATATTTATACTCAAGTATACACCTAAATGACCGTTGTGGGTCCCACCTGAAGGAAACCCTAGTTCCGGTTCAACACAGTCCCAGCGGCAGAATCCGGTCCAGCAGCTTTCAGAAAAATTGCCAAGTCAAAATCGGCGAGAATAACTTGTGATTCTCGTCGAATCGTCGAGAATCAAGGGTGATTCTCGACGATTCAGCGAGAATCAAGGGTGATTCTCGACGATTCGGCGAGAATCACAAAGTGATTCTCGACGATTCGTCGAGAATCACAAGGGGATTCTCGTCAAATTTGCCTTGATTGCACGCTGATATAGCCGGCGAGAATCAGCCAGTGATTCTCGACGAATCGGCGAGAATCACTTGGTGATTCTCGTCGATTCTTACTTAGATGATTTTTCGTCTTACGCCTCTAAGCTGCTCTTTGACTCGTCCTTGCTCCTTGTCTGATCTTGCATAAACACGGCCCTGTACTTGAAAGTAAGTGCACTCCAATAGAGAGAGTACACGTAGGCCAACACACTGATCTGCTCAACGAGGGATTACGTCGTGCAGACCCGTGTATATTGACCTACTGCACCCTGACATTGGTGTGCACTTAGCGTGGAATGACTGCAAGCACAACTTGAAATATTTTGTCAAATACATTGTCTATTTACCTTAGCTTGTCCAGGGGCTTCTTCAAATCAGGTACGTTGTGGATACAATACCCAACAATCTCCCCCTATTTGAAGAAGCCTAAACCCTACAAGCTAAGCTGAATAGAGCATATGGGAATGAAAATCATAAATTTGAAATTGAGTGGAGTGAGGTATTCATTACCGATACCAATTTCGGGCGAGCAAACTTTGGAGCCACCTTAGCCTTAGCCGAGAGGGTAATCTCCCCCTTTTCGGCTTCTGCAAATCTGGGTCTGTAGCATATGACCCCTTGCTCCCCCTCAGTTCGTGCATCTGTGCTCACACTTGAGTCCCTTACTCCCCCTCATTTCTTGCACGAGCCTGGAGCTTCTGTAGTCTTCATTGCTCATAGTTTAGCATTCCCAATTCAGTTTTGAAGAAACTGAACTTGGCTTCGTCTAAGGGCTTTGTGAATATATCTGCAATCTGCTTGTCCGTGGGGACATAACAGAGAGAGATGTCCGTGTTCTCCACGTGCTCCCGAATAAAGTGGTAGCGCACTTCAATATGCTTCATTCTGCTGTGCGATACCGGATTGTTGGCAATCACAATAGCACTGGAGGAGTCGCAGTACATCGGCACTTCCTTGAACTGAAGGTCGTAGTCGGCTAACTGGTTTCTGATCCATAGGAGTTGTGCGCAACAACTGCCAGCCGAGATGTACTCAGACTCTGCTGTGGAGGTAGCTACACAATTCTACTTCTTGCTGTTCCACGAGATAAGCCTTCTTCTGAGGAATTGACACATCCCGGAGGTGCTTTTCCTGTCATCCCTACTCCCTGCAAAATCAGCATCTGAAAAGCCTATTAGCTCGACATCATTGTTTCTCGGGTACCACAAGCCAAGATTGGGAGTACCTTTAAGGTATCTTAGAATTCGCTTTGCAGCGACATAGTGAGATTCCTTAGTGTTCACCTGATACCGGGCACAGATACATGTGGAGAACATAATATCCGGTCTACTGGCAGTAAGGTAGAGTAGGGATCCAATGATGCTTCTGTATTTGGTTTCATCGAAAGGTTTACCTTTCTCATCCTTATCCAGAGACATAGTGGATCCCATTGGAGTCCTCATAGAGATTGCATTCTCCATGCCGAATTTCTTAAGGAGTTCATTTGTGAACTTCATCTGAGAGATGAAGATTCCATCCTCAGACTGTTTCACTTGAAGTCCCAAGAAATACTTAAGCTCTCCCATACTGCTCATTTCAAACTTTCCTTGCATAAGTTTAGAAAACTTTTGCAAAGATTGTTGTCCGTTGAGCTGAATATAATGTCATCGACATAGATTTGCACCAGCAAAATCTTGTCTTTGACTTCCCTGAGAAACAATGTCTTATCTATTTTACCTCTAGAGAACTTGTTCTCAAGAAGAAAACTAGATAAAGTCTCATACCAAGCTCGCGGAGCTTGTTTTAAACCATATAAAGCTTTATTAAGAAAATAAACATGATTGGGATAAGTAGGATTGACAAAACCTGGGGGTTGAGCAACGTATACTTCCTCTTTCAGGTCTCCATTCAAGAATGCTGATTTCACATCCATTTGATAGACTGTGAATCCTTTGTGCGAAGCATACGCCAGGAACAATCTGATTGCCTCGAGCCTTGCTACCGGTGCAAAGGTCTGGTCGAAGTCAATCCCCTCCTCCTGTCTGTAACCTTGAGCCACCAGCCTGGCCTTGTTCTTTATGATGACACCATGTTCATCCAGTTTGTTTCTGAAGATCCACTTGGTGCCAATCACATTCTGCTTGTGTGGTCTGGGAACCAGCATCCAAACGTTGCATCGTTCGAATTGATGTAGTTCATCTTGCATGGCCAAAATCCATGCTGTGTCTTTGTTCGCCTCGTCGAACTTCTTTGGCTCAACCTGTGACAGGAAGCTAAGATGCAAAACTTCGTTAATAGTACCTCTTCGAGTTCTGACACCGACACGAGGATCTCCGATGATTTGATCTCTAGGATGATCCCTCACGTGCCGGAGCTCTAGAAGTCTGGCGTCTAGAGCTTCGACTACTTCTTGGGCTTCTCCTTCTTCTAAGGGATTTGTTCCATTTTGATCTTCAACATTCCCAGATGACGTGGAGGTGGAAACTTTGACGTACTTAGGAGTTTCATCTTTAGCGGTCTCATTGAGATCCAGCTGTTCAAGTCGTGCACCTGCATCTTCAAGAATTTCACTGGAAGAATTGCTGTTAAGCAAACTTCCTTCATCAAATACAACATTAATTGATTCTTCTACCACTAGGGTTTTCTTATTGAAGACCCTATATGCCCGACTGTGGGAACTATAGCCCATGAATATGCCTTCGAAGCATTTTTCACCAAATTTAGTACGCGGGTACTTCACATTATTCAGTACATAGCATCTACATCCAAAGATCCTCAAGTAGGACATGGTTGGTTTCCTGCCTTTCAGTAGCTCGTAAGGCATCTTACGATGATGCTTGTTGATCAATGCTCGATTTTGTACATGACAAGCTGTGTTGACAGCCTCTACCCAGAAGTATTCTGGGAGAGAAGCGTCTTTCAGCATTGTCGTGCAGGCTTCAATGAGAGTTCTATTTCTCCTATCCGCAACTCCATTTTGCTGAGGAGTGCGCGGGGAGGAAAACTCATGAAAGATACCTTGTTCTTCACAAAACTCTGTCATAGCACCAGATTCGAATTCTGTTCCATGGTCACTTCTGATTTTGACCACTGGGCAGTAAATTCGTTCTGAACCTGCTTGACAAAACTAGTGAAGATGTCAAACGTATCCGACTTTCGTTTTAAGAAGAACACCCATGTAAACCGAGAATGATCATCAACTATCACTAGCGTATAGGAATTGCCTCCCAAGCTATGAACTTGCATTAGACCAAACAAGTCCATATGTAGAAGGTAAAGACATCGGGAAGAGTCTTTGTGTGCAATGCTCTTAAAGGTAGCCCGAGTCTGTTTGCCCATCTGGCATGCAGGACAGGGGCTATCTTTGATGCACTTCATAACGGGAGCATCCCTTACTAAGTTTTTAGAAAACAGCATACTAATTGTTTTGAAATTAATATGTGCCAATCTCTTGTGACATTGTTCACAAAGAGATGCACTGCCTGTTGCCACAAGGCATACGGGGGTAGATGAATCTAAACTGAGAAAATCTAAGCAGAAGATATTTCTGCTCCTAATGCCCGATAATACCGTCTCAGAAGAGATACGTGAAATTATCAGACATTTATCCTTGCAGAACTTAACGTCATAACCTTTGTCACATAACTGACTTACACTGATCAGGTTATGGTTTAACCCTTCAACATAAGCCACGTCGGTGATACAGATCATGCCTGGAGCTTCTGTAGTCTTCATTGCTCATAAGGTGCCTTGAAGGCACTCTCACCGAAGTTCCGGGGAAAGGTCCAACCGTCATATCGGCTCTTTGGCTTTGCAACCGAGGGCCGGAAATGATGGCCAAATGTTGATTCAAAGTCATGTTGGTTGCAAGGAAAGCCAGGCTTTCTGAACGCAATAGGACTGAGTGGTGCCTTTCCCTTTTCATCAGCAGAGGCCTTCTTGGCAGCCTTATTCTTCCTCTGGTTCCTGTTTCTTCTGGATGAGGAACCAGATACCCCTACATGCCCCAAGCCAGCTCCTTTGGCCTGAGCAGAGAAGGTATCAACTACTGGAAGAAAAGTTTTTGGCATAGAGAAGCTCTTGACGATCTTCCTTTCTGCCGCAAGTTGTTCTTCCAACTTGTCGACTTCCTCCTTCTTAAGATCAAGGAGCTTAAGAGACTCGGAGTGCTTTGAAGTCAGGTCAAGGTGCTCCTATCGGAGAGAAATCAAACTGGTGACCTCTTCCCTTAGGGAAACACACTCACCCTTAAGGAATTTTACTTCCTTTTTCTCAGCCTTCAATCTCTTACGACACTCCTCGAAAGTGTTGAGCAGAAGCTCATACTTCTCGAGGAGCTCAGCTTCACGAGCCGATAGGCTATCCTCAGGTTCATCATCCTGAGACTTAGGATCAGAGTCAGAGTCGGAGAGTGGGGTGTGAGATTTTACCTTCCCAGTAAATGGGGGACATTCTCCTTCTTAGTCGGAGCGACCCACCAGCCCGAAGTAGGCTTCCTCATCATCACTGGAGTCTGAGGAATCAGAATCACTCAGTGTCTTGGGCCTTTTGGCGATGTAGCTCCGCTCTTTCTTCTTATCTCTAGAGGATTTGAGCTCCTCACCTTTCCCTTTTTCTCTCTTGCCTTGGTAGCAGTCGGCCACGATGTGTCCTGGCTTATTGCATCCAAAGCAAATAATGTCAGAAGAGCGATGTTTGTTCGGTTTAGATGCATACCTGTCAGAAGAATAATTTTTCTTCTGATGCCTGGAGGAGGAGCCGTCTTTCTTTCTTCGATTCCTCATCTTGAGGAACTTCTTGAACTCTCGGGTGATGAGGGAGAAATCCTCCTCCGACAGCTCTGAGCTGGAGGAGCATGGCTCGGAGTCCTCCTCCTCATCCTTATTCCTGGCACGGTATGAAACCGGACCCTTGCCTTTTCTGGAGTGACTGGCTTTTAGAGCCACAGTCTTTTCTTTGGCTGTAGCCTTCTCTGCTTCTTCCTCTGCTTTCCTGGTGTTCAGTTGAAGCTCATAGGACATTAGCTTCCCAAACAGAATTTGCGGGTCTGTTTCAGCTATTCTGCCAAACTCTCGGATGGCGCAGATCTTTGTGTCCCATTCCTTAGTAAGGGACCTAAGGAATTTATCATTGAGTTCACCATTAGTGAACACTCTTCCGTATCCTTTGAGGGCATTGACAATCTTGAGGAAGTTCTCGTAGGTGACTCCGATCTCTTCCTTAGGCCCTTGTCTGAAGGCCTCATATTTTTGGTTCAGGAGGGATCTCCGATCATCCCTCACTTCATCATCCCCTCCATCAGGATGATCAGGCCATGCCAGATCTCCTGTGCTGTCCTGCAGTTGCAGAAGTTCTGCATCATTGAGTCATCAACAGCATTGACCAGAATGTTCTGTGCCTTCTTGTCAAGTCCCACTAGCACCATCTCGTCCTTGTCCATTTCAGAAAGTTTCTTCGGCACTTTCTTGGTAGGATCAATGGTGGAGACCTTAGTGGGGACATAAGGTCCCTCCTCCACGATCATGAAGAGTCTAGGATCAACTGCCTCCATGTAGATTCTGATCCTTTCCTTCCAGATAGGAAAGTTGAGCCTGGTGCACACGGGGGGGGGGGGGGGGAATAGGTGACGTGCAGCGTTTTTGTGGAATTTGATATTGTACCTGCACAAGGAAATAAAACGGCACAGCACACAGAATACACAAGCAATTTATAGTGGTTCCCCGACTTGGGTACATCCACTTTCCCCATTCGACCTATCTCCCAACAAGGGACGACTCGGTCTCTTCTCCAATAGGATTGAAATCAAATCCCTGCACTATCGGAAGGAACCCTTCCACACGTAGGAGTCAACACTCCCACAGAACGGGTTGCACTCAACCCTTACAACTAGGAACCAATGTTCCTTTACAACAAGAATAAAATAGAATGTACAAGAAATACAAACTACGTTTGGAGACTACGGTGTCCCTCTTCGTTGACGACGTGTTCTTGAAGTCCGCGAAGAGTCCTCAACCCTAGATCTCTCTTGGAGTGAATCTCCCCGGAACCGGCGGCGGCAAGATGGGCGGCGGCTAGGTTCACGGGATCGGTGGCAACAACGATGTGCGGCTGCTGTTCTCTGGAGATCCAAACTTCGTAGCGAAGCCAACTAGGTCTACCAACGGTCACTCTAGGATCGGTCGTCTCGATCGATTCGGACGGGGAAGTTTTTCCCGATCAACAAATCGAGAGACAAGGTATCTATGGATAGACGCGTGAGACTCTAAGCTTGGCTAAGCTTCTGTCGCCGGATGATCACGAAGAAATCACGATCAAGAGCGGCGGCTAACTTGTGCGAGCGACGACGGTAGCGGCGGAGCGGTTTCGCGATTTTAGGTCACGATCGTCGCTCGGCTTCTTTCTGTGTGTCCCTTACTGTTCAAAAATACGTGTATATTTATACTCAAGTATACACCTAAATGACCGTTGTGGGTCCCACCTGAAGGAAACCCTAGTTCCGGTTCAACACAGTCACAGCGGCAGAATCCGGTCCAGCAGCTTTCAGAAAAATTGCCAAGTCAAAATCGGCGAGAATCACCTGTGATTCTCGTCGAATCGTCGAGAATCAAGGGTGATTCTCGACGATTCGGCGAGAATCACAAAGTGATTCTCGACGATTCGTCGAGAATCACAAGGGGATTCTCGTCGAATTTGCCTTGATTGCACGCTGATATAGCCGGCGAGAATCAGCCAGTGATTCTCGCCGAATCGGCGAGAATCACTTGGTGATTCTCGTCGATTCTTACTTAGATGATTTTTCGTCTTACGCCTCTGAGCTGCTCTTTGACTCGTCCTTGCTCCTTGTCTGCTCTTGCATAAACACGGCCCTGTACTTGAAAGTAAGTGCACTCCAATAGAGAGAGTACACGTAGGCCAACACACTGATCTGCTCAACGAGGGATTACGTCGTGCAGACCCGTGTATATTGACCTACTGCACCCTGACATTGGTGTGCACTTAGCGTGGAATGACTGCAAGCACAACTTGAAATATTTTGTCAAATACATTGTCTATTTACCTTAGCTTGTCCAGGGGCTTCTTCAAATCAGGTACGATGTGGATACAATACCCAACAGACCACTTCAGAAGAATATCCTTATTGACCATTAGTGGATGTTTCCTTTTCCGAGAGTATAGTGTGCGAGTTTACCTTCCCTTGATACTCTGAGTCACCAACTTCCTCATCTGATTGCGCCATGAGCCCGAAGTAGGCTTCCTCATTCTTTGAGTTTGACTCACTTGAGTCACTGTCACTGAGAGTTTTTTACTTCTTGGTGGCAAAGCTCTTTTCTTCTTTTATCTTGCCTTTGAAGAATCTTTTCTCCTCTTTCTTGGAGCCCTCCATCTTCTTGAATGGACATTCAACAATCATGTGACCTGTCTTATTGCAACAATAACACACAACGTCAGAGGAAAAATGTTTGTTCTATTTTGATTTATGCATGTCCTCGATTGTAGCTTCTTCTAGAATGGTCACCATTACGATGGGATTTCTTGAAGTAAGTTGAGGATGACTGATTTCTCATCTTTATCCTTTTGCTGAGTAGTTTCTTGAACGTCTTAGATATGAGAGAAAACTCTCCACCTGATAGCTCAGATACGTATGTGCTATGCTCCAAGTCTTCTGGGGTGTTCGGAGCACGAGTTCTAACTGGAGAAACAGCTTTGGACTTCCTTGAACCTTCAGCTTTTAGGGCCACCGACTTCTCTTTGCTGGAAGTCCGGCTGTTTTACTCTTCCCTCTGTCTGGTGTTCATTTGTAATTCGTAGGAGTGCAATTTCGCAAAAAGGTTCTGAGTGTCAGTCTTAGGTAACTTTTCAAACTCCCTGATGACAACCAATTTATTGTCCCATTCATTTGTCAGGGATCTGAGAAACTTGTCATTTAGTTTTCCATTGGTGAAACTATGACCATAGTTCCGAGTCCATTTACTATCTTAAAGAACTTCTCGAAGTTGTCAGTAATACTATCATTTGATCCTTGCTTGAATGCTTCGTATTCCTGATTCAACAACGATCTACGGTCATCTCTGACTTCTTCTGTCCCTTCCATCAGTACAACTAGGCAGTCCCACATTTCTTTGGTAGATTCACAGTGGAATAGATTATGATGCATTGAGTCATCCACTTCACATGCAATGATGTTCTTTGCCTTCTTATTAAGAGAGACTAAGGCAATTTCTTCCTTAGTCAAGTCCATCATATTTTTGGGGATCATGACTATAAGATTCAAAGCTGATGGTTGAATAGGTATGTGGGGTACTTCTTCCACAATATGAAAAATTCTGGGATGAATAACTTCCATGAAGAACCTTACTCATTCTTTCCACATGGGAAATTTTTCCTTTGTTCACACTGGTAGCTTCATAAAAGACATGTCTTTGCTTCTGTCCATGTTGACTAGACGAAATCTCTTGACGCGAGAACAGGGATCTTGTTCAAGGTGTTAACCTTATATCGAACAAAATGCCCCTCTGATAGTAATTGAAAGTATCTAGCATCTACCTAAATCACCTAGAGGCGGGTGAATAGGTGATGTTTGTGTCTTTTCGCGAAATAAAAATCACTTTAAAAATCAAGAACACAAACACATCGATTTATAGTGGTTCCCCGAGTTGGGTATGTCCACTTTCCCGCCTTGCCTATCAACCACGAAGGGCTAGATTCGGCTACTTCACCAAAATGAGATTTCCACAATCTTACACCTCGGAGCCGCAACTCCTACAACTCATAGACGATGCTCCTACCACTCGATCCACAACAGAAACTACAAACTAGATCCACAAATAGATCTACAAATTCGACCCACAAATGGATCTACAAACTCGATCCACAAACGGATCTATAAACTTGGAGAAAAATTTCCTACAATATGTAAAAGAACATTACAACAATATTACACAAGATCTGAAAACTTCAGTCCGTCATTCTTTGAAAATAATGGATCTTGAAATCGCTTGGATAACACGGATGAATCAGAAATCTTTGAGAACCTTGAATCTTCAAACTTCAATAAAATAGATCTGGAGAGGTACAGATCTTTATATGGTAGCAATCCAAACGTAAAGGTCGATGAAGATGAATAGTGCACTGTAGTCAGCGACCGATCGGGAGTATTCAAGAAAACACTGTAGGTTGGTGGCGGACATGATCGGTTTCTGATTTTGGAGGTTTTTCAAGGTTTGAAATGAGAGCTAAATCGTGATTAGGTTGAAAGGAAATGTCCCCTAGGTATTTATAGAGATATCCCTTCCAACGGTACAAAGAAAATTTCCTAAAATGAAATCAGGAAGCTACTGTGGATGGCCGACCGAAAGCCCGAAACAGTTGTTTGAAAATTTCGGAAAAACGCCATATGTCAAATTCATCGAGTATCGCCGAGTATCATTAGTATACTCGCTGAATGGGTCTATGATATGCGATGAGTTAGAAATAGTCAAATCAGCTCAGACCGGCAATACACTCAATGCCAAAGCGGAGAATCATACTCGACAAATTCATCGAGTATCAGCTGGTATTCTTGACAAATTCGTCGGGTATCGGCTGAATGACTCAACTCCCTCGATGTCATGACAAGAAATATTCGACGAATGAGACTTAGAAAAATCTAGAGAAGTAGTGGCGAATGGACTCGATGAATTCGGCGTGTATCGCCTAGTATATTCGATAAATTCGTCGAGTATCATTAGATACATTTGACAAATTCGACGATTAAACACGATGATACTCGACGAATGTTACTTGGAGGATTTTCCAATTATCAGAGAATTTTCCCTAAGTACAAATGGTGAATTTGGCGAGTGTTGATAGGGATATATGAAGAATTCAACGTGTATTCCTAGCCATACTCGACGAATTTTACTTAGGCAAATTCCTGTCCTTCTGAATCCAAGCATTGGTCCTTCCTTGATCCTTCTCCTATACTTGGGATAGAAGTACACCCCAATAAAGAGATTACATGTGAGTCAACACATTGGCCTACACAATGAGGGATTACATTATTGTTGAAGCTAGTAACCCGACTTCACCTAGAGTTCGAATCTGAAGTTGCAGCTCACACCAACTCTTCTCGAACCTCCCTCTTGACGTGAATCCTGGAACTAGAAACAGACCGTGGGCTTCAGCTTGGAGGTCCCACCTCTTACTTGGAAGAATTAGAAGTTCTTCCCCTACCTAGAGATTACTGAGCTAGGTGCCTTGGAGGAAGAAGATAGCAAGGGTTCAACCACCATTTCAAGGCACCTCATCAGTCTATTTATAGGTCTCTGAGTTTGATCTACTAATAACCAAACTGAACCGACCTACAATTACCAGAATACCCTATGCTGGGTCTGCCAACAGCCAAACTCCACTGTTCTAAAGGGTTATACGCATACCACAAATGGCAAAATGGTAAAATTACCTAGGGTAAAACAGTAAAATCCCATCTTGGGGGGTAAGAAGGTAAGAACACCTTTTCCTCAAGTGGTGAGTGAGAAAATAACTGGCGGGGGAGACGAGCCTACCTACCCGTCACGTGAGTCCACCACCTTATAAGAGGCATCTCACCACAAAATTCCAGCACGCGCCGCGTGGGACGTCTTGCCTGCTCCGCTGCTCCCGTCTCGGCAATTATATTCTGCCTCTTTAAAGTACCAGCGAGTTGACACTATGGTCCTACTCGCCCCTACTGTCATATCTCCCCTCTCCCCCTAACTCAGCACTCCTCCTTGAGTTGCCTCCCACGAGCTCGAGGTTGTACACAATCCCCGCTCTTTTCAAATTTGCCTCAAACTCGGAAAGAAAGTCCAACTGAGGCTCGCGGCGTTGAAATTCATTTATGAGAGAATTTTTTGCGGGGCCCTCCTCTGGGTCCTATAAAAATGTGACACTTATCACATCCCGGAGATTGCCCCCTCTCTCATTTCCTCATCTCTTCTACGATCAACAAGTTTCATAGTAAGAGTTTCCACGAACGTCTCACGATGGTGCGTAAGCAAAACAAGGCTAATGTGGCTGCTCTAGCCCCAGTTTTGGTTCGTACCCCCACTCCTCTACCTTCGTTGTCTCGCCTGAAGAAGTCAAAAACCGCTGATCCCCCTTCTTGGCCGATGCGTCTACTCAAGCATCCTTGGGAGTCAATGCACCACTCTCGGCATCCTCTGGAGAGAGACATGTGATTCTTGACTCCTCCATTCGCCTCTATCTTTCACTTTTTCTTTTATCGTCTCTCCTATTGACTTCGTGCTTTTTTTGGGAAATCTCGCCTATTCCCCCCAGCCTACAAATCCACCTGATGTCACCGACAAGCATTATCAAGACTCTGACTCACCTCAGCGATTCACTCCCCCCTACTATGAAGAATGACGACCTCTCGGGATTTGCGGGTGATGCGTGTAATACGGCAAGCGCACCGGTCGCACAAGTAATAAAGTTTTGGGAATAAATCCCCAAGTGTCGGTCTCTTGAGGAATGCAATTAGCGTAGAACGGCAACAGTACCGAGAATATCGTTATGAGAGTTAAAAATAGAACAAAAAGGAAATAGCGGACTAGGGAGATTGTGGATGTTTGATCTACTGAACTAGTAAAAGCTATGCGGGTTGAAGGCACCGCTTCGCAAGGTGAAGAGGGTTTGTCGGCCGCGATACCGAACTTCAGTTGGGCGAGTGGAAGGGAAGCTAATGGATTGCAGCGTTCTTGTGTGGATTGCAATCGGACTATGCACAGGAATGAAGTGGATGTGGGGTGAGCGAGGCGCATTCACAAACAAGGCTCACAAGCATAAGAAGAAACTAACATTCCATTATATATAAAGTAAACTTGATGTTCAGGGATGGAAATGTTCATTACACTGCTCAAAACATTCATAACACAGAGGAAGGGGAAGAGGAGTAAACCAAAAGAGAATGAAGATCCACCGCGGGTCGTGGCCGGAGTAGCGAGTTGTCAATCCGCTTCCGGGCTCAGTCCAAGGAGGCTTCCGGTACTAACGATCTGTCACCTCGAAGGCCTTTAAGTCCGTTCTCTAGGTTATCTACTTCACCAACTCTGCAGGAAAGCTTGGAGTTTAAGTAATCAATGGCCGAGGGCTTCGACGAAGTGTTGAAAAGCTTCGGAGTAGTTAGAAATGGCTTCCCGACGAAGGTGGAAGTGATGGAGCAGCTGGAGAAGTGAAAAGGCGATTCCCGCGCACTCTCCGATCGCAGCAAATGACAGGCGTTGACCTAAAACATGGAGCAGGGCCTTATATACGGAGGCAGCAAAAGCAGTGCGCACGATCAGTGGCGCACGATACGTGGTCGTGCGCACTGTAGGTCGATGATTGTGCGGCTTTTCCAAATAAACCTGCAACCTGGACAAGAAGCATGAGCATAAAAGCGCACGAGCAGTGGCGCACGACCAGTGGTCGTGCGCACTATGGCCAGTGCTCGTGCGATTACCGAGACAGGGTTATGAAAAAGGGGGTGTAATGCGCACGAACAGTGGCGCACGACCAGTGGTCGTGCGCAGTAAGTCCAGTGGTCGTGCGCAGTATTCCTGCATCGTCGGAGTCTCCCGAGCAGTTCCGGAGCACGCACACGACCATTGTACCAGCAGAAGGGGCAGAAAGGCCACCAGAACGTGCACACCACATCCCCGAGATAGGGCTAAAGAATAACAACAAAATGGAAACACAGAAAGCACACAGAAGCGGGCCTACAGTGCACTTAATCGTGAAATAGGTACATAAGCACAAATAAGCAATAAAGGCTCTCAAGTGTAGTGCTAAGATGATAAAACTAACCCAGATGAGACCAAAAATCAGTGAAAATGTGGACTCATCACACCCCCAGACTTAACCATTTGCACGTCCCGAGCAAATCATTACTCCATGGACTCGAAGATAGCTAACTGGCTCAGAAACTTCAAAAAGAAGTAAGACGAGAAATCAAATAGATCATGAGTATAGAAGATATAATAGAAAAACTTTTTAATTATACAACGTAGTTTAAAATATTCGACAGACGTAAATAAATATTGTAATTGCTCAAAATTAGAATTCTGGAGAATCGTGCGATCATGTGCAGGAAGAAACTAGGCAGGCCACTAAGGTGAGCATTGCCAAAGTTCGGGACTCAGGATCACCTCCAAAGGAATCCACCAATGTCGGGGACCATACGCTTGTACGTTCACACTCTCTCCACGGCGCGGGTTAGACTCAAGCGTGAATCAGTAGGACTTGTAGGAGGAAATGGGGCTTAGGCGACGGCTTGGTGGTCAAAGATAAACATGAAGGCTCTATGCAACCAAAGCGAGCGAAAACAACCCAAACCAAAACAGCCACTTAGAAAAGAATGGGGCACACGCCCCCAGACTTAGCTTGAAATCCGGGTGTGAACACGGCTGAACCCGACCAAATTCAATAAAGAGGATGGGGATCAAAATCTCAAAGCAATTCTTTCATAAATATATATATATATATATATTTCTATTGCGCGAATCAGCTTTTTATTTTGGTAAACTATTGTTTTCTTTTCTGCGCTAGCAATCCCCAAACGAAGCAATCCAAACGAGAATAAAATCAGCACCCCCAAAAACAATGTCCACTAATCACAACCTCGGCAAAACAGAAAATACAAATCAGCTCAAGCATTTGATTGCGAAGGTGGGTTTAGCTTCAGGCCTTGGTGAAAGTGAGTGGAGCTGGATCAAAGGAAGGGTAGACACAAATTTGGCATGCAATGGTTAACAGGTAGGAATGGCTAAACAAGGCTCAAACTAGCCAAAAAGAAGGCCTACGTCATGCTCACGCTTAACTAACCGCACCAATGCTTCGAGAGTAGCCTAGGGCAAGTTCTTAGCCACCGAGAAAGATGATCCTTCCCCCCGACTCGAGCAATACGAGTCTAGTGGAGGCTACACACATTCCTACACTATCGTTCGATTATCCCAGATTCAGATTTTGAGCAGTACAAACAATATTTACGTGAGCAGAAAAGAATAAATCTACGAGCATAAAGAAAAATTAGTTCCATCCTAACTCTACACAAACCATGAGTATTCGATTAGGAGCACCGCATGAGTTTCGAACTACTCAATCCTGAAATCCTAAGCCAGTACCACTATTTTTATGTTTACACAAAAGCAATAAATTTAACTCGGGTTGTGCGCGTGGGTAAGAGCGCACTCGTGTGGGTGATTCAGTGTGTGCAATAAAAAACAAGAAATAAGTAAATAAGAAACTGGAATGCAACAGAAAGTGCGGTGTAGTGACCACATGCATACTTCCCCCAGACTAAAGTTGACAACGAGTAAAAATCAGCATTCCAAATAGGATAAATAGCTCGGGTAGGAAGTACCTATGCTCAAAATTGAGCATACCAGTCGTGCAATGAGATGTCCAAGTGCGGCCAAGTTGTCGCGCCTCAAATATTCCTGCACCTGCAATTAAAGGATGCAAGACAAACAAAATCTGGACATATATATATATATATATATATATATATATATATATATATATATATATATATATATATATATATATATATATATATATATATATATATATATATATATATATATATGAAGAAATAAACCGAACTCAAAACACAGCATAAGACCGAACGGTCCAACTTGGGTTGTCTCCCGAAAGCCCTTTTGTTTACCGTCCTTAAGGTGGACCAAATACCTGTATTAACAGTTCAAATAGAATGTTCGATACATAAAAAAAAAGAAAAGACAACAGTCGGCTCCCAGATGGGCGCTCACAAAAATATAGTAGCTGTCTTGCTCAGAAAATATAAACAATAGAAAAGAAACAAAAGGCTGGTAGACTAGCTCTGTGGTGAGTTCCACTCACTCCCCCTCACTATCACTGTCGTGAATCTCGATGGGTGACGGACGTGGACCAGGTGCTGATGGGGCGACGCGAGTGGGCGGTGGTTGAATGTTCATCCCGCCTCGCACTGCTTGCTGATAAATAAAATCCTGCATCCAAAACTGGGAAGCTTCCAGATCAGCAAGGCGCTCGGATAAATATGGGACACCCCTCTCTTGAACTGAGCTGGACTGGCGGCTAGATTGCCCCTCATGCTTTATGGGTGTCCTCAGTTATTTTTGACTCTGCTGCGGTGGCACTCCCGCACTCCGCCTACCCATAGCGGAAGATTCACCCGGCTCTCCTTCATCTTCCCCTTCATCTCTACCCGTAGGCGCATCATCGGGGATGCAGACAATAAACTGCCGACCACCTTTTCTCCCTACCACACGTAGCAAATGGCAACTCACCAGGTTGGCCCTGGAGATCATGGATGGGGCAGTGACCTGCACCATCGGAGGTAGCTGACTCCAAACTCTCAAACTTTTGGCAATGCGGGTAATGTAGTAAGCACCCCCGATCGCGGCCGCGAGACCATAAGTGGCCTCGTGGTGGAAGAAATAGGCCATCATATACCCCAAATGGAGGGGGTACTGCTGCTGCATGCTAGATAAGGAGATCAAATCCTGCCACCCCACCACATTCTTGCTCAGGGCCCTAGCGGTGAGTGAATGACTAAGCAAATGCTGCATAAACCTGAGAGCGGGGGTGACAATTTTTATTGACTTGGCACGGCGGGCTACGTACTCCTCGTGCCAACCGGTCAGAGAATTCCAAGCGGACCGCAGAGTCACACCCTCTAGAAAATCAATGCACAATACGGGGAAATTAATCTGGGATGCCTCTGCCTCGGAATAGACACCTGCATGGATGGCAAGCTCGGGCAGTGTGACCGTGAAGACATTTCCCATCATCCGAAAGGAACAAGTGGGGAGATAGTGGTTGTCCGCCGTTGTCTCCCAAGTAAATGTGGAAAGGAATTAAAATGTCAATTCCCGGAAGCCAAGCTCGTCGCACTCGAATAACTTGCTCCAAAAATCGAAAGAGTAGAGAATGAGCACGGCCTCTGCTAATGCACCGTCATCCAAATGGAACGCAGCTCGTTCCAGTCAACAAGCCGCTGAGAGAGGAATGGCTTGTCCTTCAAGGAATTATAGCATTGAGTATGCTCTGCCTTAGCAAAAGTTCCCATTCTTCCCAAAATCTGCGCAGGGCTTGCGGAAGCACGACCGGATCGTTGATAGGCCTTGACTATAGGGCGGCGTCTAGGTTCCATTACAGCAAAGTAAGGAAGGGAGATAAGAAGTTGAGGGATCCTACCGGAGGAGAGAGAGATGAACCACCGGAGTGGAATCGGAAGAAGATGAGCGCCGACAACGCACGCGCAGCGGACCAAGCGGGAGATTAGGGCGCACGCACAGTGGACAGCGGCTGAAAAATAAAAAAAACCGGGCATGCGCACGACCAGTGGTCGTGCGATTATAAGTAGTGCGCACGACCAGTGGTCGTGCGCAGTGAAATTTTTCACACGCCTGAGTTTCCAGTCTATTTCACACTGCTGACCACGTGGTGCAACAGAGAGCTCAACACACAGCTGGGCTACCACACCCAAATAATGAAATACAAACAAAAATGTAACAAAAGAAACACTATCCTAAATAACTGTTGGGTTTATTGTCTCCCAACAGGACTTATTCAAAATCTGAGCATCTCCTAACTGATGGGCGAATGAAACTGGAAATGCTCAGGAAGAGGTTCATGGTCACGCTGCTGTAGCGGGTACCGGAACGGAGATAGAACAGAAGCCCCAATACCTGTATATGTATACCTATCGGAAGTTTCAGGCATGGGCAGAAAGTCACTTGGGAAGCTCATCGACTCCAACTCCATCTGCATCTGGTCACTTGGAAGCATCCACAATTCCACAATGTGGTCCTACATGGGAGTAGACTCGAGAGCAGGGTCAAGAAATAAACTAGAAGAATAACATAAACGGACCTCGATCTTGGGGATGATCCCGGAGTCATCCCTCGTCGGCGGAATTGTGGATGCTTCCAAACAGCTGTCTAAGCTAGTGCAGGAATGTTCTGGAGCTGCATCTGCCTCATCCATGCCTCGGGCATCCTCACATGGTATGGAGGTCACAACCTCTGCCACGGAGTCGTCCTCTTCGACTGGATCTAACAGAACGCGGGTAATGCTAATTTCCACCAGCGATTCAATCTCAACAACACTGTCAGAAGAAGAAAGAATGCTATGCAAAGAGGAAGGTGAAGACACGAAGCTTTGTAGGACATTGAGCGCTGGCTCTTCACAACTAAAAGATTCTATGCTAGTTGAAGAATGCACTTCAGGAGTACAAATAGCAGTGTCGGAATGGGGATAAGCACATGTATTGGTGCACATACCTGGGATGTCTTCTCCATAACATAGAGATGGCAATGGCACATACCCCGATACAGAAGGGATGTTGCCCAAGGTTGAAGTGGAGACAATCCGAAAATCCGGCTCGTCACCCACCTCTAGCTTAGCTAGGTACGCGGCGCAATCCTTCAATGCATGATCCAAGCTTCGACAAAAAAGGCACTGCTTAGCCGGCTTCGGCGGTGCAACTGGTGTTGAAGCTGAATAAAAGTAGTGCGGCAATGGCTCCGCAGGTCGGTAGCTAACCGGCTTATGTCGACGATATGTCGATGCATGAATTTCCTGGCTACTATACTTCTGAGGGCATCTGTCGCTAACATGAGAGATGTCTCCACAATGACGACAATTGATATTGAAATTGGCCCACATTGCAGCGATTTCACATATCAGGGATACAACTACTTGACATAGATTCTGCGAATAAAACTAACAATTCCATCTGACGGAATAACAACACAAGAGAGAATGGATCAAAAACAACAAAACAACTCGTATAACGAAATTCTCAGTCATCTGGAGTCGCTCTATTGTTGCATTCCCCGGCAACGGCGCCAAAAACTTGATGTGTGTAATACGGCAAGCGCACCGGTCGCACAAGTAATAAAGTTTTGGGAATAAATCCCCAAGTGTCGGTCTCTTGAGGAATGCAATTAGCATAGAACGGCAACAGTACCGATAATATCGTTATGAGAGTTAAAAATAGAACAAAAAGGAAATAGCGGACTAGGGAGATTGTGGATGTTTGATCTACTGAACTAGTAAAAGCTATGTGGGTCGAAGGCACCGCTTCGCAAGGTGAAGAGGGTTTGTCAGCCGCGATGCCGAACTTCAGTTGGGCGAGTGGAAGGGAAGCTAATGGATTGCAGTGTTCTTGTGTGGATTGCAATCGGACTATGCACAGGAATGAAGTGGATGTGGGGTGAGCGAGGCGCATTCACAAACAAGACTCACAAGCATAAGAAGAAACTAACATTCCATTATCTATAAAGTAAACTTGATGTTCAGGGATGGAAATGTTCATTACACTACTCAAAACATTCATAACACAGAGGAAGGGGAAGAGGAGTAAACCAAAAGAGAATGAAGATCCACCGCGGGTCGTGGCCGGAGTAGCGAGTTGTCAATCCGCTTCCGGGCTCAGTCCAAGGAGGCTTTCGGTACCAACGATCTGTCACCTCGAAGGCCTTTAAGTCCGTTCTCTAGGTTATCTATTTCACCAACTCTACAGGAAAGCATGGAGTTGAAGTCATCAATGGCCGAGGGCTTCGCCGGAGTGTTGAAAAGCTTCGAAGTAGTTGGAAATGGCTTCCCGACGAAGGTGGAAGTGATGGAGCAGCTGTAGAAGTGAAAAGGCGATTCCCGCGCACTCTCCGATCGCAGCAAATGACAGGCGTTGACCTAAAACGCGGAGCAGGGCCTTATATACGGAGGCAGCAGAAGCAGTGCGCACGATCAGTGGCGCACGACCAGTGGTCGTGCGCACTGTAGGTCGATGATCGTGCGGCTTTTCCAAATAAACCTGCAACCTGGACAAGAAGCATCAGCATAAAAGCGCACGAGCAATGCCGCATGACCAGTGGTCGTGCGCACTATGGCCAGTTCTCGTGCGATTACCGAGATAGGGTTATGAAAAAGGGGGTGTAATGCGCACGAACAGTGGCGCACGACCAGTGGTCGTGCGCAGTAAGTCCAGTGGTCGTGCGCAGTATTCCTGCATCGTCAGAGTCTCCCGAGCAGTTCCGGAGCACGCACACGACCACTGTACCAGCAGAAGGGGCAGAAAGGCCACCAGAACGTGCACACCACATCCCCGAGATAGGGCTAAAGAATAACAACAAAATGGAAACACAGAAAGCACACAGAAGCGGGCCTACAGTGCACTTAATCGTGAAATAGGTACATAAGCACAAATAAGCAATAAAGGCTCTCAAGTGTAGTGCTAAGACGATAAAACTAGCCTAGATGAGTCCAAAAATCAGTGTAAAATGTGGACTCATCAGCGGGGACTTCCCACAACCCGAGTAAATGAACTAACCTTACCTTTTCTCATACTATAGACATTCATTCCCCCGCTAGGTGTATTCGAGACGACTGGACTAGACTTTCTATCCATATAGCTTGCGGCCTCCAAGCCTTCCTAGTAGAACACCCTTCATTCTGATCTTTGAATTTTCCTATGTAGGTATCCAGATCGACTCGGCAGCTGAGGACTTATCTAGGTCGCCCGACTTCTCGCCTCTTCCTCACCCAGATGAGATTGAAGACTATCTGGGCGATCCTATGGATCCGTTGGAGATGAAGCGCAGGACTGCCAAGATGCTTCAAAAGTATGCACACATTATCCGCAAGATGGAATGGGATAAGCAGGATACCGACAGACGCATCGACTGGCTAGAAATTTAATGCTCTCGCCTCTCCTCCGAGATCGATGCTAGGGTTGAAATAGATGAGACCGACCCCCAGGCCATCATATGTGAGGTCGACCAGCACCTGCGACTTGCGCGCCGCGGTCTTGAAGATGCTCGCTCCTTTCATGTCCCTGGTCGGCCCCCATGTGCGGGGTCTCGCGGTGGTCACTAGAAATGGCACAAGATCTGAAGACCCTCCATCCCGTCTCGCCTGTTTAGCTGTCTCACCCATTTAATTACGCCTTATAATTCTGTTGCTTCTATTAATTTGTTGTCTTGACTTTTTAATTATAACTCGTTATTTAGTCCTCGCGGACATGATTTCCGCCTCGTGTGGAATGAACCAATTAATAATGCTATTCTTGTTGATGCGCGAAAACGGCATCGTCTAGTTAACATGGAGGGGGTGTTCGATCTCACAAGCTAGGAGAGGCAGAGGATGAAGGTTGCGGGGATAGAGGAGAAGAGGGAAGCTTTTGAGTGCTTGAGAGTGGAGCAAGCGGCTTGTCAAAGGGGTTGCGGGGATAGAGGAGAGGGTGCTGAGAGCAGCCGGGAAGGCTGAAGAGAGGAGGAGGTTGATCAGGAGCTGTCGAGCAGACGATTAATATGACGGTTGTGCTTGCAGGTTACTTGCCGAGAGAGCTGAGCTGAGCTAGGAAGAAGGGAGAGAGAGGGGGCCGCTAGCAGCGGCAACAGCAGACTTCGCCCACTACGGCTTAAATTCCACTCTTGCGACGGGCTTTCCTTTGATTAATAGCGATAGTTACAACTTGCTAATACACCTTCAGAACAAAGCAATAAAGGGTACAAGCAGGATGCTGGCGGCTAAGGAAGAAGAATGCCAGAGGAGACCGCGTATACTGAATAGCGTTGTCGGCAGGCCGCGCGGTTAAGGGAAGCGGGAGACCGCGCGGACTGGAGAACCACCGGCTGACAGGCCGCGCGACTAAAGGTGCAGAGACGGGTGCGGTCTGAGAAATGGAGTCCGTAGGAGGTGGGCTGGCTAATTGACTTCGGGCGTGATCACCTTGGCGATGATGAGACCTCCCTGCCTCCCCCATGAGAGGCATGGGTGGCTATTTATAGGCCCGAGGAGGTAACAGCTTGCGGTGACGTTACCCCCGGTGAGACGGTAACTTGATCAAGATGGAGACGGAGTCCGCCGGGTCCGCAACAGGCCGCGTGGACTGGGACTTGGTACTGAAGCCGGAGCTGATGTCGGTAAAATGGGAGAATCAGTGGCAGACTACGATGCGGGTTCGTAGAGTCCGTCATTGCCTAGCTGGGACTGCCTACTGCTGTGGTGGCTGGAAGCTATGTGGCGGACTGCGAGGAGAATCCGCAGAGTCTGCCACTGCTGAACTGATCGAGCTGCAAGGGGTGCGGGCTGGAGAGTGCCCGCGGAGTCCGGCGAGTTCGCACGAGGTTATGCGGACTGGGACTGTCTTCTGGAGGATCTGCTGCCTGGCGGGATGGAAGGAGTCCGCCACTACTGACTGAGTCCGCGCCAAGCCCGCGGACTGAGGAGTTGACCCTGCTGCTACTGGCCGAGAAGCTGGTGCTGGCCAAGGAAAGGCGGACTGCGTATAGAGTCCGCCAAGCCCGCGGCTGCTGCAAAGCTGAGTCCGCTTATGTTGGAGATGGAGAGCCTGGCTATTGAGGTTGTTGGGGTTCACCAATGAAGGCGTACTGGAAGTCTTGCTAGACCTCGAGTCCGTCGAGCTCGCGATGTTGCTGCTGGTCTTGGCGGGTAGCCGGAGTTGGAGTCCGCGCCCTGCAGGCAGACTGGAGGAGTTGGCTGCCCATGTGGCTGGTGGCGAGGACTGAGCGACCTGTTGCCGGCGTGGGCGGATAGGTGGTTGAGTCCGGCAGAGAGGGTCCTGCGGAGAACCTTGCGGTTAAGCTATAAAGGGGGCGGCCTATAGAGGCGGACTGCGGAAGCAGTCCGCGGACCCTGCCGACCAAGGGAAGGCGCGCGGCTTGGTCGGTCAGATCGCTGAGACCGCGCAAGCCGCGCGGCCTGAGCGGACAGAGAATTCTGTCCGCCCTCCCTAGGGAATCACGACCTCCAGGAGGTACCCGGGGCAGGCCGCGACGAGCGAGCTGGCTGCCCTGGGGCGGATCTCCGATTTCGGGGTTAACATAATCCCCACACTTTTTTAAGTTCCGAATAGAACTTCGAAAAAGTTGGAGACCCACGAAAATCGTGATAGAACCTGAAGCCTCTCCTTAGGAGTTTGGTGCTGCCTGTCTATTTTCTTGCAAGAGGAAAGTTAGGGTAGGCATGTATAGGAGGTACACCTTGCGTGTACTTGGGATTGCCATTGCAAAACGAAGAAGATGTGTCTTCCGCTAAGTTCTGCAAAGTGAAAGTGAGAGGAGAACACAGAAACATAATGACTTGCAAGTATCTGATGGAGGCTTGCAAGCACCTGTTATCCTTTGCAAAAAAGAATGGATGAAGTGTATACAAGAAGGAAAAAATGAGCTGCAAGTACCTGGAAGGAACTTGCAAGTCTTTGATGATTTCTGCAAAAGTGAGGTTTATAAACAAATTCAAGAGTAGAGAAAGCTGCAAATACCTGAAGACAACTTGCAGGTATCTACTGGTCTTTGCAAAAGAAGAGTTAAAAGTAAGCGCAATATATGACAGTAACTTGCAAGTACCTGTGAAGAAACTTGCAAGGGTTTGCTGATCTCTGCAAGAAGAGAGTTAGGAGCAGGCAAAAACATGAGAATAGCTTGCAAGTACCTGAGAGAAGGCTTGCAAGTGTTCGCTAATCTCTGCAAGGAGAAGAGTTAGAAGCAAACATGTAAATGGAAGAAGCTTGCAAGTACCTAATAGAAGGCTTGCAAGTGTTCGCTAATCTCTGCAAGGAGAAGAGTTAGAAGCAAACATACATATGAAAGGAGCTTGCAAGTACCTGGGAGAAGGCTTGCAAGTGTTCGCTAATCTCTGCAAGGAGAAGAGTTAGAAGCAAACATATATATGAAAGGAGCTTGCAAGTACCTGAGAGAAGGCTTGCAAGTGTTAACTGTTGATGAGATAAGGCCGATATGGCCAAATAGCAAGGAAAATGTCTGATGAACTCTTTATCATGAAGCCCAGATCAATAAATCGGTCGTTAACTATTGATATTGCTGGATGGGCATGATCAGATTAGCATGGCTTGATGAACTCTTTATCAGAGAAGGAACTTGACGAATTCTACCAATCTTAACTAGATTGCAATAGCATGGCTTGATGATCAAGGAGAGTAAGATTCTTTGATCAATGTTTGATGTCATTAGATTTTGATAAGAGTAATGAATAGCTCTATGAACCATCATCTGATAGAGCTTGAGCAAGCAATGTATATGAGATGAGAAAAGTGAATGCTGGAAACCCCTTTGGTAGGTCGGATTAACCTGTTCACCTGTGAAAGAGGGCAGTTGACAAAAAGAGGTCTATACTCGAAAATGACTAAAGAAGGCTAGATGCTGCCACAAGTGTTCCCCGTGGGCCTTATGCATCGCTTGCCTGAGGATGGTCATATCGAGTATAGTCATACTCAAAGCGGGCTGGCCGGGCATCCTCTAGGAGGGCACAAAAGAGAAAAGCAAGGAGAAATCCTGAGACGGATCTCTAGATGCACTGCTCTCTTGCCTCGGGTACAATCATCACTGATCAATGAGACTAGTTGCGCCAAGTGGCCTATTGCTTGTCTGTGGATTGATCAGTAGGGTTGTGGGAACCCGCAAAGGCACGGATCGAGAGTACCATATAGTGTTCGGCCATCACAGTCATGTGATGATCGAAGAGACAAGGCTACGCTTGATCGCCATTGCTTGTCAAGCAAAGATCATCATAACTGTAATGTATCTTTTGCGAAGCACAGCAGAGCTAACACATGGGGCTCCCCTAGCACACACTCTGTGTCAGATGCTGGCTAGGATCCTAAGTCTGAAGACCAAAATCGTAGATTGAACGGATCCCACTACACATATGGGTATACTCCAGCCATATGTGGTCGAAGCGGTCATGCCAGAGAACGATCTACGGAGGGAGCATTTCGGACTTGGCGATATCTCATTGGCATAGTGATCTCTTTGGCAAAGAGAAAAGATAGAAGAGGAAGAATCACAAGAGGGGAAATGTGTCAGTATAAGATCCCAGATAAAAGCTTTGTTGAAAAACATCAATGAACACTTAGAAGTGTTTTGAAATGAAAGTGTCTGAAAAGAGTAAGGGCAAGAGTTGAGATAACCCATCAAAGTTGTGAGAGAATTTGGAGGACTATGAAGTCCTTTGCTGGCTTAAAATAGCCTTCCAAGCACACCCTCGTCGTCGGCATCGAAGCATTCGATAGTTTTGTTAACAACGAGGAGAGGAGGCTCTTTGACTAGGTTCACTCCTTTTGAGGAGCAAGGAACATCCGCAACTTCTTTGCCCTTTGAGGTTGCTGGATCAGGGCGATCTTCTTTGGGAAGCAGGTCACGCATCTCTCCCTGCTGGAGCATCCTTTGCACAAGCTGGCGGAGTGCTCGGCAGTCCTCAGTCAGGTGACCTGGCTCTTTGTGGAATTCGCAGTAAGGTTCTGAATCTCTAGACCTTTGATCGGTTGGACGATAGGGCTTTTTGTAGTTTGCCCTATCTTTCATAATTTGGATTACTTCTTGCATGGCCTCGTCGAGATCAGACTCATGCAAGTCATTGTCTTGCTGCTGATGAACTACTACTGCTTGCGAAGACGGAGCTAGTGGTAGTAATGAATCTTGAGCACGTTCACGATTCAGGAAAGTGTATCGATGGCGTTGAAACCTTCTCTCCTTTCTTTTGTGAGATGGGAAATGATTGTGAGGAGACCTTGGAGGATTCTTATGAAAAGGATCTTTCTCTGATATGAGCTTGGAGACGAAGCCTGGGTTGCTTTTTTCGCCTCGGATGTATGAGTTGGGTAAGGCGATCAACTCTTGGTATGTTCTCGGTGCTCGAACATTGGCTTCGAATTTGAGAGGCCCTTCATGAAGACCGTGAATAAGAGCTACTCTGTACATTTCTTGATAAGCAATCTCGATGTCCAAAATCTCTCTTTGGAATCGATCAACAAACTGAGACCAAGTTTCATCGCTGTGCTGCTTGATCTCAAAGAGGGCTTCAGGACCCCCCTTTCTCTTAGTGGAGGTAGAGAATCTGAGCAAGAACTCCCTCAGCAAAGGAAGTGATGGAGTGAGGACGAAGGCCATAGATCCAGTCCCTCACTTGCCCATCAAAAGTTGTGACAAGGAGCTTGCATTTGGTTGCATCTGAAAGGGTTTTGAGAGCAACAGCTGACTCAAAAAGCTTGATGGTGCTTTACTGGATCAGTCTCTCCAGTGTAGATTGGCGACCGCGGCTCTCTGAAGTTAGCTGGAGTTGGCTCATGGCGAACATTCTCTGTGAATGGTGAAGGTTTTTCTTGTTCTCCTACAACATAAGGAAAGAAGGGGGCATAAGCTGCATCTGTAAAAGAAGTAGGAGGCTAAAAAGGAAAAGTTGCTGCAGAAGGAGCAAAAGCAGGAGTTGCAGGGTAAGGATGACTTCCCTGAAAATTGAGAAATCTAGCAGGGCTTCCCCGGGCCGCATCCCGGAAGAAGTTTTGGCGAGCAGCAAAATCTTCATCTTGAGGTCGCAGAGGAGCTGCAGGACCTTGTGGGAAGGTTGCCATGTAAGGAGGATAGACCGGCGGGCAAGCTGGAGGACAGGGTTGCTGGTGCTCCAAAGTTGGTGTTGGATTGATTGGAGCAGCTGGAGCAGCTGAAGCTGTTGCTGGTCGAGAGTCTAGTCGCTGCGTGATCATTGCGAGTATTTGGTTGATTGCTTGGAACTGCTGGGCATTCTCACGATGCAATTGCTAAAAGGCCTCCCAGAGAGGATCATCTCTGGGACTTGACTAAGCAAGGTTCTCAGCTGAGTGATGATCTGACATGGTTAATTGTCGCTGTTCACCGTCTGATCGGATCTGAAGGTCGCGTGTTAACTGTTGATGCGCGAAAATAGCACCGTCTAGTTAACACTGAGGGGGTATTCGATCTCACAAGCTAGGAGAGGAAGAGGATGAAGGTTGCGGGGATAGAGGAGAAGAGGGAAGATTCTGAGTGCTCGAGAGTGGAGCAAGTGCCTTGTCAAAGGGGTTACGAGGATAGAGGAGAGGGTGCTGAGAGCAGCCGGGAAGGCCGAAGAGAGGAGGAGGTTGATCAGGAGCTATCGAGAAGACGGTTAATATGACGGTTGTGCTTGCAGGTTGCTTGCCGAGAGAGCTGAGCTGAGCTAGGAAGAAGGGAGAGAGAGGGGGCCGCTAGCAGTGGCAACAGCAAACTTCGCCCGCCGCGGCTTAAATGCCACTCTTGAGATAGGCTTTCCTTTGATTAATAGCGAGAGTTACAACTTGCTAATACACCTTCACAACAAAGCAATAAAGGGTACAAGGAGGAAGCTGGTGGCTAAGGAAGAAGAATTCCAGAGGAGACCGCGCAGACTGAATAGCGTAGTTGGCAGGCCGTGCGGTTAAGGGAAGCGGGAGACCGCGTGGACTGGAGAACCACCGGCTGACAGGCCGCACGGCTAAAGGCGCAGAGACGGGTGCAGTCTGAGAAATGGAGTCCGTAGGAGGTGGGCTGGCTGGCTGACTTCGGGCGTGAGCACCTTGGCGATGATGAGACCTCCCTGCTTCTCCCCCATGAGAGGCATGGGGGGATATTTATAGGCCCGAGGAGGTAACGTCTTGCGGTGATGTTACCCCCGCTGAGACGGTAACTTGAGCGAGATGGAGACGGAGTCCGCCGGGTCCGCAATAGGCCGCGCGGACTGGGACTTGGTACTGAAGCCAGAGCTGATGTCGGCAAAATGGGAGACTCAGTGGCGGACTACTATGCGGGTTCGCAGAGTCCGTCATTGCCTAGCTGGGAATGCCTACTGCTGGGGTGGTGGTTGCTGGAAGCTATGTGGCGGACTGCGAGGAGAATCCGCGGAGTCCGCCACTGTTGAACTGATCAAGCTGTAAGGGGTGCGGGCAGGAGAGTGCCCGCAGAGTCCGGCGAGTTCGCACAAGGTTATGTGGACTGGGACTGTCTTCTGGAGGATTTGCTGCCTGGCGGGCTGCAAGGAGTCCGCCACTTCTGACTGAGTCCGCGCCAAGGCCGCAGACTGAGGAGTTGACCCTGCTGATACTGGCCGAGAAGCTGGCGCTGGCCAAGGAAAGGCGGACTGCGTAGAGAGTCCACCAAGCCCGCGGCTGCTGTAAAGCTGAGTCCGCTTACGTTGGAGATGGAGAGCCTGTCTATTGAGGCTGTTGGGGTTCACCAATGAAGGCTGACTGGAAGTCTTGACCAGACCTCGAGTCCGCCGAGCTTGCAATGTTGCTGCTGGTCTTGGCGGGTAGCCGGAGTTGGAGTCTGCGCCCTGCAGGCAGACTGGAGGAGTCGGCTGCCCATGTGGCTGGTGGCGAGGACTGAGCGACCTGTTGCCGGCCTGGGTGGATAGGCGGTTGAGTCCGGCAGATAGGGTCCTGCGGAGAATCTTGTTGTTAAGCTGAAAAAGGGGCGGTCTGCAGAGGCGGACTGCTGACCCTGCCGACGCGCGCGGCCTGGTCGGTCAAACCGCTGAGACCGCACAAGCCGCGCGGCCTGAGCGGACAAAGAATTATGTCCGCCCTCCCTAGGGAATCACGTCCTCCAGGAGGAACCCGGGGCAGGCTGCGACGAGCGAGATGGCTGCCTTGGGGAGGATCGTCGATTTCGGGGTTAACAATTCTGTTGACTTCTTTCATGCTGGGATCCCTTATTATAGCTGCATTAATAGATTTTTGTCTTTCTCTCTGGCTTGTTAGACAAGTCGCGCTTCGAGGTTAGGAGAGATAGAAAACGAACAATTGGCCAACCTCTTCAACTTCCCTATTCATATTTTTCCGGCCCATTTTTCCACTTTCACCATTCGCTATAAATACGTCCCCCCTAGACCAAAATGTTTTACACCCACGCTTCCACCTTCTACTGTGTCTTAGATCCAGGCTTCTCGCCTACTTTCTCTTGCGGCTTAATCTCACCACTCCTTTTCCACCACCTCTCGCTCTCATCGTCTCACCTATCATGGGAAAGAAAAAGACTAAAGAGGGCGAGGGACGCAGCCAGTATGGCAGAAGATTCGCCGACCACGATTTTCCTCCTGGCAGGATCTCTGAGGAGGATTACAGCCGTTTCACCCGTGATTTTCTGGACTTAGACAAAATACTCTGCATCTGCTGAAATGCTGTGTCGACATAAATTGGTGTCGATAGATTGATCTTGGTGTCGACACAAATCCTCTGGTGTCGACATAAGCTGGTGTCGACTGAAATCCTGGTGTCGACATAAGCTGGTGTCGACTGAAATCCTGGTGTCGACAGATTGATCTTGGTGTCGACAAAAACCCTAAGTGTCGACACACATTCTCTCAGTCCAGAAATTGTCGAGTAGAGTATAGCATTCGTCGACCTGAGAAGCTGACTTCGTCGTCCTGAGAAGCTGTGAACTTGAGGTCCAAGTTCGTCGAGCTCAGAATATAATTCGTCGACCGAAGCATGAAGCTGGACTCAGAAAAATTTGAAGTCCTCCTGACTTTGGCTTGATGTAGAAACTGAGTTTTCGTCGAACAGAGAACATTGATTGTCGAGCTCAGCACTAAGAATTGTCTCACGATCGTCGAGCGCAGAACTACTTTCATCGAGCTGAGTTCGACGAAGGTCGAACTCACTTTACTTAGTCTTGAAAACTTGTGAGTCTGGAGTCTCTAAGGGTCTTGTTGAAAGCTGGTCCATCTGGAGTTGAGCCTAAGGACTTAACCTAGACTTTAGGACACAAATTGTCCCTGGCTATACAAGATGGGTCACAACCTAAGTCAGTGAACCTAGCCCAAATCAACTAGGGATCCAACAATCTCCCCCTATTTGGGTGAGGTCACTAACAAAGACTCGAAATAGAAAAACTAAGCAAGAGAAGAGATATATCTGGCAGAGAATTATAACACATGCAACAGATATATATATACACAGCTTTGTTATAGATATCATAGTTTAAAAACAAATAACAGACAAAAATGAATCAACAAGAAAAATTACTTCTTTGGCTTCTTCTGCTGAGGTTTGTCTTCTGCTTTCTTTTCTCCTGGCTTCTTGAAAATGATTTCTATGTTAGGATCTTAAGCTTGAGCCACTGTCATGCCCCAATAATGTTTAATGATGTAGCCCTGGGGACAACTGCTTCTGGGTGAAGTTTCATATAATCATCAACATTAAATAATTTATTACCTTTGTCAAACCTTTTCAGCTCTTCTTTTCTATATTTTGACATTGTTGAAAGACCAGAGATATCTTTTCCTTCTACGTTGGATTTATTTATCAAAGATAGACCAATCAGCTCTTGGTACCTAGCCAGTATTGCAGTATTAGCAGTCTCTGGATCTTCAAAAGGAAGTGGAGGGGAGTCTGGCTTCTTTGGGCTTTCAGCTTTTTGTACTTCAGGACTTTGTTGCTGCTGCTGCTTATGTTGTTGACTACCTGAGGAGCATGGCCTCTGGTGGCTGCTTCCAGAAGATCTCCATGATTGTCTCTGATAAGTTTGCATTGGGGCAGATCTATGGGAGCTAGAGCCACTGGCACCAACTGCTGGAGGAGGAGGAGGAGGATCCTTCCTGTATCGGTGCACTGGAGGAGGGGAGTATCTCCTGCTTCTCTTTCTATCTTTCTGCTGGTTTTTGGAGAGCCACATCCATGCTGGCATTCCCTTATATGGAGTCAACTTGTGCAGAATATAATAGGGAGTGTCTGCATTGGGATTTGGCTTGGGAGCTGGAGGAGGAGCAGCCTTTCTCTTCTTTGCCAATAGTCTCTTTTTCTTACTAGCTGCATCTTCATCAAAATCATCATCCTCATCTTCTTCTGACTCAGAACCTTGAGGGATTTCATAAAGGGCATCCAAAGCTTTTAAAGCTTTATCAGAAACAATAGCCTTTGCTGGAGGAGAGGCAGAAGGTTCAGGAAAAGGGGTATCAGCAACAAGAGAAGAAATATCTGTACAAGATTCAGAAACAAAGGAGACAGAGCTATCAGCTACTGCCTTATTCTCTTCTTCAATATCAGCCTGAATAAGCTCATCTAAAGTAGGCATTGGAGAGTCATCCATAATAAAGTCTGGTGCTGAAACTCGCACTAGAGTATCTTCTGGAATGACCTCTGGGCTGGAGGAAGAGAGAGAAAAATTGTCACAGAGTTGCTTGGCAACTGCTGGACTAGCTGGAGAGGTATATGGTACCATAGCCAAATATGGCTTAGTAAATTCAGCTGGAAGAGATTGTTTATATACAGTATCAAAATTACTCAGCAAAACTGATAAATTCACTGTGGGATTTAAATAGAAATCACCAATAGGAGTTATTTGTGTAACTAACTCGTCCAAATCAATGTCAGTATCCATGAATTGAATTAACCCAAACATCTCAGCATCAAAGTCTGTTAAGATTTTTGTATCCTCATCTGAATCTGAATCTGCTGTGACTGTTGCTGCTGCTGCTGCATCTGCTGCAACTTCATCACAGAGCATCTCCCCCTGCCTGGGTTCAGAAATACCTGGAGCCAGGCCCCTAAATGAAGAGGGGACAGCAGATAGAAGAGAGAGCTGGGCAGATAAGGAATTAATGGAGGTCACAAGAGGTGTAATATCCTCTTGGATCAAACATTTTATGAGAGTGGTGAGCAAAGAAATGAGGGTAGATGGATCAAATGGGGAAGGGGAAGGGGATGGAATGGGAGGAGGAATAACAGATGTAGTGGGGGCATCTTGCATGATTGTATCTGATGGTATAATGTCAGATGGAATGGTGGAGAGGTGTGGGGGAAGAGGAGACTGTGGAGGTTTAGGAAGTATTGTCTCATGAGGGGAATCTGGAGGAGTGGGTTGTTGATTAACTTGCGGAGGGGAAGATGGAGGTGAAGATGGAATGTTTGCCAGGTCAAGTGGTGGAGATGAAGGAGGGGTAGGTACATGAGGAGGCTTCTTTGGAGGAAGAGGTGCTGTAAGAGATGGTTGAGATGGAGGAACCTCTTCAATAGGGTGGGGAGCGGCCTTTACAGCCCTTGTACTCTCATAATTTCGGAGGGAGGAGGAAGAAGCCTTTGAGGGCTTGGAGATGGTCCTCTCCCATCTGCCAAACAGAGTGCAAGTGATGCGCTTGCTGGCGTTAATCGAGATGGTCGGGGAGACCATACATTCAGCAGCCTTCTCTTTGGGAAATATTCTCAATATTCTGCCAAAATAGACTTCCTTCTTGCTGTTCTTCTTCTTGATCAATTCGAAGAACACCTTACTCCAGTCAACTTGTCGCTTATTCACTACTGCACACATTATCAGAAATTGGTGACGGGTAATATAGTCATGAGCAGAGTGCTTGGCCTTCAGTATCTTTCCCATAATATCGGCCAGAAATTGGTAGGCGGCGGATAATTTCTTTTTCAACGAATTATTAGGGTTGTTACCAGTGAAACCCATCAGTTTCAGCATATCACTGAATTCCTCAGAATCCATTTCCAGATTGTCTTCTCCGTTCACTAATCCAAATATTTCAGTGAGAACTGCGGTAGAGAGGGAAACAACAGTGTTCCCTATAATGTCGATCAAAACATCTTCTTCAGAAACTGTAGATGTATATACTCATTCTCGTATTTCCGTTCCATGAAGTTTAATGCGCCTGGTCACGAAATCCTTTAAACTGAGTTCTTCCAGTAGTTCTAAGATGTATAGAAAGATGGTGTCAGAATGTTGAAACGACTCAAAGTCCATGTCGAATCCAGTGTCAAACTTCATTGCAACCAAAGCACCTGAGGGAATCGCCATTGATGTCCTGCAAGAAAAACACAGAGAGAAACGACGATCAAGAGCAAAGGAACTGAAAGCGCGGGATGGAGGTCGAAGAAAACCTAGATATAAGATTTTCAGAATATGAATCGACAAACTCCGGTCCACGAAAAAGAAAAATTCTTCGAACTGAGCTCGACGAAATAAATTATAGACAGATAATTCGTCAATCTCATCCAGAAGAATCGAAAACAATTCGTCGAACTCCGTTCGACGAAATGTCTTTCTGAAGCAATGTTCGTCGATCTCTGGTCGACGAAAATTGTTTCCTCACACAGAGAATTCGTCGATCTCCGTTCGACGAGAATCTCTTAAACATTCCCTAATTCGTCAAACTCCGTTCGACGAACTCTGGAAAATTCGTCGAATGCAGACAAAAACTAGGTTAACTCTTCTCCATTAATCATTCCCAGTTGATTTATAAAGAACAGATGGGTTTTCTCATCCAATGGCTTGGTGAAAATGTCGGCTCTTTGTAGATCAGTAGGAATATGGATCAAGTTAATTTTCTTTTTGTCCACATTATCTCTAATGAAATGATGTCTTATTTCAATATGTTTTGTCCTAGAATGGTGAACTGGATTCTGTGCTATAGCAATAACACTAGTATTATCACAAAATAATGTTGAATTATTTAAGTTGACACCATAATCTAAGAGTTGGTTTTGTATCCATAGCATTTGTGAACAGCAACTACCATCATCCATGTATTCTGCTTCTGCAGTTGATGTAGACCCAGATGTCTGCTTTTTACAAAACCAGGAGACAAGTCTCATACCAAGGAACTGGCATGTTCTAGAGGTACTTTTCCTGTCCACTCTACATCCAGCATAGTCAGCATCTAAGTATCCAGTTAACTCAAGCTTTGACTCTGCAGGATACCAGAGTCCTAGACTAGGGTAACTCTTTATATATCTCAAAATTTGTTTTAGGAAAATAAGGTGAGATTCTTTAGGGTTCACTTAGAACCTAGCACAGAGGCATGTGGCAAACATTATATCAGGTCTGCTAGCTGTTAGGTATAATAGGGATACAACAATTGCCCTATACCTTTTCTGATCTACAGGTTTCCATGCTACATCAGAATCCACAACAACATTTGTAGCCATTGGGGTTTTCATCCCTGAAGCATCACCCATCCCAAACTTTTTGATAAGCTCCTAAGCATACTTAGCTTGGGAGAGGAAGATACCATCTGAGAGCTGCTTCACTTGGAGACCAAGGAAGTAGGAAAGCTCGCACATGCTACTCATCTCAAATTTTGAATGCATGAGGTCAGCAAACTTCTTGCACAATTTGGGATCAGTAGACCCAAAAATAATGTCATCCACATATATTTGTACTAACAATATTTGGTCCTTATGATGTCTAGTGAAAAGTGTTTTATCTATGGTTCCTCTTGTAAATTCATGCTCTAAAAGAAAGCTTGCTAGGGTCTCATAACAAGCTCTTGGAGCTTGCTTTAAACCATAGAGAGCTTTATGCAATTTAAAAACAAAAGAGGGTTGAGTGGGAGAGATAAACCTGGAGGTTGTTCTACATAAACCTCTTCTTGAAGTATTCCATTCAGAAATGCACTTTTGACATCCATCTGGTAGATTTTGAATCTCTTGTAAGCTGCATAGGCAAGGAATATCCTAATGATCTCTAACCTTGCAATAGGGGCAAAGGTTTGGTCATAGTCTATTCCTTCCTCTTGTCTGTAGCCTTGAGCAACAAGCCTGGCCTTGTTTCTCACTATGTTGCCTTGAACATCCAACTTGTTCCTGTAGACCCATTTTGTTCCAATAACTGGATAGTTATGGGGTCTTGGAACCAAATCCCAAACTCTACATCTCTCAAACTGATTGAGTTCCTCTTGTATTACAATTATCCAGTGGGGATCTTGCTCTGCCTCATGTATGGTGAGAGGTTCAATTTGAGAGAGAAAACAGGCATGCATCAAGTCTTGGTTGAGTTGATGTCTTATTTGTACACCTATTGAGATGTCTCTAATCAGTTGAGATCTAGGGTGATCTCTAAGTGTGACAAGATCAGTTGGTGGAGTTGGTTGAGCAACATCTTCAGTATTTAATTCCTCTTGGGGAATGATACTAGCTGTTGGGGGAAGTTCAGCCACTTCCTCTTGACTTTCCTCATCACTATCTTCAGCATCCGATGGAGTGGGATGGTTTGATACCTCTTAGGTAAGGTTCAGTCCATCCATACACTCACACAATGGTGGAACCTGCAAAGAGCTTATGGTAGAAATTTCTTTCTCCTTGTATGACATGTTAGTCTCATCAAAAGATACATGAACAGATTCTTCAATTTTGAGAGTAGATTTATTATAAACCCTATAAGCTTTACTGACCATGGAGTATCCCAGAAACACTCCTTCATCAGCTTTAGCTTGAAATTTTGCTATGTATCTCTTGTCATTATTGTGAATGTAGCAAATACAACCAAAGATTTTGAAGTAATCTACTTTAGGTTTCTTCCCTTTGAGTAATTCATAGGGAGTCTTGCCCTTCAGCTTATATATCAAGCTTCTATTCAACACATAGTTGGAGGTGTTCACTGCCTCTGCCCAAAAGGATAGAGGAAGGTGAGCATCTGACAATAATGTAGTAGCAGATTCAATAAGGGTTCTAATTTTCCTTTCAGCTACCCCATTTTGTTGAGGAGTTCTAGGAGCTGAGAAAGTATGTCTGATCCCTTCACTTTGACAGAACTCTTGCATAAGAAGAGAATCAAACTCTGTCCCATGATCACTTCTGATCAGGGCAATGTGAGTGTTGAACTCAATCTGTATGCATTTGAGAAATGCTGTCAAACACTTAAAGTTATCAGACTTCTTCCTCAGAAAGAACACCCATGTGAATCTAGAGAAGTCATCTACAACTACTAAGGTATAAGATTTCCCTTCTAAGCTTTGTACTGTAATGGGTCCAAAGAGATCCATGTGTAACAGATACAAAATCCTAGGTGAATCACTCTTATTAAGCAACTTGAAACTATTTTTGGTTTGCTTGCGTAATTGACAAGCCCTGCAAAGTCCTTCCTTCTTGTAGTGGCCAGAAGGTAGTCCTCTAACAAGGTTGTCCTTGGATAGCCTAGCAATGGTTCTAAGGTTTACATGTCCCAATCTCTTATGTTATAATTCATTAGGTCTACAAATAGAGTTGAACAAGCATATGTCTACTTTAGTTGAAAGAAAGTCTACTAAATAGATGTTACCTTTCCTTTTACCTGTCAACACAATGGTGTTGTCCTCTGATTTGATCTTGCATGAGGATTTGCTGAAAGTCACTTGATAGCCTTTATCACACATTTGACTGATATTGATTAAGTTGTGCTTCAGTCCTTCCATATAGGCTACTTTCTTGAAAGTGACAGAGCCAATCTGGACTGCACCATATCCTTTGATTAGTCCAAAGTTTGAATCACCAAATATTACTTTGGGTCAAAGCTTGGCTTAGAAGGATGTGAAATTGTCCTTGTTTCCTGTCATGTGCTTTGAGCACCCACTATCTAGATACCATTGCTGGTTTGATGTTGGATAGGTCTTCACCTGCACATAAGGCAATTTACTTGTTTTTGACCCAGTTTACCTTGGGCCTAGGTTGATAACCTTTGAATTCAGAAATAAAAGACATCTCTGGTTGACTCTTATAGCCTTCAGGATGATATCTCCTAGGAGGTATTATCCATTCAGTATATGGGTTAAACCATTGAGATGTAGAACCTCTAGGATTGAACTTTGAATTGCCTTTGAAAGAGTTTTCAAAACTCTGAGCTCTATTCGACGATCTCTGAGCTGAGTTTGGCGATCTTGGGTCAGATCGTCGAGCTCCGTTCGAAGATCGACTATGCCAGAGTTCAGGGTTCAGAGATCATCGACCTGAGTTCGACGATTTAGCCTGAGATTGTTGAGCTCCATTCGGCGATCGTCGAGCTCCGTTCGACGATTTTTGTTGAACTATGGTTTTCTTAGGTAGATCAGAATTCTTCCTAGCTACCTCTACAACTCCCTTACCTTTATCAGAGATAAACTTGATTGGGGTTGTTAATACTACAGGTCGGCTAGATGAGGCACCCAAGCCCAATGTACTGTTGAATCTTGAGTTCACTGTGCTTGTGATGTCCATTAGTTTGGTACTTCTCCCATTGAGGGATTCTTCAAACGTTTTGGCCTCTGATAGGTCACTTTTCAGTGAGGTTATCTGCTCCCTACAACATTTCAACTCCTCAGAGAGTTTGAGGTTTTTTGCTTTTAAAGTGCTGTGTTCAGATAGCTGATTTCTGAGAGAAATTATTTCCTTCTCAGATTTTAGTAAATCTAAACACAGTGCTTTAAACTCACACTTGAAGTCCTCAGAATTAAAATCAAAAGAATTTATTACCTGGTCCTCTTCAGATTGAGTCTCTGATTCTGACTCTGATTCTTCTGCATCAGAATTTTGTTGTGAGGCATTGATAGCCATCATGCAGAATTCTTTTTCTTCAGCATCATCTTCATCATCACTTGAGCTGGATGAAGCTTCAGATTCTTCTTCCGTCTCACTCCAAGTTTCAGTCACAAACCCCTTCCTGGTGTGTTTGTTCTTGCTGGAGGAGGGTTTGTCATTGCTGTTCTTCCTGAAGTCTTTGTCTTTTCTTCTTTCTTTCGTGTCCTTTTTGTCCTTATATTGATTTTCTGGACAGTCAGACGCCATGTGGCCTGTTATCCTGCATCCAAAACAAATAATCTCTTTGTTATTTGATTTGTCATACCTTGGCTTGTCAGGCCCTCTGGCAGACTTTTTCCTGAAATCTTTCTTGGCCATTTTGTAAAATCTTTTGGCTAGTAGGCTTAGCAACTCTTCATTGCCTATGACTTTGTTTTCAGGCTGATCTTCAATGGCTTAGAAAGCTATTGATTTTTTCCTTTCTTATAGCTGGTGAGGCAGCCTTCTGCTCTTCTTCTTTATTCTTGATGAGCAGCTCATAAGACTTGAGCTTGCCCAAGAGAGCTTCAGTTGTGATCTCATTTAGGCTTCCGGCATCCTTGATTGGCCAGATCTTGAGTCTCAAGTGCTTGGGAAGCACATTAGGATTTTATCATTGAGCTCAGTCAATGAGATCTCTTTGTCCAATGTTTTCAGCTCATTGACTATGAGACTGAGTCTATTATACATATCTGCTACTGACTCAGCTTCTCCTTTCTTGAAGTTCTCATATTGGGTTATGAGGTGAGATCTTCTATCTTTTCTCTCATCAGCAGATCCTGAGACTATCTTAGATAACTTGTCCCAGATGTCCTTTGCTGAGTTACATTCAGCTACTTTTTGGAATATTTCATCAGACATAGTCTGGGCTAAAATATTCATTGCCTTAGCATCTGCCACTTTCCATTTCTTGATTTCTGCATCTGTTCCTGATGGAGGTGGAACAATACTTGTACTTGTATTTTTTGGGGGTCTTGGACATACTGTCAAAACAGAATTAAAAATGTCTTCATCAATAGAGTTCATGTACAATCTAATCGTTGCCTTCCAAAGTGCAAACTTAGATAGATTGCACACTAGAGGTCTGGTGCTAGCATAATCTTTGTTTTGGGCCATGTTCTGTGAAGAAATAAATCTAACAACAAACTTAAAACAGATCTAACTAGAGGAATCTTTGGGTTCAGGTGTTAGCCTATGCAACCACTTAGGTGTGGTATTTTAACCAACCTGCCTCTGATACCAACTGAAAGTGCAGGTTAGATCTGATATACTCTAGAGGGGGGGGGGGGGTGAATAGAGTATAGTGCTTACTAAAAACTTTTTACAACTCTTGTTGTATTCCTAAGTGAACAGGGAAGCAAATAACATAAAGTAAACACACCAACTAACTAAACACAGAGCAATCACAGACCACAGCCAGAAAATAAAAGAAAATAAGCAACCAGAAGACACATGGAGCTATAGTGGTTCCCTAATCAATATGGGTACATCCACTCTTCTACCACCCTAGGTAGGTATCCACTGCAGGATGAGTTGATCAGGTGTCCTGGGCACCAATGGGTTTTGATCAGGTCCCCAAAAACCAAACCCTCAAGTCTTTTGGAAGGAGACTTGCAACCAGAATAATTTTGAAGGGATTTAAAACCCTGTACAGGAATTAGAGAGAGGGTGATAGTGTCTTCTTTGTCAACAGTCAGAGAGAAGACTTGTGGATTGATGTAGCAGATCTTGCTCCCCCTGAGATATTGAATTGGTCAGGAATGTTGTAGCACTGCTTCAGGGTGATAGGGCTTCAATGACCTAGAATGCTTGGACCAGAACTGCTTCAGGAACTTCTTTTGACTGATAAAGTTCTGTTGTCCTTTGAAGTTGTCCTGAGAATAGAAAGAAGAAGACTCTTGATTGAATTTAGTTGTTGTTCTTCTTCTTCAAAAGTTCTCTGTTCAAGGCTGATTGTAGTCAAGAGCTTTAGATTTGAGAATGTTTTGTTCTTCTGCAGCTTCAGAGTGTCTGTCAGATTGTTTTCTGTACTGTGATTCTTGAACTCTATCACTGCTTGATTCTGTTCTCTTACTGTGTCACTATTTTTTGTGTATCTCTGTATCTCTTATGTCTGTGACTGACTGAGGAATATTCAAACTTTTGAATGTCGAGCAGTAATTACAGTCGGCCTTGGAAAGAATCAACAATCAATGACTTTCCTAACTGTCCCATGGAAAAACGGCATGTAATCGTCCATAGTCAATGCACGTTCTAACAGTAACATTCCGAGAAGATCGGACATTAAATGTTCAGGAATCAGCGCCAAGAAATGGGACGGGAGCCTTGAAGAAAACCTAATCTGGATTCGTCGAACGAAGAACACATTTTGTCGAGCTGAACTTGTGTTCGTCGAGCTGAGCTTGAGTTCGTCGAGCTGAGCTTGATAGAGTTCGTCGACCAGACAATCTTCATTCATCTGATAGACAGTCTTCATTCATCGAGCTGAGAATCAAATTCGTCGACTTGAGAAAAGTTCTAGACTTAGACAAAATACTTTGCACCTGCTGAAATGCTGTGTCGACATAAATTGGTGTCGACAGATTGATCTTGGTGTCGACACAAATTCTCTAGTGTCAACATAAGCTGGTGTCGACTGAAATCCTGGTGTTGAGATAAGATGGTGTCGACTGAAATCATGGTGTCGACAGATTGATCTTCGTGTCGACACAAACCCTAAGTGTCGACACAGATTCTCTGAGTGTAGAAATCGTCGAGTAGAGTATAGCATCCGTTGACCTGAGAAGCTGACTTCGTCGACCTGAGAAGCTGTGAACTTGAGGTCCAAGTTCGTCGAGCTCAGAATATAATTCGTCGACTGAAGCATGAAGCTGGTCTTAGAAAAATTTGAAGTCCTCCTGACTTTGGTTTGATGTAGAAACTGAGTTTTCGTTGAACTGAGTTCGACGAACGTCGAACTCACTTTACTTAGTCTTGAAAACTTGTGAGTCTGGAGTCTCTGAGGGTCTTGTTGAAAGCTGGTCCATCTGGAGTTGAGCCTAAGGACTTAACCTAGACTTTAGCACACAAATTGTCCCTGGCTATACAAGATGCGTCACAACCTAAGTCAGTGAACCTAGCCCAAATCAACTAGGGATCCAATAGTCTTCTATAAGCTATTCATCTACCACGCCAACCACGATGACGTCTCAAACTTCACAGGACAGGGCCTGACGGTGTGTGAGACCCCCAACAAGAAAAATCATTGGCTCACCCGCATTGTGTTCATCCACGAGAATCTGGGAGGCGTTCCACTCGCCCTAGTATCCCCGCCAAAATATATTATGCGACTCCCAAGGTCATAGGAGCGGATAAAGACCTCTGCGAGTTCTTCGCGGGGAAGAATTTCGAGGTCAAGTTCTTAAGGCGAGATGTCGACTTGCTCCTTCCTATCTTTCTCGATGAAGGTACATGTTGGGTACATTGGAATAAATGTACCTGATTTGAAGAAGCCTCACCCTACTCAATGATATACATCAAAATGTATTTGATGTGTTTTGAGTTTAGTTGTGCAGGTTATGTATTTGCAGGGAAAGCTGAAAAGTTTCTAAGTCCATGTGTCGACACCCAGAACAAAAGTGTCGACACTTGAGAAGACTTGTGTCGACACCTAGAGAAGCAGTGTCGACACTTGGAGTAATTGTGTCGACACCAGGAATGCAGAGTCGACACCAGAAGGAAAGTGTCGACACATACAGGCTTTGTCGACACTCAATGAAGAAATGTCCAGAGAAGCAGTGTCGACACTTAGAAGAAGTGTCGACACCCAGAGGAACTTTGTCGACATCAGAAAGTGTCGACACATGGAGGCTGTGTCGACACTCAGCAAAAGTTCAACAAATTCTAAAGTACAAGTGTCGACACAAAGTAGATGTGTCGATACTCAGCCAAAGTCTCAACACATGAAGAATGTGTCGACACAAAGGATCAGTGTCGACACACAGCAAAAGTCTCAACACATGAAGAAAGTGTCGACACTAGGAAGATGTGTCGACACTCAGCAAATTTCAATGAAGTCTAAGTACAAGTGTCGACACAAAGAAGATGTGTCGACACTCAGAAAGTATCAACATAGAAGGCAGGTGTCGACACTAAGAATATGTGTCGACACTCAGCAAGTATCAACACAAGAAGATGTGTCGACACAAAGGAGTTGTGTCGACACTTAGAAGAATTCAACTAAGTACTGAAGAACAAGGAGTTGTGTCGACACACAATATCACTGTCGACACATGTTGAAGAAGCAGTGTCGAGAAGTAAATTCTACAACACAAGGAGTTATGTCGACACCTTGAAGGCTAGTATCGACACTTAGTCTACTTGTGTCGACACTTAGTCTATTAGTGTCGACACTTAAAGACAGACTATCTCGACACTTTCAGACAGTTATAGATATTTCAAGAAGTGACTGGATGACTTGACAGCTGCCATTCCAGTCGGTCTACTGCAACTGTCAGAGTTGTCAGAAAGCTGTTAGAAACTGGATCAGCTGGTTACCATGTAGAAGGCCTATATAAAGGCTTATTCTGTCAACAGAAGAAGATGATCAAAAAGAGATTGAAGAGAAGAAGATCAAGCAATTCATTGAAGAATCAATTCAAGAGAAGATCTAAGTAGTTGGAGAGAGAGAGCTCCTTCCAAGAAGACAGCTGTTGGAACCAGGCTGTGAAGAAAGTTTCAGACCTAGTTCTGATTCTTAAGTTGTAGTGATTGAATATCAGCTGCATAGAGAATCAACCCTATTGTGTTCTACATTCAAGAAACTTTGAAGAAAGCCAAGTGAGGTTGATCTCAGCAGAGTTCTTCCAAGAACTCATCAAGAAACCTGTCAACTCTTCTCTCTAATTCTGAGTTGTAGGTATATGCATTGTATTCTTAATTTCTTGTAGGATCCTTAGGGATCTGAGTTGTAAGCCTGAAATTATAAAGGCTGAGTGGTAGGGCCTGTGTGCCTGAGTGTAGGAGATTCATTTCTCTGAGTGTAGGCCTTGTGGCTGAGTGTAGGTCTTTATGAAGACTGAGTGGTAGGGCTGTTGAGCCTGAGTTGTAGAAGTGGGATCACTCTGAGCTGTAGGAACCTGGTTGGGGTTCTGAGTGTAAGATCTAAGGATCTGAGGAATAGTGGAGGAGTTTGGCCGAATCTAGTACACTACTAGATATGCGAAGGGGGAAAGTGGATGTACCCAAACCTTAGGGAACCACTATAAAACTGTGTGTACTCTGTGTGTGTATGATTCTTTGATTGCTGTGCTGAATTGCTGTGAAGAAGTATTTATAATTTTGTGATATAATCTGCCTAAAAGTTTAAAAAGATAAGGTCACCTATTCACCCCCCCTCTAGGTGATTAGGTACAATTTCTTTCAAGTGGTATCAGAGGGAGGTTACTCAAAAAGGACATAACTGTCTGAGGAGATCCTGTTGGCAGATTCAGTATAATCAAGTGCAGAATCAAGAAAATCAAGAAAATGGGTTCAACAAAGAATCACAAAGAACTTGGATCCATGAAGTTGTGAATTTGCAAAAAGGAGATCTTTGGCATCTGGAAAGAAAGGGTTAGACTATTTATGGAAGCCTCTAACCCCAGAATCTATATCACAGTTAAAAAGGGCCATATGTGCCAATGAAGGTATCTGTGTTAGATGCAAATCAGAGAACACCAAAAGACTTTTCTGAAATGACAAAGGATGAGATTATTCTGGCCACCATGGACAAAAGGGCCCAGAATATTATAGTAAGTGCAATAGATGATGCTACATTTCAGAACTTGATACACTGTAAAACATCAAAGGAGATGTGGGATATTCTGATAGTGTACATGGAGGGTTCAGAAGAAGTTAGACAAGACAGGAAGTCTTTGTTAAACCAAGAATATGAGAGCTTCAGATAAGGCAGGTCTGATAGTATAACATAATGCTACAAGAAATTCTATAGGATTGTCAATGAGTTGATGTCCTATGGAAGAGAATTTAGCAATTATGAGCTGAATGATAAGTTCTTGAGGTCCCTAACAAAGGACTGGGACACCAAGATCTGTGCCATAAGGGAAATGGCCAAGTTAGCAGATATTCCTCCTCCAACATTGTTTGGAAAGCTGTTATCCTATGAAATGCAGCTAATGGTAAGGAAAGAAGAGGAGAAGACTACCAGAGTTGAGCATAGAGAAAGAGCAGTGGCATTCAAGATAGAAGCCACCAAGAAATATAAAAGTAAGTCTCCATCTCCACCTCCAAAAGTGGCTGAGACTGGGTCAGTTGATTCAGAAAGCAGAAATTCTGAAAGCAGTGAGAGTGATGAGGACTTTGCAGCTTTCACAAGACATTTTCAGAAGTTCCTAAAGAAGAAACAGTGGAGGACTAAGCCATCCACTTCACAGAAGTCATCAAAGAATGACAGGAGAAAGCCCAAGTCAAATAAAACTTCATCTTCAAGGATAGTTTGTTATTGTTGTAACAAACAAGGACATGTTGTTGCTGACTGTCCAGAGAAGAGGAGAGAGTCAAAAGATAAGAAGAAGACTCAAATCAAAGGGAAAAAGGAAAGGTCCTTTGTTGCTAAAAAGGACAAAAGTCTGTCAGATATGTCATCTTCAGAATCAGATTCAGAAGCTGAAGCTTATATTGGACTGTTTGCTGAAGAAGAAGAAGATGAGTTCATCCAATTAATGAACTCTATATATGAGCAAGAGGACAATCAGTTCCAGGGACTGATGTCCTTGTCAGAAGGAGACAAAATCCAGGATCAGCCTGGACCTAGTCAGGTACAAAATTGTTCTTCAAGTTCAGTTTCTTGTACTGGTTCAGAATCAGATTCATCAGCATCAAGTGATGAGAGTGAATCTGAATCTGAAGGAGATATTCATCAATTGATTGATGAATATAGAGTAATGTTACAAGCTTTAAAGAAAAGCAAATCCTTGGCCAAGAGTCAGGCTAAGGAGATTGCCAGTCTTAAAGTTGTTGCAACAGATTTTGATAAGTTGATTGATCAAAAACTAAATGAAATAGCCAGGCTGAAGAACATAACTGTTATTCAGATGGGGACTATAACATTCAAGAATGATCAAATCAGAAATCTGGAGATTAGTCTTCAGAAGGAGAGAGATATAGTTGCAAGGTTTTCTAAACCAAAATCTGTTCTACCTTTGATTGATGAATTTGTACATCAAAAGGGTAAAACTGGATTAGGGTTTACAAAACCTGCTAGGACTATTCAGTCCAAGTCTAAGGGCAAAGCTCCAGTACTCAACAAGCCTACTGTAGATAAAACAGTCAGGGTTGTACCATAACAAAGCTACAACAGATTTGAGTGTTGGTGTTGTGGCAAGGTTGGCCACTTTGCCATAGACTGTTGGTACAATTCTAGTGCTAAAGTGAGTAGCAATCTACCTACTAGAAAAGCTACAGGTAGTTTTGTTAAAAGGCAAACTAAACAGCACCAAGGATCCAAGAATTCTTTGGGTTCTAAGGTTAACTAATCTGTTTTGCAGGTGAGTTCAAGTGACCATGCCCCAATATGGTACTTGGACAGTGGATGTTCCAGGCACATGACTGGAACTAGGGGATTGCTAAAGGACTACACACCAATCAAGGATGGTCCTAAAGTCACCTTTGGTGGTTCTGAAAAAGGAATCATCAAAGGTTTTGGTAACATTTCTAGCAACCTTATAACAATTACTCAAGTGGCTTATGTTAAAGGTTTGAAACATAACCTTATTAGTGTAAGTCAACTGAGTGATTTAGGATATGACATCTCATTTGTAAAAGATGGTTGTCATATCAGGAGGTCAAATGATCAAGAGATCATTCTGACAGGTTATAGAAAGAGAAATGTCTATTTCCTAGACATTATGTGTGAGAATAATGTTTCTCCAGTATGTCTTGTAGCTGATGAGAAAGTCTCTCATTGTGTCAAATGGCACAAGAGGCTAGCCCATCTTAACTACAAGACAATTGACCAACTCTATAGCAAAGAGTTAGTGAGGAATGGTCCTCAGGTTAAGTGTATTAAAGATGGGATATGCTCAGCTTGTCAAAAGGGCAAGCAGACTAGATCCACCTTTAATAGCATTGAGAACAAAGATGCTGTGAGGTGTTTATACCTCTTGCATATGCATCTCTTTGGTCCTATGCCAGTTCACAGCCTAGGTAGGAAGGTCTACACATTTGTGGTTGTAGATGACTACTCAAGGTTTTCCTGGGTGTTCTTCCTTAGACAGAAATCTGAAACACCTAGTATCTTCTATAGTTTTGTCAAACAAATTCAGAATGAGTTAGACAGAACAGTGGTCAAAATAAGAAGTGACCATGGTACAGAATTCCAGTCTAATAGTATGACAAAGCTATGTGAAGAGTTTGGGATATTTCAGGAATTTTCTTCACCAAGAACACCTCAGCAAAATGGCATTGCTGAAAGGAAAAATAGAACCTTGATTGAGGCTGGTAGAACCCTATTAAGTGACACATCTCTCCCAGAATATTTCTGGGCTGAGGCAGTAAACACTGCATGCCATGTAATTAATAGGGCTACTATCACCAAGAGCCACAATAAGACCCCCTATGAGATTGTGAAAGGCAGAAAACCAAATCTATCCTATTTCAGGATCTTTGGTTGTAAATGCTATATACTTAACAATGGAAAGTCTTACTTGACCAAGTTTGCTGCCAAATCCCAAGAGGGGATCTTTGTTGGGTACAGCAACAACAGTAAGGCTTATAGGGTCTACAACTTGACTACTCAAGTTGTAAAAGAGTCACTACATGTTGTATTTGATGAAGCTAGACTCATTAACAATGAATTGTCTAGAAGTATTTGCAGCTCCATAGGTGTGACTAAGAAGATGGACAAGCTCACTACTGAAGAAGGATCTACTGCAAGTCAGCATGTATATGATAGTGGCTGTTGTCCAGGGGGAGTACTAGATGCACCTGATGTAGAAGAAGACCAAGGGGTGCCGCAAGTTGAAGAAGCTGAAGGAGTACAACCTGAAGACAGGCTGCCTCCAGCTAATAGACATCTAAAAGATCATCCAGCCAATCAAATTATTGGTGATCTAAGTCAAGGGGTACAAACAAGGAGCAGAAATTTAAGTTCAGTACTCTACTCCAGTTTTCTATCCCAAGTTGAGCCAAAGAAATTTGAAGAAGACATCCTAGAACCTCATTGGATAGACGCAATACAAGAGGAGCTGAATCAGTTTAAGAGATGCAAAGTCTGGGAGCTTGTTCCTAAACCAAAAGACCACAACATAATTGGAACCAAGTGGATCTTTAGGAACAAGATGGACGAACATGTAGTGATTATCAAGAACAAAGCAAGACAGGTTGCTAAGGGATATAGGCAGGAAGAAGTTATTGACTTTGATCAGACCTTTGCTCTAGTAGCCAGACTGGAGGCAATAAGGATGTTCTTGACCTATGCAACCTATCAAGGGTTTAAAGTATACCAAATGGATGTTAAGTCAGCTTTTCTGAATGGAAATCTGAAGGAAGAGCTCTATGTGGAACAGCCATAAGGTTTTGTTGATTCAACTCAACCTAATTATGTCTATAGACTTAGGAAGGCTTTGTATGGGTTAAAACAAGCCCCTAGGGCTTGGTATGAAACCCTGTCTAGTTTCCTCATTGAGAATAAATTCACAAGGGGGAAAATAGACAAGACTCTATTCCTTAGGGAATCCAGAGGCAAGATCATTCTAGTCCAAATATATGTAGATGACATCATATTTGGGTCTACTGAAAGTAGTCTTTGCAGAAAGTTTGCAAAACTAATGCAAGGACAATTTGAGATGAGCAGTATGAGGGAACTTAAGTTCTTCTTGGGTCTTCAAGTTAGACAGACTGAGAATGGTTTATCCATATACCAGTCTAAGTTCACCCTAAAATTAATAAGGAAGTATGGTATGGAATCATCCAGTACCATGAAAACTCCTATGGGGTCAAGTATGTCTCTTAGCAAAGATGATGCAGGGAAACCTATAGAAGAGACTTTGTATAGAGGGATAGTTGGCTCCCTATTGTATTTGACTGCAAGTAGACCAGATATCATGTATGCTACATGTGTCTGTGCTAGGTACCAAGTTTGCCCTAAAGAGTCTCATTTGACAGGAGTCAAAAGAATTCTGAGATATCTTAAGGGAACTCCTTATCTAGGCCTTTGGTACCCTAGGAATGAAGACTTTGAACTGACAGGTTATTCAGATGCAGATTTTGCAGGCTGCAAGGAAGATAGGAAAAGTACAACTGGAACCTGTCAATTTCTAGGTGGAAGACTGATTTCATGGAGTAGCAAGGAACAAACAAGTGTGGCTATCTCCACAGCAGAATCAGAGTATGTGGCTGCAGGAAGTTAATGTGCTCAACTTCTATGGATTCAACATCAGCTTGAAGATTATGGTATTCAAGTAAGTAGAACACCTCTATTTTGTGATTCTACAAGTGCCATTTCTATTGCAAACAATCCTGTCTCCCATAGTAGGACTAAGCACATAGAAATAAAATACCATTTTCTAAGAGAACATGTGGAAAAAGGAGATATTTCACTAGAGTATGTTAATACAGATAATCAACTAGCTGACATGTATACTAAGCCCTTAGAAGAAACCAAATTCAATAGGTTTAAAATTGAATTAGGTATGATAAACTTAGAATAAGTTTATAAAAATGGCTAAGTAAAATAGTGTCGACACACAGAGTTGTTTGTGTCGAGACAGAGAATTGGTGTCGACACTTCAGAGAAAAGGTGTCGACACATCTAGGAAGTTGGTGTCGACACTTCAGAGAATTAGTGTCGACACATACAGTGTAGGTGTCGACACATCCAAAGTGGTGTCGACACTTAAGATTTACATAGAATTAGACAAGTAAAGTCTCGACTAAGTGTCGAGCTAAGTGGGACACATATATTCTGTCGACTATACTTGTGTCGACATATAAACAAGTGTCGACACATATATTCTGTCGACTATACTTGTGTCGACACATAGTTGTCGAGACATTATAAGTCTGTGTCGACACATTTCAACAGTGTCGACACAATTTAAGTTTATTGACACCCCCTTTCATCTTCGATTCTAAAAAGGTATAAATAGGTTTTCACCATTGTCTGTCGACACGCTCACCAAAGTTTCGAGACCAAACTTATGTGTCGACACCTCTCTTCTCTAGATTCAAATTTCTTCAAACCCTAATGGTGCCGAAGCTAGAAGAAAATGTGAATGAAGGATACGAACTCGTGCGGCATGCTTTTGATGACGGGGAACCAGAGATCAAAGGTGTGATAACCCTAATAGAAGATACAGGGTTAGAATTTCTTGTTTCTGAACCGACCAAGATATGGAAGAAAGAAGTTCTAGAATTTCTGAATACAGCAACCCTAGATGTATCAGGACTAAAGATTAAGTCAAGAGTTCATGGGGCAAAGGTGAAAGTTTCTCCCAAAAGTCTGAGAAAGGTACTTCAACTACCTAGGACTAAGGAAGAAGAAGATGTTTCTGTATCTAAGACCAGAGAAGCACTGACATGGTGTGGTTTGGACTCAAACATGAAAATAGGTTCAGTTTTCAACAGGAAGGGAATGAACATGCAGGGCAAATTTCTATCTGAAATTGTTGGCAAAGTTATCTTGAGCAAGCCTGGAGGGCATGACAGAGTATCAGCTCATATATTTGGTCTAATGACAAGAATTATCTTCAAACTACAAACTGATTGGTCTGCAATAGTGTTTGAGAAGATAAAAGAGAGCATGAAGAAGCCCAATTTGGGTAGAATACTAAGTCTATACCTTGCTGGTAGTATACCAAAGGTCATGAGTCAAGCAGCTGGAACTAAAATTAACCACATGAGGAGAATGGATTTGAGAATCTTCTCTAGGTGGGATAGAGTCTTGACCAAGGAAATGCCAACTCCTGAGAAGGAAACACCTCTGAAGAAGAAGAAGAAGACATCCCCTGTGGCTCAAGAATCATCAAGAAGCTCTGAAGGTCAAGTTGTGTTTACTCTAGATGATGAACAAGAAACTGGAAATGCTGGAAAGTCTCCAGCTAGACAAGAAGATGCAGAGAGGCAGGGGGAGCTACCACAAGCTAGCCCAGTACACCAGGATTCAATCCAGGGGGAGCCTCTACTGGTGGAAGAGCCAACTCCACTAGAAAGTGAACAAGCTACCCAAACTATACTTGAGGTAATAACTGAAATTAATGAATTAGATTTCCCTATTGAGGATGATGTTTTGTCTGATTTATTACCTAATGTTAATCAACAAACACAAACACATAGCCAACCCCAAGATGTTGTCATGGAGGACACATCTATTGCTGATCAAGTTGTTGATGAGATAAGAGTTTCTCCACCACATCCTCAACAAGAGATTACATTGGAAGAGCTGTTCCCAGACCTTCTCCAAACTGACTCTGAGAAAGAAAGTGTTGCTGCTGAGGGGGAGAAAGTAAGTATTGAGGGGGAGCAAGTGGAGTTTATAGAAGACACTGCAAGCAAAGAGACTGAGGTGCCAAAGGATGCTGAGCAGGTTCCTAGGACTGCGAAGGATTTTCCTTCAAGCCCTAAGGACAGGGTTGATATTGCAAGCACATCTGCTTCTGAAGATGAAGAAGCTGCAAGAGCCAAGAAGTGAAAATTTCAAGTTTTCAAGAGGAGGAGCCAGAATTATAAGAAAGCTCTGCAAACAATTGCACCACAGCCTGCACCACAGCCAGCCCCATCTACAGATTTTAGTTCTCTGATGGTTGCTTTACAAATAAAGATGGATGAGCAAAGGCAAGCAATAGAAAAATATATAGATGAAGGCCATAAGTCACTACAATTTGATCTGGCCCAAGATATCAAATCTATAAGATTTGAAATGAATCAAAATAAGAAAGAAATGACTGACTGCTTGCATAAGGGAGGAAATACAGTAGTCTATCTAGCAACTCATCAGGAAAAGATCAAAACTCAACTTGAAGAACTTGAAGTGAAGCAAAGCTATGTTCTGGAGAACCAGCTAAGGATGAATGATAATTTAACAGCTTCACATAATGCCATAGTAACTGAGATAAAGAATATAGCCACTGCACAGTTTGTAGAAAGTACAAAAGCCAAAGAAACTTTTGACAAACAACTGCAAGAGAGCTTAACTGCTGTTAAAACTGCTATTGAAGACTCTCAAAAGGCTATAACTGACAGGCTCCAAAGGTTGAAACCTTTCTTTAAGGATGGAGTAAACTATTTGGATGCACAAATAAGGTTTCAGAAAGATGATCTTAGTGATCACATTGCAAGAGAAGTCATAAAGGGGGAGAGGGTGTTAGTCAAAGCAGGCTCTGATCATGCAAAATGGATTTCAAATTCCATCAGAGCCACCCTTGGATATCCTCCATTATGTGATGATGACTATGTTGTAGAGTCTGGTATTAATCCTGCTTATCTTGGAGGGGAGCAAGCTGAAGTGGCTCAAGTAATTTACCCTCCACCAGACTTTGATATGATACATCAAGACATACAATCAATGTATAACCCTCCTGAGGGAATTCAGAAGGTCATCATAGAAAAAGTAGTTTAGCCAGTGCTAACACCCCCATCCGTCGCATGGCATATAACAGAAGGTCCAGCTGGAACCCGACGCCATATACCACAGACAGTCGGAAGGGTTACTAAATGAATAAATCAAACCATCTAATTAAGACTACTCGTCCTAATCACAGAGCATTCTAGCGGAAGATTTTAAAGTTGAAAGAACCCAAAGTTAATTCCATCAATATGAATGTCCACAGCTACAACAACAGGAATGAACCCCAAATACACTGAAATAGGTACATGGCCTTATGGCCTTACAAATGTTCATAAATATAACATGTCTTACATACATCGGCTCGCAGGCCGGCCACACATGAGAAATGTAAAAACAACTATTCTACGGCCTTCTAGGGCCAGCACAGCAACATGGGCTCCAGCCCGCTATTTGGCGCTCGGCTCCGCAGCACCTGCAAGCACATACCACCGCACGGTGGCAAATAAAGCAACGGTCAGCTAAAAGCCGACCAAATTATAACGACCCCGTCCCTTACTCGGGACGGCGGTGCTCTTTCCCTGCAAAACTTTAGCCAACAATATATATATAGCGCAATTATAATTCTCCACAGGTGTAGGCTCGCACGGCCAAACACCCCGTGCACTCAGGGCACATTCATGGTGGACCCTGACCCATCAGTGCATCCACCACCACCCCTAGGATGGCAACAACATGTGAGCATTTAGCCTTTCTGACCACCGTCTAAGGCTCCAACTATGCCAACGGCCAGTCCCCGTCTTCGGGTCTCTCGCACCGAACCACATAGCCTAGGTCCAATTCCACTTGCCCGTTGCTCACGCCGCATGTCCAATTTAAGGAACTTTGCGCGGGCCAAGCTTCTCTCGGATCCCAAATTTTCCAAAACAGTCTCATAACCCAGTTATGATCAAGGCCGGTTCCCAGACCGCCAAGTTAGCAGAACACGTTTCCGCTCAGTTTTCCGGGTGCGCCTTGAAGCTAACCTTCAAGGATCCCTGCTGCAATCTACCGCGTAGAAACCCGAAAAATCCAAAGCACGGAGTCTTCTCCGGCAAAACCATATCAAATGCAACATCACCGATCCAGACAAAACACGTCCGGGTAGGCTTCACACACAATGCCTATGCCCGTACTTACGATTCCGGGCTCTACATGCAACACAAGGGGGACTATTCCCGTCAACCCCAAGGAACACCACGCACTCACCGCATACTCGCGGGAGCGGGATTCCCTATGCAGAAAGAAAGAGCTTCAAGCGCTCGAGTTGAGAATCGTTACCCTTGTAGTCCGTTTTGGCGCCATGGAAAAAACTACGCGGTTAGAACTCTTCGCAATGACCTTCCCTCCACGGATCCGCTCTCCGATTTCGAAATGGCGCTCCGATGCTCCGCCGGCGGCCGGAAACTACCTTCTTCTTCCTCTCCTCTCTCACTTTGGAAGGGAAGAGCTTTGGAGAGAAAAATGAGGGAATAACTTCCTATTCCCGGCCTTAACAGAGCCTAAACTAATCTGGGCCGTCAGATCTAAATTAAAGAAAATGAACGGCTCGGATCTGCACAAAATTCCCCTGAACTGGGCCGCACACGGCTTGGCACACGGCCGTGTCCAAGGCCGTGTGCCTCGATCCAGGCACGATCGTCGAACGGGGAAACGCACACGGGCCAAGACACGCCCGTGTCTGACCTGACACGCCCGTGTCGGGTTCCTCGACACGCCCGTGTTCGAGGGCGTGTCACGCATAACCGCCACGGCAACGGACACGACCCCTCAGGACACGGGTCTGGACACGGGTTGGCACACGCCCGTGTCAGATGACACGCCCGTGTCATCTGGCCGTGTTCCTGGCCGTGTCCTTCTCGGGTTGGAAACGGCCAAAAATCACCAGCCAGACACGTCCTTGGACACGCCCGTGTCCTAGGCCGTGTACCCCTACAGGCACCAAAAACTCTTTTTCCGCGACCGACTCGCACACAGAATTCGGGGCGTTACAAATCTCCCCCACTTAAGGAATTTCGTCCCGAAATTAAGCAAAGGTACACGAAAGCTAAATGATACCTGAGTGGAATAACTCGGGGTATTCCTCCAACATAGCTTGCTCTCGCTCCCAAGAAAGCTCCTCACGTCCGCAATTATCCCAACGGACTTTAACCATTCTGACCTCCTTGTTGCGGAGTCGTTTGACTGCAACATCTACAATTCGTACTGGTCTGACCCTTGTTGTTAACTCATAATCAACCGGTACCTGATTGTCTGCAACGATCTGTGAAGCCTCCTGAACTGCCTTACGCAACACTGATACGTGGAATACATCATGCAGCCCACTCAACTCCGTCGACAGCTTTAATCTATACGCCGCCTCGCCAACACGCTCCAGGATCTCAAATGGTCCAAGGTATCTCGGACTCAGCTTCTTCAAGCGTCGAACCCGCGATACACCCTTGAACGGCTTGATCTTTAAATATATCATGTCGCCAACGTTGAACTCCACATTTCTATGTTTGGCATTGTAGTACTTTGACTGTCTATCCTGAGCTATCTTCAGCCTTTCCTGGATTGTCCATATCATTGAAGTGGCATCTTCCACCGCTTGACGTTTATACGACTTTGATTCGCCTGCCTCCAACCAAGACAATGACGTACGACACTTCCTCCCGTACAAAGCTTCGAAAGGCGCCATTCCAATGCTTGCCTGAAAGCTATTGTTGTACGCAAACTCCACCATGTACAGATGATCCTCCCAATACTTCCCGAAATCTAGGACGCACATGCGAAGCATGTCCTCCATAGTTCTGTTGACTCTCTCGGTTTGGCCACCTGTCTGTGGGTGAAAGGCTGTGCTGAACTTTAGCTTAGTACCCAACAGACCATGCACCAACCTCCAGTCATTTGACGTGAAGCGTCCATCACGATTACTAACAATACTGCGAGGCACACCATGCAGTCGTACAATATTATCCACGTAGAGTTTGGCTAACTTTTCCACTGGATCCTCCTTTCTCACTGGGATAAAGTGCGACACCTTTGTCAATCTATCAACAACCACCCAAATGGCGTCATTTCCTTTCTGTGACTTCGGCAAACCGTGCACAAAATCCATAGATATGTCGTCAAACTTCCATTCTGGGATAGGGAGTGATTTCAGGAAACCTCCGGGCTTCTGGCATTCCGCCTTCACTAATGCACAAGTACGACACTTGGCCACATAAAGCGCCACATCCTTCTTCAAACCCGGCCACCAGAATAATTTCTTCATGTCTCTATACATCTTCGTGCTTCCCGGGTGGATTGAGTATTTGGTATGATGAGCCTCATACATCAACTCCTCCCGAATATTATCCGCACTAGGAACGCATAGACGACCGTCCTTCCTTAGCAACCCATCTTCAACCACAAACTGGGAATTTGACCCATCCAAAGATCCATCCAAGATTTGCTTCATGCTGCTATCCTGAACCAAAGCCCTCCGAACTCTATCCGCTAGGTCACACTGCACCTCTGTCCAAAACAGTTTCGCCTCGGCACTAGACTGCTTGTCAACGCAAGATATCTCCAATGCCTCCAACTCTTGGACCAATCTCTTATCATGCACTGATAACCAGTTGGCTTGTGCGGGAATCTTACGACTCAACGCATCCGCCACTACATTTCCCTTCCCAGGCACATAGTGTATCTTGAAGGTGTAGTCCCCTAAGAACTCCATCCACCTCCTCTGCCTCATGTTCAGATCTTTTTGGTCCAATAGGTACTTCAAACTCTTATGATCGGTGTAAATATCCACCTTCACACCATACAGATAGTGCCTCCAAAGCTTAAGAGCAAATATCACGGCCGCTAACTCTAAGTCGTGGACCGGATAATTCCTCTCGTGAACCTTCAATTGTCGTGAACCATAAGCTATCACTCTCCCATGCTGTAGTAGAACACAGCCCAAACCACTACCTGAAGCATCACTATATATCTCGAATCCTTCGGTACCACTTGGCGAACATAAAATAGGCGCCGTGGTTAACCGCCTCTTCAACTCTACAAAAGCCTGTTCGCACTCCGAAGACCACACAAACTTCTGATCCTTCCTTGTCAACGTCGTGAGTGGTAGTGCTATCCGCGAGAAGTTCTCTACGAAGCGCCTGTAGTAGCCAGCAAGCCCCAGAAAACTCCGGACCTCTGCCACTGTAGTCAAAGTAGGCCACTCCCGTATCGCCACTATCTTCGCCGGATCCACAGCTATTCCTTCTCCACTGACAACATGACCAAGGAACGCTATCGAGGATAACCAGAACTCACACTTGGAGAACTTTGCATACAACTGACTTTTCCTCAATGTCTCCAACACCATGTGTAAATGCTTGTAATGATCCTCCTCGCACCGCGAATACACCAGGATATCATCGATGAATACTATCACAAACTGATCCAAGTATTCTCTGAACGTCCTATTCATCAGATCCATAAACACGGATGGAGCATTCGTCAACCCAAACGGCATAACCGTGAACTCGTAATGCCCAAACCGCGTACTGAATGCTGTCTTTGGAATGTCGCTCTCCCTTATCCTCAACTGATAGTAACCAGACTTCAAATCTAACTTCGAATATACAGTTGACCCAACCAACTGATCAAATAGATCGTCAATCCTCGGGATTGGATATTTGTTCTTCTCCGTAAGTTTGTTCAATTCCCGATAATCGATATAAATCTACAAGCTCCCATCTTTCTTCTTAACAAAGAGAACTGGTGCGCTCCAAGGCGACAAACTTGGACGCACATAACCTTGCTCTAGCAACTCCTGCGGTTGCACCTTCAACTCTGCCATTTCTCTTGGGGCTATCCGATAGGGGGAGCATGACACCGGTTTGGCACCCGGTACCAGCTCTATAGTAAAGTCTATCTCCCACTGAGGAGGGGCTCCTGGGAGATCATCTGGAAACACATCAGGATATTTGGACACAACTGGGATGTTGCCCAAACTAGGTTTAGGCGTCGAAGTCTACACTAGAGTGACATACAGTTCTGCCCCAGACCGAACTGCCGGGAACACCTGAAGGGCTGACATCAAAATCTTACCCGACCCCTTCATGCCCGCGAAAGTCACCTCATGACTAGCTCTCAACTGACCCACTAGCAACTTCGATCAACGTATGTCTGCTGCTCCGAGAGCCTGACCATGCTAAAGATCACGTTGAACCCTCCTAGCGGTAGAAACAACGCCTGCAAATCAAACTTTTGACTCACAATCCATACCTAAACGCAACAGATTCCATCTGCGCGCATCGAGCACTACTAGTCAACAACACATCCATTAAGACTTTTGCCATCGGAAGATATATTCCGACACGTAATACAATTCCTTTGGGCAAACGGAGACACAAAGCCCCCTTTAACGAACGGTGCTCGCGCCGGATAAACGAAATTCAGAACAACGCTTAGCACAAGCGGTTCTAGGTTAACATGCACAAAGACTGCAAGTGTCTAAAGCTAAATGCTAGAATTTTAAACCTTACCTGTCACCACGTCTGCTTGCTTTCTGTCCTCTTGCTGACCAAGCTTGTACTCTTCAGAGTTCCTTTCGGACTTTGCACGTCCACTCCAACACTCACGTGCAAAATGTCCCACTTTTTCGCAGATATAGCAAGCTCTTGGGACTCGACTTGTAGTTGCTCCCGACGCACCAGAAGAAGGGGCTGAGTTCGAAGTCTTCAGCTTCTTATTCCAACTGCGGACATCGGACTTTGAACTTGGCCCTTTGAACTGTGGTTTCTTAGTACCAGAGTCCTCACCTGCTCCTGACATAGCTTCCTTAATCTTCTGAGCACCATCCCAACATTCTCGGGCAAAGTGTCCTTTCTTTCCACAAGTATGACAGTTGTAAGCAACCTTGCTAGTCGATGATCTAACCTTCTTCTTCAGCATTTTGCAAGATGCACCCCTCATAGGAATTGCAGAGTTCGATACCCTACTCACTGGTATCTGGTGAATTTTTTCCATTTCCACTTCCAAAGATCTGGCCGACTCTACCAAGGCTCGGAATCCCATTAGTTTTGGTCCTAGAAGTGGAATTCGTAGTTCGTCACGTAGACCACTATAGAATCTATCGACTATAGACCTCTCGTTCTCCAACTCAAAGCATGGGTAGCGGCTTATCAAAAGGAATGCCTGCAAATACTCATCAACTGAGTGCGTACCCTGCACCAAGCACATATTCAACGGCTGACCTGATGGCCTCCTAAATGTCATTTGATTCAACACACCACCCGACATTGAAGTCATCTCGGGGACAAGAGGTTGCACATTGCTTCCTTGCTGTGCACTAGTCATAGCGAGCACCACTTCAACGATCCTTCTTATGGTTTCTAACGAAAGAGGGGTATCAAGCGCTCCACTGGGTGCACTATAATCCTCAGAAACCAGATGTTCTGTCGGCTCTACGCCACTCCCGGTCACCTATAGTCATACAAAACACCAATAAGTGACCAAACAAAATTGCAGAAAGCAATTATAGGAACGCGCAGGTTCCTCAACCACGAGTATTTTTCATTCCTAAGTGGACATCCATGGGTTCTTTTTAATGTTATAACGATGACGCACACATGTGCTCACCACCCCTTAAAAGAATTCGCCCACGAATTCATTTAAGCTTGACCGTAACCAGAAGTCTGATACCAAATTGTAACACCCCCATCCGTCGCATGGCATATAACAGAAGGTCCAGCTGGAACCCGACGCCATATACCACAGACAGTCGGAAGGGTTACTAAATGAATAAATCAAACCATCTAATTAAGACTACTCGTCCTAATCACAGAGCATTCTAGCGGAAGATTTTAAAGTTGAAAGAACCCAAAGTTAATTCCATCAATATGAATGTCCACAGCTACAACAACAGGAATGAACCCCAAATACACTGAAATAGGTACATGGCCTTATGGCCTTACAAATGTTCATAAATATAACATGTCTTACATACATCGGCTCGCAGGCCGGCCACACATGAGAAATGTAAAAACAACTATTCTACGGCCTTCTAGGGCCAGCACAGCAACATGGGCTCCAGCCCGCTATTTGGCGCTCGGCTCCGCAGCACCTGCAAGCACATACCACCGCACGGTGGCAAATAAAGCAACGGTCAGCTAAAAGCCGACCAAATTATAACGACCCCGTCCCTTACTCGGGACGGCGGTGCTCTTTCCCTGCAAAACTTTAGCCAACAATATATATATAGCGCAATTATAATTCGCCACAGGTGTAGGCTCGCACGGCCAAACACCCCGTGCACTCAGGGCACATTCATGGTGGACCCTGACCCATCAGTGCATCCACCACCACCCCTAGGATGGCAACAACATGTGAGCATTTAGCCTTTCTGACCACCGTCTAAGGCTCCAACTATGCCAACGGCCAGTCCCCGTCTTCGGGTCTCTCGCACCGAACCACATAGCCTAGGTCCAATTCCACTTGCCCGTTGCTCACGCCGCATGTCCAATTTAAGGAACTTTGCGCGGGCCAAGCTTCTCTCGGATCCCAAATTTTCCAAAACAGTCTCATAACCCAGTTATGATCAAGGCCGGTTCCCAGACCGCCAAGTTAGCAGAACACGTTTCCGCTCAGTTTTCCGGGTGCGCCTTGAAGCTAACCTTCAAGGATCCCTGCTGCAATCTACCGCGTAGAAACCCGAAAAATCCAAAGCACGGAGTCTTCTCCGGCAAAACCATATCAAATGCAACATCACCGATCCAGACAAAACACGTCCGGGTAGGCTTCACACACAATGCCTATGCCCGTACTTACGATTCCGGGCTCTACATGCAACACAAGGGGGACTATTCCCGTCAACCCCAAGGAACACCACGCACTCACCGCATACTCGCGGGAGCGGGATTCCCTATGCAGAAAGAAAGAGCTTCAAGCGCTCGAGTTGAGAATCGTTACCCTTGTAGTCCGTTTTGGCGCCATGGAAAAAACTACGCGGTTAGAACTCTTCGCAATGACCTTCCCTCCACGGATCCGCTCTCCGATTTCGAAATGGCGCTCCGATGCTCCGCCGGCGGCCGGAAACTACCTTCTTCTTCCTCTCCTCTCTCACTTTGGAAGGGAAGAGCTTTGGAGAGAAAAATGAGGGAATAACTTCCTATTCCCGGCCTTAACAGAGCCTAAACTAATCTGGGCCGTCAGATCTAAATTAAAGAAAATGAACGGCTCGGATCTGCACAAAATTCCCCTGAACTGGGCCGCACACGGCTTGGCACACGGCCGTGTCCAAGGCCGTGTGCCTCGATCCAGGCACGATCGTCGAACGGGGAAACGCACACGGGCCAAGACACGCCCGTGTCTGACCTGACACGCCCGTGTCGGGTTCCTCGACACGCCCGTGTTCGAGGGCGTGTCACGCATAACCGCCACGGCAACGGACACGACCCCTCAGGACACGGGTCTGGACACGGGTTGGCACACGCCCGTGTCAGATGACACGCCCGTGTCATCTGGCCGTGTTCCTGGCCGTGTCCTTCTCGGGTTGGAAACGGCCAAAAATCACCAGCCAGACACGTCCTTGGACACGCCCGTGTCCTAGGCCGTGTACCCCTACAGGCACCAAAAACTCTTTTTCCGCGACCGACTCGCACACAGAATTCGGGGCGTTACATAGCCAGTGCTAGAGGCTATACTGAAAGAACAAGAGGCATTACAGAAAGAACAAGAAGCCCAATTGTCAAAGAAGAGATTCAGGGAGCAAGCTGAATTGAGGCCTGACTTTGAACAATGGAGCCCCACCTCCAGGAATATCATTCTGACTGCATGGAAGGCTGCCAAAGACAATATTGTGGATAGAGGCAAATGGTATTCTGATGTGGAGTGGAGGAAGCATGAGAACAGGTAAGAAGCCATTGTGTAGTATAGAAGAAAGGCTAAGATGGGAAAGCTACCTCCTACTGCCCAGGAGCCTAGCAAGTACTTTCCTAAGCCTTATCATTACTTTGAAAGGCAAAAGATCAAAGCTGAAGAATTGAAAAAGAAGGATCTGAAAGGAAAGAAGCCTGCTGCTGCTGAAGATGCTGAAGCCCCAGTACAAGCAAAGATACAGTCTGGAAAGGGCATAGTTATCAAGGAACCTGAGCAGCAATAGGATAGAATTTTTCTTTAGTTTACAGTTGTAATCACTTGTATTAAAACTTTCTGTAAACTTTTGGATAATATAAATGTTGGAGTTCTTAGAACTATATGATATGTGTTAAATTTATTACATTATTGTTCTGAGATATTTGAGTATACATGTTTTGTTAATACATGTTTATGTACTTACCCTGTTATATAATCCTGTTTTACATCATACTGTGATTTTGTTATGTATGGTGTATATCATTGACTAAGGGTTATGACTTTTCCAAATAGGGGGAGATTGTTGGGTACATTGGAATAAATGTACCTGATTTGAAGAAGCCTCACCCTACTCAATGATATACATCAAAATGTATTTGATGTGTTTTGAGTTTAGTTGTGCAGGTTAAGTATTTGCAGGGAAAGCTGAAAAGTTTCTAAGTCCATGTGTCGACACCCAGAACAAAAGTGTCGACACTTGAGAAGACTTGTGTCGACACTTGGATTAATTGTGTCGACACCAGGAATGCAGAGTCGACACCAGAAGGAAAGTGTTGACACATACAAGCTGTGTCGACACTCAATGAAGAAATATCCAGAGAAGCAGTGTCGACACTTAGAAGAAGTGTCGACACCCAGAGTAACTTTGTCGACATCAGAAAGTGTCGACACTTGGAGGCTGTGTCGACACTCAGCAAAAGTTCAACAAATTCTAAGTACAAGTGTCGACACAAAGAAGATGTGTCGACACTCAGCCAAAGTCTCAACACATGAAGAATGTGTCGACACAAAGGATCAGTGTCGACGCACAGCAAAAGTCTCAACACATGAAGAAAGTGTCGACACTACGAAGATGTGTCGACACTCAGCAAATTTCAATGAAGTCTAAGTATAAGTGTCGACACAAAGAAGATGTGTCGAAACTCAAAAAGTATCAACACAGAAGGCAGGTGTCGACACTAAGAATATGTGTCGACACTCAACAAGTATCAACACAAGAAGATGTGTCGACACAAAGGAGTTGTGTCGACACTTACAAGAATTCAACTAAGTACTGAAGAACAAGGAGTTGTGCCGACACACAATATCAGTGTCGAAACATGTTGAAGAAGCAGTGTCGAGAATTAAATTCTACAACACAAGGGTTGTGTCGACACCTTGAAGGCTAGTGTCGACACTTAGTCTACTTGTGTCGACACTTAGTCTATAAGTGCAGACACTTAAAGACAGACTGTCTCGACACTTTAAGACAGTTACAGATATTTCAAGAAGTGACTGGATGACTTGATAGCTGCCATTCCAGCCAGTCTACTGCAACTGTCAGAGTTGTCAGAAAGCTGTTAGAAACTGGATCAGCCGGTTACCATGAAGAAGGCCTATATAAAGGCTTATTCTGTTAACAGAAGAAGATGATCAAAAAGAGATTGAAGAGAAGAAGATCAAGCAATTCATTGAAGAATCAATTCAAGTGAAGATCTAATTAGTTGGAGAGAGAGCTCCTTCCAAGAAGATAGCTGTTGGAACCAGGCTGTGAAGAAAGTTTCAGACGTAGTTTTGATTCTTAAGTTGCAGTGATTGAAGATCAGCTGCATAGAGAATCAACCCTATTGTGTTCTACATTCAAGAAGCTTTGAAGAAAGCCAAGTGAGGTTGATCTCAGCAGAGTTCTTCCAAGAACTCATCAAGAAACCTGTAAACTCTTCTCTCTTATTCTGAGTTATAGGTATATACATTGTATTCTTAATTTCTTGTAGTATCCTTAGGGATCTGAGTTGTAAGCCTGAAATTATAAAGGCTGAGTGGTAGGGCCTGTGTGCCTGAGTATAGGAGATTCATTTCTCTGAGTGTAGGCCTTGTGGCTGAGTGTAGGTCTTTGTGAAGACTGAGTGGTAGGGCTGTTGAGCCTGAGTTGTAGGAGTGGGATCACTCTAAGCTGTAGGAACCTGGTTGGGGTTCTGAGTGTAAGATCTGAGGATCTGAGGAATAGTGGAGGAGTTTGGCCGAATCTAGTACACTACTAGATAGGCGAAGGGGGAAAATGGATGTACCCAAACCTTGGGGAACCACTATAAAACTGTGTGTACTCTGTGTGTGTGTGATTCTGTGATTGCTGTGCTGAATTGCTGTGAAGAAGTATTTATAATTCTGTGATATAATCTGCCTAAAAGTTTAAAAAGATAAGGTCACCTATTCACCCCCCCTCTAGGTGATTAGGTACAATTTCTTTCAGTACACTCGCACTCTCTTAGTCTTATGTTTACCATCCCATTGTTTTGCTATCTCTAACCATTTACTTGTCTAGGAAAGAGGAATATTCCAGCCCATCCCCCTTACTTAAGCAGCGCTGGACCATCAAAAGGTCTTTCCCTTACCAGCATGGCGGCCGAGGCGACGAAGGAGTCATTGGCACCTGCCTCCAAGAAGAGACCTGGAGATGATGCCTCCGCTCCTCAGCTCAGCCCAAAGAAGAAAATCAAAAAGGTTGTGATGTTCCCGAAAGGGAAGAAGGAGATGGCCTAGAAAGAGATGAAAGAGATGTCAGGATCCCTGAGCTCCATCTCTGTGGGAGACTCGCAATCGCCTCACCCCCAAGCCGTCTCGCCATCTCGCGATACAACGCTATTCGACCGGCCCGCCAATCAGCTCAATCTGTTGAGATTCCATCTCGCGAAGTCGGCTCCTCTAGCCGTCCAGTCCGTTCCTTGCATCAAAACTACAACATGGGGACTGTGTTAAATGATGCTACCGGCAACCCAGTCCTCCTGTGGGAAAAGGACATGAACCAGGTGTAGGTATCCACCCTCTTTCCCTCATGGAAGGAGCAGGACCACCCCTACTAACCATGCCTTCTCCCTCTGCTCTGGTCTCAATATTGGCCCTAGGTCGGATCCTTTCGACAAGGACTCGTCGCGAGACCTCATCCGGAAGGCTGCTCATGCTCAACTTCGCACCCTGGAGCTCTTGCACCGAGTCTCGCGCTGCCTCATTTTTAACAACAAGAAATGGAAGGATGTCAAGGCGGGCCTAACGGCGGAGCGAGAGAAGTCAGATGGTCTCGATAAGAGGTTGAGGTTGCTGACAATCTTCTCGCCAAAAGCCACGGGGGCATGGAAAGCCTTTTAATCTTATCTTTGGCTAGTTTCACTCTTGCGTATGCTTTTGTTGATTGATGGTCTTCTCGCAGGATGCTGATACGGCAGACCGGATGCGCTCGCGCATAGCTGCCCTGGCGGAGGAGAATAAAAGCTTGAAGGCCCAGAATGCCCGTCTCTTGGGCGGTGTCCAACCTCCCTCTCTCCAGGAACCACTCCAAGCTCCTCCGCCTTCTCATTATTCTTTTGACGAGGTCAATGAGAACTGTCGGGATGCCAACATTAAGACGACTGAGCTCGTTTTAAAGATGATGAAAGAGCTGGGGGTTGTCAAGGATGATGACGGGTCCATCACCGCCCGAGACCTGGTGCCCCAACTTTATGGCGAGACGGACGAGGGTTCAGCATCCAGTGAAGATTAATGAGGGGGCGTCGGCGAGACCTGAGAATTCCCCTCCCCCTATTTTTTTAACTTACCCCTTTACTTGTACTCTTTACTTTTTGAGATATTGGAGTGTTTCTTCATGGGAGGGTTCTCCCCCCCCCCCATTTTGTAATGAACAAGGAAATTGCTGTTACATCTCCTTGCCTTATGTTCCTTTTATTTTATTTCATTTTCTTTATTTACTGCGAATGACCCTCTACTCTGTTTCTACTCGCGAGGTAGAGCTCCTGGTCGTCTCGCTTGAGAATTAGTTTAGGGCACAAGTCATTAGACTTCTCCTCGCCCATTCTGTGTGTGAGACCGTTTGGTCTTTTCCCCTCATCTCGCCACAAGACGAATCCAGCGCAAGTAGACCCTGGAGATCAACCGCTTTTTATGAGAAGTCACCCATTTTTAATTTTTATGCGAGACCTGTCCTTTGTCAGCGAGAGCATACTCGCTATGGGTGAGACTCACTTTGTCGAGCGCCGGTTGGGGATGCCCATCCTCATTTGCATTGCACCAACCTCTTCTTGTCAGAGAAGTCTTTTTTATTTCCTACAAACTTTCTCCATTCCCTGATAAGTACAGATATTTTTCTGTGAAGGATCTCACCATTTACCCTGCCACCGAGTGAGCCTATAGCCTTGCCAGCTTGATGAGAGCCTGGTTAGCGGGTCTGCTCGGCGTCTTCTCTCCAAACAAACTTCAACCACCGAGTAAGCCCACAGTCCTGCCAGCTTGATGAGAGCCTGGTCAATGGGACTGCTCAGGGTCTCCTCTCCAAATAACCTCCAACCACCGAGTGAGCCTATAGACCTGCCAGCTTGATGAGATCCTGGTCAGCGGGTCTGCTCGGGGGTCCTCTCCAAACGACCTCCAACCACCTAGTGAGCCTACAGTCCTTCCAGCTTGATGAGAGCCTGGTTAGCAGGTCGGCTTGGGGTCTCCTCTCCAAACAACCTCCAACCACCAAGTGATCCAATAGTCCTGCCAGCTTGACGAGAGCCTGGTCAGTGGGTCTGCTCGGTGTCTCCTCTCCGAACAGCCTCCCACCACCGAGTGAGCATACAGTCCTGCCAGCTTGATGAGAACCTTGTTAGCAGGTCTGCTCGGGTTCTCCTCTCCCAACAACTTCCAACCATCAAGTGAGCCTACAGTCCTACTTGCTTGATGAGAGCCTAGTCAGCGAGTCTGCTCGGGGTCTCCTCTCTAAATAACCTCCAACCACCGAGTGAGCCTACATCCCTTCCAGCTTGATGAGATCCAGGTAAGCGGGTCTACTCGGGGTCTCCTCTCCAAACAACCTCCAACCGCTGAGTGAGCCTACAGTCCTGCCAGCTTGATGAGAGCCTGGTCAGCGGTATTGCATGGGGTCTCCTCTCCCAACAACCTCCCACCACCGAGTGAGCCTACAGTCCTACCAGCTTAATGAGAGCCTCGTCAATGGGTCTGCTCGGGGTCTCCTCTTCCAACAACCTCCAACCACTGAGTGAGCCTACAGTCCTGCTAGCTTGATGAGAGCCTGGTCAGCGGGTCTGCTTAGGGTCTCCTCTTCAGACAACCTCCAACCACTAAGTGAGCCTATAGTCCTGTCAGCTTGATGAGAACCTGGTCAGTGGGTCTGCTCGGGGTCTCCTCTCCAATCAACCTCCAACCACCGAGTGAGCCTATAGTCCTGCCAGCTTGATAAGAGCCTGGTCCGCGAGTCTGCTCGGGGTCTTTCCATTTATCCATTTCACCCTTATGCCATGACAGAAGAAACCTGAGATTCCATTATATCAAAAGGTCACAAAAAATCTACAAGTATCAAAAGATGAAAAATATTGTGGATATAATCTTTTTAGTTCATCGCCGCTTCAGGCACGATTGAGGGGCACCCCGTCCACAACATGGAGGTAGTACACTACTGACTTCCGGACCTCCTTCACCACGAAGGGGCCTTCCCAGTTGGGATTACGTTTTCCTACTGAGGCTCCTCTGATCATTATGTCTACTTTTTTGAGGACCAAGTCGTCGTTCTAGAACAGCTTGACCCTTATATGTTTGTCGAAGTACCTCACCATCCGACGTTTGACTTCTTCATGTCGAATCAATGCTAAATCCTTGAGTTCCTCCACTAGATTAAGAGAGAGTTTCTGCTTCTCCTCGTTCTCTGCCCTCCATCCTTCATCTCCCTTCTTTGCGGCGACTACTCTTGGAGATACGACCTCAAACTCTATAGGTATGACAACCTACGAGCCATGGGATAGTTTAAATGGAGTCTCTCCCGTGACGGTGTTTGGTGTGGTTCTCAAAGCCCAGTGAATTGAAGGGAGTTATTCTACCCAACTTCCTCTCATGTTCTCCACCTTCATTTTCAAAAGATTCACTATAATATAGTTTGCCACTTCCACCTGTCCATTGCTTTGAGGATGATGAACCAAGACAATGCTGATGTCTATGCCCAGCTGGACACAGAAGACCACGAACTCCCTGATAGATAATTATGGTCCATTATCAGTGACGATGGTCAACGAAATCCCATGCCTGCAAACAATCTGTCCCCATATGAAGTTTTTGACCACTTGCGACATCACCTTAGCCAACGCCTTCACCTCTAGCCACTTTGAAAAGTTATCAACCATGACCAGCATAAACTTCCTTTGGCTGCTAGCTTTGAGAAAAGGACCCACCAAATCTAGTCCCCATATCGTGATATCGTGAAGGGCCAGGGAGCCAAGATTTTATGTAATCTTTGGGCGGGGAGGAGTTGGAGAGGGGAGAACTCTTGGCACTTTCGGCATCTCTTTGCGAATTGTTCCGCATCCTTCCTGAGGGTAGGCTAGAAGTAGCCTTGCCTCAACACTCTCCCCTCCAAGGTCCGACTTCCCTGAGTGACTCCCACACTCCCCCAAATGAATTTCCTCTAGAACTATTGGAATCTCTCCCTCAAATACACATCGATCCAACAAACTCGATATTGTCTTTCAGTATAACGTCCCATCCTTCAGCAGGTAGTACGCCGATTTATACGTAACCTGCTTCTTACCGAGATATCCCTCGGGAAGCTGTCCCGAGGTCAAAAAGATGATGATGGGTTCCATACAAGACCCTTGCTGATCCACTTCCATTAATTCTCCTTCTTCTACGGATGGTCTGAAGAGTTCCATCACCTTTCCCTCTTCCCGAGGGCCATATTTGGCGGACAGGTCAGCCTGAGTACTTTCCTCCCTCGGGATGTGTTGAATTGAAAAGATGCGGAATTGCCCGATGATATTTTTGACCTTCATCAGATACAATTGGAGGGTGGGTTCCCTTGCTTCAAATTCTCCTCTGATTTGTCCTGCTAGCACCATAGAGTCTGTGGAGTCTATAATGTCCTGTATGCCCAGCTCCCGAGCTAGCCTGTGTCCCGCGATAATCTCCTCATATTATGCTTGATTGTTAGTGATTTTGAAGTGGATCTTTAGAGCCGACTCATTTCTGATCCCTTCTGGACTTACCAAGATCATCCCCCTCCAAAAGAAATTTTCCCAGATGCTCCATCTACTTGTATCTCCCATGCAGCTCGAAGAGGTGCTTCAGCCTCTCCGTCCTCGACGACGTAATCTGCCAGGAAATCCGCAACCGCTTGTGCTTTGATGGCAAGTTGCGGAGTAAAAGCGAGGTCGAACTCACTGAGCTATATTAACCATTTGGTCAACCTCCTTGAATGTTTCAACCCTTCCAGGATGTGGCAGAGAGGGTGGTCTGTCACCACCTGAATCAAGTGAGCCTGGAACTATGGCCTGAGCTTCCTGACTGATATGATGAGAGCGAATGCCAGCTTTTCAAGGATCAGGTATCTGAGTTCCGCCTTCTTCAGGACCATGCTCATGTAATAGATCGGGAACTGCCTTTTTCCTTCCTCTCGTACAAGATCCAAACTCACTTCTCCGGCCCCCACTCCTAGGTACAAGAATAAACCCTCCCATTCTCTTGGCCCTTGGAGTAGAGGCGTCCGGGTGAGTTGTTGTTTTAGAGCTTGAAAAGCTTCTTCGCATTCGGTGTTCCATTCAAAATGTTTGCCCCTCTTAGTGTTTGGAAGAAAGCCGAGCACTTTTCCCCTGCCCGGGAGAGAAAACTGCTCAATTCGGCGAGCTTGTCGTGGAGCCGTTGGACCTCCTTGGCATTTTTTGGAGATTCTAGTTCTAGGATTGCTTTCACCTTATCTGGATTGGGTTCAACTCCGGATGGGGTATGGAGATGCCCTAAGAATTTTCCCCCATTGGCCCCGAAGACACAATTTAGGGGGTTGTGTCTCATCTTATATTTCCTTATGGTTTCAAAGGTTTCCTCTATATCTAGGATGTGGGACCTGAGATCTCGGCTCTTGATCATCAGTTCGTCCACTTAAACTTCGAGGTTCCGCCCCTTCTGCTCTCGGAAGATTCGATCCATCATTCTTTGATACGTCTCCCCCACATTCTTTAATCTAAAGAGGATCATGTTGAAGTAGAAGCACCCATCCTCTGTGACAAAGGTGACATCCTTGACGTCCGGCGGGTGCATGCGTTTTTTATGGTACCCCGAAAATGCATCTAGAAAGCTCATTAGTGAAAAACCGACGGCTGAGTCAACCAGCATGTCGATTCGAGGAAGAGGATAACAATCCTTAGGGCATGCTTTATTTAAGAGAGAAAAATCCACATACATCCTCCATTTCCCCTCTCCCTTCTTCACCATTATAACATTACTCACCCACCAAGAATATTTACATGCAGATATGAACCTCGCCTTAAGCAGCTTCTCCACTTCCTCTCTGATGGGTCCGGCTATCTTAGTGGCGATGGCTCTCTTCTTCTGCTTTATAGGACGGACATTGGAGTCGAGGTTGAGAAGGTGTCATGCTATGCCTGCATCAACCCCAGGCATGTCAGCTACGCTCTAGGCGAAGATGCCAATATTCCTCTGTACGCACGCCCTGATCTCCTCTTGGTCCTCGAAACTGAGCTATCCACTGATTTTTACCTTCTCTTTCCTCCCTTCCTTGGTGAGAATCTCCATATCCAGCACCTCCACTGCGGAATTTAGTCTCGATGTCTCTTCCTCTTTCTCCTTCTCCCCCAACTTATCCTCCCGTTCTCTGTCTTCACAGTCTAATACCTCACGCTCTACAACAGCCACAACCACTTCTCTCAGAAACTTCTCCACCTCTTCCTCGGTTGTGATTCTTTCTTCCAACAACAAATTTCCCCTCTTCTCCATCCGAGCTTCCACCCCGGACGACTCCCCCACTTCCTCCCTCTTTCTTTTCTCTTTCCTCCCTCCTTATCCATCCTTCGATTCCACCTTTCCCTTCTCCTCCTCTACCTCAATCTCTCCTCCCTTCTCTTTCGCCATTTATGGCTCCGCCGCTAAACCTCTCTTCACCCCTAATTCTCCTTCCTCTTAGAACTCCATCTCTCCCTTTTCCTCCTCTACCTCCATCTCTCCTTCCTTCTCCCATACCTACATCTTTCCTTCCTTCTCTCCTGCCATTTTCGGCTCTACCGCAATGCCTCTCTACATCCCTGCATCTCCATCCTCTTCGACCTCCTCCTCCCATCATTCCATCCTCTTCCAAATTTCCTCGGCCTCTCCTTGCCAAGAAATGGTATTCACTGCCGTCACATAGCACTCCCTGGCTGCCTTTGGATCTCCTCGTACTCTGATCTGGGTACCCTCGGCTTTGAGCTTCAAGTATTTGTGGAAAGATGATGGGACATACCCAAAAGCACTGATTAAAGGTCGCCCAAAAATGGCGTTGTAACTGCTGGGGCGTCTAGTATGACAAAATAGTAATTCCTGGATAACCCTCCGCCCCCCCATAGTCACCTGGAGTCCTACTCCGCCCTTGACTTCCTTCCTTTCGCTCGAGAATCCGAAAAATGGCCCATACGCTGCCAACAACCTTCGAGCCTCCACCCTCATATCATTGAATGCCTTTTTGAATATTACATTCACCGAGCACCCATTATCAACAAGGATTCGCGACACCGTGAAGTTTTCAATGGTAGTCTGAATCACCAGACATCGCAAAAGGGATCTTCGTATAATGGTCCAGGCCCATAAATATGGGACCCAGCTGGAACAGCCGGCCTACCAGAGTCCAGACCCAGGCCCACTGCTGGTAGTCAGCCTTTCACATTTAAGCCTACAGGCCATGCACCACAACCCTCTCCACGCATGTTTATCAGCAGCGACAGGTTATTGCCACTGGGGATCGAACCCAGGACCTTAAAAAGAGAGCTTTACGCCACTCCCTCATCACCAACTGAGCTGCAGATCAATTGGTGATGAGGGAGTGGTGTAAGGCTCTTTTATCAAGGTCCTGGGTTCGATCCCCAGTGGCAACAACCCGCCGCTACTGATAAACAGGCGCGAAGAGGGGTTAGGTGCATGGACTGCAGGCTTGAATGTGAAAGGCTGACTACCAGCAGTGGGCTCAGGTCTAGAGTCTGGTAGGCCGGCTGTTCTAGCTTTGTCCCATGTTGATGGGTCTGGACCGTTATAAAAATCGCACTTTTTATAACGGTCTAGGACCATCAACATGGGACCCAGCTGGAACCGCCGGCCTACCAGAGTCCAGACCCGAGCCCACTGCTGGTAGTCAGCCTTTCACATTCAAGCCTGCAGGCCATGCACCCCAACCCCTCTTCGCGCCTGTTTATTAGCACCGGCGGGTTGTTGCCACTGGGGATCGAACCCAAGACCTTGATAAGAGAGCCTTACGCCACTCCCTCATCACCAATTGATCTGCAGCTCAGTTGGTGATGAGGGAGTGGTGTAAGGCTCTCTTATCAATGTCCTGGGTTCGATCCCTAGTGGCAACAACTTGCCGTTGCTGATAAACAAGTGCGGAGGGGGGTTGGGGTGCATGGCCTGCAGGCTTGAATGTGAAAGGCTAACTACCAGTAGTGGGCCCGGGTCTGGACTCTGGTAGGCCTGCGGTTCCAGCTGGGTCCCATATTGATGGGCCTGGACCGTTATAAAATGTGCACTTTTTATAACGGTCCAGGCCCATCTATATGGGACCCAGCTGGAACCGCCGGCCTACCAGAGTCCAGACCCGGGCCCACTGCTGGTAGTCAGCCTTTCACATTCAAGCCTACAGGCCATGCACCCCAACCCCTCTTCGCGCCTGTTTATCGGCAACGACGGGTTGTTGCCACTAGGGATCGAACTCAGGACCTTGATAAGAGAGCTTTACGCCACTCCCTCATCACTAATTGATCTGCAGCTCAGTTGGTGATGAGGGAGTGGCGTAAAGCTCTCTTATTAAGGTCCTGGGTTCGATCCCCAGTGGCAACAACCCGCCGCTGTTGATAAACAGGCTCGGAGAGGGGTTGGGGTTCATGGCCTGTAGGCTTGAATTTGAAAGGCTAACTAGCAGCAGTGGGCCCGGGTCTGGACTCTTGTAGGCTGGCAGTTCCAGCAAGGTCCCATAATGATGGGCCTGGACCGTTATATGAATAAGGGTCCCCTTAATCTAAGATGAATTGAGATTGTATTTGATGTTATATGTTTAGTAATGTGCTTGTAGGACTATATTGTTAAGTACACACCAAAGTCAGATTATAGTGGGTCAGTAAACACAGGACTATACAATGTAATCCTTCATTTTATAGGCCAATGTGTTGACTCACGTGTAATCACTCTATTGTGGTGTAGTTATATCCCAAGTGCATTAGAAGAATCAAGTAAGGACAAGGACATGGATTCAGAAGAACATAATTTTATCCAATTCTAATTTGTTAAGTATCGTAAGGTATATTCATTGAATTCGTCGAGTATACTCATAGATATTTGTCGAATTCATTGTGTATACCTACAGGCACTCGTCGAATTCGTCGTATTTACTTAGGGTAAAATCTCAGATGTTTGGAAAATTAGTTAAGTAAAAATCGTCGAGTATCATCAAGTATACTCGTCGAATTAGTCGAGTGTATCTTCTGATATCCATCGAATTTGTCGAATATACATGTCAATACACGCCGAATTTGTCGAGATTCATTGGGTATACTTTTGAGTCTTTGAATTTAGTTCTCTAGATTTTCCAAGTCATACCCGTCTAATATCACTCAGCTTATGCTTCGAGTGTATCTGTCGATACTCATCGAGTGAGCTAGCAGATATTTGTCGGATTCTTCAAGTATGACTTCTGCTAGGCGTAGAGTGACAAGTTCATTTGGGCTGAATTTATCCAAGTGTTTTTCATCGAGATTCATTGTTGTTCGATGGATATACTCGGCTATACTCGACGATACTCGATGAATTATACTTGGGTTATTTCTTTTGTTTTTCAAAAACTGGCCCGGCTTATCCAGATTACCATGTACAGTAACTCGCGACCTTCCCTATATGGAATATCTTTCCTAACCGTTGCAAAGGAGGATTCTTATATATATTTAGGGTGGATTTTCCATCAACCCTAATGGTGCTCAAATCAAATCAATAAACATCCCAAACAAAATGTCTGTCGGCTCCCGTACGTATTTCGCGAATTTCGCTCGGCTGACAACTGTGATGTATGATTTGATCTTCCTCCACCGAATCGACTGGATCGTTGTTCTCTGAAGATTCTGATTCTCTCAGATCTAGACGATCAGTGATTTCAGATCAAAGCCTTCAAAGATTTCATGTTCACTTGTTCTTCAAGTCATTCTAGATCAAACTTTCCGAAAAATGAAGAATCGAAGACATTAGATCTAAATAAGATTATTTGTAATCTTTTTTACTCTTATAGGAGGTTTTTCCCTCCGAGTAATCGATCCGTGTTTGTATCAAGTAGTAGATCCATGTTTGGATCGAGTTGTAGATTCGTGTTTGGATCGAGTTGTAGGAGAGTTTGTTCTCTGAGTGGTAGCTGCTTTGCCTCCAAGTTGTAGGAGTTATAGCTCTGAGGTGAAATATTTGTTTAAATCTGAGATAAAGGTGAAGTATCCGAATTTAGCTCTTCGTGGTAGATAGGAAGCAGGATAGTGAATGTACCTAACTCGGGGAACCACTATAGTTCTCTATGTTCCGTGTGCTTTATTTTTAAATTATTTTTATTCTGCGAAAAGACACAGACATCACCTATTCAACCCCCTCTAGGTGATTTATGGTCACTCTAAATATTTTCACTAAGAGCCAGCACCATCCGATAAAATAGAAGGTCCGTCGCTAACAAGCTACACGAGGCCATCCGGGAGGAGGTCGGTAAGCTGCTAATAGTCAGGTTTGTATCGGAGATCCCGTAACTAGTCTGGGTCTCTATTATGGTAATGGTGAAAAGAGGTGATGGGGGTGGAGGATGTGTATGGACTTTTTGTTACTGAATAAAGCATGCCCTAAGTATTGTTATCCCTTTCCTCAAATCGACGCACTGGTAGACTCAACCATCTGTTTCTCTTTAACGAGATTTTTAGATAGTTTTTTAGGTTACCATCAAATCCACATGCACCCAACCCACTATAAGGATATTTCATTCATCACCAGGGACGGATGCTACTACTAAAAGATGATGCCCTTCGGGATAAATAATGCAGGGGCATTGTATCAAAAAATGATGGACCGGGTCATCCGGGAGCAAAAAGGCGGGAACTTGGACACTTATGTGGATGACCTTACGGTCAAAATCAAGGATATAGGGTCTCATGTCCAAGCTTAGAGGAAACGTTTGGCTCCATATGAAGGTATAAGATGAAGCTCAACCCCCTAAAGTGTGTCTTTTAGGCTAGTAGGGGAAAATTCTATGGCCATCTTCTCACCCCAGCGGGGTGGAGCCCAAACTTAACAAAGTAAAGGCGATCCTAGAGCTAGAGTCGCTAAGGTACGGAAAGGAGATCCAATGCCTTGCGGGGAAAGTTGGCTAGGCTGAGCAAGTTCCTCTCCCGGGAAGGGGAGAAATACTCACCCTTCGTCAGGGTATTACATGTGAATAAGAAGTTCAAATGGATCTCCGAGTGCGACAAGGATTTCCAAGCTTCAAAGAGACAGCTCACCCAGGCTCCACTGCTTCAGTTCCAATAGAGGGTGAGGAACTAGCTTTACACCTAGGAGTGGGGAAAGAGGCAGTGAGTTTCATCCTAGTACTTAAAAAATGGAGAAGGCGGCTCCTCGTCTATTATGTTAGTAGAGTTTCGAGGAAGGTGAAAGTGATACCCTGATACCACTGAGTGAGGGATAAATCTTAAGTTTACTCTGGAGGGGGGGGGGGGGGGTGAATAGAGAATTAAAATTTGTTCAAAGATATTTATTGCGGATTAAAAGTATAGTGATATATAAGTATATAAGAAAAGAACTCACAGCACACAAACATAAAAGTAAAGGCAATCAAGATGACACAAGGAAATTATAGTGGTTCCCCTAAAACTTGGGGTACATACACTCTTCTACCAGCTTGGTAGGAATACACTACATGTTTTTTATCAGGTTCCCTAACACCATAAGATCTATTTTCTAAGGGAGACCTCGCAACCCTTTGAGCTTTTGATCAGGTGCCCAAAAATCAAACTAAGTCTTTTGATCAGGAGACTTAACAACCAAGGAGTTAACTTTTGAAGGGAGTTATAACCCTGTATAGAGTTGGAAATAGAAAAGTGATGGTGTTCTTCTCTATCAATATTTTGAGAGAAGACTAGTTGATTTTGATGATGTCAAAGCTCCCCCTGAGTTATAGATCTGATCAGGAGAATGGAAGCTTTGCTCAGAGTGTAAGCCTTCAAATTGAAAACTTCTTCTTCCAGTATATGTATCTGAGAGGTTGTGAAGTTGATCTCAGAATAAAGATTGTTTGCTGGAAGAAAAGCTTGAAGAAGAAGATGAAGATGAACAAGATGTTCTTGTTGTCTGTACTGCTCTATTCTATATTAAATCTTCTGAAATATTTCCTTTATATATGACTGCTAATTTGAAATTCAAATTCCTTTGCATATTCTCTTGGAAATGAAATGACTATAATTTGTCTTCAATGTGTTTCCTCAACTATCCTAGTAAATATGTCAAGTAATAACTCTGTGAGATCCTAATTAATGCTGCCAGGAATAGCTATATTCCTGGGGATATTAAGAATTAATTATCAGAATATTACTGATTTAATCCTTAAATTCAAATTGGCTTAGTCGATCTGAGGATCTGCATAAATATAGTCAAACAGAATTTGGATGGAGTTAGTCGAACACATGAAATAATTCGTCGACCAGAGATCCAAGTTCGTCGAGCTAATAAATCCTCTTCGTCGAGCTGAGCCCCAACATCATCGAGCAGGAAATGTATATGCCAAACAGAGCTCCAAGTTCGTCGAGCTTAGAAGGCACTTCATCGAGCTGAGACCATGATATATGCTCACAGTACGTCGACCTGAGCTAGACTTTCATCGAGCTTAATTCAGAGAAGGAACTCTGAATTCGTCGATCTGAGATCGATGATCGTTGAGCAGAGATAAGCTATCGTCGAACGACTAATTCTGCTATCTTCAAAACTATCCTGTTTCTTAAGTCTTGAATTCTCTAAAGTCTTCTGAAGATAGGTCTCACTATACTGACCTAAGAGATTGACCTAAAAACCCGGGAACTAACAAATGACCCTAGACTATACATGGCGGGTCAGCAATCCTAATAGTGAACCTAGCTCAAATCACAAGTAGGGTTCTAACAATCTCCCCCTATTTGGGTGAGGTCGCTATGCAAAATAAAAATAAAATCACAAAGAAAGAAAAAAATATCTGAGAACCATAAATCATTCAGCATATATGAACAACAGTGCCTTGCGAGTTTACATTTGCAAAAATCAAAATCAAAATGCATAATAAGAAAGATTAAGATTGTTTCTTTGAGTCATTTGAAGAATGAGCAGGTTTAGTGAATAACATCTTTCTCTTGGGATCTGAAGCCTGCTGCTGAGTCATCTTCATGTCTTGAGCTCCAAGAATTTTTATAGAAGTTGCTCTGGCACAACAGCTTCTGGATGTAAGTTCAAATAAGAATCAACATTGAATTGTTTTTGTACCTTGTATTTGTCCAGTTCCTTTTTCATGTATGTTGACATAGTGGAGAATTGAGAAGTATCTTTCCCTTCCTCTTTGGCCTTCCTTATCTGGGATAGAGCAATCAACTCATTGAATTTGGCCATTCTATTATTGGGATATAATTCTGAATTATAAGTAGGAGAGGGAGGTCTTTCTGGACTCGGATCTTTTTCTTGTTTCTCTTTAGATGTCTACTGTTTGCTTTGCTTCTTGTGCTATTGTTGACTTCCTTGAGAACTTTGCTACTTTTTGTGGCTGCTATAAGAAAGTCTGGAAGAATAAGAATATGATGTAGACTTTTGACGTTGAGAAATATTGCCTACTAATCCAGCTGCAGGAGGAGGAGGAGGAGGACCTCTCCTATGTTGTGGAGGAGGAGAGTATCTCCTTCTCTTTTTCCTTGCTTTCATTTCATTTTTTGAATATCTCATCCAGTGGGGAGTGTCTGGAGTGAGGGTGATATTATGCAGAATGTAATAAGGAGTGTCAGCAGTTGGATTTTGTTTTGAAGCAGCCTTGGGAGGAGCTTTCTTCTTTATTTTCTCTTCTTGGAAGTGAAATCTTCAGAATCATCAGATTCATCAACATCAGATTCATCTACTAGATTATCGTAAAAAGCGTTAATCTGTTTCAGCATATCATCAAAAAGAATAGAATGAGCCTGCTGTTGTTGTATGGCATCAGCCTGAGGCTGTTCAGCTTGAACATCTGATTCAGGAATGTCTTGAGCCTGTGTATTAGTAATCTATGGTTCCATGTCTTCAAACATAAAGTCATCAAGATCAGGCACTGGAGATTCACACCAGCCAAATGATGGAGGAGAAAAATCCTTTGCATCTGGAGTGTTTATTTTCTCTATAATTTGCTCATCAATAAAAGTTGTCCTGATAAGATTCAAAACTTGAGGACATATAGGAGCTATATAACATACTATAGCTTTAGAATAATCAGAGACTGTACCAGCCATATCAAAAACTGGAAAACTGCTATAAATTGAATCAAAAATGCAGTAAAGAATGAATATCAACTATGGGATTTGTGATGAAATAACCAACAATGGTAATTACTGTAATTACTTAATCTTCTTCTAAGCAAATCATTTCAGTATCTTCATCAAGAATTTCAACTGTTTCAATAGCTAGAATTGCAACTACTGATGCTACTGCTATAGTTTCTGCTACTGCTGGAGCCTGAGGAGCTTCTTCATTGAATATCTCCCCCTACCTGGTTTCAGAGAGTCCTGATACCAGGCCCCTAGAAGAAGGGATTGTGGAGATAGAAACAAGATGAGCTGATAAAAGAGATATGGAAGCAGTAATATTTGCAACAACCTTAGCTATGAGTTGCTCTAGAGTAGGAAATATTTGCAGCAGCTCCCTGTCTCCCATCTGAAGTCCCTAGAATGTTGTGGTATGAAAACCGTTAGTCAAAAAGACTAAGTCCTATCATCCCCTATCCCTCCCCCATAGCTCCTAGGCACCTAGCGGGGAGGAGGAAAGGGAAGCTATGAAGGTGGACAATAAGCAAAGCAGGAGACGGTGGACCTATTCTAGCAGTTAATTATAATGTATATACAGCTAAGGAAGAAAGGTATAAGCTAGTAGTTATATGATAGTAAGCAGTATGGTAAACAAGTAGAAGAAGCAACACATGTAAGAAAGATATATTAAGAAGTAAGTAACCTTAACTTATATGAATGCCCATACAAACTTATATGTTAAGGGGTCTTCTACAAGGTTCCTATCGTACAAAAAGTTCCATATCAATTTATACGTTGGGGTGTCGGTTGTATGCAAGTATGAGTGTAGTGATATGTTATGTCATTCTTCCTGTAAGTGCAACTCACACACACGACTCTGCGCGTAGAGACCTTTAGTTCCACCTATTTGGGCATCTAGCTACACTCCCAGGGACCTTCGTAGTGGAAAACAGAGATAGTGGGTCGGGCACACCACTCCTAGGCGGGGGTATCCACACTACTAGGCCTATCCCTTACGTACGCCTTTAGAAGGACACAACCTAGAGTCACCATGTACTAGTGCTGGCAATATCCACCAGACTTTCTTTGGCTAAGTCTCAACCACACCCGCCGAGTCAACATATTGACGTTGGTGTGAACGACCGTCTAATACCGAAGACCCACCACCTTATTTATGTATCCAATTCCTTCTGAGCCACAGGCTCCCCTGACTATCCCGTCTGTTACATCTACCTTCCGAACCTACACTTCGGATGACTAATCAAACTAACCTAAACAACCTCCCGAGCTACCGGGGTGTGAGAATGTGAAACCGTAGTTATACTAGTTACTGTAATTGATTAATATCTGATCCCTGATCCCTTTTTAATATTACTCTGGATCTAACCCTAGTGTGTTTTGACTCTTCCTCTCCGCGGGAAAGACGATATTTCATCAATCCCGAGCATCACCTACTCTACTCAACCCATCATTATACCCAATGATGAACTCCTTAGTACCTAACCTCAGCCAATAGCCTAATATCCCAACTCTCTGAGTTCATTTTGTAGTTTTACTATGTGCAGACCATCCTAGGCTATATGATGTACATTTTAGGAAGTACTCCAAATTTTCATCTAAAAGCCTTAAGATAATTAATGGGGGTCTATCCTGACATGATTAGCCTAAATCTAAAAATTTATAATTTTCTATTTAAATTTGATATTAAATTAGATTTTCCCCAAATTAATCCATGGGTGATTTGAACATGAAGTACTTGATTTACTTGGTGTATGACCATTCAAAAATTATGAACACTGTAGCATAATAAGATATCAGTGAATACCAAATATCATAAACATTCATAAAAGTTTTAACCTCTAGATATTTATTCCCAAATAGTTCATATAAAGAGGAGTATTGAAGGAAGTACCAAAAATACTAGACCAAAAATACCTCAAATATTAGCAGAGCTACATTATGATCATAAAACATCACTTCCTAAGTTTCATGAAATTCCCAAGTCAGAAAACCAGGTAAAAGATTATCCTAAGAAAAACGATCATAAGACACTTTATGAAGACACGCCCTTGTAATCTCAATTAAAAAACATTTAACAATTTTTCCATGCCTGTATATGCCCTAATATATTCCATGCCTGACTATCACAATTTTCCAGCAAACTATGATATTTATTTCCTATTTATCAAAGTAAGGGGCACTAATTTACTTTACAAAGGAGGTACTACAAATAAAGCTTCAACCAGTCCAAATAAACTACTTGTGCAACCTAATGTCATTTGATTATCTATTCCAGAATTTCAAACCATTCAACCACCTATACATCATATTTTCATCATTAACATCAAAAGGGCATTATGGAATTTACTACTACAAGGATGATCTACTGATATCTAAACACCATAAGATAAATACCAGACGTTAATAATACTATGAAATAAACCATACCAAAATATCATCAAGATTCAAGGTCATTTGACCCATAAGATAATTCCGATGGTTTAGAGTCATAAATAATTATTAAGTGGTTTATGTGGGGTGCATTTGTCTAAGTACCACCATATCCCTTCCTAGGGCATTTCACCACCCTAGTATCTCATGGACTGATCCCCAAGTACATCCAAGAACAAAACCCCCTATGTCCTTCAGAAGCCCCCAAAGTTCAACCTTGGGGTTAGAACTAGGGTCCAAGGGCAAATCCACCCTAATCCACCCCATAATCCATATGAGGTTGTTAAAAGTCATGTCAAACCAGTAGCCAAAATTTCAACCTCTATTGAGGTGGTTTGGCCACTCAAACCCACAAGGGGCACTTTGACCTAAATACCCCTTTTAGTGCAAGGCTAGAGTTTGGTTATTTCCAACCCAAATCATCTCCAAACGGGATGAAAAATTATATAGAGCCTTATGCTAAGGACCACTCACCAATATTTGGGAGGGTTTGTAGGTCATTAGGTCCCCTAATTAAATTGCCCTAAGATTATTAAATAATTTTAAAAACTATAGAAAAATATCTTCAAAAATTCCCATTTTGACATGACCTATGTATTGGTATAATTGACTCCCTGTCCAAATTTCATACCATTTGGACTTGTGGTGAAGTGGGGGCACACATTTAAATCTCGGACTAGCCCTAGGTATAGACCTCACCAAAATGAGTGTTGTTGTCAAACTACAGACCCAAATTATTTAAAATCAATTTTAAATTAAACTAGACTCCAAGCGCTACAATTTTCATGTTGGCCATTTTTTCTGTAGGGGGGCCTATTTATTTTTGAATATTTAATTTAAGACAGCCCAGTAAATAGGATGAAAATACAAAAAAATCAAAGTAAATAATTATGATCCAGCACGAATCTTGAAGCCGATCCAACGCCTCCTGGTCATCTTCTTCCTCCAGCCAAGGGCTGGGATCAGCCCGACCTGAAGCTTTTTCGAAGCTTATTTCCCGGCCACCCAGCCACCTCCCTGGTCGGCCACCACTGCCACCACCTTTGTTGAGGTGGGGGCTATCGCCGGGTGGCAGCACGGCCGTCGGAGGGCGGATTCCGGCGAACCTGTGTGGTTGAAAAACCATGAAATTTCTGAAATTTCTCTCACCTAATCCGGCTCAATTGAGCCTGATTTCTCTCCTAAAGGATTTAAAGATCTAGCCCACGAAGAGAGGAGTAGAGGAGCACCAGCAATCATGCTTACCGACGGGTTTGGTGGTGGTGCTCCATTGTCGGATTTTGGAGCTTCGAGTGTTCTGCAACAGCACTACCAAATGGCTCAAAATCTTCAGGGAATATGTGGAAACGACTCCTCTGGTCCTAAGGAAGCTTTTAAAACCATCAAATGGGGGAGGGGAAGGGTAGCATCAATGGCCATTATTGACCTTGAAGGTGAAAATTTCGGCAAGCCATGGGTTCACTGAACTCGGCCAGTTATGGCTGATTATGGTTTTTGGTCTCCTCTTAATTATCCAGGGAATATGAATCCAGTAAATGGAGGTGAGGGGAGGGGCTCTTGATCCCCTATGGCCATTAATGGCTTTCTCTCCCCTCTTTCTCTCTCTTCCATATGGGATAAATTAAATTCAGCCGCTTTGGTGGCTGGCTATGATTATTCAACACCTCAAAACTGATGAGGGAGAATATATCCATCAATTGGAGAGGCCCTTAGTCTCTTTTGGCCATGAATGGCCCTTTTAATCCACTTTCTCTCTCCTCCACTAAAGGGTAAAAATCGAGTTTTCTCTCTCCTATTCATCAATGATGAATTTGATCATCTCTCTAGCCTAATGGCAGCCCACTAGCTCATAATATCAATTAAAATAAAGTTAGCCCAAGTGGGTTGGGCTTGAGCTTGGGTTAGCCCATTTAAGCTAAGTTTGACCTAACACTTGAATAGGGTTGACCTCGGTGAATTTGGCCTTTTGGGTTACCCTCAATGTGTCCTTGGTGACCCATTTGCCTCCTCTAAGGTTTAGGTAGGGTTGGGTAGATTTGACTTGGCACTTTCGAGGTCACTTGACCCTTAGTAAGGGCACTTTGATCACTTTGGGGCTAAAGTTGACTTGGGTCAACTTAGCCTCTTGGGTTGACCCCAATGACTCCTTGGTGACCTAGTGACATCACTTTAGGGTTAAGAGGGCATGTGTGGGGTCCACTTGGCTAAGTAAGGGTCAACTGACCCTAAGTAGGCAAGTTTGACCCATTTAGGGTTAGGGTGGGCTTAGGCCAACTTGGCCACTTTGACTGCCACCAATGGGTCCTTAGTGACCCTATGGACCACCCAATGGGTTAGTGGTGTTCCGTGGGGTCATGGACTCAAGTTGAAGCCATAAGATCATCCTAAACTAGTGTTTAGAATTCTACTATTTGCAAACCATGGTGGTCTTCACCTTCCTACCTAAGCTCACCAAGTCTACTTGGACTTCCTAGGGTTTTGTCATGACCTAGTCATGACAAAACCTCTCTTAGGGGTCTAGCTGGAAATGGTATGTTACAAATCCAAATAAACAAAAATAAAAATTTCGTCTCCAAAATTCAGGTAAGCCTGCGGAGTTTCTACTGAGAGAAACTTAGTGTAACATCCCATAGGAAGTTAATGTATACCTTACCCGAAGAGATCCGAGTACTTTTGCTGCATCAGATCTGGTGGCTCCTAGGTATGCTCCTCCTGCCCATGGTTCCTGTACAGGACATTGACCAGCGGGACCTTCTTGTAAGTCCCACAGCGCTATATCATCTATCCTGACCAGCTCGCAGCGGACTGATTGATCAAAAGCTGACGAAACATCTATACCAAGAACCTGATGTTCCGGCCATAGTAGAGCCTTCCTATGAGAGGATACGTGGAAGACGTCGTGCAAAAATAGTAACTCCGGCGGTAGCTCTAGTTTGTAAGCCAATGAGCCGATCCGCGATAGGATCCTGTAACACCCCATGTTCCTTGGACTGAACTTCTTCCACACGCGTACCCGCGAGACTCCATGCACCTCACGTATCTTCAGGAATACACAATCTCCATCCTGAAACTCTACTTGGCAATGTCTTGCATCATAATATTTGGTCGGTCTACCATGGGCCTCCAGCATCCTATCTCGAATTAGTCACACCTGGGTATCTTGGTTCTTCATAAATTTCGAGTTGAGTGACTTGGGAACCTTGTCCTAGATCCATGAAAGTGGAATCCTGCACCTCCGTACGAGGGTGGATAGGTGTGTTGAATGTCGTCCGCGAGCCCAGATAAGCCTGGACTGATCTTCTCTCCTTGGACGTACATTGTCCATCCTGATTCGACATGATCATCTTGAGCACACCATGATAACAAATAACTACTTGCAAATCTTATGAAACACCCACAAGAGTTTTCTTTCGGGTCGGGGTGACCTCAGCTAGCTCGGCCAGTGGCTATAATAGTTCCCAAAGACTCTTGCATTTAGCCTTCATTAGACGAAAAACCTCACTATGCGTCACAAAATCCATGACATCTTCCTTCACTTCGGGGAGATACACGTTCCAAGATATACCAAACATCTGGTGATTAAATTTATCGTTTGTATGGGTAGACAACGACTCTATAAAATCTCCACTTCAAAATCATATTCTTATCCCTATGAATACGTCCGAGTAGCATCGAATACGGTTTACTCTAATTCACTATATTCACGAGGCAAAGTTTTCTAGATGAGGTCTAAGGGAAACCCAAGTCAATAACTAATTTGCCCAATAAATAAAAGACAAGACCCCAATAAATAAATGATAAGCCCTTACCTCCCTTGGGCTAAGTATCTTCGATATTACCATGTTATATCTGTTCGTGCTATGTGCATAGTCCCTAGGGCATCAATCTTCGACGTGGGGTTCCATCCTGAATCTTGTTGATATAATCCATACTTTAAACCCTCCGAGTCACTTTTACGACAGTCTTATCTGGGTCAAAATGTTCCCAATCCCAACCGAGTCTCTTTCGAACTTGAATTCCTATCCGACCCTCGGTTTTTGTTGTGGTGGTTGTCTCCATGTAATCTTGTTACTGGTACTAGGGTTAAGACTATGTGTCTTCTACCATTCTATTAATGGATTATTGGTCTCAATTCTACTTAAAGTAGTCCTACCGGTTAGAGTAATCCTTGATAGGGACCGTAGGGCCACCTGAGTTTATGGCTTAGGTAGCCATTCTCGTGTTATACTCCTCCTTTACTCCCTTTAGGTATCTCGTTATCTTAACCAAGTTCATACCCAAGGTCTGTTTCAGACTATGACATACTAAAAGTTATCGTGGTAATTCATGTCTCCTAGTGGGTTGAATCTAACTCATTGACTAAAGAATTATTAGATGGGATCTTCGCAGCCGGAGGTGCTCCCTGCTGGGGGTAGGGTTTACCGTAGGCTACAAAGAAGAATTCGAATTGTTAGTTGATGAACAAGTGGAATTATTGAAAAGGTGGAATTTACATGTGATTCCCCTTATGGGAACACCACTGCTTCCGCTGCTTAGTTTGTCCTCAAACTAAGTTCGAGCGGGGGTGACCAAGGGTTTTGTGGACATCTTCTCTTGGATCGATGTTTCCTCTGATACCAGTATGTATGACCCCATTTTTTCCTTTTAAAACCACCAGGGTCTTATGCCCAGAACCGCCATTTTATGGTAACACCGACTCTCGGGAAGGTCGCCACTACAAAATGACGATCCTGTCGGCCTTTACGATCATCAAAGAGAAAGAAACGTATACACGTACTATGGAAAAAAATAAGTCCACAATAACATGTAATATATGTAAAGGAAATCACATCAAGTCCACATATAATAAAAGTACTGAATAAAATAGTACAAGGAAATATAAACTGGCTCAAGCCCGGTACATCAATCCTCACTACAAACTCTCGCAGAAGATAAGTAAACAAATCACTCATGGAGCCAGTAGCCGGTGCAACTATGTTAGACTAGTGCACCTCCATGTGCACTGTACTCCGCAGGTGCTATATCCCCTGCTGCAGCTCCCTGTCTCCCATCCGGAGTCCCTGGAATATTATGGTTCAAAAACCGTTAGTCAAAAAGACAAAGTCTTATCATCCACTACCCCTCCCCCATGGCTCATAGGAACCGAGCGAGGAGGTGGAAAGGGAAGCTATGAAGGTGGAGAATAAGCAAAGCAGGTGATGGTGGAACTATTCTAACAGTTAATTTTAATGCATATAAAGCTAAGGAAGAAAGGTACAAGCTAGCAGTTCTATGATAGTAAGCAGTATGGTAAACAAGTAGAACAAGCAAAACATGTAAGAAAGACATATTAAGAAGTAAGTAACATTAACTTATATGAATGCTCATATAAACTTATAAGTTAAGGGGTCTTCTGAAAGGCTCCCATCGTATAAAAAGTCTTATACCAATTTATATGTTGGGGTGTCGGTTGTATGCAAGTATGATTGTAGTGATATGTTATGCCATGATTGATGCAAGTGCACCTCACGTACACGACTGGGTGTGCACAGACATTTAGTTCCCCCTATTTAGGCAGCTAGCTTCACTCCCATGAACCTCCGTAGTGGCAAAAGGAGACAGTGGGTCAGGCCACCCACTCCTAGGCGGGTATCCACACTACCAGGCCTAGCCCTTACGTACGCCTCTAGAAGGACACAACCTAGAGTCACCACGTACTAGTGCTGGCCATATCCACCAGACTTTCTTTGGCTAAGTGTCAACCACACCCGCCGAGTTAATGTATTAACGTCGATGTGAACGACCGTCCAATACCGAAGACCCACCACCTTATTTATGTATCCAAATCCTTCCGAGCCACCGGCTCTCCGGACTATCCCGTCCGTTACATCTTCCTTCTGAACCTACCATTCGGATGACTAATCAAAATAACCTAACCAACCTCCCGAGCTACCGGGGTGTGAGAATGTGAAACCCTAGTTATACTAGTTGCTGTTATTGGTTAATACATGATCCCCGATCACTTTTTAATATTACTCTGCATCTAACCCTAGTGTGTTTTGACTCATCGTCTCCGCGGGAAAGATGATATTTCATCGATCCCGAGCATCACCTACTCTAGTCAACTCATCATTATACCCAATGATGAACTCTTTATTACCTAACCTAAGCCAATAGCCTAATGTCCCAACTCTCTAAGTTCATTTTTCAGTTTTACTATATGCAGGACATCTGAGGCTATATGATGTACATGATAGGAAGTACTCTAAATTTTCATCTAAAAGCCTTAATATAATTAATGGGGGTCTATCATGACATGATTAGCCTAAATCCAGAAATTTATAATTTTCTAATTAAATTTGATATTTAAGTAGATTCTACCCAAATTAATCCATGGGTGATTTGAACATGAAGTACTTGATTTAATTAGGGTATGACCATTCAAAAATTATAAACACTGTAGGATAACAAGTTATCAGTGAATACTAAATATCATAAACTTTCATAAAACATTTAACCTCTAGATAATTATTACAAAATAATTCATATAAATATTGGTATTGAAGGAAGTACCAAAAATACTATACCAAAAATTCCTCAAAAATTAGCAGAGCTACATTATGTTCATAAAACTTCACTTACTAAGTTTCATGAAATTCCCAAGTGAGTAAACTAGGTAAAAGATTATCCTATGGAAAACCATCATAAGGCATTTTATGAATACACACCCATGTAATCTCAATTAAAAAACATTTAACAAGTTTTCCATGCTTCTATATGCCATAATATGTTCCATGACTAAGTATCATAATTTTCTAGCAAGCTATGATATTTATTTCCTATTTATCAAGGTAAGGTGCACTAATATACTTTACAAAAGAGATACTACAAATAAAGCTTCAACCAGTCCAAATAAACTACTTGTGCAGCCTAATGTCATTTGATTATCTTTTTAAGAATTTCAAACCATTCAACCACCTATACATCATATTTTCATCATTAACATCAAAAGGGCATTATGGAAGTTACTACTACAAGGATGATCTACTGATCTCTAAATACCTTAAGATAAATACCAAAGGTTAATAATACTATGAAATAAACCATACCAAAATATCATAAAGATTCAAGGTCATTTGACCCATAAGATAATTTCTAGGGTTTAAAGTCATAAATACTTATTTAGTGGGTTATGTGGAGTGCACGTGTCTAAGTACCACCATATCCCTTCCTAGGGCATTTCACCACCCTAGGATCTCAAGGACTGATCCCCAAGTACATCGAAGAACATAACCCCCTATGTCCTTCAAAAGCCCCCAAAGTTCAATCTTGGGGTTAGAACTAGGGTCCAAGGGCAAATCCACCATAATCTACCCCATAATCCATATGAGGGTGTTAAAAGTCATGTCAAACTAGTTGACAAAATTTCAACATCTGTTGAGGTGGTTTGGCCACTCAAACCCACAAGAGGCACTTTGACATAAATACCCCTTTTAGGGCAAGGCTAGGGTTTGCTTATTTCCATCCCAAATCATCTCGAAATGGGATGAAAATTGATATAGAGCGTTATAATGACCACATGGACCACTCACCAAAATTTGGGAGGGTTTGGAGGTAATTGGGTCGCCTAATTAAATTACCCTAGGATTATTAAATAATTTTAAAAACTATTGAAAAGGAATCACCAAAAATTCCCATTTTTTGGCATGACCTAGGTATAGGTAAAATTGACTCCCTCTCCAAATTTCAGACCATTTGGACATGTGGTGAAGTGGGGGCACAAATTTAAATCTCTGACTAGCCCTAGGTATAGACCTCACCAAAATGAGTGTTGTGGTCAAACCGCTTACCCAAATAGTTGAAATCAATTTTAAATTAAACTAGACTCCAATGGCTACAATTTACATGTTGGCCATTGGTTTTGTAGGGGGACCTAGGTATTTTGAATATTTAATTTAAGATAGCCAGTAAACAAGATAGAAATACAAGAAAATCAAAGTAAATAATTATGATCCAGCACGAATCTTGAAGCCGATCCAACGCCTCCTGGTCATCTTCTTCATCCAGCCAAGGGATGGGATCAACCCGACCAGGAGCTTATTCCAAGCTTATTTCCCGGACACCCAGCGACCTCCCTGGCTGGCCACCACCGCCACCACCTTCGTTGAGGTGGGAGCTATCGCTGGGTGGCGGCACGGCCACCAGAGGTGCAGATTCCGGCGAAACCGAGTGGTTGAAAAACAATGAAATTTCTAAAATTTCTCTCACCCGATCATGCTCAATTGAGCCCGACTTCTCTCCTAAAGGATTTAAAGATCTAGCCCACGAAGAGAGGAGTAGAGGAAGACCTGCAATCGTGCTTGCCGACGGGTTTGGTTGTGGTGTGCCATTGCCGTATTTTGGAGCTTCGATTGTTCTGCAACAGCACTACCAAATGGCCTGAAATCTTCAGGGAAGATGTGGAAATGACTCCTCTGGTCCTAAGGAAGCTTTTAAAACCATCAAATAGGGGAGGGGAAGGGTGTAGCATCAATGGCCATTATTAGCCTTGAATGTGAAAATTTCGGCCACCCATGGGTTCATTGAACTCAGACATTTAGGGTTGATTATGGTTGTTGGTCTCCTCTTAATTATCCAGGGAAGATGAATCCCGCAAATGGAGGTGAGGGGAGGGGCTCTTGATCTTCTATGACCATTAATGGTTTTCTCTCCACTCTTTCTCTCTCTTCCTTATGGGAGAAATTAAATTCAGCCACTTTGGTGGCTGGCTATGATTATTCAACTCCTCAAAACTGATGAGCGAGAATATATCCGTCAATTGGAGAGGCCCTTGCTCTCCCTTGGCCATGAATGGCCCTTTTAAACCACTTTCTCTCTCCTCCATTAAAGGGTAAAAATGGAGTTTTCTCTCTCCTAATCATCAAGGCTAAATTTGATCATCTCTTTAGCCTAATGGCACCACACCAACTCATAATATCAATTAAAATTAAGTTAGCCCAAGTGGGTTGGGCTTGAGCTTGGGTTAGCCCATTTGAGCTAAGTTTGACCTAACACTTGAATAGGGTTGACCTTGGTCAATTTGGCCTTTTGGGTTACCCTCAATGGGTCCTTGGTGACCCATTGGCCTCCTCTAAGGTTTAGGTAGGGTTGGGTAGGGTTGACTTGGCACCTTGGAGGTCACTTGACCCTTAGTAAGGGCACTTTGACCACTTTGGGGTTAGAGTTGACTTTGGTCAACTTATCCTATTGGGTTGACCCCAATGAGTCCTTGGTGACCCAGTGACCTCACGATAGGGTTAGGAGTGCATGTATGGGGTCCACTTGGCTAAGAAAGTGTCAACTGACCCTAAGTAGGCTAGTTTGACTCATTTAGGGTTATGGTGGGCTTAGGCCAACTTGGCTACTTTGACTGCTACCAATGGGTCCTTAGTGACCCTATGGACCACCTAAGGGGTTAGGGGTATTGTGGTGGGGTCATGGAGTCATGTTTAAGCCGTAAGGTCATCCTAAACTAGTGTTTAGAATTCTACTATTTGCAGACCATGATAGCCTTCACCTTCCTATCTAAGTTCACTTAGTCTATTTGGACTTCCTAGAGTTTTGTCATGACCTAGTCATGACAAAAGCACTCTTAGGGGTCTAGCTGGAAATAAGATGTTACAAATCCCAATAAACAAAAATATAAATTTCGTCTCCGAAATTCAGGTTAGGCCTGTAGAGTTTCTACTGAGAGCAACTTAATGTAACATCCCATATGAAGTTAATGTATACCTTACCCAAAGAGATCCGAGTACTTTTGCTGCATCAGATCCGGTGGCTCCTAGGTATGCTCCTCCTGCCATGGTTCCTCTACAGGATATTGACCAGCAGGACCTTCGTGTAAGACCCGCACCGCTATATCATCTATCCCGACCGGCTCACAGCGGACTGATTGACCAAACGCTGTCGAGCCATCTATACCAAGAACCTGTTATTCAGCCATAGTAGAGCCTTCCTAAGAGAGGAGACGTGGAAGACGTCGTGCAAAAATGCTAACTCTGGTGGTAACTCCAGTCTGTATTCCAATGGGTCGATCCGCTTTAGGATCCTGTAACACCCCATATTCCTTGGACTGAGATTCTTCCGCCCGCATACCCGAGAGACCCCATGCACCTGATGGATCTTCAAGAGTACACAGTCACCATCCTCAAACTCTACTTGGCAATATCGTGCATCATAATATTTGGCAGGTCTACCCTGGGCCTCCAGTATCCTATCTCGAATCAGTCACTCCTAGGTATCTGGGTTTTTCACAAATCTCGAGTTGAGTGCCTTGGGATCCTTGTCCTAGATCAAAGAAAGTGGAATCTTGCACCTCCGTACGAGGGTGGAGAGGTGTGTTGAATGACGGCCGCGAGTCCAGAAAATCCTAGACCGATCTTCTCTCCTTGGACGTACACTGTCCATCCTGATTCGACACAACCATATTGAGCACGCCATGATAACAAACAACTACTTACAAATCTTATGAAACACCCACTAGAGTTTTCTTTCGGGTCGGGGGTGACCCCGGCTACCTCGGACAGTGGCTATAATAGTTCCCAAAGACTCCTACACTTAGACTTCATTAGCTGACAAACCTCACCGTGCGTCACAAAATCCATGATGTCTTCCTTCATTTCGGGGAGATACATGTTCCGAGATACACCAAACTTCCGGTGAATAAATTTCTCGTTTGTATTGGTAGACAACGACTCTATAAAATCTCCACTTCACAATTAGATTCTTATCCCTACGAATACGCTAGGTTAGCATCGAATACGGTTTGCTCCAATTCACTATATTCACGATGCAAAGTTTTCTAGAAGAGGCCTAAGGGAAACCCAAGTCAATAACTAATTTGCCCAATAAACAAAAGACAAGCCCCCAATAAGCAAAAGATAAGCCCTTACCTCCCTTGGCCTAAGTATCTTCGAGATTGCCATGTTATATCTGTCCTAGCTGGGTGCACAGTCCCTATGGCATCAATCTTCAACTTGGGGTTCCAACCTGAATCTTATTGATATACTCCATACTTTAAACACTCCGAGTCACTTTTATGACAACCTTATCTGGGTCAAAATGTTCCCAATCCCAACCGAGTCTCTTCCGAACTTGAATTCCTATCCGACCATCGGTGTTTGTCATGCTAGTTATCTCCAGTTAATCTTGTTACTTGTATGAGGGTTAAGACTATGTGTCTTCTACCATCCACTAATGGATTATTTGTCTCAATTCTTCTTAAAGCAGTCCTACTGGTTAGAGTAATCCTTGATATGGACCGTAGGGCCACCTGAGTTCATGGCTTAAGTAGACATTCTCGTGTTATACTCCTCCTTTATTCTCTTTAGGTATCTCCTTATCTTAACCAAGTTTATACCCAAGGTCTAATTTAGACTAAGGCATATTATAGGTTATCGTGGTTAGTCATGTCTACTAGTGGGTTGAGTCTAACTCATTGAGTAGAGAATTATAAGATTAGATCTTCGTAGACGGAGGTGCTCCCTACTGGGGGCAGGGTTTGCCTCAGGCTACAAAGAAGAATTCCAATTGTTAGCTGATGAACAAGTGGAATTCATGAAAAGGTGGACTTTATATGTGATTCCCATTATGGGCACACCACTATATCTGCTGCTTAGTTTGTCCTCAAACTAAGCTCGAGCGGGGGTGACCAAGTGTTTTGTGGACTTCTTCTCTTGGATGGATGTTTCCTCTGATACTAGTTTATAAGACCCCATTTTGTTCCATTTAAAACCACCAGGGCCTTATGCCCAGAACCGTCGTTTTGTGGTGACACCGACTCTCGGGTGATCGCCACTACAAAATGCTGATCCTGCCGGCCTTTACGATCACCAAAGAGAAAGAGAAGTATACACGCAGTATGGATAAAACTAAGTCCTCAATCACATGTAATATATGTAAAGGAAATCACATCAAGTCCACATGTAATAAAGGCACTGAAATAAAACAGTACGAGTAAATATAAACGGGCTCAAGCTCGGTAAATCAATCCTCACTACAAACTCTCGCGGAAGCTAAGTAAACTAATCACTCATGGAGCCAGTAGCCGGTGCTCCTATGCTAGACTGACCCTCCTCCATGTGCACCGTACTCCGCTGGTGTTGTATCCCCTACTGCAGCTCCCTGTCTCCCATCTGGAGTCCCTGGAATGTTGTGGTCTGAAAACTGTTAGTCAAAAATACTAAGTCCTATCATCCCCTACCCCTCCCCATGGCTCCTAGGCACCGAGCGGGGAGGAAGAAAGAGAAGCTATGAAGGTGGAGAATAAGCAAAGCAGCTGACGGTGGAACTATTCCAGCAGTTAATTATAATGTATATCCAGCTAAGGAAGAAAGGTACAAGCTAGTAGTTCTATGATAGTAAGTAGTAAGGTAAACAAGTAGAACAAACAACACACGTAAGAAAGATATATTAAGAAGTAAGTAACCTTAACTTATATGAATGTCCATCCAAACTTATAAGTTAAGGGGTCTTCTGCAAGGCTCCCATCGTATAAAAATTCTCATACCAATTTATACGTTGGGGTGTCGGTTGTATGTAAGTATGAGTATAGTGATATGTTATGCCATTATTCAAACAAGTGCAACTCACGCACACGACTCTGAGTGCACAGACCTTTATTTCCCCCTATTTGGGCAGCTAGCTTCACTCTCAGGAACCTCCGTAGTGGAAAACGGAGACAGTGGGTCGGGCTGCCCACTCCTAGGTGGGTATCCACACTACCAGGCCTAGCCCTTATGTACGCCTCTAGAAGGACACAACCTAGAGTCACCACGTATTAGTGCTGGCCATATCCACTAGACTTTCTTCGGCCAAGTGTCAACCACACCCGCCGATTCAACGTATTGACGTCGGTGTGAACGGTCGTCCAATACCGAAAACCCACCACCTTATTTATGTATCAAAATCCTTCCGAGCCACCGGCTCCCCGAACTATCCCGTCTGTTACATCTACCTTCTGAACCTACCGTTTGGATGACTAATCAAACTAACCTAACCAACCTCCCGAGCTACCAGGGTGTGAGAATGTGAAACCCTAGTTATACTAGTTGCTGTTATTGGTTAATACCGAATCCCCGATCAGTTTTTAATATTACTCTGGATCTAACCCTATTGTTTTTGACTCTTCCTCTCCGCGGGAAAGACGATCTTTCGTCGATCCCGGGCATCACCTACTCTAGTCAACCCATCATTATACCAAATGATGAACACCTTAGTACCTAACCTCAGCCAATAGCCTAATATCTCAACTCTCTGAGTTCATTTTGCAGATTTACTATATGCAGACCATCCTAGGCTATATGATGTACATGATAGGAAGTACTCCAAAATTTCATCTAAAAGCCTTAAGATAATTAATGGGGGTCTATCATGATATTATTAGCCAAAATCCGGAAATTTATAATTTTCTTATTAAATTTGATATTTAATTAAATTTTCCCCAAATTAATCCATGGGTGATTTGAACATGAAGTACATGATTTACTTAGGGTATGACCATTCAAAAATTATGAACACTGTAGGATAACTTGATATCAGGAATACTAAATATCATAAACTTCCATAAAATATTTAACCTCTAGATATTTATTCCAAAATAATTCATATAAATAGGGGTATTGAAGGAAGTACCAAAAATACTAGACCAAAAATTCCTCAAAAATTAGCAGAGCTACATTATGAACATAAAACTACACTTCCTAAGTTTCATGAAATTCCCAATTCAGTAAACCAGGTAAAATATTATACTAAAGAAAACCATCATAAGGCACTTTATGAAGACACACCCTTGTAATCTCAATTAAAAAACATTTAACAATTTTTCCATACTTCTATATGCCCTAATATGTTCCATGACTAAGTAGCACAATTTTCCAGCAAGCTATGATATTTATTTCCTATTTATCCAAGTAAGGTGCACTAATATACTTTACAAAGGATATACTATAAATAAAGCTTCAACTACACCAAATAAATTACTTGTGCAACCTAATGTCATTTGATTATCTATTCCAGAATTTCAAACCATTCTACCACCTATACATCATATTTTCATCATTAACATCAAAAGGGCATTATGGAAGTTACTACTACAAGGATGATCTACTGATCTCTAAACACCATAAGATAAATACCTGAGGTTAAGAATACTATGAAATAAACCATACCAAAATATCATCAAGATTCAAGGTCATTTGACCCATAAGATAATTTTTAGGGTTTAAAGTCATAAATACTTACTAAGTGGTTAATGTGGGGTGCATGTGTATAACTACTGTTGGAACACCCTATTACTAATTTGGGTCAGGATCACTATGTCTCTAGGAATTTATGCTTTGACCTTCTGTATAGATAATAGGTCAATTAGAATTGAGTCTAAGGGATCAGGAGTCTAGGTTTGGAAGCTGCCCTGAAGACCCAAGTTTTTCTAGAGACTAAGTCCAAATCGTCGAGCTCAGCACAACGTTTCGTCGAACTCCGGTCGACGATCGTCTAGCTCAACTATTGACAGATCGTCGAGCTCCATTCGACGATCGCTGAGCTCAACCCTCTTAATATCGTCGAGCTCTGCTCGACGATCGCTGAGCTCAACTTCTCAATATCGTCGAACTCCATTCGACGATCGCTGAGCTCAGGTCGACGATTTTGACTCTGCACTGGATCCTTATCTCTGAGCTCAGTTCGACGATCTTTGAGCTCAGATCGACGATTTCTTTGCTGCTTGCTTTTTCCAGTTCGCTGAGCTCAGCTCGATGATAGCAGAGCTCAGTTCGACGAATCCAGTTATCTTTCAGATTCAAATTCAAATCAGATAGAAGTTATTCTGCATTTAATTCAGAAGATCTGCCAGCCATTTTCATTTACTTCTGGAGCAAGTTTCAAGGGATTTTTCAAGGAATAATTCAGTGGACTTTCCTTCAGAACATTTTATGCAATTAAGGCTGTAATTAATTCAGACCAACGGCTATCTTTGACAGAGCAATTTTCTATTCAGACTCAGAGAATAAAAGATAGAATGTTTTTGAATCAGACAAGAAGATAGACAAGAACAAGAGAATAGAGATCGACAAGAACAGGACACAACTCAATACACAGAGACTCTCTCAATCTTCTGTCAACAAGAATTCAGAAGAACACTCATCAAAAAGAGATCAAGCTTTCACACATTTTTCAGATCTCTTCACCTCTCAAGTGTTCAAGGCCAACATCATCTCAAGACTCCAGACACTCAACATTTCAGCTTGCTGAAATCATCTTTTGCTGGAGATCTATCTTTGAAGGCCTATCACCCTCAGCAAAGCTCATCTTCCTGAAGATTTCAAGGACTCAGGGGGAGCTTTGACAACTTCACTGAATCCACATAGTCTTCTCAGTTGCTTGAGAAAGAGAAGACTGCCATCACTCTCTCACCCCCATTCTGTAAAGGGTTTTTCAAACTCCCTTCAAAAGTTTGAATCTGGTTTTTGAGCACCTTGTCAAAAGCTCATTGGTGGCAAGACACCTGATCAAAAAATCTGATTTGGTTTTTGAGCACCTTATCAAAAGCTCATTGGTGCCCAGGACACCTGATCAACTCATCCTGCAGTGGATTCCTACCTAGGGTGGTAGAAGAGTGGATGTACCCAAGTTGGGGAACCACTATATTCCCTTGTGTCATCTGGTTCTGCATGTTTTCTTTTTGTTTCTGGCCTAGATTTTCTTGTGCTTAGTTTCTGCATAGCTTAGTTTTATTTTTGCTTCCCTGCTTACACTCATTACAACAATTGTTGTAAAGCTTTGCAAAAGTTTTTCTTTGTATTTTAAAAAGCACCATATACTCTATTCACCCCCCTTTAGAGTATATCAGATCTAGTTTCCCCTTTCAATTGGTATCAAAGCGAGGTTGGTTAAACATACCATATCTGTTTGGTTGTACAGGCTAACACCTGAACCCCAAAGATCCCAAACTAGATCCTTCTTTTATATTTCATTATTAGATTTAGGTTGCACAAATCATGGCCCAAAACAAAGATTATGCAAGCACCAGACCTCCAGTGTGCAATCTGTCAAAGTTTGCACTTTGGAAAGCAAGGATTAAACTCTACATGAATTCTATTGACGAGGACATTTTTAATTCTGTTTTGACAGTGTGTCCAAGACCTCCAGAAAGTACAAGCACAAATGCTGTTCCACCTCCATCAGGAACAGATGCTGACATTAAAAAGTGGAAAGTAGCTGATGCCAAGGCAATGAACATTCTAGCTCAAACAATGTCAGATGACATTTTTCAAAAAGTAGCTGAATGCAACTCAGCCAAGGAGATCTGGGACAAGCTCTCAGAAATAGTTTCAGGATCAGCTGATGAGAGAAAGGACAGAAGATCTCATCTCATCTCCCAATATGAGAACTTCAAGAAGGGAGAAACAGAGTCAGTGGGAGAAATGTACAACAGATTGAGTCTAATTGTCAGTGAACTGAGGACATTAGACAAAGAGATCTCACTGACAGAACTGAATGATAAGATCCTAATGTGCTTCCCCAGCACTTGGGATTCAAGAATCTGGCCAATTAAAGATGCCAGAAGTCTGAATGAGATCACAACTGAAGCCTTGTTGGGTAAGCTCAAATCTTATGAGCTACTCATCAAGAACAGAGAAGAAGAACAGAAGGCTGCTTCTCCAGCCACAAGGAAAGAGAAGACTATAGCATTTAAGGCAGCTGAGGATCTGCCTGAAGAAAAAGGTACAGGCAATGATGAACTTCTCAGCCTGTTAGCCAAAAGATTCTATAAGATGGTCCAGAAAGGACTTCAGAAGAAGATCATACAAGGAGCAGGATAAGCCAAGGTATGACAAGTCCATTGGCAATAGCAAAGACATTATTTGCTTTGGTTGCAGGAAACCAGGGCATATGGTTCCTGACTGTCCAGAAAACAAGAACAAGGACAGAAGGGACAGAAAAGAAAGAAGAAAGGAGAAGGACTCCAAAAGGAATGGAAATAGCAAACCTTCCTCCAGCAGAAATAAGCACACAAGGAAAGGATTTGTTGCTGAATCCTGGAGTGAGACTGAAGAGGAGTCAGAGGCCTCTTCCAGCTCAAGTGATGATGAGGATGATGCAGAGGAAAAGGAGTTCTGCATGATGGCAATCAATGCCTCACAACACAACTCAGAGGAAGAGGAGTCAGAGTCAGACTCAGAGACACAACCTGAAGAAGATCAGGTAATCAGCTCTTTTGATTTCACTTCAGAAGATTTCAAACTTGAATTTAAAGCACTATGTTTAGACCTGCTAAAGTCTGAGAAAGAGATCATCTCTCTCAGAAATCAATTATCTGAACAAAGTGGTTTAAAATCAGAAAACCTCAAGCTCTCTCAGGAGTTGGAGAACCATAGGGAACAGATAGCTTCACTGAAGAGTGAACTCTCTGAGGCCAAGAAGCTTGAAGAATCTCTCAATGGGAGAAGCATCAAGCTGATGGACATCACAAGCACAGTGAACTCAAGATTCAACAGTACACTGGGCTTGGGTGCCTCATCCAGCCAACCTATTGTTCTAACAACCCCTATCAAGTTCATCTCTGACAAGGGAAAGGGAGTTGTAGAGGTTGCCAGGAAAAATTCTGATCTGCCTCAGAAAACTAAAGTCCAGTACAAATCGTCGAACGGAGATCGACGATCGCCGAATGAAGATCGACGATCGCCGAACGCAGCTCGACGATCTCAGGACAAATCGTCGAACGCTGATCGACGATCTAAGCCAAGATCGTCGAACGCTGGTCGACGATCCCATATACCTGACCTCAGCCATAGTCGACCGTCGAACGGAGCTCGACGATCTGACCCAAGATCGTCGAACTCAGCTCCAAGATCGTCGAACAGAGGTCAGAGCTCTGGAAATTTTTTCAATGGCAAGTCAAAATTGAATCCTGAGGGTTCTTCATCCCAAACATCTAACCCTTATACTGAATGGATCTTGCCTCCAAGGAGATATCATCCTGAAGGATATAAGAGTCAGCCAGGGATGTCTTTCATTTCTGAATTTAAAGGTTATCAACCTAGGCCCAAGGTAAACTGGGTCAAAAACAAGTGAATTGCTTTATGTGCAGGTGAAGACCTATCCAACATCTAACCAGCAATGGTATTTGGATAGTGGGTGCTCTAAGCACATGACAGGGAACAAGGACAACCTAAATTCCTTTAGAGCCAAGCTTGGACCCAAAGTTATCTTTGGTGACTCCAACTTTGGACAGACTAAAGGATATGGAGAAGTCCAGATTGGTTCTGTAACCTTCAAGAAGGTAGCATATGTGGAAGGACTGAAGCACAACCTAATCAGCATCAGTCAGCTATGTGATGAAGGCTACCAGGTGACCTTCAGCAAAACCTTATGCAAAATCAAGACAGAGGACAACACAACTGTGTTGACAGGTAAAAGGAAAGGTAACATCTACCTTATAGATTTTCTTTCAACTTCTATAGATATCTGTTTATTCAATTCAGTTTATAGACCAAATATTTTATGGCATAAGAGACTAGGACACCTAAACCTTAGAACTATTGCTAGGCTATCCAAGGACAACCTTGTTAGAGGACTACCTTCTGGCCCCTACAAGAAGGAAGGACTCTGCAAGGCTTGTCAATTAGGCAAGCAAACTAAAAACAGTTTTAAGTCACTTAATAAGAGTGATTCACCTAGGATACTGTATCTGTTACACATGAATCTATTTGGACCCATCACAGTACAAAGCCTAGGAGGGAAATCCTACACTTTAGTGATTGTAGATGACTTCTCTAGATTCACTTGGGTGTTCTTTCTAAGGAAGAAGTCTGATAACTTTAAGTGTCTGACAGATTTTCTCAAATGTATAAAGATTGAGTTCAATACTCACATTGCCCTGATCAGAAGTGATCATGGGACAGAGTTTGATTCTCTTCTTATGCAAGAGTTCTGTCAGAGTGAAGGGATCAGGCATACTTTCTCAGCTCCTAGAACTCCTCAACAAAATGGGGTAGCTGAAAGGAAAAATAGAACCCTTATTGAATCTGCCACTACATTGTTGTCAGATGCTCATCTACCTCTATCTTTCTGGGCAGAGGCAGTGAACACCTCCAACTATGTGTTGAACAGAAGCCTGATACATAAACTGAAGGGAAAGACTCCCTATGAATTACTCAAAGGGAAGAAACCTAAAGTTGACTATTTCAAAATTTTTGGTTGCATTTGCTATATTCACAATAATGATAAGAAACATCTAGCAAAATTTCAAGCCAAAGCTGATGAAGGAGTGTTTCTGGGATACTCCATGATCAGCAAGGCCTATAGGGTTTATAATAAATCATCATTGAAAATTGAGGAATCTGTTCATGTTTCTTTTGATGAAACTAACATGTCTTTCAAGGAGAAGATTTCTTCTACCATAGAACCTTTGCAGGAACACTCTCTAGTTGAAGATATGAACAAGCTACAGGTTGCTCAAGAGGATGAAAGTAGTGAAGATGAAAGCAATGCTCAACATATTGAAGCTCAACCTGAAGAGCCAGTTGTTGTACCACAAGAGGAGACAACAACACAGGTTGGTGAAGGATCAACACCCCCTGTTGATTTAGTAACATCAAGAGACCATCCAATTTCCCAGATAATTGGAGAAATCTCAGCTGGTGTGCAAACCAGAAATCAGGTCAACCAAAACCTGTTGCACACCTGCTTCCTTTCTCAAATTGAACCTCAGTCCATTCAAGATGCAGAGCAAGATCCACACTGGATCATTGCCATGCAAGAAGAGTTGCATCAATTTGAGAGGAACAAAGTATGGGAACTAGTGCCCAAGCCTAAGGATCATTCCATTGTTGGAACAAAATGGGTATTCAGAAACAAACTGGATGATCAAGGAGTAATAATAAGGAACAAGGCAAGGCTAGTTGCCCAAGGATACTCTCAAGAAGAAGGAATTGACTACGACCAGACCTTTGCACCTGTTGCAAGATTGGAAGCCATCAGGATTTTTCTAGCTTATGCAGCTCACAAAGGCTTCAAGGTTTATCAGATGGATGTCAAGAGTGCCTTCTTAAATGGAGACATCAAAGAGGAAGTCTATGTCAGACAACCTCCAGGTTTTATCTCTCCAACTCATCCTGATTTTGTTTTTAGATTAAATAAAGCATTATATGGTCTCAAGCAAGCTCCTAGAGCATGGTATGAGACCCTAGCATGCTTTCTTTTGGAAAATGGTTTTATAAGGGGTAGAGTAGACCAAACTCTTTTCACTAGAACCCATAAGTCTCATACCCTACTAGTACAAATCTATGTAGACGATATCATTTTTGGTTCTACTGACTCAAAATTGTGCAGAAGGTTTTCTAACCTAATGCATTCTAAATTTGAGATGAGTAGCATAGGTGAGCTATCCTTCTTCCTAGGATTGCAAGTCAAACAACATGCTGAAGGCATCTTTATTTCTCAAACCAAATATGCTCATGAGCTGGTTAAGAAATTTGGCATGTCTGAGGCATCTTGTATGAAAACACCCATGCCTACCAATGCTGTACTGGATGCTGATGAACATGGGAAACCTGTTGATCAGATAACATATAGAGCAATGATTGGCTCTTTACTGTATCTTACAGCTAGTAGACCAGATATAATGTTTGCTACATGTATATGTGCTAGATTCCAAGTTAGCCCTAGAGAGTCACACCTCACATTAGTAAAAAGGATTCTTAGGTATGTTAAAAGTTGTCCAAATCTAGGTCTCTGGTATCCAAAAGATTCAGCATTTGAGTTAACTGGATTCTCTGATGCTGATTATGCTGGATGCAGAATTGACAGGAAAAGCACCAGTGGAACTTGTCAGTTCCTTGGTGATAGACTTGTCTCTTGGTTTTGTAAGAAACAAACATCTGTGTCAACTTCAACTGCTGAAGCTGAATATATGGCTGCAGGCAGTTGTTGTTCACAAATACTGTGGATTCAAAATCAACTCCTAGACTATGGTTACAACTTAGAGAAGTCAAAAATCTTTTGTGACAATACAAGTGCTATCTCCATAGCTCAAAATCCAGTCCTCCATAGTAGGACAAAACATATAGAGATTAGGCATCATTTCTTAAGGGATAATGTTGAGAAGAATAAAATTGAATTGCAGTATATCCCAACTGATTTACAAAGGGGAGATATTTTCACCAAGCCCTTGGATGAAAAGAAACACACCTTCTTCCTAAATCAGTTAGGAATGTTAGATGGAGGAAGTCTCAAATAATACTCAAGATTTTGAAAGCTAAAAATGGACCAAGACTAGGCAAAATTCTGATTTTCCTTAGTGTCTAGGATTTCTCTGATCTCTGAACTGCGCTCGACGATTTCCCCACAGATCGTCGAACGGAGTTCGACGATTTCCAGAATCGTCGAACTGAGTTCAGCGCCCCTCAGACAGCATGAACTGTCTCCTTCGGTCAACGATCGTCGAACGGCGCTCGACGATTTTGTTCACTGAACGATCGTCGAACGAAGCTCGACGCCTTTCCAGATCGTCGAACGGAGATCGACGATTTTGGAGTCTCTTCAGATTCCTTTAGAAGCCTCGATCGTCGAACTGAGTTCAACGATCTTTCCTTTTCTGCGTCGAACCCTAATATAAAACTCATTTTTCGCCGTCGTTCTCTCTTGCGCTTTCAATTTCTCTGCAAGAATTCTCTTCCCTCCAAACAGTTCTACCTTGGTCGTTTTGTCTGTTGATTTTTGCAGGTACCATGGCCGTTTCAGTTGCTGTACTCTCTGCAATGAAATTTGATGCAGGCTTTGACATCGATCTCGACTCCTTCAACACAACCGATCAAATCTTCCAGGATATTCTCACCTTATTCAAAGATCAGCAACTGTCTGCCCTGATGACAACCAGAATCAAACTTGCATCTGATGAGATTAAAGAATGGGTATATACTGCCCACAACCTTGACAACAATACCATAGTTGGTTCTATTGGTGGCACCCAGGTACCTCTGACCCCAACAGTACTCACAGAGGTTTTTGGTTTAAGAAATGGTGAAGATTCTGCTGAACTCTCTGGAGATGAGTTCTCTGATATTCTTGCCAGGATGGGTCATCCTGAGGGGAACCCTAGCAAGCTGTTTAAGAGGAACCTGTCTGTGGAATACAGGTTTATGGCTGATGTAGTAGGCAAGGTTCTCTTGGCCAAGCATTCTGATCATGACACAATCTCCAGATATCAGCTCTGCCTTATGGGAGCTCTGGTAGATAGAAAAAGCTTGAACTGGGGAGAAGTATTTTTTGATCTGTTGAAGAAAAAGATAAACAAGACTTTTGTGAATTATGGAAGAATACTGGGAATCTTCCTCCAGGCTAAGTGTCCTACCCTGCTAGTCTCCTCTGGAGTGCACATCAATGCCTCCAAGAGACTCACCTGTGCCCTTTTTGGGAAATGGGACAGACAAATCTCCAAGCCCAGCAGGCCCTCTTCTTCTGGCCCTTCAGGCACTAGGACTCTAAGAGTCACTCCACCCCAGGTCTCTGCCCCTGTAGAAGACCTGCCTGCTGCTAGTGCTGCTGCTTCTCCTCCTCCAAGCTCAACCCTACCTCCAGCTCCATCCACAACTCCAGCCTCATCCACCATTACAATCTCCAGCCCTTCTCCAACCTCAATTCCATCCCCAGCAACTATTTCCTCTCCTCCAGCAGACCACTTCCACCCCCTTTTCTCCTATCCCCCACCAGATGTCACCTCATCCCCATCCCTTCCATCCTTCACTCTCTTGGATGAATCCTACATGGATGATTCCCCCTCTTCTCCTCCAGACTTCCCATCCTCCTCCACAACTTTCCAAGACCTTCTCCACCAGATTATTGATCAACCCACCTTCACTCCCTCCATATCCATCCCTCTATCCTCCATCTCTACCATCCCCTCTCCTGAACCATTCATTCCACCCTTTAGCCCTCCTCCTCCAGCATCCTCAGCCATCCCTCAACCCTCTACCTCTGCTCCTCTCATTGAGCATGTAGATCTCCCAGCCCTTGCTGATCAGTTGTATGAGCTCCTTGCACCTAGGCTCTCTCTTCTCATGGAGGCCTCATTAGCTCCTCTACAACAATCAGTGGCAGTTCTCTCTGCCAGGCTTTCCTCTTTCCTTACTCCTCTAGCAGCACCCCCAGCAGTGTGCCTTGATGCACAGGTATCTGCATCCAGGCAGGGGGAGATGCCCTATGAAGCTGTTGCTGCTGTTGCTGCCCCTGCTGCTGTGTCTGTTTCTGCTGCTACTGCTACACCAGTACTAGCAATAGACCTAAGGTCCTTGCTATCTACTTTTGATACTGCTTACTTCAGCTGCCTCCCAGAGCCATATGCTGTCCAGCCCCCAGAGGTTCTTGCTGCCCAACCCTCAGAAGATCTGTCTAAGGCTCTAGTGCCCTTCTCTTGCTGTGACCCCAAAATCATTTCTGATTTTCTTCTGTCAGTGACTGCTGCTTCTGATGTTACTGCTGCTGCTACTGCTGAAGACAATGCAGTGTCTACCTCTGAAGTTATATCTGCTGCTGAAGAAATTATTTCTGATGAGCCCTTATCCCAGGATGTTTTGATGACAGAGGCTGTTGATTTTGAGCCTGCTGTAGAAGTTGTTGTTTCTGAAGCTGCTCCTGCCAACATTCCTGAAATCATCACTGTTGTTTCTACTGCTGCTCCAGTATCTACTGTTTCATCTGCTGCTTCTATTGCTCCTCCTGCTTCTGTATCTTCTGCCCCATCAGCTGCTGTTAAACTGAAAGAAGATTTGATGAAGAAGATTGATGCCTTGTATGATGCACAAAGTTCTGAATCTGAGGATTATAACACTGCTTCTGATGACTCATCTGCCACAATTGCAAAGAAAAGAAAGGCAAGAAGTAAGGCCTTGAAGAGAGTTCCTCCTGCCAAAGTCAGAGATGACAATGATGTCCCCTTCTATATTTTGCACAATTGCCCAATCACTGAGCATTGGATGCAATTCTCTAAGAACTAGTTAAAAGCTATGAAGAAGAAGAGGAAATATGAGAAAGATTCTTCTCAGTCCAAGCACCCTCATCCTCCTCCACCACCTCCACCTGATGCAGGTGCAGGTGGCAGCTCTGCAAGATCAGGCTCTGCTAGAAGCCAGGCTCCCTACCAACCTCATGCAAGAACATATCAAAGGGAAAGCCAGTCTAGGGGGTCTTACTCTAGAAGGGGAGGATATAGGGGAAACCAAAGAGAAACTCAGGTTTACTCCAAAGGACACTCCAGGCAGCATCCTTACTCTAGGGGAGGACATGTTTCTGCTGATACATCTTCTGGTCCTTTCCCCTATAAGCTCAAAGATACTGTGACTGCCAGGACTCCTCAAGATACTACTTCCAACAGGTATGAGCCACCTGTTCCATTTGAGGACCCTGAGAAAAATCCTATGGCTTGGACTGCAAGAATGAAAGAGCTGGCTGCTTTGGATCAGATAAAGAAAGCAAAAGAACAAGGGCTAGACACTTCCAATATCTCTACCATGTAAGAGCAAAGGCAAAAAGAGTTAGAAAGATATGCCTCCAGTAAGTTCTTTGATGCAGACAGATACATGGAGTTGCATCCAGCTGTAGTGGTTCCCAGGGCTTCAAAGCAAATTTATTTGGGTGCAGCTGATGATACCAGATCCAAACAACAAGCTTTAGATCCCAACAGAGAAATTAAAATTGTAAAAGGCAAAGAAAAGGAGTAACTCTATAAGGTGACAACTTTTGGTTTTTCTGACTGCCTTCTGGATAACATACATATATATATCTCTGTGATGGTTCTGCTCTGTGTCTTGTTATTGTTGTTTTTATGTTTTTCTGACTGTATGATGTTGTTTGTTTTTTTCAAAGTCTGTAAATAGTTTTCCTAACCCAAATAGGGGGAGATTGTTGGAACACCCTATTACTAATTTGGGTCAGGATCACTATGTCTCTAGGAATTTATGCTTTGACCTTCTGTATAGATAATAGGTCAATTAGAATTGAGTCTAAGGGATCAGGAGTCTAGGTTTGGAAGCTGCCCTGAAGACCCAAGTTTTTCTGGAGACTAAGTCCAAATCTTCGAGCTCAGCACGACATTTCGTCGAACTCCGGTCGACGATCGTCTAGCTCAACTATTGACAGATCGTCGAGCTCCATTCGACGATCGCTGAGCTCAACCCTCTTAATATCGTCAAGCTCTGGTCGACGATCGCTGAGCTCAACTTCTCAATATCGTCGAACTCCATTCGACGATCGCTGAGCTCAGGTCGACGATTTTGACTCTGCACTGGATACTTATCTCTGAGCTCAGTTCGACGATCTTTGAGCTCAGATCGACGATTTCTTTGCTGCTTGCTTTTTCCAGTTCGCTGAGCTCAGCTCGACGATAGCAGAGCTCAGTTCGACGAATCCAGTTATCTTTCAGATTCAAATTCAAATCAGATAGAAGTTATTCTGCATTTAATTCAGAAGATCTGCCAGCCATTTTCATTTACTTCTGGAGCAAGTTTCAGGGGATTTTTCAAGGAATAATTCAGTGGACTTTCCTTCAGAACATTTTATGCAATTAAGGCTGTAATTAATTCAGACCAACGGCTATCTTTGACAGAGCAATTTTCTATTCAGACTCAGAGAATAAAAGATAGAATGTTTTTCAATCAGACAAGAAGATAGATAAGAACAAGAGAATAGAGATCGACAAGAACAGGACACAACTCAATACACAGAGACTCTCTCAATCTTCTGTCAACAAGAATTTAGAAGAACACTCATCAAAAAGAGATCAAGCTTTCAAACATTTTTCAGATCTCTTCAGCTCTCAAGTGTTCAAGGCCAACATCATCTCAAGACTCCAGACACTCAACATTTCAGCTTGCTGAAATCATCTTTTGCTGGAGATCTATCTTTGAAGGCCTATCACCCTCAGCAAAGCTCATCTTCCTGAAGATTTCAAGGACTCAGGGGGAGCTTTGACAACTTCACTGAATCCACATAGTCTTCTCAGTTGCTTGAGAAAGAGAAGACTGCCATCACTCTCTCACCCCCATTCTGTAAAGGGTTTTTCAAACTCCCTTCAAAAGTTTGAATCTGGTTTTTGAGCACCTTGTCAAAAGCTCATTGGTGGCAAGACACCTGATCAAAAAATCTGATTTGGTTTTTGAGCACCTTATCAAAAGCTCATTGGTGCCCAGGACACCTGATCAACTCATCCTGCAGTGGATTCCTACCTAGGGTGGTAGAAGAGTGGATGTACCCAAGTTGGGGAACCACTATATTCCCTTGTGTCATCTGGTTCTGCATGTTTTCTTTTTGTTTCTGGCCTAGATTTTCTTGTGCTTAGTTTCTGCATAGCTTAGTTTTATTTCTGCTTCCCTGCTTACACTCATTACAACAATTGTTGTAAAGCTTTGCAAAAGTTTTTCTTTGTATTTTAAAAAGCACCATATACTCTATTCACCCCCCCTTTAGAGTATATCAGATCTAGTTTCCCCTTTCAACTACCACCATATTCCTTCCAATGTCATTTCACCACCCTAGGATCTCATGGACTGATCACCAAGTTCATCCAAGAACATACACCCCTATGTCCTTCACAAGCCCCCAAAGTTCAACCTTGGGGGTTAGAACTAGGGTCCCAGGGCAAATCCACCCTAATCCACCCCATAATCCATATGAGGTTGTTAAAAGTCATGTCAAACCAGTAACCAAAATTTCAACCTCTGTTGAGGTGGTTTGGCCACTGAAACCCACAAGGGGCACTTTGACCTAAATACCCCTTTTAGGGTAAGGCTAGGGTTTGCTTATTTCCAACCCAATCATCTCCAAACGGGATGAAAATTGATATATAGCCTTATAATGACCCCAAAGACCACTCAGCAAAATTTGGGAGGGTTTGGAGGTCATTAGGCCCCCTAATTAAATTACCCTAGGATTATTAAATAATTTTAAAAACTATAGAAAAAGTATCTCCAAAAATTCATATTTTTTGGCATGAACTAGGTATAGGTAAATTTGACTCCCTGTCCAAATTTCAGACCATTTGGACTTGTGGTGAAGTGGGGGCACACATTTAAATCACTAACTAGCCCTAGGTATAGACCTCAGCAAAATGAGTGTTGTGGTCAAACCACTTACCCAAATTGGTTAAACTCAATTTTAAATTAAACTAGACTCCAAGGACTACAATTTGCATGTTGGCCATTGTTTTTGTAGGGACACCTAGGTATTTTGAATATTTAATTTAATATAGCCCAGTAAACCGGATAAAAATACAAAAAAAATGAAAGTTAATAATTATGATCCAGCACGAATCTTGAAGCCGATCCAATGCCTCCTAGTCATCTTCTTCCTCCAGCAAGGGATGGGATCAGCCCGACTTGGACCTTATTCCAAGCTTATTTCCCGGACACCCAGCCACCTCCCTGGCCGGCCACCACAGCCACCACCTTCGTTGAGGTGGGGGCTATCGTCGGGCGGCAGTAGGGCCACCGGAGGGGCGAATTCCGGCGAACCCGAGTGGTTGAAAAGCCATGAAATTTCTAAAATTTATCTCACTCGATCCGGCTCAATTGAGCCCGATTTCTCTCCTAAAGGATTTAAAGATCTAGCCCACGAAGAGAGGAGTAGAGGAGGACCTACAATCATTCTTGCCGACGGGTTTGGTGGTGGTGCGCCATGGCCGGATTTTGGAGCTTCGGTTGTTCTGCAACAGCACTACCAAATGGCTCAAAATCATCAGGGAATATGTGGAAACGACTCCTCTGGTACTAAGGAAGCTTTTAAAACCATCAAATGGGGTGGGGAGGGGAAGGGTGTATCATCAATGACCATTATTGGCCTTGAAGGTGAAAATTTCGGCTACCCATGGGTTCACTGAACTCGGCCATTTAGGGTTGATTATGGTTGTTGGTCTGCACTTAATTATCTAGGGAAGATGAATCCAGCAAATGGAGGTGAGGGGAGGGGCTCTTGATCTCCTATGGCCATTAATGGCTTTCACTCCCCTCTTTCTCTCTCTTCCTTATAGGATAAATTAAATTCAGCCACTTTGGTGGCTGGCTATCACTACTCAACTCCTCAAAACTGATGAGGGAGAATATATCCATCAATTAGAAAGGCCCTTGGTCTCCCATGGCCATGAGTGGCCCTTTTAAAACACTTTATCTCTACTCCATTAAAGGCTAAAAATGGAGTTTTCTCTCTCCTAATCATCGTGGCTGAATTTTATCATCTCTCAAGCCTAATGGCAGCCCACTAGCTCATAATATCAATTAAAATAAAGTTAGCCCAAGTGGGTTGGGCTTGAGCTTGTGTTAGCCCATTTGAGCTAAGTTTGACCTAACACTTGAATAGGGTTGACCTTGGTCAATTTGGCCTTTTGGGTTACCCTCAATGGCTCCTTGGTCACCCATTGGCCTCCTCTAAGGCTTAGGTAGGGTTGGGTAGGGTTGACTTGCCACCTTGGAGGTCACTTGACCATTAGTAAGGGAACTTTGACCACTTTGGGGTTAGAGTTGACTTGGGTCATCTTAGCCTCTTGGGTTGACCCCAATGAGTCCTTGGTGACCCAGTCACCTCACTTTAGGGTTAGGACGACATGTGTGGGATCCACATGGCTGAGGAAGGGTCAATGACCCTAAGTAGGCCAGTTTGACCCATTTAGGGTTAGGGTGGGCTTAGGACAACTTTGCCACTTAACCTGCCACTAATGGGTCCTTAGTGACTCTATGGACCACCCAAGGGGTTAGGGGTGTTGTGGTGGGGTCATGGAGCCAATTTGAAGCCCTAAGGTCATCCTAAACTAGTGTTTAGAATTCTACTATTTGCAGACCATGGTGGCCTTCACCTTCCTAACTAAGTTCACCTAGTCTACATGGACTTCCTATGGTTTTGTCATGACCTAGTCATGACAAAACCACTCTTATGGGTCTAGCTTGAAATAGGATGTTACAAATCCCAAAAAAAAAAATTCATCCCCGAAATTCAGTTTAGGCCTGCAAAGTTTCTACTGAGAGAAACTTAGTGTAACATCCCATAGGAAGTTAATGTATACCTTACTCGAAGAGATCCGAGTACTTCTGCAGCATCAGATCCGGTGGCTTCCAGGTATGCTCCTCCTGCCCATGGTTCCTCTACAGGACATTGACCAGTAGGACCTTCTTGCAAGACCCGCACCGCTGTATCATCCATCCTGACCGGCTCACAGCGGACTAATTGATCAAAAGCTGCCGAGCCATCTATACCAAGAACCTGCTATTCCGGCCATAGTAGAGCCTTCCTAAGAGAGGAGACGTGGAAGACATCATGCAAAAATGCTAACTCCTGCAGTAGCTCCAGTCTGTAAGACAATGGGTCGATCCGCTCTAGGATCCTGTAACGCCCCATATTCCTTGGACTGAGCTTCTTCCGCCCGCATAGCCGCGAGACTCCATGCACCTGACGTATATTTAGGAACACACAGTCTCCATCCTAAAAATCTACTTAACAATGTCGTGCATCATAATATTTGGCGGGTCTACCCTGGGCCTCCAACATCCTATCTCGAATCAGTCACACCTGGTTATCTGGGTTTTTCACAAATTCTGAGTTGAGTGCTTTGGAGTCCTTGTCCTAGATCCATGAAAGTGGAATCCTGCACCTCCGTACGAGGGTAGAGAAGTGTGTTGAATGTCTGCCGTGAGCCCAGATAAGCCTGGACTGATCTTCTCTCCTTGGACATACACTGTCCATCTTGATTCGACACGACCATCTTGAGCACACCATGATAACGAACAACTATTCACAAATCATATGAAACACGCATGGGAGATTTCTTTCGGGTCACGGTGACCCCGTCTACCTCAACCAGTGGCTATAATAGTTCCCAAAGACTCTTGCACTTAAACTTCATTAGCCGACAAACCTCACCGTGCGTCACAAAATCCATGACGTCTTCGGTGATTAAATTTCTCGTTTGTATGGGTAGACAACGACTCTATAAAATCTCCACTTCACAATCAGATTCTTATCCCTACGAATACGCCAGAGTAGCATCAAATACGTTTACTCCAATTCACTATATTCATGACGTAAAGTTTTCTATATGAGGTCTAAAGGAAACCCAAGTCAATAACTAATTTGACCAATAAACAAAATACAAGCCCTCAATAAACAAAAGATAATCCCTTACCTCCCTTGGGCAAAGTATATTCGATATTGCCATATTATATCCTTCCTTGATGTGTGCACATTCCCTAGGGCATCAATCTTCGACGTGGGGATCCATCCTGAATCTTGTTGATATAATCCATACTTTAAACCCTCTGAGTCACTTTTATGACAGTCTTATCTGGATCAAAATGTTCCCAATCCCAACCGAGTCTCTTTCGAACTTGAATTCCTATCCAACCACCGGTGTTTGTTGTGGTGGTTGTCTCCATGTAATCTTGTTACTGGTACTAGGGTTAAGACTATGTATCTTCTACCATTCAGTTAGTGGATTATTGGTCTCAGTTCTCCTTAAAGTAGTGCTACCGGTTAGAGTAATCCTTGATATGTACTATAAGGCCACCTGAGTTTATGGCTTAGGTAGCCATTCTCGTGTTATACTCCTCCTTTATTCTCTTTAGGTATCACCTTATCTTAACAAAGTTCATACCCAAGGTCTATTTCAAACTAGGGCATACTATAAGTTATCTTGGTTAGTCATCTCTCCTAGTGGGTTGAGTCTAACTCATTGATTATAGAATTATAAGATGGGATCTTTGCAGTCGGAGGTGATCCCTGCTGGGGGCAGGGTTTGTCGCAGGCTACAAAGAAGAATTCCAATAGTTAGCTGATGAACAAGTGGAATTCATGAAAAGGTGGACTTCACATGTGATTCCCCTTATGGGCATACCACTGCTTTTGTTGCTTAGTTTGTCCTCAATCTAAGCTCGAGCGTGGGTGACCCATGGTTTTGTGGAATTCTTCTCTTGTGTCGATGTTTCCTATGATACTAGTTTGTAAGACCCCATTTTGTTCCTTTTAAAACCACCATGGTCATATGCCCAGATCTGTCGTTTTGTGGTGACACTAACTCTCGGGAAGGTCGCAACTACAAAATGCTGATCCTGACGGCCTTTACGATCTCCAACGAGAAAGAGAAGTATACACGTACTATAGATAAAACTAAGTCCACAATCACATGTAATATATGTAAAGGAAAGCACATCAAGTCAAAATATAATAAAGTACTGAAATAAAAAACTACAAGGAAATATAAACGGGCTCAAGCCCGGTACATCAATCCTCACTACAAACTCTCGCAGAAGCTAAGAAAACTAATCACTCATGGAGCCAGTAACCGGTGGTCCTTTGCTAGACTAACCCACCTCCATGTGCACCGTACTCCGCTGGTGCTGTATCCCCTACTGAAGCTCCCTGTCTCCCATCCGGAGTCCCTGGAATGCTCTGATCCGAAAACCATTAGTCAAAAATACTAAGTCCTATCATCCCCTACCCCTCCCCCATGGCTCCTAGGCACCGAGCGGGGAGGAGGAAAGGGAAGCTATGAAGGTGGAGAATAAGCAAAGTAGGTGACGGTGGAACTATTCTAGCAGCTAATTATAATGTATATACAGCTAAGGAAGAAAGGTACAAGATAGCCGTTCTATGATAGTAAGCAGTAAGGTATACAAGTAGAACAAGCAACACATGTAAGAAAGACATATTAAGAAGTAGTAACCTTAACATATATGAATGCCAATAAAAACTTATAAGTTAAGGAACTATTCTAGCAGTTAATTATAATATATATACAGCTAATGAAGAAAGGTACAAGCTAGCAGTTCTATGATAGTAAGCAGTAAGGTAAACAAGTAGAACAAGCAACACATGTAAGAAAGACATATGAAGAAGTAGTAACCTTAACTTATATGAATTTCAATACAAACTTATAAGTTAAGGGGTCTTATGCAAGGCTCCCATCGTATAAAAAGTCTCATACCAATTTATACGTTAGGGTGTCGGTTATATGCAAGTATGCGTGCAGTGATATGTTATGCCATGATTCATACAAGTGCAACTCAAGCACACGACTCTACGCGCACATGCATTTAGTTTCCCCTATTTTGGCAGCTAGCTTCACTCCCAGGAACCTCCGTAGTGGCAAATAGAGACAGTTGGTCGGGCCCCCCACTCCTAGGTGGGTATCCACACTACCAGGCCAAGGCCTTATGTACGCATCTAGAAGGACAAAACCTATAGTCACCACGTACTAGTGCTGGCCATATCCACCAGACTTTGTTTGGCTAAGTATCAACCACACCCACCGCATCAATGTATTGACGTCGTCATGAACGACTGTTCAATACCGAAGACCCACAACCTTATTTATGTATCCAAATCTTTCCCAGCCACCGGCTCCCTGGACTATCCCGTCCGTTACATCTACCTTCCAAACCTACCATTCGGATGACTAATCAAACTAACCTAACCAACCTCCCGAGCTACCGGGGTGCGAGAAAGTGAAACTCTAGTTATACTAGTTGATGTTATTGGTTAATACCCGATCCCCGATCCCTTTTTAATATTACTCTGGATCTAACCCTAGTGTGTTTTGACTCTTCCTCTCCACGGGAAAAACGATCTTTCATCGATTCCGAGCATTACCTACTCTAGTCAACCCATCATTATACCTAATGATGAACTCATTAGTACCTAACCTAAGACAATAGCCTAATATCCGAACTCTCTGAGTTTATTTTGCAGTTTTACTATGTGTAGACCATCCTAGGCTATATGATGTACATGATAGGAAGTACTCCAAATTTTCATCTAAAAGTCTTAAGATAATTAATGGGGTTCTATCATGACATGATTAGCCTAAATCCAGAAATTTATATTTTTCTAATTAAATTTGATATTTAATTAGATTTTCCCCAAATTAATCCATGGGTGATTTGAACATGAAGTACTTGATTTACTTAGGGTATGACCATTCAAAAGTTACGAACACTGTAGGATAACAAGATATCAGTGAATACTAAATATCATAAACTTTCATAAAACATTTAGGCTCTATTTGTTTGGGCGTTTCGGTGCTCCGTTTTGGGCAAACGACGCCGGAAGGCGGGTAAACAAATGAACCTCCGGCGGCGTTTGCTCCATTTCCACCCGCCTGCCTTGAGAAATGCCCCAAAAAGCTCTGTTTGGAGCAGCCACCTCCCCCTCCGTTTCAAACACTCCGTTTCCACCCGCCGGATCGATCCGCCACCGCCGAAACAAATGAAGCCTTAACCTTTAGATATTTATTCAAAAATAATTCATATAAATATGGGTATTGAAGGAAGTACCAAAAATACTAGACCAAAAAATCCTCAAAAATTAGTAGAGATACATTATGATCATAAAACTTCACTTCCTAAGTTTCATGAAATTCCCAAGTGAGTAAACCAGGTAAAAGATTTTCCTAAGGAAAACCATCATAAGGCACTTTCTGAAGACACACCCTTGTAATCTCAATTAAAAAATATTTAACAATTTTTACATGCTTCTATATGTCGTAATATGTTCCATGACTAAGTATCACAAGTTTCCAGCAAGCTATGATATCTATTTCCTATTTATCCATGTAAGGTGCACTAATTAACTTTACAAAGGAGGTACTACAAATAAAGCTTCAACCACTCCAAATAAACTACTTGTGCAACCTAATGTCATTTGAATATCTATTCCAGAATTTCAAACCATTCTACCACTTATACATCATATTTTCATCATTAACATCAAAAGGGCATAATGGAAATTACTACTATAAGGATGATCTACTGATCTCTAAACACCATAAGATAAATACCAAAGGTTAAAAATACTATGAAATAAATCATACCAAAATATCATCAAGATTCAAGGACATTTTACCAATATGATAATTTCTAAAGTTTAAAGTCATAAATACTTATTAAGTGGTTTATGTTGGGTGCATGTGTGTAAGTACCACCATATCCATTCCTAGGGCATTTCACCACCTTAAGATCTCATGGACTGATCCCCAAGTCCATCTATGAACATAACCCCCTATGTCCTTCACAAGCCCCCAAAGTTCAACCTTGGGGTTAGAACAAGTGTCCAAGGGAAAATCCACCCTAATCCACCCCATAATCCATATGAGGGTGTTAAAAGTCATGTCAAAGTAGTAGCCAAAGTTTCCACCTCTGTTGAGGTGGTTTGGATACTCAAACCCACAAGGGGCACTTTGACCTAAATACCCCTTTTAGGGCAAGGCTAGGGTTTGCTTATTTTCAACCCAAATCATCTGCAAACGGGATGAAAATTTATATAGATCCTTATGATGACCCCAAGGACCACTCACCAAAATTTGGGAGGGCTTCGATGTAATTAGGTCCCCTAATTAAATTACCCTAGGATTATTAAATAATTTTAAAAACTATAGAAAACGTATCTCCAAAAATTCTCTTTTTTGGGCATAACCTAGGTATAAGTAAAATTGCCTCCCTGTCCAAATTTCACACCATTTGCACATGTGGTGAAGTGGGGGCACGCATTTAAATCTCTGAATAGCCCTAGGTATAGACCTCACCAAAATGAGTGATGTGGTCAAACCACTTACCCAAATTGGTTGAAATCAATTTGAAATTAAACTAGACTCAAGGGATACAATTGTTATGTTGTTCATTATTTCTGTAGGGTGACCTACATATTTTTAATATTCAAGTTAATACAGCCCAGTAAACAGGGCAGAAATACAAAAAAAATCAAAGTAAATAATTATGATCCAGCACGAATCTTGAAGCCGATCCAACGCCTCCTGGTCATCTACTTCATCCAGCAAAGGGCAGGGATCAACCCAACCTGGAGGTTATTCCAAGCTTATTTCCCGGCCACCCAGCCACCTCCCTGGCCGGCCACCACCGCCATCACCTTCGTTGAGGTGGGGGCTATCGCCGGGTGGCGGCACGACCGCCGGAGGGGCGGATTCCGCGAACCCGAGTTGTTGAAAAACCATGAAATTTCTGAAATTTCACTCACTCGATCCGGCTCAATTGAGCCCGATTTTTCTCCTAAAGGATTTAAAGATCTAGCCCACGAAGAGAGGAGTAGAGGAGGACCTGCAATCGTGCTTGCCGACGGGTTTGGTGGTGGTGTGCCATGGCAGGATTTTGGAGCTTTGCGTTTTCTGCATTAGCACTACCAAATGGCTCAAAATCTTCAAGGAAGATGTGGAAACAACTCCTCTGGTCCAAAGAAAGCTTTTAAAACCATCAAATGGGGGAGTGGAAGGGTGTAGCATCAATGGCCATAATTGGCCTTGAAGGTGAAAATTTTGGCCACCCATGGGTTCACTAAAGTCGGCCATTTAAGGCTGATTATGGCTGTTGGTCTCCTTTTAATTATCCAGGGAAAATGAATCCAGCAAATGGAGGTGAGGGGAGGGGCTCTTGATCTCCTATGGCCATTAATGGCTTTCTCTCCGCTCTTTCTCTCTTTTCCTTATGGGAGAAATTAAATTCAGCCACATTAGTGGCTGGCTATGATTATTCAACTCCTCAAAACTGATGAGGGAGAATATATCCATCAATTGGAGATGCCCTTGGTCTCCCTTGGCCATGAATGGCCCTTTTAAACCACTTTCACTCTCCTCCATTAAAGGATAAAAATGGAGTTTTCTCTCTCCTAATCATCAAGGCTGTATTTGATCATCTCTCTAGCTTAATGGCAGTCCACTAGCTCATAATATCAATTAAAATAAAGTAAGCCATGTAGGTTGGGCTTGAGCTTGGGTTAGCCCTTGAGATAAGTTTGACCTAACACTTGAATAGGGATGATCTTGGTCAATTTGTCCTTTTGGGTTACACTCAATGGGTCCTTGGTGACCCATTGGCCTCCTCTAAGGTTTAGGTAGGGTTGGGTAGGGTTGATGTGGCACCTTGGAGGTCACTTGACCCTTAGTAAGGTCACTTTAACCACTTTGGGGCTAGAGTTGACTTGGGTCAACTTAGTCTCTTGGGTTGACCCCAATGACTCCTTGGTAACCCAATGACCTCACTTTAGGGTTAGGAGGGCATGTGTGGGGTACACTTGGCTAAGGAAGGGTCAACTGACCCTAAGTAGGCCAATTTGACCCATTTAGGGTTAGGGAGGGCTTAGGCCAACTTGGCCACTTTGAGTACCACCAATGGGTTCTTAGTGACCCTGTGGACCACCCAAGGGGTTAGGGGTGTTGTGGTGGCATCATGAGTCAAGTTGAAGCCCTAATGTCATCCTAAACTAATGTTTAGAATTCTACTATTTGCAGACCATGGTGGCCTTCACCTTCCTACATAATTTCACCAAGTCTACTTGGACTTCCTATGGTTTTGTCATTACCTAGTCATGACAAAACCACTCTTAGGGGTCTAGCTGGAAATGGGATGTTACAAATCCCAATAAACAAAAATAAAAATTTCGTCCCCGAGATTCAGGTTAGGCCTGCGGAGTTTCTTGTGAGAGCAACTTAGTGTAACATCCCATAGGAAGTTAATGTATACCTTACCCGAAGAAATCCGAGTACTTTTGCTGCATCAGATCCGGTGGCTCCCTGGTATGCTCCTCCTGCCCATGGTTCCTCTACAGGACATTGACCAGCATGACCTTCTTGCAAGATGCGGTTTAGGTTCGTGTTAGTGCAACATGATAAGGTGATAGCGTTTGGGTCTAGGTAGTTGAAACCTCATGAGAGGAATTACCACATCCATGACTTGGAATTGGTCGCGTTATATGTTTATTTACCTACTTTTGACTTTTTTTTCAGATGTTAGCTGGTGTTCGCGAGTTCTCTTAAGGTACATGCATTATATTTTAAATCTACCTTCTTTTGACTTCACTTTTGTAGAGATTAATAGGTGTTTGCAAGTTCTCCTCAGGTACTCGAGTTATATGTTTATTTACATGCTTTTGACTTCTCTTTTGTAAAAATTAACAGGGGTTCTCAAGTTCACTTCAGGTACACGTGTTACATGTTTAGTTACCTGCTTTTGACTTCTCTTTTATAGTGATTAGCAGGTGTTTGTGGGTTCTCTTCAGGTGCTCGTGTCATAATTTAAATTTACTTGCTTTTGACTTCTCTTTTGCATAGATTAACAAGTATTCATGTTTTAACATCAGGTATTCGCATTATATTTTAAACTTACCTCCTTTTGACTTCGCTTTTGCAGAGATTAGAAAATATTTGTGAGATTTCCTCAGGTACTCGCATTATATGTTTATTTACCTTCTTTTGACTTCTCTTTTATAAGGATTAGCAGTTGTTTCTGAGTTCTCTTCAGGTACTCGCATTCTATTTTAAATTTACCTACTTTTATGTTATCTTTTGCAAAGATTAGCAGGTGTTCGTGAGTTCTCCTCGAGCACTCTCATAATATGTTTATTTACCTACTTTTGACTTTTATTTTGCTGAGATTACAAAGTGTTCACGAGTTCTTTTCAGTTACTCGCGTTATATTTTAAATTTACCTACTTTTGACTTATCTTTTCTAGAGATTAGCTGATGTTCGCGAGCTCACCTTAGGTACTCGCATTATATGTTTATTAACCAGCTTTTGACTTTTCTTCTTTAGAGATTAGCTGGTGCATGTTTGTGAGTTTTCTTAAAGTACTAGCATTATAGTTTAAATTTACTTTCTTTTAACTTCACATTTACAGCGATTAGCAAATATTCGTGAGTATACCTCAGGTACTCACATTATAGGTTTATTTACCTGCTTTTGACTTCATTTTGAAGAGATTAGCAGGTGTTCACGAGTTTTTCTTATGTACTCGAGTTATATGTTTATTTTCCTACTTTTGACTTCTCAATTGTAGAGTTTAGCAGGTGTTTGCTAGTTCTCTTCTATTACTCGTGTTATATGTCTATTTAGCTGCTTTTGACTTCTCTTTTGTAGAGATTAGCAGGTGTTCGTGAGTTATCTTCAGGTGCTCGTATTATATTTTAAATTCACCTACTTTTCTCAGTTCTTTTGCTTGGATTAGCAAGTATTAACGAGTTTAGCTCGGGTACACGAATTATATTTTAAATTCACCTCCTTTTGACTTCCCTTTTTGTATAGATTAGAAAATATTCGCATGTTCACCTCAGGTATTCACATTATATGTTTCTTTACCATCTTTTGACTTCACTTTTGCAAGATTTGCAGGTGTTCTTGAGTTCCTCTAGCGCTTATGTTATACGTTTATTTACTGCTTTTTACTTATCTTTTGCAGAGATTAGCAGGTGTTCACGAGATCACTTCTGGTACTCGCATTATATTTTAAATTTACTTGCTTCTGAATTCTCTTTTGCAGAGATGAGCATTTATTCGCGAGTTCACCTCAGGTACTCTCATTATATCTTTATTTTCCCACTTTTGACTTATCTCTTGCAAATAATAACAAGTATTGGCGAGTTCATCTTAGGTACTCGCATTATATGTTTATTTACCTTATTTTGACTTCTTTTTTGCAGAAATTGGAATGTGTTTGTGAGTTGACCTTCATTACTCTCATTATATATTAATTTTCCTACTTTTAACTTCTCTTTTCCTCAGATTTGAAGGTGTTCGCGAGTTCTCTTTAGGTACTCAGGTTAAATTTTAAATTTACCTGCTTTTGACTTCTCTTTTGCAAAGATTAGCAGTTGTTTGTGAGTTCGCCTCGGGTACTCGCGTTATATGTTTATTTACCTGCTTTTGACTTTTTTTTTGCAGAAATTAGCTGGTGTTCGCGAGTTCTATTTAGATACTCGCATTATATTATAAAGTTACCTCCTTTTGTATTCTATTTTAAAGAGATTAGCAAATATTTGCGAGTTCACCTCAAGTACTTGGGTTATATGTTTATTTACTTTTTTTGACTTCACTTTTGTAGAGATTAGCAGATTTTTGCGAGTACTCCTCAGGTAATCACATTATATGTTTATTTACCTCTTTTTTTAATATCTATTGTTTAGATTTGCAAGTGTTCACGAGTTCTCCTCAGGCACTCTTGTTATATGTTTATTTACCTGGTTTTGACTTCTCTTTTACAGAGAATAGCAGATGTTCGGGAGTTATCTTTGGGTACTCGCGTTATATTTTAAATATACCTATTTTGACTTCTCTTTTTGCAGAGATTAGCAGATGTTCGGGAGTTCACAATAGTTACTCGCGTTATATTTTAAATTTACATGGTTTTGACTTCTCTTTTATAGAGATTAGCAGGTGTTGGCGAATTCACCTCAGTTACTCGCACTATATGTTTATTTAGAAGCTTTGGACTTCTCTTTTGCAGAGATTAGTAGGTGTTTGTGTATTTACCTCAGTTACTCGCATTATATGTTAATTTACCTGCTTTTGACTTCTCTTTTGTAGAGATTAGCAAGTGTTCGTGAGTTCTCTTCAGCTACTGGTATTATATTTTAAATTTACCAACTTTTGAATTCTTTTTTGAAGTGATTAACAGATGTTTACGAGTTCATCTCATGTACTAGCATTATATGTTTATTTACCTACTTTTGACTTTTCTTTTGTAGAGATCATGAAAGTGATGCCTCATATACTGAGGGATTGATCTATCTAACTCTAGATGGGGGTGAATATAGTATTTTAAAAGCTTTAAGTTATTTTTACAGCGGATTAAAATAGGTGATATATATATATATATATATATATATATATATATATATATATATATAGAAAAGAAAATATCACAGCACAGCAAATAAGAAAGTAGATCACAACCATAAGACACAAGGAAATTTATAGTGGTTCCCCAATAAACCTGGGTACATCCACTATTCTACCACCCTTGTAGGAATCCACTATAGGTTTTGATTAGGTGCCCTGCCACCACAGGTTTTTGTTCAGGTTCCCTATCACCACAAGTTTTTAATTCAGTGCCATGTCAGCACAAGATCTATTTTCTAAGGGAGATTTAGCAACCCTTTGAGCTTTTGATCAGGTGCCCAAAAGCCAAACCAAATCTTTTGATGAGGATACTTGAAAACTAAAAGGTTTAACTTTTAAAGGGAGTTATAACCCTGTACATAGCGGAAGAAAATAAAAATGTTGTCTTCTATGTCACAATTCTCTTAGAAGACTAGTGGATTTGATGAGGATATCAAATCTCCCTCTGAGTTATTGAAATCTGGTTAGGAGTGGAGATTTTGCTTCCAGGTGTAGGCCTTCAAAGATGAACACTTCTTCTTCTAGTAAATGTCTCTAAGAGATTGAGCTTTTGGTCTCAGATTGAATATTATGTTGCTGGAAGAAAAAGGATTGAAGAAGAAGATGATGAACAAGATGTTATCTGTTTGCAGATGTTCTCTGTCTTCTTCTCCTGACTAACTATTATTCTTATTCTGGACTGTTCGACTTGTACTCAACAATCTTCTGAAAATTTCTTTTATATATTGATTGCTAATTTGAATTTCAAATTCCTTGAAGTCCTCTGCTATTTCCTGGGAATTAGAACAGCTATTTTTGTCTTCAATGTATTTCCCAAACTATCCCAGTAAATATGTTATGTAATAACTCTATGAAATACCTAACTAATGCTTCCAACAAACGACTATATTCTTGAGAATATTAAGCATTAATTATCAGAGTATTATTGTCTTAATATTTGTAATTAAACTGCCTTTGTCGAACTGAGAAACTACAAAGAAGTTTAGTCGACCATAACATGGATGGAGTTAGTCGAACTCAACACAGTTTTCGTCGACCTGAGCTCCAAGTTCGTTGAGCTAATAATTCTCCTTCATCGAGCTGAGCTCCAAGATACTCAAATAGAAAATATACTTGCCAAACTAAGCTCCATGTTCATCGAGCTGAGAAGCCAATTCGTCGAGATGAGATTCTGATATAAGCTCATAGTTCGTTGACCTGAGCTAGAATTTCATCAAGCTCAAATCAGAGAAGGAACTTCGAGTTCGTCTAACTTAGTTCGACGATCGTTGATCTGAGTTGAGCTATCGTCGAATGACTTTTCTGTAATCTCCAAAACTGCCTTGCCTCTTGAGTCTCTGAAGTTTTCTAAAGGTAGGTTTTAGTAATTTAATCCTTAAGTGATTAACCATAACCCTGAAACTAACATATAACACTAGACTATACATGATGGGTCATCAATCGTAATAGTGAACTTAGCCCAAATAACAAGTAGGGTTCCAACAGATTACTTGGTGTTCGCAAGTTGTCTTCGGGTCCTCGCATTATATTTCAAATTTACCTCCTTTTAACTTCTTTTTTGCAGAGATTAGCAAATATTCAGGAGTTCACCTTAGCTACTCGCGTTATATGTTTATTTACCCGCTTTTGACTTCACTTTTGTATAGATTAACAGATGTTCAGGAGTTCTCCTTAAGTACTCGCATTATATATTTATTACCTGCTTTTGACTTCTCCTTTGTAGAGATTAACAGGTGTTCGCGAGTTCTCTTCTGGTACTCGCATTATATTTTAAATTTACCTACTTTTGAAAAATCTTTTGTAGAGTTTACCAGCTGTTCGTGAGTTCTCCTCAGGCACTCTTGTTATATGTTTATTTACATGGTTTTGATTTATCTTCTGTAGAGATTAACAGGTGTTTACTAGTTATTTTCAATAACTCATGTTATATTTTAAATTTACCTGCTTTTGACTTCTCTTTTATAGTGATTAGCAGTTGTTCATGAGCTCACCTCAGGTACTCATGTTATATGTTTATTTACGTGCTTTTGACTTTTCTTCTATATAGATGAGCTGAGGTTCGCGAGTTCTCATAAGGTACTCACATTATATTTTAAATCTTCCTCCTTTTTACTTCACTTTTGTATAGATTAGCAAATATTTGCTAGTTCACCTCTGGTACTCGTGTTATATGATTATTTACCAGCTTTTGACTTCACCTTTGCGGAGATTTGCTGGTGTTCGCCACTTCTCCTCTAGTACTCGACTTATATGTTTATTTTCCTATTTTTGACTTCTTGTTTGCAGAGATTTGTAGGTGTTTAGGAGTGCTCTTCAGGTACTCTTGTTATATGTTTATTTTACTGCTTGTGACTTCTCTTTTAAAGCGATTAGCAGGTGTTCTTGATTTCTCTTCAGGTGCTCGCATTATATTTTATATTTAACTACTTTTGACTTCTCTTTTACATAGATTAGAGGTGTTCACAAGTTCACCTCAAGTACTCACATTATATTTTAAATTTACCACCTTTGACTTCTCTTCTGTAGAGAATAGAAAATATTTGCGAGTTCTCGTTAGGTACTTGGATTATATGTTTATTTAACTCTATTTGACTTCCGTTTTATAGAGATTAGCAGGTGTTCTTGAGTTCTCTTCAGATACTGGCATTATATTTTAAATTTACCTACTTTTGACATTTCTTTTGAAGAGAATAGCAGGTGTTCGTGAGTTCTATTCAGGAACACTTGCTATATGTTTATTTACCTGTTTTTGACTTCTCTTATGCAGATATTAGCAGGTCTTCAAGAGTTCTTTTTAGTTACTCAGGTTATATTTTAAATTTACCTACTTTTGAATTCTCAGTTGTAGAGATTATTCGATGTTTGCGAGCTCATCTCAAATACTCACGTTATTTGTGTATCTACCAGCTTTTGACTTTTCCTTTGCAGAGATTAGTTGGTGTTCGCTAGATCTCATAAGATACTCGCATTATAATTTAAATCTTCCTCCTTTTGACTTCATTTTTTGATAGATTAGCAAATATTCACAAGTTTACCTCATGTACTTGCCTTATAGGTTTATTTACCTAACTTTTGACTCACTTTTGCAAAGATTTGCAGGTGTTCATGTGTTCTCCTTAGGTACTCGAGTTATATACTTATTTACCTGCTTTGGACTTCTCTTTTGCTGATATTAGCATGTGTTCGTGAGTTCTATTTAGGTGCTCGCATTATATTTTAAATTTACCTTCTTTCGACTTCTCTTTTGCATAGATTAGAGGTGTTCACGAGTTTACCTCAGGTACTCGCATTATATTTTAAATTTATCTTCTTTTGTATTCTCATTTGCTGAGATTACAAAATATTCGCGAGTTCTCGTCAGGTACTCGCATTATTTGTTTATTTACCTGCTTTTTTCCTTCTCTTTTGTAGAGATTAGCAGGTATACGCGAGTTCTCTTCAAGTACTCGCGTTATATTTTTAATTTACCAGCTTTTGACATTTCTTTTGAAGAGATTAGTAAGTGTTCGTGAGTTCTCCTCAGGCATACATGTTATATGTTTATTTACCTGCTGTTGACTTCGCTTTTGCAGATTTTAACAGGTGTTCACGGGTTCTATTGAGTTACTTGTGTTATATTTCAAATTTACCTACTTTGGAATTCCCATTTGTAGAGATTAGCAGATGTTAGCGAGCTCACCTCAGATACTCATGTTATATGTGTATTTACCTACTTTTGATTTTTCGTTTATAGAGATTAGTTGGTGTTATCGAGTTCTCTTAAGGTACTCACAGTATATTTTAAATCTACCACCTTTTGACTTAATTTTTGCAGAGATTTGAAAATATTCAAGAGTTTACCTCAGGTACTTTCCTTATAGGTTTTTTTACCTTACTTTTGACTTCACTTTTGCAAATATTAGCAGGTGTTCGTGAGTTCCCCTCTAGTACTCGAGTTATATGTTTATTTACCAGCTTTTGACTTCTCTTTTGCAGAGATTAGTAGGGTTTATTGGGTTCTCTTTAGATACTCGTGTTATTTGTTTATATACCTATTTTTGACTTCTTTTTTACAGATATTAGAATGTGTTCGCGAGTTCTCTTCAGGTGCTCACATTATAATTTAAATTTACATGCTTTTGACTTCTCTTTTGCATAGATTAGCAGTAATTCATGTTTTAACCTCTGGTATTCGCATTATATTTTAAATTTACCACCTTTTGACTTCACTTTTGCAGAGATTAGAAAATATTCGCGAGTTCTACTCAGGTACTTGCATTATATGTCTATTTACCTGTATTTGACTTCGCTTTTATACATATTAGCAGGTGTTTCCGAGTTCTATTTTGGTTCTCACTTTATATTTTAAATTCACTTGATTTTGTGTTATGTTTTGTATATATTAGTAGGTGTTCGTGAGTTCCCCTCTAGCACTCTTGTTATACATTTATTTTCATGTTTTTGACTTCTCTTTTGTTGAGATTACCAGGTGTTCACGAGTTCTTTTTAGTTACTCGCGTTATATTAAAAATTTACCTACTTTTGACTTATCTTTTGTAGAGATTAGCAGATGTTCGCGAGCTCACCTCAGGTACTCGTGTTATATTTTTATTTATCTGTTTTTGACTTTTCTTTTTCAGAGATTAGCTGGTGTTCGCGAGTTTTCTTATGGTACTCACATTATATTTTAAATTTACTTCCTTTTGATTTCACTTTTGTAGCGATTAGCAAAAAATCATGAGTACTCCTCAGGTAGTCACGTTATATGTCTATTTACCTGCTTTTGACTTCACTTTGGAGAGTTTAGCAGGTGTTTGTGAGTTCTCCTAATGTACTCGAGTTATATGTTTATTTACCTGCTTTGGTAACACCCCAGATTTTTTCGATGTTTATTTTAATTCCTTTACTGGCGTAATTTTGATGTCAAGGCATTACGTTGATGCATAGTTGACGGGTACTGTTGTTGGAGTGTGGCTTTTGCACATTGGTACCCGAGGTTTTGATGTAGAATATTAGCTTGCCTAATTTCTAGTGTGATTTTTGAGAATTCTCCTGCGATCCGGGTTTGTTTTGGAACAAGGTGGAGCCTTTTTTGGGATATTCGGTGTTTTAGACATCAGGGGGTTTTTACCAGTGTTTGGTTTGTCAGATTTTGATTTAGACTTCGATATTGGATTCGTAGCATTGATATTTAGCTTCGTTGCGAATGTCATGGAAATCCGAGTTGATTGAATTTTTTTCGGTGGTTTGGACGTTTATTATAATAATAATAAAATAATGTATAAGTATAAATACACTTACAATTTAGACGGAGCCTGATTCATCGTCTTCTTCCCTAGTAATTAGACCGATTTGCAAAACAGGGAAAGCGGTGGTCATTGCAGAGCTTTCGGTTATCGATTGTAGGAGCTCTGGTACACAAAATAGTTACCGGAGGGTAGATTCGGATAGATCTCGCCGAGATCAACATTTGTACTTTTAGTTTTTCTAGTTTCAGGAATCATTGCCTACATGTCCTTGTGGCCAGATCCGGGATGAGGAACGCTTGCGTGGCCAGATTTTGGGCGACTTTAGGCAACTGGTGATTTATTCCCATTACTATGTCTTCCTTTGTATATTTTTTGTTGCTTTCATTCCCTCATTATAATTTAAGAGTAGTGTAGCGTTCAGACAAGGACGATCTGCTGTGTAGTGTTGGATTTCCGGTTAATGGCCATCCGCCGACTAGATGGCTGTTAGCCTAAGTAACTCATCGATTAGATGGTCGTTAGCCTAAGTAAACCCATCGATTAGGTGACAGTTAGAGTAAGTAAAATTGGTCGTATATGACCTTTTCTGAAGTTTGAATTCTTCGAATATGGTGGGGTCAGCCTCAGTGAAATTCATAAAGTATGGGTTTTGGACTAAGTAAAAATCGACGAATAGTCTAGACATTGAGAAAAGTCTGATTCGTCGAGTAATCTCGACAAATTCGTCGAGTAATCTCGATAAATTCGACGAGTATCAGTCTTAGCATTGAGTGATTTTGTTTTGGCATCGAGATTGTCGAGTGTTGGTGAGGGTAAGTCAAATTCATCGAGTATTGGCAGTTTGGCGTCGAGAGTGTCACGTGAACCAGGCTTTATTGAGTGCTTTAAGTGTCAATACTTTGGAGTCAAGTGCGCTGGGTGAACTCATCTAGGAGACAAGTGAAGGCGTTAACTGGAGTAAAACCATAAAGTTAAGTCCAGGCGTCGAGTATGACTACTTTGGCATCGAGTGCGCTAAGCAAACTCGGCTAGGCGTCGATTATACTCGACGAATTTCCCGTGGACTTGGGTTATTGTCACCGATTCGTCGTGTATCAAGTTAACCAATTCTTGTGCCAAGTATAGTTCATTCAGTGTCTACTTTATTCATCGAGTATACTCGACGAATCAGTGTGGTCTTAGAATTTTCGTGTCGAATTCTCTCTAATTCCTCGGTTTTGGCCTTAGGGTGATTTTTTGTGATTTTTTCTTCCTTATTTCCATTGGAGTAATCCTGTGTTTTTGATTGGGTTTTATTGTGTTTTATGGATGTTTTTTTGTGTGGGACCTATGGTTGGCAGTGGATAAAGGACCACCAACCTAAGGCCAACTTATGGATCTTTGCCCTGGTTGGTTTACCCAATGTGGGTTTGTGATAGGGTGTGTGGAGGCAGAGACCACCACAGTAGGTGTAACAACCCCATCCATTCATATGATATATTCTAGAAGGTCCGGCCGGGGCCCCACAGGATATAGCACAAAACAGTCGGTGAAGGTACAGGATGATACCAGAGTCGCGCATCGCACCTATCACAAAGCATTCTAGCGGAAGCCTAGACTACAACTGGAACTCCTCATGAATGTCCAAACATAAAACTCTACATTTTATATCATATAGGAATGGCATATAACAAGTCAAAAGAGTTGGCCTTATGGCCTTACATGGCTTTCACACAGTGGCCTAAACAAATTGGCGCGCAGGCCGGCCACAAGAAAAGAAAACACACAAAAGAAACACATCTAGCCTTCAAGGGATAGCAGCAACAGCAACACCAGTAGGAACATCAACCTCTATGCGTCCCGCTCGGCTCTCCAGCACCTATGCAAGGACAATCCACCCAACGGTGGCAAACAAAAGCAACGGTCAGCGTTCGGCTGACCAAATTATAACGACCCTACCCCTTCTCTCGGGGCAGCGGTATCTTTCCCTGCAGGCATATTATATCACACGTATGGCAAGCTATAGTATGAAAAGGTGCTTTCACGCACACAAGCCATCACAACCGTTCGCCACCCAGCCCAACGGTCCGTGCACTCAGGGCACATTCTTGGTGTTCTGGCAACCTCTTGCCCACCACCGTATTCAGGGTCACAACCCAACGGTAAATCTCTTGAGCATTTACTCCATGGCGTGCAGCCGGAGTTAGTCTTCCTACACCGGGATGGCCCGTAGCCCCCCATTGTGTCATGGCGCGCAGGCCGAAGACTCTTGCTATGCGCTCCAACAGACCGCACTTTTTGGTCTCACGTCGGACGGACATAGCGCAGGTCGGATCCTCCACCCCCCGTTGCTCAAATCGCCTTGCCTTCTCCGAGTACAACGTACTCATGGCTATATCAAAGGCGCGGGTCGGTCTCACCAATCCTATTCTTGGCATTCAAGCCTGGGTATTTCTCTATACCCATTTCCTCACAGCGACAGCGGGTCTTTCCTGGGCACACCAGTACTTCCTGTGACTCTCTCCACAGGTGGACACCGCACCAGCATAAATGTCAGGGGTCTTTCCTAGCTATCATGCCAGTACTTCTTGTTACTCGCTTCATAGGTGGACACCCTACGACATCAATCATCACAAAAAGGGCCTTTCCTGGTCCCACCAGTACTTCCTGTGCCCAATCACAGGTTGGACCCAAAACCATCACATGGCTATTTTCCTGGGCTACCACCCCAGTACTTCCTGCTACTCCTTTTCGCAGGCATAACCCGTAGACTTCTTACACTACACGTTTATCACGGAGTCTTCTCCGGTTCGTATGCAACATCACCAATCCAGACTAACCTGTCCAGATGGGCTTCACACAGCATGCCTATTCCGTACTCCATTTCCGGATCTATATGCTAACAAAGGGGATTTCAAGCATCCACCCAAAGATTTCCAAAACCAGCCACCTCTTGGTGGGGGAAATCACAAAATATGCCAAAAAGGAAGCCTTCACATGGCTATGAAGAAAAGTCGTTACCCTTGACGACCGCTTCGGTGCCATGACCTCCAAGCTAGCTTGCAAGACTCGCAAGAGCGTTTCCTCCGCAACGACGGCTTCAGATTTCTCGTCGGTAACCAGCAGCACCACCACCAGCAGCCCCATTTCCTTCTTCCTCCTCCTTTCTCATTCTCTTTCTCTCTCTTGAAGAAAGATGAAGGCCAAATCAAAATGATTAATCCTTCTCTGATTTCGGCCTTTAAGGAAAAAGAGGAAGAGGCTTCAGCCCTTGGATCCAGACTGAAGGAATGGACGGCCACGATTCTGCCAAAACATAGATTTTGACCTGACACGGCCTCTGACACGGCCATGTGCCAGGCCGTGTGCCTCAATCGGTGGTCAACCGACTTATCCAAACCAGTGACACACCCATGGGACACGCCCGTGTCATGGGCCGTGTCACCAACACGCCTCAGACACGCCCGTGTCTGTGGCCGTGTACCTGGGTGAAAAAAATCCCAAATCATCCCGAGACTTCACACGGCCTGTGACACGCCCGTGTCCCAGGCCGTGTGCCCAGACACGGCACAAAGACACGCCCTGTCGAAATCCTTCGGCGGGCTGAATTCGCCGTCCTGATTTGACACGCCCTGTGACACGCCCGTGTCACAGGCCGTGTTCAATCTCACTCAACACTTGCGTCTCGACACTCGACGATCTTCGAGAACAAATCGTCGAGTACACGACACGGCCTTGGACACGCCCGTGTACTGGGCCGTGTGCCCCCTCTCGACGCATCATCGAGAGAAAAATCCTCGAGACAAAGGCCGATCGTCGACACAACCTCGACACGCCCTGCGATACGCCCATGTCGCAGGCCGTGTCAACTGACACGCCCTGGGACACGCCCGTGTCCCAGGCCGTGTCACCCAAAAATGCCTGTTTCCGAACTTTGGGCTGTTACAATCCTCCCCTCCTACAAGAAATTTCGTCCTCGAAATTCAGACCTAGGAAAGGCAATAGAAAACAGCAAGAAAAATGTGACAACATATATAAAAGTTTATGTTACAACATTCTTGCTACAGGTTACAAAAACAGCTCAGGGAACTCTTCTCGCATGGTCTGCTCGCGCTCCCATGTTAGTTCTTCACGGCCGCAGTTGTCCCACTAGACTTTTACCATACCGACCGTCTTGTTCCGCAACTGTTTTTCGGCTCGATCTTCGATCTGAATGGGTCTAACTCTCGTTGTTAGCCCATACTCCACCGGCACACGATCATCTGCGATCACTTGAGCTGGATCTTTCACGGCCTTCCAAAGTACCGAGATGTGAAAGATATCATGTAACCCACCCAAGTCCGCCGACAGAGCTAGCCGATAAGCCGCTTCGCCAACTCGCTCAACCACTTCAAACAGACCCAAATATCTGGGACTCAACTTTTTCAATCGTCGAATCCTGGAGACACCTTTGAATGGCTTGATCTTCAAGTAGACCCAATCGCCAATCACAAATTCTACGTTCCGGTGCTTGGCGTTGTAGTACTTCGCTTGTCGATCTTGAGCAATAAGCAATCTCTCTCGAATCGTCCGTATGGTTGAGTTTGCTTCCTCAACCTCATTTGGTTTAACAACCCGAGCTTCGCCCGCTTCTACCCAAGCCAAGGGAGTACGACACTTCCTTCCATATAGAGCTTCATATGGTGTCATCCCAATGCTTGCTTGGTAGCTGTTATTATATGCAAACTGCACCATATAGAGATGATCTTCCCATCTCTTTCCGAAATCAAGGGCGCACATTCGGAGCATATCCTCCATTGTTCTGTTGGTACGTTCCGTTTGGCCATCCGTTTGGGGATGAAAGGCCGTACTGAAAGTCAACTTCGTATCCAACAATCGGTGAACTAGCCTCCAATCATTTGACGTGAATCGCCCATCTCGATCACTTACGATGCTTCGAGGAACACCGTGCAGCCGCACAATCTGGTCAACATATTACTTTGCCAAACGTTCAACTGAATCATCCCGCCTGTTCGGGAGAAATTGTGCTACTTTCGTTAGCGGTCAACAATCACCCAAATGGAATCATTTCCTCGCTGCGATCTTGGCAACCCATGCACAAAATCCATGGAAATATCATCAAATTTCCACACTGGGATCAGCAGTGACTTCAAATATCCACCCGGCTTTTGGCATTCCGCCTTCCCCATCGCACATGTTTGGCATTTAGAGATATAAAGGGCAACATCTTTCTTGAGCCCTGGCCACCAGAAAAGCTTCTTCATATCGTTGAACATCTTTGTGCTCCCGGGGTGAATGGAATATTTTGTATAATGCGCTTCATATAACAGTTCTTCCTTCAATTTCCCCACATTCGGGACGCACAAACGGCCCTCTTTTCGCAAAAGACCGTCATTCCAGGTGAATTTGCCTTCTGGCCCTTCATTCACATAGCGCAAGAGATCTTCATCCAACTCCGTTGCCCGTCGAACTCGGTCTGCAAGGTCATATTGCACCTCAGTCCAGTTCAAACATGCAATGGCAGTGGAATTCTTGTCAACACAATAGATCTCCAATGCCTCCAGTTCCTGGATAAGACGTTCATCATGCCTTTGTAACCAATTTGCTCTAGCCGGAACTCGCCGACTCAAGGCATCCGCGACAACGTTTTCCTTCCCGGGCGTATAGTGAATCTCGAAAGTGTAGTCCCCAAGGAACTCCAACCACCTTCGTTGTCGCATATTCAAGTCTTTCTGCTCTAACAGATACTTTAGGCTCTTATGATCGGTATAGATCTCCACCTTCACTCCATAAAGGTAGTGTCGCCACAACTTGAGTGCAAAAAATCACTGCCGCTAATTCTAAATCATGGACGGGATAGTTTCGCTCGTGCACCTTTAGTTGGCGTGAGCCATAAGCAATCACCTTTCCGCTCTGCAGAAGAACGCAGCCTAAGCCGCTCCCTGAGGCATCACTATAAATCACAAAGCCATCGGTTCCACATGGCGAAGACAATACCGGCGCCGTGGTCAACCGAACCTTCAGCTCTTCAAAAGCTCGTGCGCACTCTGGCGTCCAAACGAACTTCTGATCTTTTCGCGTCAGTGTGGTTAGAGGCAAAGCGATCCGTGAGAAGTTCTCCACAAATCGTCTATAGTAGCCCGCAAGTCCAAGGAAACTCCTGACCTCGGCTACGGAAGACAATCTTGGCCACTCTTGTATGGCTCTTATCTTCGCTGGATCCACTGCAATGCCCGCTCCACTCACCACATGGCCTAAAAATGCCACTGACGATAGCCAAAACTCGCACTTCGAGAACTTGGCATAAAGCTGATTCTGCCTCAACGTGTTCAACACCAACCGCAAGTGAATCTCATGCTCAGCTTTGGACTTTGAGTACACCAGGATATCATCAATAAACACGATCACAAACAGATCCAGGTACTCACGAAAAATACGGTGCATCAAATCCATAAACACCGAGGGTGCATTACACAGTCCAAATGGCATGACTGTGAACTCATAGTGCCCATAACGCGTTCCAAATGCGGTTTTGGGAATGTCACCTTCCCGAATTCTTAACTGGTAATAACTAGACTTCAGGTCCAACTTCGAATAGACGGTAGATCCCACCAGCTGATCAAATAATTCATCAATCCGGGGTATAGGATACCTATTCTTCTCGGTCAGCTTATTCAATTCACGGTAATCGATACACAACCGTAACCCACCATCTTTCTTCTTTACAAAAAGCACAGGCGCGCTCCAAGGTGACATACTTGGGCGGATATAACCTTGCTCTAGCATTTCTTGTAGTTGAACCTTCAACTCAGCCATCTCTTTAGGCGCAACGCGATATGGCGAGCGGGCCACGTGTTTCGCACCTGGCACCAACTCAATTGTGAAGTCAATATCCCGCTGGGGTGGTAGCCCAGGGAGATCCGCGGGAAACACATCTGTAAATTCTGCCACAATCGGAACCTCGCACAAGGTTGCCTTAGGCTCCAAAACCTGAATTAGTGCAAAGTAACACTCTGCACCCTTCCGAACAGCTTTGACTACCTGGAGTGCAGACATCAACGTCCCGCTCACTCCTCGCATACCCGCAAACTTGGTCTTCTGTTCGGTATTCTGGCCCAACGTGATTTCTTTGGACTGGCAATCAATCATAGCATGCTGCCCCGCAAGCCAATCCATCCCAAAAATCACATCGAATTCCGATATTGGCAAAACAAATGCAGTTAAACAAAAATTCCGACTTCCGAACTGAACCGCCACATCGCAAGCTTGATCCGCAAGCATCCAACAACCATTCGGCAACACCACTCTGACGCTATCTGTCTTTGCACGACTGGGTATCCCAAGCCGCGTAAGAAACTCACTAGACAGAAAAGAATGCGATGCACCTGTATCAAACAGTGTTCGCGCCAGCGTGTTCCGAATCATCACAAAGCCTATGACAAACATGTCACACACACACAAACCGCAAACATAGGAGTACTAAGTAAAACATACAAACAATAGCAAACTAAACTCATACCTGTGACCACGTTACTCTGCTTGATGGCCTCTTGCAGGACAAGATTGTAGACCCGGGGTTGCGCCTGCGAGGCAGAGGAATCCACCACCGCCTTTCCTTTCTCCGCATAAGATGCACCCGCCTTCTTTTCACTCTTTGGCGGCATCCGACAATCTCGCGCAATATGTCCCATCCGGCCACAATTGAAGCAGATGCGAGTGTCTGTCTTTGAGGTCGCCCCTGATGTTGCTCCCGTTGCAACTGATGAAGGAGCTTGTCCACTAGGCTTGGACTTCTTACTCCATCTCTTCTTATAAAATGGTTTTCCTGATCGGGGCGCCTTCCACTCCGGTTGCGTCACAGCCAAAGCTCTCTTCCCTTGCACCCTTTTCATATCCTTTTCCAACGCGGTCGCGGTGTCAACCAGCGCTTGGAAACCTTGGTTCATAGAACTGGACACAAGGAACCTCAGTTCGTCCCTCAGTCCTTCATAGAACCTGTTGAATTCTGTGAAGTGAAAGTGGGTGAATGGATGGCTTGGGAAACCTATCCGCGCGGACTACGCGGACAGGGTTGGCGGACTGCTAGGTCGGCAGGGATGTTGCAGGCGGTTTGCTCTGTCGCGGCCTGGGCGGTCTGTTCGCGCGGACTACGCGGACAGCAGCGGCGGTCTGACAGGCCAGTGTATGCTCAGCAGGCGGTTGACTCCCAGGAAGTAACTGGGCGGATAGGAATGTTATCCGCGGAGTCCGACAAGAAGCGTACTGAAGAACTGGAGCTCGGCAGACCGGTTTGGCAGTTGCCTTGGTCTTGCTCTAGTGAAGCGGCAAGTAGCAGTCGCGGAGACCGCCGGTCAGCGCGGACAGAAACTGGAGGTCGCCAGGTATGGCGGGCTAGATCCAGTGTCCGCCAGTAAGTGCGGACTGGCCCTTGTGGCCAGCGGACTGGACTTGGTGGGAATTGAACCAAGTCCAGGATGGTTCAGTCCGGGGAGATCGCGCAGTGGAGCGCGGGCTGGTTTCTCAGTCCGCCAAGCGTAGTAGAAGCGCTGTTGCCTTGTTTGCTAGCTTGGGAAATGCGGACTGGAGAATTGCTTGTGCAGGAGCGTGCGGACTGGAGCCGGAGTCCGCTGAGTCCGGTTTAGCCTTGTGACGAGGTAATGGACTCAGGAGTTGCGGACTGGAGTCTGCTGTTAGCGGACTGGATTGGCGTGTCCGCTAAGTCCGGAGGTGCCTTGGCAATGAGGTAATGGACTTGGTATATGCGGACGGAAGCCGGGTGTTCGCTGAGTCCGGCAGGTGCCTTGATGGCGAGGCTGCGGGCTCGGGTTTTGCGGGCTGATGCCTTGTCCGCAGAATGGCAGACACGGCTGTTGTGGAGTCCGGCTGTGGTGGTCCTGGCTTGGCCTCTGGTGGCAAGGCAGGCTGGATATTGGAGACCGGCCTTGGAGAAGCTGGGGCGGACTGGCTATCTGCACAGGAGCGGCGAACTGGAAGGTGTGTCCGCGGGCTGAGTGGACACACTTGTTCTAGCTGCGAGTTGTGGCGGTGATCCTATCGGCCAGGGCGGTGACCATACTCATCGTCGTGCCTATAAATAGGACCCATGTCACATCAGGAATAGGGAACCTAGACCGAAGTAAGTGAACATTATTTGAGCTCGCGTAAGTTGCTGCGGTCTGGACTTTGTGTCCGCGCGGATTGAGAGTTGACCCGGTTGTGCTGTGCAGGTTGTGCGGATAGCGCTGGAAAGCCAGGACTTGGCTCTAATTGCGGCCAGGGACAGTGCGGACTCTACGGTTAAGCAACAGGCGGTAAACAGCAGGTCGCGGATAGTGACCAGGCGGTCTTCTCTTTGGCGACTTGGTTCGGGGTTCAGGAGGTCGCCTGCTTCAGGCGAACTGTTCCATTCGGTGACGCAGCTTGTGCGGTCTGGCGGCGTGCAGACCGGCGGTGAAGAGCTAAGCATTGGAATAAGGGGTGAGTCAGCGCGGCTTGGGTTGCGGTTTGGCGACCTGGCGGACTGAGCGGACTCCACAGCAGTAGGTCGGTGGCTTGTTGATTGAGTTCGTGCGGCTTGTTTTTTGTTCTTGTCTTTGTAACTGTCTCTGCTCTCCCGGTGTTGGGTTTTGGTGAAGCATGTCTCGCCATGTATGTCTCGCCTTGTAAAGAAGTTTGTTCGTGATCAATAAAGAAGCTTGTGTTGCATGTGTTGCTGGTTATTACTGCTTTGTTGAGATAACCCCTGCTAACTCCACGATCCGGGAAAACTTTCAACATTATATGTGGGCGTATTCTCCTTCGGTTTGTTGAGTTTTCAGCAGGGTATCCAAGGGGGCGTCTGCGGTTTGTTGAATTGTAACATGGTATCAGAGCCAGGTTGTTGGAGTGGTCAAGCAGTGCTCAATGGAAGTAGTTGCTCGTCTGTAGAGGAAACCAGTGATAGAACCATGGCAGTGGAGGATGCAAGTTGTCTTGGTATTGATCTTCTTACAGAGGCGAACTGTGAACGGTGGAAGTCCTGTATGAAGAGCTTTCTTCTTGGCAAGAACCTTTGGGAGGTTGTATGCGGAGCAGGAAGACAAGAGGATACTGCTGGCAATGCTGAGGCGATGAGAGCTTGGAAGGAGGCAAATGCGAAAGCGGAGTCTATTCTCAAGCAGGTGATTTCATCGGAGCTCTTGGACCACATCAGTGGATGTCGGTCAGCTGCGGAGGTTTGGACTTCCCTTGATGGGTTGTTCAGGAAGGAGGTGAAAGTTGCTGCGGAAGATGGTCCCTCTACTTCGTATTAGGAAGAAAGGAGTGCATCTCCTAGGCGTGATAGGAAGAGGAAGGAAGGACCAAGGTGCTATAAATGCAAGCAGCAAGGTCATCTTCGGAAGGAGTGCAAGGTTGTCTTGCTCTCGGCGAACATAGCTCATGTAGGGAGGAAGGAGAAGAACGTGGTTGGGATATCAACTAGTTCTGGAGTTGATCGGAGGAATGCCAGTGATAGTGCAGCTATCTGGCATGAAAGACTGGGGCATGTAGGGATGGACAAGCTGAAAGCAATGGCGGAAAGAAGACTCGTAAGAGGCTTGCCTAGATTGTCATCCTATGGCGATGGTCGGGGGTGTGCGGGATGTCAGGAGAGTGGAGCCTATCGCTTCATGGTTGACAAAGCACAATCCAGGAGTAATGCACCATTGGAGGTTGTCCATTGTGCTCTGGTGGGACCGACCGTCACGGCCAGTCTTGGAGGCAGCAGGTTCATGCTGATATTGGTTGATGACTATTCTGGGTATACTTGGGTATACTTTATGAAGAAGAAGTCCAACATGGTACGCTTGTTTGTGGAGTTCAAGAAGCGTGTGGAAGGCCAGCTTGGCCGGAGGATCAAGGTGTTGAGGACAAGTTTCGGTGGTGAGTTTGGCTCAACCGAGTTCTCACGCATTTGCAGGAAGCAAGGGATCCGGATGGAGCTTTCTTGTGGACATACTTCACAACAGGGTAGTATTGCAGCTCGGATGATCTGTTGGTTAACGGAGACCTGCAAGTGTTGGCTTCAGAGTAAAGGCATTCCGAAGGCTCTTTTGGCGGAGGGAATAGCCTGTGCTGCTCATGTCATCAACCGGCTGCCTCTTAGTCCGATCATAATGAAGACTCCTTATGAACTGATGTTCGGAGTGAAGACCTCAGTGAAGCACCTTCGGGTGTTTGGATCTACCTGCTATATACACTCTCCGGGTGCCCTCAAGACAAAGCTAGTCTTTGTTGGGTATGATGAGCAGAGAAGAAGATGGAGGTGTATGGATCCTGCGACGAAGAAACTCATAGTGTCGAGAGACATTGTTTTTGATGAGTTGACGCCGTATTGGGGTAGCTCTTATGTGGAGCTAGAGATAAGCAGGTCAGATGGTGGGCTGAAGGAGGCTGCTGCTAAGGAATTGGAGTTGCCTGAGTCACCAGGTGCTCCAGGTTGTTCTAGCTCCGGGGCAAAGGCATCAGAGTCGGGAAGAAGGGGGAGCGATGCTCCAGGACCTTCTGGCTCGAAGGCGGAGGCTTCCGGTTCAGAAAGCAAGGGGAGCGATGTTCCAGGCAGTTCTTGTTCAAGAGGGGAGTCTTCTGGTTCAGGTAGCAGGGGGAGCGTTGCTCCAGATGCTTTTGGTTCCAGTAAGGAGGCGTCTTGTTCAGGGAGTAAAGGAAGCATTGTTCCGGGTTTGCCCGGGAACGGAGCTGGTTCAAAAGCAGCGGAGGTGGTTAGCCATGATCAGGTTCTTCGGAGATCGAAGAGGATCAGTAAGCCACCAGCTCGATATTGTGAAGGGAACACGGCGGACTTGGTCCCGTGTTTCCTTGTTAGCCCTCAGGTCGAGCAAGGGACTTCTGGCTGTGATGACCCCACTAGAATCAAGGAGGTGGTTGACACCAAGTCTGAAGAGGTGATTTCTCTCAGAGATAACAAGGCTTGGGCTTCTGTGTCCAAGGAAGTTGGTGATACTCCTGTGATGCAAGAGTGGAGGTTGAAGCTGAAGAAGGCAGAGGGAAGCATGACTCCTTTTTGGAGATGCTGGAGGGCTCCCTCATGGTCCATGATATGCGGGGCGAGGACTATGTCTTGGACATCTCTTCGTAGATACTATCGGAAGGACCAGGTGCAAGGTTACGGGAGCTGCTGGAGTTATTCACCACTTCTCACTTCAAGGGGGAGTGTTGAATTCTGTGAAGTGAAAGTGGGTGAATGGATGGCTTGGGAAACCTATCCGCGCGGACTACGCGGACACGGTTGGCGGACTGCTAGGTCGGCAGGGATGTTGCAGGCGGTTTGCTCTGTGGCGGCCTGGGAGGTCTGTTCGCGCGGACTACGCGGACAGCAGCGGCGGTCTGACAGGCCAGTGTATGCTCAGCAGGCGGTTGACTCCCAGGAAGTAACCGGGCGGATAGGAATGTTATCCGCGGAGTCCGGCAAGAAGCGGACTGAAGAACTGGAGCTCGGCAGACCGGTTTGGCAGTTGCCTTGGTCTTGCTCTAGTGAAGCGGCAAGTAGCAGTCGCGGAGACCGCCGGTCAGCGCGGACAGAAACTGGAGGTCGCCCGGTATGGCGGGCTAGATCCAGTGTGTAACACCCCCTATCCGTCGCATAGTATATAGCAGTAGGTCCGGCCGGGGCCCGACGCCATATACCACAGACAGACCGGGTGGTTACGTATGGAAACCATCCAACCAATCTCAACATCCTACACAGAGCATTCTAGCGGTAGCAGGTTATATAAGTTGTAAACAAGAACCCAGCATAAGAGCACGAATGTCCACTATTACAATAATTAGGAATGTATACAAAATACCCAAAAATCGGCCTTACGGCCTTACAGAGTGTTCCACTTGTTTAATACATGATTTACAAACCTCGACACGCAGGCCGGTCATACATGAATAAAACAGAAAAACATTTCCACTTGAGCCTTCGAGGGCCAGCTTCGCAAAAAGGGCTTTAGCCCGCTACTGACCGCTTGGTCCAGCTGCACCTGCAAGCAACACACAGCCGCACGGTGGCAAACAAGGCAACGGTCAGCAATGCTGACCAAATTATAACGATCCCGCCCCCAACTCGGGGCGGCGATGCTCCTTCCCTGCATTTCATTAGCACAAGCGAGCAATACATATAACCATAGCCATTTCAACACAGACGTTGGCTCGTACGGCCACACGTCCCGTGCACTCAGGGCACATTCTCGGTGAACCGGTCGATGTTACGTCAATTAAAGCCATTAACATTCCGGACTCACCACCGCCACTTAGACGGCCATTCCTATGAGCAATTCGTCTTCCTGGTATTGGTCACGTCAATTTAAGCCATTGACCACCGAAGACCCCCATCTATGCCAACGGCGAGTGCCATGTAACTTTAGGTCTCTCTAACCCGAACGACATAGAGCGGGTACGGTTCCATCTCACCCGTGCTCACATCGCAACGACAATTTAAGCCATATGCGCGGGTCAAACTTTCACCGAATCCCATTCTACCGCAAATCACATAACCCCGTTATGTTCAAGTTGGCTCTCAGGCCACCAAGTTGGCAAGATCTCGTATCCACCCAGTTTTCCGGGTGCACCTTTGGGTTAGTCCCCAAGGCTCCCTGCTGCAATCTACCGCGTAGAAAACCCGAAAAACACCCAATAGCACGGAGTCTTCTCCGGCCTTATGCAATGCAACATCACCGATCCGGACTAACATGTCCGGGTAGGCTTCAACCAAAATGCCTATGTCCGTTCTCGCATACGAACTCTAAACAACGGGGACTTTACATATCTACCCGAAGGAACGCCTCCAACTCTCCGCAAACTCGCGAGAGCGGGCTTCCTATGCTAAGAAAGAGAGCTATTAGTGCTCAAGATGAGGATCGTTACCCTTGCGTTCCTCTTTGGCGCCATCGAAAAGTAATCGGATAGAAATCACCGCACTTGCGTTGCCTCCGTGGATCCGGAGTCGGCTTGCGATTCGGAGCTCCGAAGCTCCTCCAATGGCGGATCTAGCTCCTCTTCCTCTTGCCTTAGCTCTTCTTTCTCCAAGGGTTTGGAGAGATGAAAAGGTAAGAAAAATGATGGATTTCAAGTCAACTCCCGGGTATATCCTCCCAGGAACAACCCCCAGCCATTAGATCTTCAATCAAGGAAACGAACGGCTTTGATTCGGGGCTGAAATGCCCAATCTGGACCGAACACGGCCTGGCACACGCCCGTGTCCAGGGCCGTGTGCCGCATTCGCCGTCAAAATCGAATCTCCTGGACACGCACACGGGTATCGAACACGCCCGTGTTCGAGCTGACACGCCCGTGTTCCAGCTGACACGGCCGTGTAGCCGGCCGTGTACCCCATGATTTTTCCCCCGTTTCCAACCCGAGCACTGCACGGGTTCTAGGACACGCCCGTGTCCTTGCCCGTGTCACTTTGACACGCCTGGGCCCCCAGGCCGTGTACACGGGACATTTCGTCGAGTGGAGATCGACGACTCGATGACACGGCCTTGGACACGCCCGTGTCCTAGGCCGTGTGCCTTGACTCGACGATCGTCGAGTGAATCTCGACGATTTCACCTTGACGATCGTCGACACGGGTCGACACGCCCTGCGACACGCCCGTGTCGCAGGCCGTGTGCCCATTCTCGACGAATCGTCGAGTATAACTCGACGATTTCACGGCTAAGTGTCGACACGGGTCGACACGCCCTGCGACACGCCCGTGTCGCAGGCCGTGTGCCCATTCTCGACGAATCGTCGAGAATAACTCGACGACTTCGCGGCTAAGTGTCGACACACGCTTGACACGCCCTGGGACACGCCCGTGTCCCAGGCCGTGTGCCTTCAGCCAGAAACCAAAACTGGCCCAAAACGCCCCCCTTTGCTCCTTTGAGTTTCGGGGCGTTACAACTCTCCCCCTCTTAAAAGAATTTCGCCCACGAAATTACATAAAGGAAAGATATACAAAAACAACATTTGTACCTGAGCGGAACAACTCCGGATACTCGTCAAGCATAGTCTGCTCTCGCTCCCAAGAGAGCTCCTCACGACCGCAATTATCCCACCGGACTTTGACCATCCTGATCTCTTTATTGCGTAGCCGCTTGACCTCCGAGTCCTCAATCCGCACGGGCTTGACCTTTGTCGTTAGCCCACTATCCACCGGCACTTGATCGACCGCGATCACTTACGTAGGCTCTTGCACCGCCTTCCGAAGCACCGAAATGTGGAACACATCGTGTAAACCACTTAGCTCCACCGAAAGCTTCAACCTATAGGCCGCTTCTCCAACTCGCTCCAGAACCTCAAACGGTCCAAGGTACCTCGGGCTTAGCTTTTTCAACCGTCGCACCCGCGAGACACCCTTGAACGGCTTGATCTTTAGGTACACATAATCACCCACAGCGAACTCTACGTTCCTGTGCTTGGCATTATAGTACTTTGCTTGCCGGTCCTGAGCGATGAGTAACCTCTCTCGAATGGTTCTCACCAAAGAAGTAGCATCATCCACTTCCGATCGCTTATACAACTTCGACTCGCCCGTTTCTAACCAAGACAACGGCGTGCGACATCTTCTACCATATAGGGCCTCGAAAGGCGCCATCTGAATACTTGCTTGGTAGCTGTTGTTGTATGCGAACTCCACCAAATAAAGGTGGTCCTCCCATTGCTTTCCAAAGTCCAAGACACACATGTGAAGCATGTCTTCCATGGTTCTATTGACCCTCTCGGTCTGCCCATCCGTTTGCGGGTGGAAGGCTGTGCTAAACTTCAGCTTTGTTCCCAACATTTGCTGCACCAGCCTCCAATCATTGGACGTGAACCGCCCATCACGGTCACTCACGATGCTGCGGGGAACACCATGAAGCCGTACTATATTATCCACATAAAGCTTTGCCAGCTTCTCCACCGGATCGTCCTTCCTATGCGGAATAAAATGCGACACCTTCGTTAATCGATCCACGACCACCCAGATGGCGTCGTTCCCCTTTTGCGACCTTGGCAAACCGTGCACAAAGTCCATAGAGATGTCGTCAAATTTCCACTCCGGAATAGGCAAGGACTTAAGAAATCCTCCCGGCTTTTGGCACTCCGCCTTTACTAAGGCGCAGGTTTGGCACTTCGCTACGTATAGCGCCACATCCTTTTTCAAACTCGGCCACCAAAATAGCTTCTTGACGTCGCGGTACATCTTCGTGCTCCCCGGGTGAATCGAGTACTTGGTATGGTGTGCCTCGTACAACAACTCCACCCGTAAATTGCCCACGCTTGGGACGCACAGACGACCGTCTCTCCACAGCAACCCGTCCTCCACGACGAATTGGGAATTTGACCCATCCAGAGCCTCTATCATGAACTGCTTCATATGAGCATCCATATCCAAAGCCTGCCGAATCCGATCAGCCAGGTCATATTGCACTTCGGTCCAATTCAGAACTGCTTCAGCACTTGCTTGCTTATCCACACAAACAATCTCCAACGCCTCCAGCTCCTGCACCAACCGCTCATCATGCACTGATAGCCAATTCGCTTGAGCTGGGGCTCGGTGACTCAACGCGTCCGCAACCGCATTCCCTTTGTCAGGCACGTAGTGGATCTTGAATGTATAGTCCCCTAGGAACTCCATCCACCTACGCTGCCGCATATTCAGATCTTTCTGATCAATCAGGTACTTTAGGCTCTTGTGATCGGTGTAGATATCAATCTTCACACCGTACAAATAGTGTCTCCACAGCTTCAAGGCAAAAATCACGGCCGCTAACTTCAAGTCATGTACCGGATAATTCCTCTCGTGTACTTTTAGCTGTCTCGAGCCATAAGCTATCACGCTTCCGTGCTGCAGTAGCACGCAACCCAAACCGCTGCCTGAAGCGTCGCTATATATCTCATAGCCTTCGGTCCCCACCGGCGAACTCAGCACAGGCGCCGTGGTCAACCGACACTTCAATTCCTCAAAATCTCGCGCGCACTCCGGCGTCCAAACGAACTTATGCTCCTTCCTCGTCAAAGTAGTGAGAGGTAGCGCTATCCGCGAGAAGTTCTCTACGAAGCGCCTATAATAGCCGGCAAGCCCCAAAAAGCTCCGGACTTCTGCTACCGTAGCAAGCTCAGGCCACTCCCGTATCGCAACAATCTTCGCCGGATCCACAGCAATACCCTCTCCACTCACTATATGCCCGAGGAACGCCACTGAGGATAGCCAAAACTCGCACTTCGAGAACTTGGCATACAACTGGTTTCTCCTTAGCGTCTCCAACACCAAATGAAGATGCTTGAAGTGATCTTCCTCACTTTGCGAGTACACCAAAATATCGTCGATGAAGACGATCACGAAATGGTCCAAGTACTCCCTGAACGTCCTGTTCATCAAATCCATGAATACTGACGGCGCATTAGTCAGCCCAAACGGCATGACCGTAAACTCATAATGCCCGTATCTCGTACTAAACGCTGTCTTCGGGATATCACTCTCCCTTATCCGCAGCTGATAGTACCCAGACTTGAGATCTAACTTCGAGTACACCGTCGACCCGACTAACTGATCAAAGAGATCATCAATCCTAGGGATCGGGTACTTATTCTTCTCAGTCAGCTTATTTAGCTCCCGATAATCAATACATAATCTCAAGCTTCCGTCCTTCTTCTTAACAAAGAGGACCGGTGCGCTCCAAGGCGAAGAACTCGGGCGCACATACCCTTGCTCCAACAACTCTTGCAGTTGAACTTTCAGCTCCGCCATTTCCTTAGGCGCTAGCCGATACGGAGATCGTGACACAGGCTTTGCACCTGGCACTAGCTCGATCGTAAAATCTATCTCCCGTTGAGGCGGGGCTCCAGGAAGATCTGCGGGGAACACATCAGGGTATTCTGATACCACTGAAATACAATCCAAAGCAGGCTTCGGCTTTGCAACCTCCACTAGTGTAAAGAACAGTTCTGCTCCGGCACGAACCGCCTTCACCACCTGAAGAGCAGACATAAACGTCTTGCTCGACCCCTTTAAGCCCGTAAAAGTCGTCTCACGACTCGCTCCCAGCTTCACTTCCTTGCTACCGCAATCTATATGGGCCTGCTGCTCCGAGAGCCAGTCCATGCCAAATATGACGTCGAACTCCACTAACGGAAGTAAAGACGCCCGCAGGTCGAACTCCTGCTCCCCAATACGAATCTTAACATCGCAGATCCTAACCGCTCACATCGAACACCCATTGGGCAACAACACATCCAACTTATCCTTCGCCATCGAAGAAGGGACTCCGATGTGTGATATAAATCCTTCGGACAAGAAGGAGTGTGAAGCTCCCGTATCGAAGAGTGCTCGTGCCGGATTTTCACAAATCAATACGAATCCTAAACAAGCAGTGGTAAGGTAACATGTGCATAACAAGCATATAAAGGAATTGACTTGCTATAAATTAAACCGTACCTGTCACCACGTCAGCTTGTTTAATGGCCTCCTGTTGGCCAAGATTGTAGACCCTTGGTTGGGCCGGAGCATAATGGGATGCGGTCGATTCCACCGCCTTGCCCTTCTCTTCATAAGTAGCTCCAGGCCTCCTTTCGGACTTAGGACGTCCGCTCCAACAATCACGGGCGAAATGCCCCGTCTTGCCACAAGTAAAACACGCACCCGGGGTCCGACCCGTAGTCGCCCCAGAAGCGCCAGAAGGAGCTGGACCCGAAGTCCTATGCTTCTTGAAAGCCCTCCGATAGCCGGACTTTGAAGTAGTCGGCACTCTGAACTCAGATTTCTTTTCACCCAAGCTTTTCTTCGCTTGTACACTCTTCATGTCCTTCTCCAAGGACCGGGCAGTATTGACCAAGGTTAAGAAACCCTACGTCATTGGCCCCGACAGTAATAATCTCAGCTCATCACTCAGGCCTTCATAAAAACGATTAGTCTTGCTCTCCTCATCCATGATGGTGGAGCTCGCATAACGACTCAACCGCGTAAACTCGTGGAGATATTCATCCACGCTCCTCTCACCCTGCACCAACTTCAGGAACTCATTCTCCATTGAGATCCTCTGAGTAGAAGGGAGGTATCTTGCTAAGAACAATCCCGAGAACTCTTCCATCGGAACGTCTATCAGTTGTCTACCTCTCAGATGATGCAGCTCCAATCCTTCCCACCACATCCTCGCTTCCCCGTCCAGCAGGAATGTAGCGATGGTGGTCATTTGCCACTCCTCCGTCTCCGTCGCTGTCATGACTCTCTTCACCCTGGAGAGCCAGTCTTCAGCCTGAGATGGGGTTCCCAACCCCGAGAATAACGGAGGGTTAAAGCTCATTACATGCTTCAGCTGCCTCTCAGTTGCCCTCCTTGGCACTATCGGTTCTACAACCACTTGCTCCACCCTCCTCGGCTCAGCCTCTTGCAGAGGTTCTTGCTCCATCACGGGAGCTGGCTGCTGCGCTTGCCTCCCAGGCTGCGCATTGATCACGGCCAACACCGCTTCAGCCACCAATCTTATATTTTCAGCCGATAGAGGTGTTGCGGGAGCAACATCCGGTGCACTACTTGCCTCAGAAACTCGGCGTTCTGACGGCCCAACACCACTTCTGGTCACCTATAGTGGTACAAAAACACCATTAAGCGACCAAACAAATTGCAAACAGCAATTATAGGAACACGCAGGTTCCTCAAACACGAGTATTTTCATTCCTAAGTGGACATTCATGGGTTCTTTTACCGTTATAACGATGACGCACACAATGTGCTCACCACCCCTTAAAAAGAATTCGCCCACGAATTCACTTTAAGCCCGACCAAAACCAGTAGTCTGATACCAAATTGTAACACCCCCTATCCGTCGCATAGTATATTGCAGTAGGTCCGGCCGGGGCCCGACGCCATATAGCACAGACAGACCGGGTGGTTACGTATGGAAACCATCCAACCAATCTCAACGTCCTACACAGAGCATTCTAGCGGAAGCAGGTTATATAAGTTGTAAACAAGAACCCAACATAAGAGCACGAATGTCCACTATTACAATAATTAGGAATGTATACAAAATACCCAAAAATCGGCCTTAAGGCCTTACAGAGTGTTCCACTTGTTTAATACATGATTTACAAACCTCGGCACGCAGGCCGGTCATACATGAATAAAACAGAAAAACATTTCCACTTGAGCCTTCGAGGGCCAGCTTCTCAAAAAGGGCTTTAGCCCGCTACTGACCGCTTGGTCCAGCTGCACCTGCAAGCAACACACCACCGCACGGTGGCAAACAAGGCAACGGTCAGCAATGCTGACCAAATTATAACGATCCCGCCCCAAACTCGGGGCGGCGATGCTCCTTCCCTGCATTTCATTAGCACAAGCGAGCAATACATATAACCATAGCCATTTCAACACAGACGTTGGCTCGTACGGCCACATGTCCCGTGCACTCAGGGCACATTCTCGGTGAACCGGTCGATGTTACGTCAATTAAAGCCATTAACATTCCGGACTCACCACCGCCACTTAGACGGCCATTCCTATGAGCAATTCATCTTCCTGGTATTGGTCACGTCAATTTAAGCCATTGACCACCGAAGACCCCCATCTATGCTAACGGCGAGTGCCATGTAACTTTAGGTCTCTCTAACCCGAACGACATAGAGCGGGTACGGTTCCATCTAACCCGTGTTAACATCGCAACGACAATTTAAGCCATATGCGCGGGTCAAACTTTCACTGAATCCCATTCTACCGCAAATCACATAACCCCGTTATGTTCAAGTTGGCTCTCAGGCCACCAAGTTGGCAAGATCTCGTATCCGCCCAGTTTTCCGGGTGCACCTTTGGGTTAGTCCCCAAGGCTCCCTGCTGCAATCTACCGCGTAGAAAACCCGAAAAACACCTAATAGCACGGAGTCTTCTCCGGCCTTATGCAATGCAACATCACCGATCCGGACTAACATGTCCGGGTAGGCTTCAACCAAAATGCCTATGTCCGTTCTCGCATACGAACTCTAAACAACGGGGACTTTACATATCTACCCGAAGGAACGCCTCCAACTCTCCACAAACTCGCGAGAGCGGGCTTCCTATGCTAAGAAAGAGAGCTATTAGTGCTCAAGATGAGGATCGTTACCCTTGCGTTCCTCTTTGGCGCCATCGAAAAGTAATCGGATAGAAATCACCGCACTTGCGTTGCCTCCGTGGATCCGGAGTCGGCTTGCGATTCGGAGCTCCGAAGCTCCTCCAATGGCGGATCTAGCTCCTCTTCCTCTTGCCTTAGCTCTTCTTTCTCCAAGGGTTTGGAGAGATGAAAAGGTAAGAAAAATGATGGATTTCAAGTCAACTCCCGGGTATATCCTCCCAGGAACAACCCCCAGCCATTGGATCTTCAATCAAGGAAACGAACGGCTTTGATTCGGGGCTGAAATGCCCAATCTGGACCGAACACGGCCTGGCACACGCCCGTGTCCAGGGCCGTGTGCCGCATTCGCCGTCAAAATCGAATCTCCTGGACACACACACGGGTATCGAACACGCCCGTGTTCGAGCTGACACGCCCGTGTTCCAGCTGACACGGCCGTGTAGCCGGCCGTGTACCCCATGATTTTTCCCCCGTTTCCAACCCGAGCACTGCACGGGTTCTAGGACACGCCCGTGTCCTTGCCCGTGTCACTTTGACACGCCTGGGCCCCCAGGCCGTGTACACGGGACATTTCGTCGAGTGGAGATCGACGACTCGATGACACGGCCTTGGACACGCCCGTGTCCTAGGCCGTGTGCCTTGACTCGACGATCGTCGAGTGAATCTCGACGATTTCACCGTGACGATCGTCGACACGGGTCGACACGCCCTGCGACATGCCCGTGTCGCAGGCCGTGTGCCCATTCTCGACAAATCGTCGAGTATAACTCGACGATTTCACGGCTAAGTGTCGACACGGGTCGACACGCCCTGCGACACGCCCGTGTCGCAGGCCGTGTGCCCATTCTCGACGAATCGTCGAGAATAACTCGACGACTTCGCGGCCAAGTGTCGACACACGCTTGACACGCCCTGGGACACGCCCGTGTCCCAGGCCGTGTGCCTTCAGCCAGAAACCAAAACTGGCCCAAAACGTCCCCCTTTGCTCCTTTGAGTTTCGGGGCGTTACACAGTGTCCGCCAGTAAGTGCGGACTGGCCCTTGTGGCCAGCGGACTGGACTTGGTGGGAATTGAACCAAGTCCAGGATGGCTCAGTCCGGGGAGATCGCGCAGTGGAGCGCGGGCTAGTTTCTCAGTCCGCCAAGCGTAGTAGAAGCGTTGTTGCCTTGTTTGCTAGCTTGGGAAATGCGGACTGGAGAATTGCTTGTGCAGGAGCGTGCGGACTGGAGACGGAGTCCGCTGAGTCCGGTTTAGCCTTGTGACGAGGTAATGGACTCAGGAGTTGCGGACTGGAGTCTGCTGTTAGCGGACTGGATTGGCGTGTCCGCTAAGTCCGGAGGTGCCTTGGCAATGAGGTAATGGACTTGGGATATGCGGACGGAAGCCGGGTGTTCGCTGAGTCCGGCAGGTGCCTTGATGGCGAGGCTGCGGGCTCGGGTTTTGCGGGCTGATGCCTTGTCCGCAAAATGGCGGACACGGCTGTTGTGGAGTCCGGCTGTGGTGGTCCTGGCTTGGCCTCTGGCGGCAAGGCGGGCTGGATATTGGAGTCCGGCCTTGGAGAAGCTGGGGCGGACTGGCTATCTGCACAGGAGCGGCGAACTGGAAGGTGTGTCCGCGGGCTGAGCGGACACACTTGTTCTAGCTGCGGGTTGTGGCGGTGATCCTATCGGCCAGGGCGGTGACCATACTCATCGTCGTGCCTATAAATAGGACCCATATCACATCAGGAATAGGGAACCTAGACCGAAGTAAGTGAACAGTATTTGAGCTCACGTAAGTTGCTGCGGTCTGGACTTTGTGTCTGCGCGGATTGAGAGTTGACCTGGTTGTGCTGTGCAGGTTGTGCGGATAGAGCTGGAAAGCCAGGACTTGGCTCTGATTGCGGTCAGGGACAGTGCGGACTCTGCGGTTAAGCAACAGGCGGTAAACAGCAGGTCGCGGATAGCGACCAGGCGGTCTTCTCTTTGGCGACTTGGTTCGGGGTTCAGGAGGTCGCCTGCTTCAGGCGAACTGTTCCATTCGGTGACGCAGCTTGTGCGGTCTGGCGGCGTGCAGACCGGCGGTGAAGAGCTAAGCATTGGAATAAGGGGTGAGTCCGCGCGGCTTGGGTTGCGGTCTGGCGACCTGGCGGACTGAGCGGACTCCACAGCAGTAGGTCGGCGGCTTGTTGATTGAGTTCGCGCGGCTTGTTTTTTGTTCTTGTCTTTGTAACTGTCTCTGCTCTCCCGGTGTTGGGTTTTGGTGAAGCATGTCTCGCCATGTATGTCTCGCCTTGTAAAGAAGTTTGTTCTTGATCAATAAAGAAGCTTGTGCTGCATGTGTTGCTGGTTATTACTGCTTTGTTGAGATAACCCCTGCTAACTCCACGATCCGGGAAAACTTTCAACATTATAAGTGGGCGTATTCTCCTTCGGTTTGTTGAGTTTTCAGCAGGGTATCCAAGGGGGCGTCTGCGGTTTGTTGAATTGTAACAGAACCGATTAGTCTTCCTCTGCTCATCAGCAAAAATAGAACCCGCATACCGCCCTAAGCGAGTAAATTCATGCAGGTACGCGTCAACACTGTCATCACCTTGAGTCAACCGTTGGAATTCATTTTCCATGGCTATCCGCTGAGCCGCAGGAAGGTGCTTCGCGAGGAAGAGCCGGGAGAATTCTTCCATCGATACTTGGGTTAACGGACGACCCGCCAAGTGATGTAACTCCATCTCATCCCACCATAATCGAGCTTCTCCTTCAAGCAAGAAGGTGGCTAAAGTAACTTTCTGATGCTCCGCCGTTCCGATCGCCGTCATTACTCGCTTGACACGCGATAGCCAATCCTCAGCCTGCGTCGGGGTTCCCGCTCCCGAGAACGTAGGCGGATGGAAACTCATAAACCGCATTAGCTGCTTCTCAGCCGCTCGAGGGGCCATAACCATGACAGGTTCAGGCCTCGCCGCCACCTGTTCTGGCCTCACAGCCGCTTGTTCCTGCCTAATGGGCTGGCCTTGTAGCATGGTGAATAAGGCCTCCGCAACTAAACACACATGTTCTGCAGACGGTGGAGGTGTAGGCACCGCGGCTGGTGCCATACTTTCATCAGAACGCTGGGACTCAAACGGCCCAGCTCCACTTCGTGTCACCTAAAGGTGGATAAGACACACACATTAGCGGTCGTACCCAAGCAATCAACACAAAATCAGGACACACAGGTTCCTCAAACACACAAATATGCATTCCTATCATGGACATTCAGGAGTTCATTCGTAGACTTTGGTGTGCACAAACACGTGCTCGCCACCCCACAAAAGAAGTCGACCACGACTTCGAGAGGGAAGGACCAAAACGACCGATACCAAAAATGTAACAACCCCATCCGTTCATATGATATATTCTAGAAGGTCCGGCCGGGGCCCCACAGGATATAGCACAAAACAGTCGGTGAAGGTACAGGATGATACCAGAGTCGCGCATCGCACCTATCACAAAGCATTCTAGCGGAAGCCTAGACTACAACTGGAACTCCTCATGAATTTCCAAACATAAAACTCCATATTTTATATCATATAGGAATGGCTTATAACAAGTCAAAAGAGTTGGCCTTATGGCCTTACATGGCTTTCACACAGTGGCCTAAACAAATTGGCGCGCAGGCCGGCCACAAGAAAAGAAAACACACAAAAGAAACACATCTATCCTTCAAGGGCTAGCAGCAGCAGCAGCAACACCAGCAGGAACATCAACCTCTATGCGTCCCGCTCGGCTCTCCAGCACCTGTGCAAGGACAATCCACCCAACGGTGGCAAACAAAAGCAACGGTCAGCGTTCGGCTGACCAAATTATAACGACCCTACCCCTTCTCTCGGGGCAGCGGTATCTTTCCCTGCAGGCATATTATATCACACGTATGGCAAGCTATAGTATCAAAAGGTGCTTTCACGCACACAAGCCATCACAACCGTTCGCCACCCGGTCCAACGGTCCGTGCACTCAGGGCACATTCTTGGTGTTCTGGCAACCTCTTGCCCACCACCGTATTCAGGGTCACAACCCAACGGTAAATCTCTTGAGCATTTACTCCATGGCGTGTAGCCGGAGTTAGTCTTCCTACACCGGGATGGCCCGTAGCCCCCCATTGTGTCATGGCGCGCAGGCCGAAGACTCTTGCTATGCGCTCCAACAGACCGCACTTTTTGGTCTCACGTCGGACGGACATAGCGCAGGTCGGATCCTCCACCCCCCGTTGCTCAAATCGCCTTGCCTTCTCCGAGTACAGCGTACTCATGGCTATATCAAAGGCGCGGGTCGGTCTCACCAATCCTGTTCTTGGCATTCAAGCCTGGGTATTTCTCTATACCCATTTCCTCACAGCGACAGCGGGTCTTTCCTGGGCACACCAGTACTTCCTATGACTCTCTCCACAGGTGGACACCGCACCAGCACAAATGTCAGGGGTCTTTCCTAGCTATCATGCCAGTACTTCCTGTTACTCGCTTCACAGGTGGACACCCTACGACATCAAGCATCACAAAAAGGGCCTTCCCTGGTCCCACCAGTACTTCCTGTGCCTCAATCACAGGTTGGACCCAAAACCATCACATGGCTATTTTCCTGGGCTACCACCCCAGTACTTCCTGCTACTCCTTTTCGCAGGCATGACCCGTAGACTTCTTACACTACACGTTTATCACGGAGTCTTCTCCGGTTCATATGCAACATCACCAATCCAGACTAACCTGTCCAGATGGGCTTCACACAGCATGCCTATTTCGTACTCCATTTCCGGATCTATATGCTAATAAAGGGGATTTCAAGCATCCACCCAAAGATTCCCAAAACCAGCCACCTCTTGGTGGGGGAAATCACAAAATATGCCAAAAAGGAAGCTTTCACATGGCTAGGAAGAAAAGTCGTTACCCTTGACGACCGCTTCGGTGTCATGACCTCCAAGCTAGCTTGCAAGACTTGCAAGAGCATTTCCTCCGCAACGACGGCTTCGTATTTCTCGTCGGTAACCAGCAGTACCACCAGCAGCAGCCCCCTTTCCTTCTTCCTCCTCCTTTCTCTCTCTCTTTCTCTCTCTTGAAGAAAGATGAAGGCCAAATCAAAATGATTAATCCTTCTCTGATTTCGGCCTTTAAGGAAAAAGAGGAAGAGGCTTCAGCCCTTGGATCTAGACTTAAGGAATGGACGGCCATGATTCTGCCAAAACATAGATTTTGACCTGACACGGCCTCTGACACGGCCGTGTGCCAGGCCGTGTGCCTCAAGCGGTGGTCAACCGACTTATCCAAACAAGTGACACGCCCATGGGACACGCCCGTGTCATGGGCCGTGTCACCAACACGCCTCAGACACGCCCATGTCTGTGGCCGTGTACCTGGGTGAAAAAAAATCCCAAATCATCCCGAGACTTCACATGGCCTGTGACACGCCCGTGTCCCAGGCCGTGTGTCCAGACACGGCACAAAGACACGCCCTGTCGAAATTCTTCGACGGGCTGAATTCGCCGTCCTGATTTGACACGCCCTGTGACACGCCCGTGTCACAGGCCGTGTTCAATCTCACTCAACACTTGCGTCTCGACACTCGACGATCTTCGAGAACAAATCGTCGAGTACACGACACGGCCTTGGACACGCCCGTGTCCTGGGCCGTGTGCCCCCTCTCGACGCATCGTCGAGAGAAAAATCGTCGAGACAAAGGCCGATCGTCGACACAACCTCGACACGCCCTGCGACACGCCCGTGTCGCAGGCCGTGTCAACTGACACGCCCTGGGACACGCCCGTGTCCCAGGCCGTGTCACCCAAAAATGCCTGTTTCCGAACTTTGGGCTGTTACAGTAGGTGCTAGTATTTCCCTAGATTTGGGTTTGTCAAGAAATATGACCAGCTTTCCTTGGGTCCTTATGAAGTTTTTACTGTTAGTGTATAGAGGAGGAGACCACCACCACAGGTGACGGATTTTGTCGGTGTTTATGCTCAATCTATGATGAGTTTGCTACCTTTATGTATATTTGTACACTTAATTATATAAATCTTTAATAAAGTAAAGATCTTTATCGCACTTGGTACAGCATGGGATTTCTAACCCTTGTGAGTTCTTTCTTACTTATTACCTTATGGTTTAGTATTGGTATTTTCTTTTCTATTATTCCTATTTGGGCTGGTATCCCTTTGACTCCTTTGCTTTCATTTGGAATTAGTCTTTTATTGGCCACTTTTATATTCTTGCTGTGGTATTCTTTTCTTTGGAATTCCTCAGGTTAGGAGCAGTAGCCGGTTGAGCGGCTAGGTTTGGTGGTTGGTGGTGTTCTACAGTTGTTGAAATCGTATTTTCCTCACCATTGTGAGGTAGTGTTGTTGTTTTGTTGATTAGTTCAGATATACATGCCTTTTTGGTGGTTCGTGTCAGGTTGTTGACGCCCACCAGAGTTTTTATATTATTAAGTTACTTGCTAGCTTCTTAGTCTCTTTTAAATTACTTATTGGCTTTACTTGCTCTGTACAAAGGTTTTAAGTTAGGATTGCGTGCAGTTATTCTGAGTATAAAAATATCATTAAAACTATCTCATTCATAGCTTATTTTAAGCCATATTCATTCTTTTTTTAACTATGTAAAAGACTCTTTCTTTACTTATATTAAATCTAAAGATATGCACATCATGAGTTGTCCTATTTGGATGTTTATGCTCATGTTGGATGTTAATCAATATAAACAAAGTATTTTTCACTGCGTATATTCATGTTTTTTAGTTGCGGACTAATTCATCTCCTGATCCAAATGATACGGTCAATCAAAACATAACTTATATTATAATTTTCTTCATAATAAACTTCAGTATTTCATGTAAAGACTTAGGTTTGAGTTCCTGCATGAGCGCCTACAGTTATCCCATGCACGACGTAGCATCATGACGCATGTTTTCTCTTACTCTGATATATTGCTAAATGCAGAGAAAATGCGGGTTGTGATAGTTGGTATCAGAGGCGTAGTTTTAGTGGTCTTGTTTCATTTCATACACACAGTGATGTGTCATCAGTACGTCTTTGTTGAAGCATGAACACTATACTCATAAGCATGATAATAAGTATACATGTCATATTATTTAGTATGGGATGCATAATATGTGGTTGTATATGGATCCTCATAGGAAGCAACCTATGACTGTTATGTATTATGAGATGCATAACAATAATCACATGAATGTACATTAGATTTTTCTTTTTCGCTATATGTGATATTATCTTGTATGAGATGCATAATATTTCATGTGCATGTCGCTCATAACATGAATTATGGCCTTTCTTAGATTGTATAGCACAACATGCATGACAAAACAAAGCATTAGCACACGTGTCAAGCTAAAGATATACATGATGACATACGTACACATATGGATTTAAAACAAAATGAATGATAATTCATTCAATCATAAATTTATGCACATGAGTCAATAGGATGACGGTATATCATCCAAAGTTTAAGCATGACATCATTATGAAAATCCCATGGCAAGTTAGCAGCATGAGCAAGTATCTATACATATATGATCTAAACTAAGTGGTGTAACTCTTGCGGTTATGATAGGTTTTGATTAGTTGTTCCTTGTATTCTTAGTTTGTCACCTAAGCGTGTTGTGATGTGGTCGACTCCAGTCTGAGGGAGAGTCGTCTGGTGCATAGAGTGAGGTTGTGATTGAGGTACTGCGATAGAGCAATAAGGCCCTATCTAGGCAGATGGTGGAGATGCAATCGCAGATCCAGACACTATTGACTATCGTTTTAGGGCAGCAGCCGAGAGTGAAGGACCCTACTATGGGTCAAGCCATTCTCGTTCCTCCTGCTCCTTTGGTGTCTCCAGTTTAGCAGCCACTAGAGAAGAATTTTATATCGCATTTTTAGTGAGTAATACCTCCTACCCATGACAGTAGAGCTGATTTTATGGCTTTAGATGATTAGATTAATGCGATCGAGGAAATGTTCTCATATTCATGAATTTCGGAGGACTAGAGAGTGATCGTCGCCGCTTACCAACTTAATGGTCTTGTAAAGAGCTTGTTGTTAAGAGAAAAAAAACCTTACTAATTGATGTTCGTGGGGATCATTTAAGGAGTTACTACTTAAGGAAGTTTCTGTCATCGGTCGAGAAAGACTGTTTGATGAACACCTTCCTGCATCTGAAATGGAGACAACTCAAAGTCAGTGAGTATGAGGTAGAGTTTAGGAAGTTAAGTCAGTTTGCCCCGAATTTAGCAGCCATTGAAGCTAGCAGAGTCAAGAAATTTTTGGGTGGTTTTAGGAGTGACATCCAGCATCTGGCTAGCCCTTATGGATCTGAGAACTATGGGGAGGTAGTGGAATCTACTCTTAAAGTCGAAGCGATACATAATGCTAAGAATCAAGGCATGAAATTGAGGAAGGATAAAGGAAAGTCTGACGATGGTAAGAGCTCTCGGGAATTTGGCCCTGCTTCAAAGAAGGGAAGAAAGGAGGTGTGTAGTTTCTGTGGCCGGCCAGGCCACCCATTTGAAAAGTGTATCAAGTGGTTGCGAGCTCAGAAGCTGTAGCAAGTGCATTCAATTCCGAGCGCTCCTAAAGTGGATTTGGTTTTTGCTTCGTTTAATAAAAAGGGATATGATGTGGCCCATTGTTTCGGTAAGGGTAAGGTCTGCTTTCTATGTGGATAGAAAGGTCATTTTAAGTTAAAGTGCCCGCGTTATCAGCACCTGTTGTAGACTGTTCCACTACAAGCCTTGCCGCCGCAGTAGCTTTTGGATAAATGGAAAGGCAAGTTAAATATGGTGACTTTGGAAGAAGCACATGTTACGCCCTGAAAATCGCATTTGAGCTGATCGCGCCCAAAAGAAATTTTGGTGCCTGTATAAGGGTACACGGCCTAGGACACGGGCGTGTCCAAGGCCGTGTCTTGCTTGGTGTTTTGGCCGGCTGTGTCCAGAGAAGGACACGGTAGGAAACACGACAGCGTGACACGGGCGTGTCAAAGGACACGGGCGTGTGCATACTCGTGTCACTACCCGTGTTCCCAAGAGTCGTGACGGTTGGCGTGACGGTTATTTTTGGCACGCCCCCGGTCATGGGTGGGTCGAGGACCCGACACGGGCATGTCAGGGTGAGTCACAGGCGTGTCTTAGAACGTGTGGTTTTTCTGCGTTCGACGATCATGACTGGATCGAGGAACACGGCCTAGGACACAGCCGTGTGCAAGGCCGTGCTCGGCCCAGGTTTGAGGATTTTTGTACAGATCTGAGCTGTTCATTTTATTTAAGTAAGATCTGACGGCCCAGATGTGTTCCTTCTCTGTTAAGGCCGGGAATGGTGGTTTTACTCCTTATTTCTCCCTTAAGTTTTCTCTTTCCAAGGAGTTAGAGCAAGGAGGAAGAAGGAGGAGGATTCCGGCCGCAGGCGAAGCATCGGAGCACCGTTTAGATAACCGAGAGCGGATCCGTGGAGGAAATTTCGTTGCGAAGACTTCTATCCAGATAGTTTTCCATGGCGCAAAAGCGTACTACAAGGGTAACAATTCTCTACTTGAGCATGTGAAGCTCTCTTCCTTTTGCATAGGGAAACCCGCTCCCACGAGTATGCGGTGAGTGTGCGGTGTTCCCTGGGGTTGACATGAATAGTCCCCCTTGTGTTGCATATAGAGTCCGGAATCGAAGTACGGACATAGACATTATGTGTGAAGCCTGCACGGACATGTTGGTCTGGATCGGTGATGTTGCACTTATTATGGTTTGCCGGAGAAGACTCCATGCTTTGTGTTTTCGGGTTTCTATGCGGTAGATTGCAGCAGGGATCCTTGGGGATTAACTCCAAGGCGCACTTGGAAAACTGTGCGGAAACGTTGTTCTGCTAACTTGGCGGCCCCGGAGCCGGCCCTGTGTATAACTGGGTTATGCGATGTTTGGAAATTGTGGCGGGACCCGAGAGAAGCTTGTCTTGTGCGTACGTCATAAGGTGAACTACGTGTTGTGAGCAACGACAAGTGGAATCGGACCTGGGCTATGTGGTTCGTTGCGAGAGACCCGAAAAGGGGACTGGCCGTTGCATAGTCGGGAGCCTTATACGGTGGTTAGAAAGGCTAAAATGCTCACAAGGTTGACATCCTGGGGGTGGTGGTGAAGACGCTGAAGTGTCAGGATTCACCGTTAATGTGCCCTGAGTGCACGTGGTGTTTGGTCGTGCGAGCCTACAACTGTGGTGAAGTATGTTTATACTAATTTAGCTGGGCTAATAAATTGCAGGGAAGGAGCACCGCCGTCCCGAGTTAGGGGCAGGGTCGTTATAATTTGGTCAGCTTTGGCTGACCGTTGCTTTGTTTGTCACCGTGCGATTGAATGCTACTTGCAGGTGCTGCGGAGCCGAGTGCAAAATAGCGGGCTGGAGCCCATATTGCTGAGCTGGCCCTCGAAGGCCCAAGCGAATAGTTGTTCTTTATTTTGTCATGTGTGGCCGGCCTGCGAGCCGATGTATGGAAAATATTATATTATTAAGTGAACTCCTGTAAGGTCATAAGGCCGTGTACCTTTCAGTGTATTTTTATCACATTCTAGTTATAGTGGTTGTGGACATTCATGATTATAGGATTACAGTTATAGGTTCCTTCAACTATTTAAAAGCTTCCGCTAGAATGCTCTGTGTTAAGACGTGTAGTCTTAATTGGATAGTTTGGTTATTCATACGTAACCCTTCCGACTGTCCATGGTATATGGTGCCGGGTTCCAGTTGGACCTGCTGTTATATGCCATACGACTGATGGGGGTGTTACAATTTGGTATCAGACTTCTAGTTACGGTCCGGCTTAAATGAATTTGTGGGCGAATTCTTTTAAGGGGTGGTGAGCACATGCGTGCGTCATAGTTATAACATAAAAAGAACCCATGAATGTCCACTTAGGAATGAAAAAATACACTTGTTTTGTGGAACCTGAGTGTTCCAATGATTATTTTTAGCAATTTGTGTGTCGTCTAATCTAGGTTCTTTGCTATTATAGGCGTCTAGGAGCGGTGCTGGTCAATCGGAGCATCCGCAATCGGCGTAAAGTTGCTCACCGAGGGATGTGCCTACAACACCTCCTTCAACAGAAACCATCAGATTGGTGGCTGAAGCAGTTTTTGCCATGATTAATGCCCAACCTGTAGGGCAAATGCACCACACTCCACCTGTTGATGAGCAAGAACCTGTTAGGGCGGTTGAGCCGAGAGTGGTGGAGCGCATGACAGTGGATCAGGTAGAGCCGAGGAGGGCTACGGATAGACAGCTCAAGCATGTAATGTGCTTTAATCGTCCGAGGTTCGATGGGGTTGGAACGCTAGCTCAAGCTGAGGATTGGCTCTCTACGATAAAGAGGGTCTTGATGGCCACGTTAACTGAGGAGTGGAAGAAGACCACCATAGCGACCTTCCATTTGGCACTTGAGGCGAGGCTTTGGTGGGATGAGTTGGAGTTTCATATCTTAGGGGAAGGCAGCTTGCTGATGTGCCTATGGAGGAATTCTCAAGATTGTTCTTGGAGAGATATTTACCCTCTGCTCAGAAGCTTGAGACAGAGAATCAGTATCTTGGGTTGACTCAGGGACCCAGAAGCGTGGACGAGTATCTCCACGAGTTTACACGGTTGGGTCGATATGCTGGTGCTATGTTTACGGAAGAAGAGAGGAAGACCAATCGATTTTATGAGGGTCTACGCGGCGATCTACAGTTACTACTTGTTGGGCCTAAGGCGCAGGGCTTCCTAGCCTTGGTCTATTCGGCCCGGTCATTGGAAAAGGTTGTTAAGAAAGTCCAAGAGAAGAAGGACCCAGGGGAAAAGAAGGTAGAGTTCAAAGTGCCAAATGCAAAGTCAGGATTCCGCATATGGAACAAGAGCAGAGGACTTCAAACTCAGCCCCTCCGTCTGGTGCGTCGGGGGCAACCACAAGTCGAGTCCTAGGAGCTTGCTACAACTGTGGGAAGACGGGGCACTTTGCTCGTGTGTGTTGGAGCGGCGTGCAAATTCGGAGAGGAATCCTGGAGCGACCTATGAAGAGAAAGGGAAGGCAGTGTAGTCAACCGCGTCCCATCATGCTCCAGCCCAGCCTAGAGTTTATAATCATAGTCTACAAGAGGCCATAAAGTAAGCTGACATGGTGACAGGTATGAGTTAAATTTTTGCAGTTTAACTTTATGTAGTTGTTACCTCTTTTTATATGTTAGCTTGTTATTCTTGGTGCTAGGATTCGTGTTGATTTTCAATTGTCCAGCAAGAGCCCTATTTGATAAGGGGGCTTCACAATCCTTCTTGTCTTAAAGATTCGTGTCGTGTATTGGGGTCCCTTCCTCGATGGCAAAAGACAAGTTGGATGTGTTGTTGCCCAATGGGTGCTCAATGCGTGCAGAAACGTTCTGTGTAGCAAAGTTACGGATTGGGGACCAGGAGTTTGATTTGTGAGCATTGGCTCTACTGTTAGTGGAGTTCGACATAATCTTTGGTATGGACTGGCTCTCAGAGCAGCAAGCTTACATCGATTGCAACCGAAAGGATGTTAAGTTGGGGCTTCATAATGAACGGGAGACTACGTTTGCGGGCATGAAGGTGTTGGGTAAAGTTTTGATGTTGGCCCTTCAAGTGATTAAGGCAGTTAGGTCTGGTGCAGAGTTGTTTGTCACCTTAGTGCAGGCTTCAACTCCTAGGCCAAGTCTGGACAGTATCTCAGTTGTGTCCGAGTATCTCGATGTTTTCCTAGATGATCTTCCAGGAGCCCCTCCTCAGTGGGAGATTGATTTTACAATTGAGCTAGTACCGGGTGCCAAACCGGTGTCACGCTCTCCGTATCAGACAGCGCCGCAAGAGATGGCGGAGCTGAAGGTGCAACTGCAGGAGTTGTTGGAGCAAGGGTATGTACATCCAAGTTCGTCACCTTGGAGCGCACCGGTTCTTTTCGTTAAGAAGAAGGATGGGAGCTTGCTACTCTGTATTGACTATCAGGATTTGAACAAGCTTACGGAGAAGAATAAATATCCGATCCCCAGGATTGACGACCTATTTGATCAGTTGGTTGGGTATACAGTATATTCGAAGTTAGATCTGAAGTCCGGCTACTACCAATTGAGGATAAAGGAAAGTGACATCCCAAAGACAGCGGTCAGCATGCGGTTTGGGCATTTTGAGTTCACGGTCATGTCGTTTGTGCTGACCAATGCACCATCTGTGTTTATGGATCTGATGAACATGACGTTCAAAGAATACCTGGATCATTTCGTGATAGTATATATCGATGATATCTTGGTATACTCGCAGCGTGAGGAGGACCATTGCAAACATCTACACATGGTGTTGGAGACATTGAGGAGAAATCAGTTGTATGTTAAGTTCTTCAAGTGTGAGTTCTGGTTATCCTCAGTAGCGTTCCTTGGTCATGTTGTTAGTGGAGAAGGGATAGCAGTGGATCCAGAGAAGATAGTGGCGATACGGGAGTGGCCTATATTGACTACAATGGCGGAAGTTCGGAGCTTTCTGGGGCTTGCCGGCTACAACAGGCACTTCGTAGACAACTTCTCGCAGATAGCGTTACCACTCACGACGTTGACAAGGAAAGATCAAAAGTTTGTGTGGTCGCTAGAGTGTGAGCAAGCTTTTGAAGAGTTGAATAGGCGGTTGACTACGACGCCTATTTTATGTTCGCCGAGTGGAACCGAAGGATTTGAAATTTATAATGATGCTTCGTCAGTGGTTTGGGCTTTGTTCTGCTACAGCATGGGTGTGTGATAGCCTATGGTTCAGGACAATTGAAGGTTCATGAGAGGAATTATCTGATTCACGACTTAGAGTTAGCGGCCGTGATATTCGCTCTGAAGCTGTGGAGGCACTACATGTACGGTGTGAAAGTTGACATCTACACCGATCATAAGAGCCTGAAGTACTTGTTAGATCAGAAGGAGCTGAACATGAGGAAGCGTAGGTGGATGGAGTTCTTGGGGGACTACACCTTCGAGATACATTATGTACCTGGGAAATGAAATGCAGTGGCGGATGCTTTGAGTCGCAGGGTTCCTGCGTGAGCCAGCTGGTTGTCGTTACACGATGAGAGATCGGTCCGTGAATTGGAGGCATTGGAGATAACTTGTGTCGACAAGCAGTCTTGTGCCGAGGTGAAATTGTTTTGGATAGAGGTGCAGTATGACCTAGCTGATAGAGTTCGGCGGGTATTGGTTCGGGATAGCAGCATGAAGCGGATATTAGATGAATCTTTGGATAGGTCAAATTCCCAGTTTGCTGTTGAGGATGGACTGCTAAGGATGGACGGTCGTCTATGCATCCCTAGTGCGGATAATCTTCGGGAGGAGTTGATGTACGAGGCTAATCATACCAAGTACTCAATCGACCCGGGAAGCACGAAGATGTATAGAGACATGAAGAAATTATTCTGGTGGCCAGAATTAAAGAAGGATGTAGCACTTTATGTGGCCAAGTGCCAAACTTGTGCCTTGGTGAAGGCAGAATGCCAGAAGCTCGGAGGTTTCCAAAAGTCCTTACCTATCCCGGAATGAAAATTCGACGACATTTCTATGGATTTTATGCATGGATTGCCGAAGTCGCAGAAGGGAAACGACGTCATCTTGTTTGTCGTAGATAGGTTGACAAAAGTGTCACATTTCATCCCGAATAAGAAGGAAGATCCGGTGGAAAAGTTAGCCAAACTCTATGTGGATAATATTGTACGGTTGTATGGTTTTCCCCGCAGTATTGTTAGTGACCGAAATGGACACTTCACATCGAAGGACTGGAGGTTGGTGCATAATTTGTTGGGAACTAAGTTGAGTTTCAGCACAGCCTTCCACCCACAGACGGATGGTCAGACCGAGGGGGTTAATAGGACGATGGAGGACATGCTTCGCATGTGCGTCCTAGATGTCGGAAATCATTGGGAAGATCACCTGTACATGGTGGAGTTTGCGTATAACAACAACTTTCAAGCATGTATTGGAATGGCGCCTTTCGAGGCCTTGTATGGGAGGAAGTGTCGTACGCCGTTGTCTTGGATGGAGACAGGCGAGTCGAAGTTATATAAACATCAAGCGGTGGAAGACGCCACTTCAATGGTACGTACAATTCAAGAAAGGATGAAGATCGCTCCGGACAGGCAAGCAAAGTACTATAACGCCAAGCATAGGAACGTGGAGTTCGGTGTTGGCGACTGGGTGTATTTAAAAATCAAGACATTCAAAGGTGTTTCGCGGGTTCGATGCTTGAAGAAGCTGAGTCCGAGATACCTTGGACCATTTGAAATCCTGGAGCGTGTTGGCGAAGCAGCGTATATATTGAAGCTGTCGATGGAGTTGAGTGGGCTGCACGATGTGTTCCATGTATAGGTGTTGCGTAAGGCGGTGCAAGAGCCTTAACAGATAGTTGCGGTCGATCATATGCCGGTTGATTACGAGTTGACAACAAAGGTCAAACCTATACCTATAGAAGACGTTGAGGTCAAACGACTCCGCAACAAGGAAATCTGAATGGTTAAGCTTCGTTGGGATAACTGCGGACGTGAGGAGCTTTCATGGGAGCGAGAGCAAACTATGTTGGAGGAATACCCCGAGTTATTCACTCAGGTAACATTTAATTTTGTGTACCTTTACTTAATTTCTCCACGAAAGTCCTTAAGGGGGGAGATTTGTAACGCCCTGAAAATCGTATTTGAGATGATCGCGCCCAAAAGAAATTTTGGTGCATGTATAGGGGTACACGGCCTAGGACACGAGCGTGTCCAAGGCCATGTATTGCTTGGTGTTTTGGCCGGCTGTGTCCAGAGAAGGACACGGCAGGAAAAATGATAGCGTGACACGGGTGTGTCAAAGTACACAGGCGTGTGCCTACCCGTGTCGCTAGCCGTGTTCCCAAGAGTCGTGACGGTTTGCGTGAGTGTTATTTGTGACACGCCCCCGGTCACGGGCGTGTCGAGGACCCGAAACGGGCATGTCAGGGTGAGTCACGGGAGTGTCTTAGCCTGTGTGGTTTTTCTGCATTCGACGATCGTGCCTGGATCGAGGCACACAGCCTGGAACACGGCCGTGTGCAAAGCCGTGTTCGGCCCAGGTTTGAGGATTTTTGTACAGATCTGAGACGTTCGTTTTCTTTAAGTAAGATCTGACGAACCAGATATGTTCCTGCTCTGTTAAGGCCGAGAATGGTGGTTTAACTCCTCATTTCTCCCTTAAGCTTTCTCTTTCCAAGGAGTTAGAGCAAGGAGGAAGAAGGAGGAGGATTCCGGCCGCCGGCGGAGCATCAGAGCACTGTTTAGAGAACGGAGAGCGGATCCGTGGATTAAATTCCGTTGCGAAGACTTCTATTTGGATAGTTTTCCATGGCACAAAAGCGTACTACAAGAGTAACGATTCTCTACTTGAGCATGTGAAGCTCTCTTCCTTTTGCATAGGGAAACCCGCTCCTGCAAGTATGCGGCGAGTGTGTGGTGTTCCCTGGGGTTGACATGAATAGTCCCCCATGTGTTGCATATAGAGTCCAGAATCGAAGGACGGACATAGGAATTGTGTGTGAAGCCTACCCGGGCATGTTGGTCTGGATCGGTGATGTTGCATTTGTTATATTTTGCCGGAGAAGACTCCGTGCTTTGTGTTCTCGGGTTTCTACGCGGTAGATTGCAGCAGGGATCCTTGAGGATTAACTCCAAGACACACCCAGAAAACTGAGCGGAAATGTTGTTCTGCTAACTTGGCGGCCCGGGAGCCGGCCTTGTGCATAACTGGGTTATGAGATGTTTGGAAATTGTGGCGGGATCCGAGAGAAGCTTTGCTCGTGCGTACGTCTTAAGGTGAACTACGCATTGTGAGCAACGGGCAAGTGGAATCGGACCTGGGCTATGTGGTTCGGTGCGAGAGACCCAAAAAGGGGACTGGCCGTTGGCATAGTCAGGACCCTTAGATGGTGGTCAGAAAGGTAAAATGGTCACGAGTTTGTCATCCTGGGGGTGGTGGTGAAGACGCTGAAGTGTCATGATTTACCGTTATTGTGCCCTGAGTGCACGAGATGTTTGGCCGTGTGAGCCTACACCTATGGTGAAGTATGTTTGTACTATATTATTTAGCTAGGCTAATGAATTGCATGGAAGGATCACCGCCGTCCCGAGTTATGGGCGGGGTTGTTATAATTTTGTCGGCTTTGGCTGAATGTTGCTTTGTTTGCCACTGTACGGTGGAAAGCTGCTTGCAGGTGCTGCGGAGCCGAGTGCAAAATAGCGAGCTGGAGCCCATGTTGCTGAGCTGGCCCTCGAAGGCCCAATCGAATAGTTGTTCTTTATTTTGTCATGTGTGGCCGGCCTGCGAGCCGATGTATGAAAAAAATTATATTATTAAGTGAACTCCTATAAGGCCATATGGTCGTGTACCTTTCGGTGTATTTGTATTTCATTCCAGTTGTAGTGGTTGTGGACATTCATGATTATTGGATTACAGTTATGGGTCCTTTCAACTGTTTAAAAGCTTCCGCTAGAATGCTCTGTGTTAGGATCTGTAGTCTTAATTGGATAGTTTGGTTATTAATACGTAAGCCTTCCAACTGTCCGTAGTATATGGCGTCGGGTTCCAGCTGGACCTTCTGTTATATGTCATACCACGGATGGTTGTGTTACAGCGCAGACGTCCACCCAAGTGATCTCAGGTTAGATTCTACACTAGTTTCTATCTTTCAGCTTTAGTTTTGATGTTTGTTCGTCTAGTCATGTATGCAATTTTATAGGGAAGTTTAAGGTAAAGATTCGTTGGGTGCGTGTTCTTTTCGATTCTAGTGCTACCAACTCGTTCTTGGCTAGGACTTTCATAGAGCATCATCTTCTGACTCTCGATCTAGTTATCGATTTGTTTCACGTCAAGTTTCCTTCCGATGATTCAGTGGTGTCGGACTAGGGTATCCAGAGTTGTCTGATCCTTTTCAGTGATTTCCTAGCTTTTGTTGATTTGAAGGTCATAGACTTGGAGGACTTCGATGTGAAATTGGGCATGGACTAGTTGTCAAGATATAATGTGGTTATCCAATGCAATGTTAAGCGTTTGGACTTCAAGATGGACAATAGCCACCCCAGGAGTGTGTATGGTTTTTCATGCCAGGATTCCTCGATCATTTCTGCAATATATGCTCGGAAATTTATAGATTTCAGCTATTTTGCTTGTTTGGTTTCTATTTTGGAAACTATTGGTAGTTTGTCGCGTGTCGAGGATATTCCTATGGTGCGAGAGTTTCCTGATGACTTCCCAGCTGTATTCTTGGTCTTCTGCCTGAGCGGGATGTGGAGATTGTTATTGATTTGGAGCTGGTACTCGCCCTATTGCTATGGCACCGTACCTGATGGCCCCGCATGAGTTGGAAGAGTTGCATAACCAGATGGATGACTTGTTGCAATGTGGATTCATTAGGCCAAGTTCTTCTCGATGGGGTGCTCCCGTGTAATTTGTAAAGAAGAAGGATGGATCTATGAGATTGTTCATCAATTATATGGAATTGAATAAGGTAACTGTCACGAACAGGCATACCTTGCCCCGAATAGATGATTTGTTTGATCAATTGCATGGTAGTACAGAGATGTCGAAGATTGACCTTCGTTCGGGCGACAATCAGTTGAGGATTCATGAGACAGATGTTTCGCAAACTGCTTTTCATTCTCGGCATGGACATTTTTTGTTCATGGTAATGTCCTTTGGATTGACAAATGCACCCTCTGCTTTTATGGACAAGATGAACATAGGGTTTAAAGATTTTCTGGACCATTTTGTGGTCGTTTTTATCGATGATGTTCTGGTTTATTCCGGGAATGCTGAGGATCATGCCCAACACTTGCAGTTAGTTCTATCTGCTTCGAGAGAGCATAAGTTGTATGCAAAGTTGAGTAAGTGCGAGTTTTGACTACCTCAGGTTACATTTTTGGGTCATGTTAAGAATAAGGATGGAATTTCGATTGACCTAGAAAAGATAATTGCCGTAATTGATTGAAAAAGACCTACCACACCCAAAGAGATAAGAAGCTTCGTAGGGTTGGCAGACTATTATAGTAGGTTTGTGGAAGGATTTTCTATGTTGTCTGTACCGTTGACAATGCTTGCATAGAAAAACTCAGCATTTTCGTGGAGCGGTAAGTGCGATGAAGCTTTTCAGGAATTGAAAACGAGGTTATGCACTGCTCGAGCATTATCTTTGCCTATTGAAGGAGTGGAGTATGTCATTTATGTGGATGCATTGAATGTCGGATTTGGTTGTGTATTGATGCATGAAGGTAAGGTAATTGCATATGGATCAAGTAAATTAAAGATTCATGAAAGGACTACCCTATTAATGATTTGTAGTTTGCGGCAGTGATTTATTACTTGAAGTTGGGGAGACATCTATTGTATGGAGCATTGTGCAAGATATACACAAACCATATGAGCTTGAAGTATGTCTTCACTCAGAAGGAGTTGAATCTGCGCCAGCGTAGATGGTTGCAGTATATCGCAGATTATGATTTTGATATTCTGTATCATCCGGGCAAATCCAATGTGGTAGCCGATGCCTTGAGTAGAAAGACCGAACTAATCATTAATCTAATAGTGGAATCCTTGGTGGATGTATTTTTGTTAACGAGTATTTTTGTTGGGAGTAGCGACTCGAGAAGCAACCTGGAAGTAGCAGATCCTTCATGGATTACGCTCGCAAGGCTACATCAAAAGGACGATCTTGATTTGCAGCACCATCGTAGTAGAAGTAAAAAAAAGGAATTACCAGATTTTTTAATTGATGATAATGGTACTTTGAAGTACCGCAGTAGATATTGTATCACCGCTTTTGAGGATATTCAGGCTAAATTTTGCAGTGAGGAGCATGGTTATAGTGTTGCCTACCACCACAGTTCTACCAAGATGTATAGAGATCTGAAGTAGATCATTTGTTAGTATGCAATGAAGAACAATATAGCCATGTTTGTGTCATTATGTTTCACTTGCAAGCCCGTTAAGGCAGATCATGGATGGCCTGGTGTCAAGCTGATGCTTCTGGATATTCCAAACTATAAGTGAGAGAGTATTTCTATGGACTTTATTACAGGGTTGCCGAGATCTCCCCGAGGACAAGATTCAGTGAGGGTCATAATTGACAAATTGATTAAGTGTCCTCACTTTATGCCATTCAAGATTGATTACTCCATGTAGAAAATAACATAGTTATATTTGGATGAGGTCATCAGACTACATGGAGTACCTATAAGTATCATGTCAGATCGAGATTCCAGGTTTACAACTCATTTTTGGAATGGTTTACAGGAAGGGTTGGGTACCGACCTCAGATATTCAACCGCTTATCATTCGCAGACTGATGGTCAGATGGTGTGAGTAAATCAGATTTTTGAAGATATGATAAGATATTATATCTTGGACCACAGAGGTGAGTGGGATGAGCGGCTGAGATTGATGAAATTTGCTTATAACAACAGTTATCAGGAGAGTCTGCGTGTAACACCCCCATCTATCGCATGGCATATAACAGAAGGCCCAGCTGGAACCCGACGCCATATACCACAGACAGTCGGAATGGTTACCAAATGAATATTCAAACCATTCAATTAAGACTACTCGTCCTACACAGAGCATTCTAGCGGAAGATTTTAAAGTTGAAAGAACCCAAATCTTAAATCCAATACATATGAATGTCCACGACTACAACCACAGGAATGAAACCCAAATACACTGAAAAGGTACATGGCCTTATGACCTTACAAATGTTCACTTAATAAAACATGTCTTACATACCTCGGCTCGCAGGCCGGCCACACATGATAAAAGTAAAAACAACTATTCTACCGCCTTCTAGGGCCAGCACAGCAACATGGGCTCCAGCCCGCTATTTGGCACTCGGCTCCGCAGCACCTGCAAGCACATTCCACCACATGGTGGCAAACAAAGCAACGGTCAGCTAAAATCCGACCAAATTATAACGACCCCGCCCCTTACTCGGGACGGCGGTGCTCTTTCCCTGCATAACATTAGCCCAGCTAAACAATAAAATGCAACTATATATTTCGCCACAGGTGTAGGCTCGCACGACCAAACACCCCGTGCACTCAGGGAACATTAACCGTGAATCCTGACATATCAATGTCTTCACCACCATCCCAAAGATGGTAACCAAGTGAGCTTTTTAGCCTTTCTCACCCTGTCTAGTCTAAGGCTCCCGACTTTACCAATGGCCAGTGCCCGTCTTCAGATTTCTTGCACTGTTCCACATAGCCTAGGTCCAATTCCACTTGCCCGTTGCTCACGCCGCATATATAATTTAAATCCTACGCGCGGGCCAAGCTTCACTCGGATCCCAAAATTTTCAAAACAATCTGATAACCCAGTTATGATCAAGGCCTGTTCCCGGACCGCCAAGTTAGCAGAACACGTTTCCGCTCAATTTTCCGAGTGCGCCTTGAAGCTAACCTCCAAGGATCCCTGCTGCAATCTACCGCGTAGAAACCCGAAAAAAAAACCCAAAGCACGGAGTGTTCTCCGGCAAATCATAAAAAATGCAACATCACCGATCCACACGGTACACGTCCGGGTAAGCATCACACACAATGCCTATGCCCGTACTTACGATTCCGGACTCTATATGCAACACAAGGGGGACTATTCACATCAACCCCAAGGAACACCACGCACTCACCGCACACTCGCGGGAGCGGGGTTCCCTATGCAAAAGAAAGAGCTTCACATGCTCAAGTTGAGAATCGTTACCCTTGTAGTCCGTTTTGGCGCCATGGAAAAACTACGCAGACAGAACTATTCGCAACGACCTTTCCTCCACGGATCTGCTCACAGATTTCGAAATGGTGCTCCGATGCTCCGATGGTGGCCGAAAACCTCCTTCTTCTTCCTCTTCTCTCTAACACCTTGGAAAGAGAAAGGCTTGTAGAGAAATGAGGGATTAACTCCCCTATTCCCGGCCTTAACAGAACAGGAAATCATCTGGGCCGTTGGATCTTAATTAAAGAAAATGAACGACTCAGATCTGCACAAAATTTCCTAGACCTAGGCCGAACACGGCTTGGCACACGGCCATGTCCCAGGCCGTGTGCCACACTCCAGGCACGATCATCGAACTCAGAACAATCACACGGGAACAAACACGCCCGTGTCTCACCTGATACGCCCGTGTAGGGTCTCTCGACACGTCCGTGTTCGGGGGTGTGTCACACATAACCGCCACGGCAACAGACACGACCCAAAAGAACCCGGGTAGGGACACAGGTACGCACACGCCCGTGTCACCTAAAAATCGTCGAACAACAATCGTCGATCGCCGAACGCAGAACACGGGTCCAAACACGGCTAGGCACACGCCCGTGTCCAACAACACGCCCGTATCCTTTAGCCATGTTTGTAGCCGTGTCCTTCTCGGGAAGAAAATGGCCAAAAACACCAGCCAGACACGGCCTTCGACACGCCCGTGTCCTAGGCCATGTACCCCTATACAGGCACCAAAAGCCACTTTTTCGCGACCGACTCAAATACAGTTTTCGGGGCATTACAAATCTCCCCCACTTAAGGAATTTCGTCCCGAAAGTAAGTAAAGGTACACAAATCTAAAAGATACCTGAGTGGAATAACTCGGGATATTCCTCCAACATAGCTTGCTCCCACTCCCAAGAAAGCTCCTCACGTCCGCAATTATCCCATCGGACTTTAACCATTCAGACCTCCTTGTTGCGGAGTCGTTTGGCTGCAACATCTTCACTGCGTACTGGCTTGACCCTTGCGGTCAACTCATAATCAACTGGTACTTGATTATTCGCAATGATCTGCAAAGGCTCTTGCACCGCTTTACGCAACACCGACACGTGGAACACGTCATACAGCCCAATCAATTCCACCGACAGCTTCAATCTATACGCCGCCTCGCCAACATGCTCCAGGATTTCAAATGGTCCAAGGTATCTCAGACATAGCTTATTCAAGCGTCGAACCCGCGATACACCCTTGAACGGCTTGATTTTTAAGTACACCCAGTTGCCAACATCGAACTCCACATTCCTATGTTTGGCGTTATAGTACTTTGACTGCCTATCCTGAGCGATCTTCAACCTTTCTTGAATTTTCCGTATCACTGAAGTGGCATCTTCCACCGCTTGACCTTGATACAACTTCAATTTGCCTGCCTCCAACCAAGACAACAGTGTACGACACTTCCTCCCGTATAAGGCTTTGAAAGGCGCCATACCAATACTTGCCTGAAAACTGTTGTTATACGCGAACTCCACCATGTACACGTGATCTTCCCACTACTTTCCAAAATCTAGGGCGCACATGCGAAGCATGTCCTCCATAGTCTTGTTGACCCTCTCGGTCTGGCCATCCGTCTGTGGGTGAAAGGCTGTACTGAACTTTAGCTCAGTACCCAACAGACTATGCACCAACCTACAGTCATTCGACATGAAGCATCCATCTTGACCACTAACAATACTGCGGGGCACACCATGCAATCGTACAATATTCTCATCATAGAGTTTGGCTAACGTTTCCACCGGATCTTCCTTCCTGACCGGAATAAAGTGCGACACCTTTGTCAACCTATCCACGACCACCCAAATGGCGTCATTTCCCCTCTGTGACTTCGGCAAACCATGCACAAAATCCATCGATATGTCATCGAATTTCAATTCTGGGATAGGTAGGGATTTCAAGAAACCTCCGAACTTCTGGCATTCCGCCTTCACCAATGCACAAGTACAACACTTGGCCACAAAAAGTGTTACATCCTTCTTCAGACCCGGTCACCAGAACAATTTCTTCATGTCTCTATACATCTTCGTGCTTCCCGGGTGGATTGAGTACTTTATATGATGAGCCTCATACATCAACTCCTCCCGAAGATTATCCGCACTAGGAATGCATAGGCGACTGTCCTTCCTTAGCAACCCATCATCAACAGCAAACTGGGAATTTGACCCATCCAAAGATTCATCCAAGATCTGCTTCATGCTGTTATCCTGAACCAAAGCCTGCCGAACTCTATCCGCTAGGTTACACTGCACCTCTATCCAAAATAGTTTCGCCTCAACACTAGACTTCTTGTCGACACTAGATGTCTCCAACGCCTCCAACTCATGGACCAATCTCTAATCATGTACCGATAACCAGTTGGCCTGCGTCGGAGTCCTGCGACTCAACGCATCCGCCACCGCATTTCCCTTCCCAGGCACATAATGAATCTTGAAGGTGTAGTCCCCTAAGAACTCCATCCACCTTCGCTGCCTCATGTTCAGATCCTTTTGGTCTAACAGGTACTTCAAGCTCTTATGATCGGTGTAAATGTTAACCTTTACACTGTACAGGTAGTGCCTCCAAAGCTTTAGAGAAAATATCACGGCCGCTAACTCTAGGTCGTGGACAGGATAATACATCTCATGAACCTTAAGTTGTTGAGAACCATAGGCTATCACTCTCCCATGCTATAACATAACACAGCCCAAACCATTACCCGAAGCATCATTATAGATCTCGAACCCTTCGGTTCCAACTGGCGAACATAAAATAGGCGATGTAGTCAACCGCCTCTTCAACTCTTCCAAAGCCTGTTCGCACTCCAGCGACCACACAAACTTTTGATCTTTCCTTGTCAACATCGTGAGTGGAAGTGCTATCCGTAAGAAGTTCTCTACAAAGCGGCTATAGTAGCCAGCAAGCCCCAGAAAACTCCGGACCTCTGCCACTGTAGTGAAAGTAGGCCACTCTCGTATCGCCACTATCTTCGTCCGATCCACAGCTATCCCTTCTCCACTGACAACATGACCAAGGAATGTTATCGAGGATAACCAGAATTCACACTTGGAGAACTTAGCATACACTGATTCCTCCTCAACGTCTCCAACACCATGTGAAGATGATTGTAGTGATCCTCCTCGCACCGTGAGTACACCAGGATATCATCGATGAATACTATCACGAAATGATCCAGGTACTCTCTGAACGTCCTGTTCATCAGATCCATAAACACGGATGGCGCATTCGTCAACCCAAACGGCATAACTGTGAACTCGTAATGCCCAAACCGCGTACTGAATGCTGTCTTTGGGATGTCGCTCACCCTTATCCTCAACTGGTAGTATCCGGATTTTAGATCTAACTTCGAATATACCATTGACCCAACCAACTGATCAAATAGGTCGTCAATCCTCAGAATCGGATACTTATTCTTCTCTGTAAGCTTGTCTAGTTCCCGATAATCGATACAAAGCCGCAAGCTCCCATCTTTCTTCTTAACAAAGAGAACTGGTGCGCTCCAAGGCGACGGACTTGGACGCACATAACCTTGCTCTAGCAACTCTTGCAATTGCACCTTCAACTCCGCCATGTCTCTTGGCGCTATCAGATATGGAGAGAGTGACACCGGTTTGGCGCCCGGTACCAGCTCAATGGTAAAATCAATCTCCCGCTGAGGAGGGGCTCCTGGGAGATCATCTGGGAACACATCGGGATAATCAGACACAACTGGGATGCTGTCCAAACTAGGCTTAGGCATCGAAGTCTGCACTAATATGACAAACAGCTCTGCCCTAGACCGAGCTGCCTTGATCACCTGAAGGGCCGACATCAAGATCTTACCCGATCCCTTCATGCCCGCGAAAGTCACCTCATGACTAGCTCTCATCTGACCCCCTAGCAACTTGATCAACGTATGTCTGCTGCTCCGAGAGCATGACCATACTAAAGATCACGCTGAACTCTCCTAGTGGTAGCAACAACGCTTGCAAATCAAACTATTGACTCACAATCCAGACCTAAATGCAACAGATTCTATTTGCGCGCATTGAGTACCATAAGACAACAACATCTCCGAAACATCTTTTGCCATCGAAAGAGGTATTCCGACATGCAAAACAATTCCTTTGGGCAAATGGAGACGTGAAGCCCCCTTTAACGAACGGTGCTCTCGCCAAATAAACGAAAGTCAGGACAAATCTCAACACAAACAGTTTTAAATTAATATGCACAAGGACGACATGTGGTTACAGTTAACTGTTATAACATTAAACCATACCTGTCACCACGACAGCGTGCTTTCTGGCCTCTTGCTGACCTAGCCTGTACACTTCAGACTTCCTCTCAGACATAAAGCGTTCGTTCCAATAGCTACAGGCAAAATGCCCCACTTTTCCGCAGATATAGCAAGCTTCTGGTACTCGACTTGTGGTTGCCCCCAATGCACCAGACGAAGGGGCTGAGTTTGAAGTCTTCAGCTTCTTGTTCCAACTGCGGACATCAGACTTTGAACTTGGCCCTTTGAACTGTGGTTTCTTAGTACTAGAGTCCTCACCTGCTCCTGACATATCTTCCTTAATCTTCTGAGCACCATCCCAACATTCTCGGGAAAAGTGCCCTTTCTTTCCACAAGTATGACAGTTGTAAGTAACCTTGTTGGTCGATGATCTAACCTTCTTCTTCAGCGTTCTGCGAGATGCACCCCTCATAGGACTTGCAGAGTTCGATGCCCTACTCACTGATATCTGGTGAATTTTTCCAATTTCCACTTCCAAAGATCTGGCCGACTCTACCAAGGCTCGGAATCCCATTAGTTTTGGTCCTAGAAGTAGAATTCGCAGTTCGTCACACAGACCACTATACAATCTATCAACTATAGACCTCTCGTTCTCCAACTCAAAGCATGGGTAGCGGCATATCAAAAGAAACGCCTGCAAATACTCATCAACTGAGTGCGTACCCTGCACCAAGCACATATTCAACGGCTGACCTGATGGCCTCCTAAATTTCATTTGATCCAACACACCACCCGACATTGAAGTCATCTCGGGGACAAAAGGTTGCACATTGCTTCCCTGCTGTGCACTAGTCATAGCGAGCACCACTTCAACGATCCTTCTTATTGTTTCAAACGAAAGAGGGGTCTCAAGCGCGCCACTGGGTGCACTATAATCCTCAGAAACCAGATGTTCTGTCGGCTCTGCGCCACTCCCGGTCACCTATAGTCGTACAAAACACAAAAAAGTGACCAAATGATATTGCAAAACGCAATTAAAGGAACACGCAGGTTCCTCAAACACGAGTATTTTCCATTCTTAAGTGGACATTCATGGATTCTTTTTAATGTTATAATGATGACGCACACATGTGCTCACCACCCCTTAAAAGAATTCGCCCACGAATTCATTTAAGCCTGACCGTAACCAGAAGTCTGATACCAAATTGTAACACCCCCATCTGTCGCATGGCATATAACAAAAGGTCCAGCTGGAACCCGACGCCATATACCACAGACAGTCGGAAGGGTTACCAAATGAATATTCAAACCATCCAATTAAGACTACTTGTCCTACACAGAGCATTCTAGCGGAAGCTTTTAAAGTTGAAAGAACCCAAATCTTAAATCCAATACATATGAATGTCCACGACTACAACCACAGGAATGAAACCCAAATACACTGAAAAGGTACATGGCCTTATGGCCTTACAAATGTTCACTTAATAAAACATGTCTTACATACCTCGTCTCGCAGGCCAGCAACACATGATAAAAGTAAAAACAACTATTCTACGACCTTCTAGGGCCAGCACAGCAACATGGGCTCCAACCCGCTATTTGGCACTCGGCTCCACATCACCTGTAAGCACATTCCACCGCACGGTGGCAAACAAAGCAACGGTCAGCTAAAAGCCGACCAAATTATAACGACCCCGCCCCTTACTCGGGACGGCGGTGCTCTTTCCTTGCATAACATTAGCCCAGCTAAACAATAAAGTGCAACTATATATTTCGCCACAGGTGTAGGCTCGCACGGCCAAACTCTCCGCGCACTCAGGGCACATTAACGGTGAATCCTGACATATCAGTGTCTTCACCACCATCCCAAAGATGGCAACCAAGTGAACATTTTAGCCTTTCTGACCCTGTTTAGTCTAAGGCTCCCGACTATGCCAACGGCCAGTGCCCGTCTTCGGATTTCTCGCACCGTTCCACATAGCCTAGGTCCAATTCCACTTGCCCGTTGCTCACGCCACATATACAATTTAAGTCCTACGCGCGGGCCAAGCTTCTCTCGGATCCCAAAATTTTCAAAACAATCTCATAACCCAGTTATGATCAAGGCCGGTTCCCGGACCGCCAAGTTAGCAGAACACGTTTCTGCTCAATTTTCCGCATAGAAACGGTTCCTTGAAGCTAACCTCCAAGGATCCCTGCTGCAATCTACCGCATAGAAACCCGAAAAAAACCCCAAAGCACGGAATATTCTCCGGCAAATCCTAACAAATGCAACATCACCGATCCAGACGGTACACGTCCGGGTAGGCTTCACACACAATGCCTATGCCCGTACTTACGATCCCGGACTCTATATGCAACACAAGGGGGACTATTCACATCAACCACAAGGAACACCACGCACTCACCGCACACATGTGGGAGTGGGGTTCCCTATGCAAAGGAAAGAGCTTCACATGCTCAAGTTGATAATCGTTACCCTTGTTGTCCGTTTTGGCGCCATGGAAAAACTACGCGGACAGACCTCTTCGCAACGACCTTTCCTCCATGGATCTGCTCACAGATTTTGAAACGGTGCTCCGATGCTCCAACGGTGGCCAAAAACCTCCTTCTTCTTCCTCTTCTCTCTAACACCTTGGAAAGAGAAAGGCTTGGAGAGAAATGAGGGATTAACTCCCCTATTCCCGGCCTTAACAAAGCAGGAAATCATCTGGGTTGTTGGATCTTAATTAAAAAAAATGAACGGCTCAGATCTGCACAAAATTTCCCAGACCTAGGCCGAACACGGTTTGGCACACGACCGTGTACCAGGCCGTGTGCCACGCTCCAGGAACGTTCGTCGAACTCCGAACAATCACACGGGCACAAACACGCCCGTGTCTCACCCGACATGCCCGTGTCGGGTCTCTCGACACGCCCGTGTTTGGGGGCGTGTCATGCATAACCACCACGGCAACAGACACGATCCAAAAGAACACGGGTAGGGACACAGGTACGCACACGCCCGTGTCACCTGAAAATCATCGTCGATCGCCGAACGCAGAACACGGGTCCAGACACGGCTAGGCAAACGCCCGTGTCCAACGACACGCCCGTGTCCTTTAGCCGTGTTTGTAGCCGTGTCCTTCTCGGGAATAAAATGGCCAAAAACACCAGCCTGACACGGCCTTGGACACGCTCGTGTCCTAGGCTGTGTACCCCTATACAGGCACCAAAAACACCTTTTTCGTGACCGACTCAAATACAGTTTTCGGGCCGTTACACTACAGATGCCCCACTTTGAAGCTTTGTATGAGGGATGTTGCAGAACTCTCTTGTTTTGGGCCTAAGGTGGTGAAGGACCTTTGTTGGGTCTGGAAGCCTAGTAAGAGATGAATACTTTTATGATGCATATTTGAGAAAAGGTACCTATAGCTTAGGAGCGTTATGAGAAGAACACTAATCGGCGAAGGAATGATTTGGAATTTGTAGTAGGGCACATAGTTTTTCTCAATGTTTCTCCCATGGCTGTGTTATGAGATTTGGAACAAACCACAAGTTCGATCATATGTATGTGGGACCTTTCAAAGTTGTTAAAGGCACCGGAGTGTCAGCATATAGGCTGGATTTTCCCGAAAATTTCCCTGGTGTGCACGATGTGTTTCATGTGAGCCAGCTGCTGAAATGTGTGCTTAGCGATCGACATGTTCTCGATTCGGTGACCCTATTGTAGCCTAATATTTCTTATGTCAATGTGCTTGTTCGCATTCTAGATATGCAAGATTGGGTGTTGCGAAGGAAGACAATACCCATGGTCATTGTTTTGTGGCAAAGCTAAGACGTGGAGAACACTACTTGGGAGTAGTCAGCTATTAGGGAGGATCATCCTCATTTGTTCTCCTAGTTCTCTCGGTATGTCTTTCTATTCAGTAACCCTTGGTTATTTTCTTTTCTCAGTGGATTCGGTTGTGTATCAAGTTTCGAGATGAAACTTTTTTTTACGGGAGTGGCTGTATTGCCCCTGATTTTTTTCGATGTTTAATTTAATTCTTTTAGTGGCGTATTTTTGATGTTAGGATTTTATGTTGAAGCATAGTTGATGGGTACCGTTGTTGGAGCATGGTTTTTGCTCACTGGTGTCACGACCCGCATTATTCTCCGAATTCAAGAAGTATCAGAGTATGAGAAAAGCACGCGTCGTGATGCCACGTCGAACAGGGGATAACTGTCGACGCTCAGGCGAACACCATCTAACTAGAGTATGAAAATTCATAAGTTTAATGATTAGAAAATTAGATATAATTTTAAGGGCCGTATCCCTTGGCTCGGTGGATCATCTAGTCCACGGTTTAGAAACTATACTTATACGCAGCGGAAAATACTTTATTTTTTTGACATCCTATGAGAGTGCATAAGTGACCCCCGAGGTCAACTTATACTATGCAAGACTCTAGATTTATATTATATTATAAGTAGGAAAACGATCTTTTTACGTTACTTGGAAAGTAGTGTATAAGTTTTATAAAACATGCTGATCATGAGATATACTTATAGTAGTGTTTTAGGTTTAAAAATAGCTAGCAACCTAGCATAAAATTTCCCAAGAGCAAGTAGACTATCTCCAGAAAAGGTAGCAGTAAAAGAAACATATCTAGTATCATAAGGTAAAACTACCAGTGGGCTCCAACAAGTTGACACGAACCCACTGGCAAGCATGTATGTCTATAAGAAAAGCAGAAAAACTACCTCACAACAGCAAGAGAAAGATCCCTACAACTCAAGGGATCACCAGCAACACCACAAAAAATTTAGCCGTCTACCCGACTACTAATCAGAACCTGTGGCATTCAGAAAAGAAAAGAACACCTCAGCAAGTAGAACAAGGAAATCAGAATTAGAGCGTTAAATCAAAATGGAACAAGGGAGTAAGTAATCATGATAGTAAAAGCAAAGATTGCCCAAAGTAAACAAAAGTACACCAAGTACCAAGTAACAACAACAAGCCCTGCCCAAATCCCGCAGAGGCTACAAGGCAAAAAAGACAAAAAAAAACTTGCCACTATATGTTGCATTCTACAAGGAAGAAACAACTAACAATCCTAATTTGTGAGGAATGGCAGTAGTAAATCATCATGGAACTGAGTTGGTGACCAAAAACAGTCCCCCAAACAAACAGTTCCAACTAAAAATAAAATTTCATTGTCATCACAAAACCACCACAAACCCAGCCCGTACCTGGGAAAAAAAGGGTGGCGGCCACAACAAATGCCCAGCCCGTACCTGGGACTTAAACGTGGCGGCCACGGCTCGAACACAAAACATCCTGCTCCTTTATAGCGTCAAAACACCACTACCTGTCATAACCCATGATTCGGCCCTTAAAACAAAGGAAGAACGAAAGGCCGACAAGACATTTCCCCTAAGAGGCAATCACTCGGGAAGGAAAGTAATTGAAAAGAAATAAATTTCTGCCTACAGGAATAGTCGAACGTAGCTCGACGATTTTCGTCGAGCGCGGGAAAAATCGTCGAACTCAGGAAAATTGTCGAACGCAGCTCGACGATTTTCGTCGAATCACAGGAAACGGGAAATCGTCGAACTCCATTCGACGATTTACCTTTCGTCGATCACAGGTCACAGGAAAAGTCGTCGAACGCCGTTCGACGATTTTCCTTAACCGCAGGCCACAGGAAATCGTCGAACTCCATTTGACGATTTTGCGTTGAACGCAGGCCATAGGAAAACGTCTAACACAGGCCACGAGTAATATCGTCGAATGTCGTTCAACGATTTTCCTTACACCAAACCCTAGCCACGGGAGAATCGTCGAACTCCGTTCGACGATTTTCGTCAGACCCAGAACTAAGGCGCATCGTCTAGCTCAGCTCGACGTTAATCGTCGAACCCAGATCGACGATTTCCGTCGATCTCGCTACATTGAGTGTACAGCATACCTGCACCTCCAACTTCGTTCCCGACCAACTTCTTAGTATAATTCAAACCTATTACTGGTAATATAAGTATGAAATCTCACTGCTATTAAATTCTAGGGTTGAAAGGCTAGATACTACCCAAACAGAGGTTTTAAGAGGGAACACTTTGAATGATTAACAGAGACCAATTTGATAAAAACAAACAAGACTACAGTACTCCAGCCGAAGATTTGAGTTTCAGAACTTGAGAGAATGCAAACAGAAACATAAAGGGGCATTATGGTTTAAGATACACATGTTTTTTGTCGGAAAAACAGAGTAAAATATCAATCTCAGGAAACAGGGAAAATTATAGCAAATATGACCATGAAAAGGAGAAGAAAACTTGGCAAGGGTAAGAGCACCACTTTCTCAAATACCAACAATTTATCTTGCACAACCCTTCCTCTCTCTCTCGGCTCCAGCCGCAATAGCACCTAAACAGGATCGAAGGTTTAATGGCGGAAAAGGATCAAAGTAAAAATTCCGAGACCTCTGGAAACACCACGAAAATTGAATCTCTTACTATAGGAATGAAGGTCTAGGCGAGAGCACTCCAAATCCGCTTTAGCAATCGAATTCCGTCCACTAACGCTCCCAAAATCAGCGTCTGAAGGGTACAGGGTTGGCGGTTTTAATTCCTCTCAACAGGCAGCGATTATAACCTCAAGGAAGGAGACAATGAAAAGTCTGCATTTTGTCTAAGGCTTTATATATAAATGCATGGACGGGTCTAAACAGCCCTACCGCCTTTGGATTCCGATGAAATTCGAACTGTAGCTAATTACCCATGCTACGAACGCAACGGCGAAGTCGAAATCAACTTTCGACGAACAAAACTCGGGTTATCACTACCCGAATCCAAAACACATGCATCCCCCGAGAGGCCTCACCGGTCACCAAAACAGACCGGCTTGGTAGGGAATCTTGCCAAAAAGGCTATTAACAACCACTCAAGGAATCTAGAGAGCTAAGACCACGCTCTAACAAACGACACATGCCGGAAACGCGTCAACGTAACGCCAAACGAGAATTAAATAATCGCAGAAGAATCGGGGGCATTACAGTCACTCCCCCTAAAAGAAAGTTTCGTCCCGAAACTTTACATACAATACTACTACTATAGAAGGAAGGTAACAAACAAGAGTTACTAGAAAGAAATGTACCAATCAAATCAAGGGAACAGATGAGGGTGAGCCTCCCTCATAGCCGACTCTAGCTCCCAAGTCGCGCTTTCCAAATCTTGATTCTTCCATAGAACTTTCACCATCGGGATAGACTTCGTCCGCAGCACCCAACCTTGAGTATCCAAAATGCAGACCGGCACCTCAACATACAAAAGATTAGGCTCCAACTGGGGCACAACATCCAAGACTTTCCCACTGCTTCGCACACACTTCCTTAGTTGGCTTACATGAAATACATTATGAACATCTGAGAAATTTGCTGGCAAATCCAATCTATATGCTGACACGCCAATCCGCTCAACAATCTTAAACAGGACCACATACCTCGGATCCAATTTTCGGTTCTTACAGAAACACAAGGTCCCCTACAGAAAACTCCAAGTCAGACCTATGCCGGTTTGCGTTCTTCTCATATCTCTCCTGAGCAATACGAAGCTTTTCCCGAATAAGCTTCACCGCAAGTTCCATTTCCTCAAGCGCATCCGGACCCAACACAGGCCTCTCATCGACCTCGGTCCAAAACAAGGGAGTTCTGCAGTGCCTCACATACAAAGCTTCAAACAGAGCCATTTGCAAGCTCTCCTGGTAACTGTTATTGTACGCAAATTACATAAGCCGCAAACGCTCGTCCCACGCTCCACCATGGTCCAAGATGTAGCACATGATCATATCCTCAACTATCTAGTTCACTCGCTCAGTCTGACCATTGGTCTGCGGGTGGTAAGCTGTAGAATACCTCAAATCTGTACCCAAACCCTCTTGCAGACTCCTCTAGAAGCGAGATGTAAAACGGGAGTCTCGATCCGAAATGATGCTAACTGGCACACCGTGTAATCTGATGACTTCATTCAGATACAGCTCTGCTATCTTTTTCATCGGATAGTCAATCTTGTATGACACGAAGTGAGCACACTTCGTCAGTCTGTCCACTATAACCCAAATAGAATCAACACCTCTAGGAGATCTCGGCAAGCCTGTAATGAAGTCCATAGAAATACTTTCCCACTTCCAAGTACGGATCTCCAACGGAGTCAACTTGCCACCCGGCCTTCCATGATCGGCCTTCACACACTTGCAAGTGTGGCACTTAGCAACAATTCGGGCTATATCTCCCTTCATCCCATACCACCAGGCAATCTGCTTCAATTCATGATACATCTTTGTAGATCCTGGATGGTAGGCAACACTGGATACATGAGCCTCTTTGCAAATCATACCCCTGATGTCTCCAATAGTGGGGATGCAAAACCTGCCACGGTACTTCAATGTACCCGCATCATCGATAGAGAAATCCGGCAACTCCCCTCTCTAAGTCATGAGGTATAAGTGCAGAAGATCCGGATCATCCTTCTGGTGCAACCTAGTGAGTGCAATCCAAGACGGCTCTGCCACTGCCAAACTGCTCTGCATGTCACAGCGTCCCACGGAAATATCCATCAGGAGGAACTCTTCCACTAAACGATTGGCGGTGAGATTAAAGATTTTCCCCGTCTTCCGGCTCAGGGCGTCGGCCACCATATTGGCCTTGCCCGGATGATACTGTATATCCACATCATAATTGGCCACATACTCTAGCCACCGTCGCTGGCGCAGATTCAACTCCTTCTGTGTGAACACGTACTTTAGGATTTTATGATCGGTGTAGATCTTGCACTGGGCACCATAAAGTAAATGTCTCCACAACTTCAGGGCAAAGATCACTACTGCGAACTCAAGATCATGCGTAGGGCAGTTCCTCTCATGAGTCTTCAATTGCCTCGACCCATATGCAATCACCTTCCCTACTTGCATCAACACCCCACCGAGCCCAACATGTGAGGAATCCACAAATACATCATAGTCCTTGCCCTCCGTAGGCAATGTCAAAATAGGAGCAGAACACAACCTGCTATTCAGCTCCAGAAAATCCTCCTCGCATTTCTCGCTCCAAATGAACGCCGCATTCTTCTGCGTCAGCTTAGTCAAGGGGGCTGCCAAGGTAGGAAAGCCCTCCACGAATCTTCTATAATAGCCGGCAAACCCCAAGAAGCTCCTAATCACCTTGGGTGTGCTCGGCCTATGCCAATCCATCACTGCAGAAATCTTTTCCGGGTCCACTGAAATGCCGTCTTTGTTCACCACATGACCCAGGAAGGAAACCTGGGACAACCAGAATTCACATTTACTCAGCTTGGCGAATAACTAATGGTCTCTCAAAGCAGATAAAACCAATCGCAGATGCTGCTCATGATCCTCAGCACTGCGAGAGTAGATGAACACATCATCAATGAATACCACAATTAACTTGTCCAGAAAGTCTTGAACACCCGGTTCATCATATCCATGAAAGCTGATGGTGCATTGGTCAAACCAAACGACATAACCAGGAATTAGAAATGCCCATGCTTCGACCTGAAAGGAGTCCGTGGAATGTCCGACTCACGGATCCTGAGCTGATGATAGCCTGAATGAAGATCGATCTTGGAAAACACCGTGCTACCATGCAACTGATCAAATAAATCATCGATCCTCGGCAGAGGGTACCTGTTCTTAATGGTTACTTTGTTCAGCTCCCTATATTCAATGCACAGCCTCATCGACCCATCTATCTTCTTCACAAATAGAACAGGAGCACCCCAAGGCGACGAACTCGGCCTGATAAAACCTTTTGCCAACAACTCGTCCAACTGGACTCGCAACTCCTCCAACTCATGAGGGGCCATCCGATACGGCGCCTTAGCAATAGGACACGTACCCGGTTCCAAATCAATCACAAACTCAACATCCCGCTCGGGGGGAAGACCAGGAAGTTCATCAGGAAAAACATCCGAGAAACCACGAACCACAGGAATCTCCTCCAAGCGCGGTACACTAACAAAAGTCCCAACCACCGAGACTAAACAAGAAAAACAAACAGAATGAAACAGCTTCTGAGCACATACCACAGAAATGATAGGAGAATCCTGGCACGGATCAGCATAAACACTTCCAGGCTGATCGTTGTCCTTGATGAAGTCCAAGCGTTTCCCTTTGCACTGAATAACCGCATCATACTTAGACAACCAGTCCATGCCCAGAATAATATCAAAGTCCTCTAGATCAATCATCTTCAAGTCTACCTTCACAAGAAAGTTCCCCAACAAAAGAGGGCAATCCAAAATGCCCAAAACTGACGACACAGATTCACCAGAAGGGAACTTGACGCTAAAGGTATCACGAACTTGATCTAGAACCAACTGATAACGCTCTACAAAAGCACTAGCTACAAATGAGTGGGTAGCGCCGGAGTCGAATAGAACATGCGCCCAGCGGTTCTTCACCTTAAATTTCCCTATAGGAGTATATATATAATCAACTAAGGCACTGTCAAAACAAAACCATAACCATTCTAGCAAATAAAACTTCAAGCTAGGAAAATAACTAACCTGAGATGACCTGAGTCGAGGTCTGAGCCTCCTCGGAAGAGATCACGTTCAGCTTTCCCTTGCCCTTGTCCACACGCTGAGGCGGAGGTAAAGCCTGAAGTGGAACTGCCTGCAGAATAGGCTGGACCTGAGGACACCTAGTCTTGATATGGCCCTTCTGGCCACACTGATAGCAGACTCTATCCTAGGACCAGCACTGGGTAGCATCATGCCCGGGTCGCTTGCACATAGAACAGGGAACATCCTTCCTAGGAGCACCTTAAATGGCATGAACTTGCTCCTTCTCCTGAGCTCCCGCCTTCTTGAAACACCTCTCAACAGGGTGGCCTGACCGGCCATAGAAGTTACACACTACCCTGCTCTTATTTCCCGGAGCAGCATCGAGTACCTGGGGGTTCTTCTCTTCAGCAGACTTCCTCTTGTCCTTCCTCATTTGCTGGCCTCTGCTCTTTGCGGTCTCAATTGCCTCCACTTTCAGAGTAGCCTCCACAACCCCTGCACAAGTCTCTGATCTATAAGCATTGGCTAACTGCTGAACCTCGCTCCTCAAGCCACCAAGGAACCGCTTGACTCGATCAGCTTCAACACTCACCAACCCAAGGGCAAACCGGCTCAACTTGCTGAACTCTACCTCATACTCACTGACCGTGAGTTGCCTCTGCTTCAGGTGAAGGAAGTCATTCATAAGTAGGTCACGCTCGACCGAAGGAAAGAACTTCCTCAACCGCATCTCCTTGAACAATACCCAAGTGCAACCAACTACCAAGCTCTCCTTTTCCCTAAGCCACCATCTCTTAGCCAAACCCTTTAGCTGATAGGAAGCTAACATCACTCTCTGATCATCTGCAAAACCGGAGTATGAGAACATCTCCTCCATGGAGATCAGCCAATCATCTATGACCATGAAATCTGCCTTCCCATCCTATGTAGGAGGGCTAAGTCTCTGAAATTGAGAAATGAAGGCCATCTCCGCTGGCACCACCACTGGAGGTCTCAGGGGAGCAGGAGGGGGAGGGGCAGTTGAACCCCCTGCAGGGTCTTGCACTCCCTAAGTCTGTCCTGCCACATCTGCCGCCAGAGACTGGATCTGGACTTGCATCTCCACCAACTTCCTGGTCAAGGAATCGTTGCTCAACTGCAAGCCCTCGATCACCGCATCACTCTGCGCTCCAGAAGTCTCACCCTTAGACAGGGGAGTCGACCTGGTTGAAGGATGCCTTACCATCCTATGGTCATATCAACATTAGTCAAATCCTGGTACCATAGTTGGAACTAACTATAAGTACAGACAATACATACATAAATATAATCTTAAAACTGCTAAACTTGCTCTGGGATTTTATTTTATTTAACAAAAGTGATGCTATGCCTAACCTAGGATGGTTAACCACCATCATCTAACTCTTGTGCCTAGATCGGGAATGCATGAATCTCTATTCTTTTTTTGATTTAAAACCATGTGTGTACATATGCCATCCTGCAAATCTTTAGCTTGGCACGTTGTGCTTATGCAATGTTATGCTATGCATGATTGTGCTATGCATTCTAAAATGGCCCTAATGCATGTCATAAGCGGCGTACAAATGAAAATGTTATGCATCCCATACTACATAACATTCCCATGCAACGAAAAAGAAACGTGCTAGTCGCATTCATGTGGTGAGGTTATGCATCCCATACTATATAACCTTCACATGTTGCCCCTATGGTGGATCCATATACAGACTGAAAGTGCAACTAGATCTGATATACTCTAGAGGGGGGGGGGGGTGAATAGAGTATATGATGCTTTAAAAACTTTCACAAACTTTTACAACAATTGTTGTAATATGTGTGAGCAGGGAAGCAGAAATAAATCTAATCACAGAACTAAGCTATGCAAAAACTAAGCACAGAAAAATCAAGGCCAGAAACAAAAAGAAAGCAAGCCAAAACCAGATGACACAAGGGAATATAGTGGTTCCCCAAACTTGGGTACATCCACTCTTCTACCACCCTAGGTAGGAATCCACTGCAGGATGAGTTGATCAGGTGTCCTGGGCACCAATGAGCTTTTGATAAGGTGCTCAAAAACTAAAGCAGATTTTTTGATCAGGTGTCTTGCCACCAATGAGCTTTTGACAAGGTGCTCAAAAAGCAGGTTCAAACTTTTGAAGGGAGTTTGAAAAACCCTTTACAGAGTGGGGGTGAGAGAGTGATGGCAGTCTTCTCTTTCTCAAACAACTGAGAAGACTATGTGGATTGATGTCAAAGCTCCCCCTGAATCCTTGAAATCTTCAAGAAGAAAAGCTTTGCTGAGGGTGATAGGCCTTCAAAGGTTGAACTCCAGCAATGGATGATTTCAGCAATAGCTGAAATGTTGAATGTCTGGAGTCAGGAGATATGTTGGCCTTGAACACTTTGAAAACTACAGAGATCTGAAGATTTGAAGACTTGATCTCCTTGGATGAGTGTTCTTCAGAATTCTTTTTGACAGAAGATTTTTGAGTGAGTCTTTGTAATCTGTATTGTGTGTGCACTATTTCTTGTTCTTCATAGAGATTCAAAAACATTTTCTCTTTTATTCTCTGGTCCTGAATAGAATATTATTCTCTATCAAAAATAGCCGTTGGTCTGCATTGATTGCATCCTTAATTGCATAATCTCTTTTTGAGGAAAGTCCACAGAATTATTCCTTGAAAAGTCCCTTGAAACTTGGTCCAGAATTAAATGAAAACGGCTAGCAAATCTCTGAATTAATTGCAGAATAACTCCTAACTGATTTGAATTTGAATTCTGGAAGTTATCTGAAATCGTCGAACTGAGCTCTGCTATCGTCGAGCTGAGCTCAGCGATCTGAAAACACACAGCAACAAGATAATCGTCGATCTGAGCTCAAAGATCGTCGAACTGAGCTCAGAGATAAAGATCCAAGACAGAGTCAAAATCGTCGACCTGAGCTCACCGATCGTCGAATGGAGTTCGACGATATTATGAAGTTGAGCTCAGCGATCGTCGAATGGAGTTCGACGATCTGTCGAAGTTGAACTAGACGATCGTCGACCGGAGTTCGACGAATCGTCGTGCTGAGCTTGACGATCAGACTTAGTCTCCAGACAGAAAAACTTGGTCTTCAGGTCAGCTTTCAAACCTAGACTTCTAACCCTTAGACTCAATTCTAATTGACCTTTTAAGCTATACAAGAGGTCAAGCAAAAGTTCCTAGAGACATAGTGATCCTGACCCAAATTAGTAATAGGGTGTTCCAACAATCTCCCCCTATTTGGGTTAGGATTACTATTTACAGACTTTGGAAAAATTTAAATGACAACATACAATCAAAAACACAGAAAAGCAACAGCTGGATATGCAGAAACATCACAGATATATATATATGTGGCATCCAGATAAACAGAAATTCAGAAACTGTCACCTTACAAAGTCATTTCTTCTCTTTGCCTTTAACCATTTTAATTTCTCTGTTAGGGTTTAGGGCTTCTTTGTTGGACCTGGTGTCATCTGCTGCACCCAAATAAGTTTGCTTTGTAGGCCTGGGAACCACAGCAGCAGGATGTAATTCCATATATCTGTCAGCATCAAAGAATTTACTGGAAGCATATCTTTCTAGTTCTTTCTGTCTTTGCTCAGACATTGTAGAAATGTTGGAGGTATCCAATCCTTGATCTCTGGCCTTCTTAATCTGATCTAGTGCAGCCAATTCTTTTAACCTGGCAGTCCAAGCAGCTGGGTTATTTTCAGGGTCCTCAAAAGGTACAGGTGGCTCATACCTGTTGGAAGGATTGTCTTGAGGAGGCCTGACAGACACATTCTCTTTCAGCTTGTAGGGGAAAGGACCTGATGATGTATCAGATGAAACATGTCCTTCCCTAGAATATGGGTGCTGCCTGGAGTACCCTTTAGAATAAACTTGAAAAATCTCTATGATTACCCATGTATCCTCCTCTCCTGGAATATGAACCCCTAGATTGGCTTTCCCTTTGGTAGGATCTGGCATGGGGTTGATAGGGAGCCTGGCTTCTAGCTGGGGCTTGACTTGCAGAGCTTCCACCTGCACCTGCATCAGGAGGAGGTGGTGGAGGAGGATGAGGGTGCTGGAATTGGGAAGAGCCTTTCTCAAATTTTCTCTTTTTCTTCATGGCTTTCAGTTGGTTTTTAGAAAATTACATCCAATGTTCAGTGATAGGGCAATTATGAAGGATGTAATAAGGAATGTCATTATTATCCTTGACTTTTGCAGGAGGAACCCTTTTCATTGCCTTGCTCCTTGCCTTCCTTTTCCTTGCAATAGTAGCAGAAGAATCATCAGAGTCTGTTTTGAACTCATCAGATTCAGAACTCTGGTCATCATATAGAGCATCAATTTTCTTCATCAAGTCTTTCTTCAGTTGAACAGCAGCAGATGAGGCAGAGGGTGAGATAGCAGCAGTAGGGACAGCAGCAGACGGAGCAGCAGATGGAGAGGGTGCAACAGAAGCAAATACAGCAGCAGCAGATACTGGACTGGTGTCAGCAGCAGTAACAGTCTCACTTATAGCAGAAACAACAGATTCACTAACAGCCACAGAAGCTGGAGAGGTGATAGCAGCAACAACTTCATTGATAATAGCAGTAACATCATCAAAATCAGCAGAAGGCTCAATTTCAGTGGCCTCTGACATTGGAAAATCCTTGGATAATTGCTCAGCAGAATCAGTTGGAACTTCAGCAGCAGTATGAACAACTACAGCAGCATCATCAATATTTTCAGAAGCAAAGTCAGTCCTTTTTTCAATAGCAGCAGCAGCAGCAACATCTTCAGTAGCAGCAATTACTGAATGAACAAAAGAAAAGATAATGCTAGGGTCACAGCAAGAGAAAGGCACCAGTGCCTTGGATAGGTCTTCTAGGGGCTGGACAGCATTAACCTCTGGCAGATAGCTGAAGTAGGCAGAGTCAAAAGCAGAAAGCAAAGACCTTAGGTCTATTGCAAGAACTGCAGTAGGAGGCATAGCAGCAGCAGCAGCAAGAGGAGGAGCAGCAGTAGAAGCAGAAACAGCAGCAGCAGTAACAGCAAGAAGGCTTTCTTCATGTGGCATCTCCCCCTGCCTAGATGCAGAGATAGCTGGATCAAGGCACACTGCTGTGGGTGCTGCCTGGGGGAAGAGGGAGGAGAGCCTGGCAGATAGAGCTGCCACTGACTGGTGTAGAGGAGCTAAGGAGGTCTCTAACAGGATAGAGAGCCTGGGGGCAATCAGCTCATACATCCTGTCAACTAGGGCTGAGAGGTCTACTTGCTCAACAGCTGGAGCAGAGGTAGATGGAATAGGAGTTGCTGAAGATTCTGGAAGTGGAGGGCTGGATAGTGGTGGAATGGATGGCTGAGGTGTTGGGATGGTGAATATGGAGGACAAGGGGATGGATATGGATGGAGTGAATGTTGGTTGATCAATGATGTGGTGTAGGAGATCTTGGAATGAAGTGGAGGAGGAAGGTACCTCAACATACAAAAGATTAGGCTCCAACTGGGGCACAACATCCAAGACTTTCCCACTGCTTCGCACACACTTCCTTAGTTGGCTTACATGAAATACATTATGAACATCTGAGAAATTTGCTGGCAAATCCAATCTATATGCTGACACGCCAATCCGCTCAACAATCTTAAACAGGACCACATACCTCGGATCCAATTTTCGGTTCTTACAGAAACACAAGGTCCCCTACAGAAAACTCCAAGTCAGACCTATGCCGGTTTGCGTTCTTCTCATATCTCTCCTGAGCAATACGAAGCTTTTCCTGAATAAGCTTCACCGCAAGTTCCATTTCCTCAAGCGCATCCGGACACAACACAGGCCTCTCATCGACCTCGGTCCAAAACAAGGGAGTTCTGCAGTGCCTCACATACAAAGCTTCAAACAGAGCCATTTGCAAGCTCTCCTGGTAACTGTTATTGTACGCAAATTACATAAGCCGCAAACGCTCGTCCCACGCTCCACCATGGTCCAAGATGTAGCACATGATCATATCCTCAACTATCTAGTTCACTCGCTCAGTCTGACCATTGGTCTGCGGGTGGTAAGCTGTAGAATACCTCAAATCTGTACCCAAACCCTCTTGCAGACTCCTCTAGAAGCGAGATGTAAAACGGGAGTCTCGATCCGAAATGATGCTAACTGGCACACCATGTAATCTGATGACTTCATTCAGATACAGCTCTGCTATCTTTTTCATCGGATAGTCAATCTTGTATGACACGAAGTGAGCACACTTCGTCAGTCTGTCCACTATAACCCAAATAGAATCAAAACCTCTAGGAGATCTCGGCAAGCCTGTAATGAAGTCCATAGAAATACTTTCCCACTTCCAAGTACGGATCTCCAACGGAGTCAACTTGCCACCCGGCCTTCCATGATCGGCCTTCACACACTTGCAAGTGTGGCACTTAGCAACAATTCGGGCTATATCTCCCTTCATCCCATACCACCAGGCAATCTGCTTCAATTCATGATACATCTTTGTAGATCCTGGATGGTAGGCAACACTGGATACATGAGCCTCTTTGCAAATCATACCCCTGATGTCTCCAATAGCGGGGATGCAAAACCTGCCACGGTACTTCAATGTACCCGCATCATCGATAGAGAAATCCGGCAACTCCCCTCTCTAAGTCATGCGGTATAAGTGCAGAAGATCTGGATCATCCTTCTGGTGCAACCTAGTGAGTGCAATCCAAGACGGCTCTGCCACTGCCAAACTGCTCTGCATGTCACAGCGTCCCACGGAAATATCCATCAGGAGGAACTCTTCCACTAAACGATTGGCGGTGAGATTAAAGATTTTCCCCGTCTTCCGGCTCAGGGCGTCGGCCACCATATTGGCCTTGCCCGGATGATACTGTATATCCACATCATAATTGGCCACATACTCTAGCCACCGTCGCTGGCGCAGATTCAACTCCTTCTGTGTGAACACGTACTTTAGGATTTTATGATCGGTGTAGATCTTGCACTGGGCACCATAAAGTAAATGTCTCCACAACTTCAGGGCAAAGATCACTACTGCGAACTCAAGATCATGCGTAGGGCAGTTCCTCTCATGAGTCTTCAATTGCCTTGACCCATATGCAATCACCTTCCCTACTTGCATCAACACCCCACCGAGCCCAACATGTGAGGAATCCACAAATACATCATAGTCCTTGCCCTCCGTAGGCAATGTCAAAATAGGAGCAGAACACAACCTGCTATTCATCTCCAGAAAATCCTCCTCGCATTTCTCGCTCCAAATGAACGCCGCATTCTTCTGCGTCAGCTTAGTCAAGGGGGCTGCCAAGGTAGGAAAGCCCTCCACGAATCTTCTATAATAGCCGGCAAACCCCAAGAAGCTCCTAATCACCTTGGGTGTGCTCGGCCTATGCCAATCCATCACTGCAGAAATCTTTTCCGGGTCCACTGAAATGCCGTCTTAGTTCACCACATGACCCAGGAAGGAAACCTGGGACAACCAGAATTCACATTTACTCAGCTTGGCGAATAACTAATGGTCTCTCAAAGCAGATAAAACCAATCGCAGATGCTGCTCATGATCCTCAGCACTGCGAGAGTAGATGAACACATCATCAATGAATACCACAATTAACTTGTCCAGAAAGTCTTGAACACCCGGTTCATCATATCCATGAAAGCTGATGGTGCATTGGTCAAACCAAACGACATAATCAGGAATTAGAAATGCCCATGCTTCGACCTGAAAGGAGTCCGTGGAATGTCCGACTCACGGATCCTGAGCTGATGATAGCCTGAATGAAGATCGATCTTGGAAAACACCGTGCTACCATGCAACTGATCAAATAAATCATCGATCCTCGGCAGAGGGTACCTGTTCTTAATGGTTACTTTGTTCAGCTCCCTATATTCAATGCACAGCCTCATCGACCCATCTATCTTCTTCACAAATAGAACAGGAGCACCCCAAGGCGACGAACTCGGCCTGATAAAACCTTTTGCCAACAACTCGTCCAACTGGACTCGCAACTCCTCCAACTCATGAGGGGCCATCCGATACGGCGCCTTAGCAATAGGACACGTACCCGGTTCCAAATCAATCACAAACTCAACATCCCGCTCGGGGGGAAGACCAGGAAGTTCATCAGGAAAAACATCTGAGAAACCACAAACCACAGGAATCTCCTCCAAGCGCGGTACACTAACAAAAGTCCCAACCACCGAGACTAAACAAGAAAAACAAACAGAATGAAACAGCTTCTGAGCACATACCACAGAAATGATAGGAGAATCCTGGCACGGATCAGCATAAACACTTCCAGGCTGACCGTTGTCCTTGATGAAGTCCAAGCATTTCCCTTTGCACTGAATAACCGCATCATACTTAGACAACCAGTCCATGCCCAGAATAATATCAAAGTCCTCTAGATCAATCATCTTCAAGTCTACCTTCACAAGAAAGTTCCCCAACAAAAGAGGGCAATCCAAAATGCCCAAAACTGACGACACAGATTCACCAGAAGGGAACTTGACGCTAAAGGTATCACGAACTTGATCTAGAACCAACTGATAACGCTCTACAAAAGCACTAGCTACAAATGAGTGGGTAGCGCCGGAGTCGAATAGAACATGCGCCCAGCGGTTCTTCACCTTAAATTTCCCTATAGGAGTATATATATAATCAACTAAGGCACTGTCAAAACAAAACCATAACCATTCTAGCAAATAAAACTTCAAGCTAGGAAAATAACTAACCTGAGATGACCTGAGTCGAGGTCTGAGCCTCCTCGGAAGAGATCACGTTCAGCTTTCCCTTGCCCTTGTCCACACGCAGAGGCGGAGGTAAAGCCTGAAGTGGAACTGCCTGCAGAATAGGCTGGACCTGAGGACACCTAGTCTTGATATGGCCCTTCTGGCCACACTGATAGCAGACTCTATCCTAGGACCAGCACTGGGCAGCATCATGCCCGGGTCGCTTGCACATAGAACAGGGAACATCCTTCCTAGGAGCACCTTGAATGGCATGAACTTGCTCCTTCTCCTGAGCTCCCGCCTTCTTGAAACACCTCTCAACAGGGTGGCCTGACCGGCCATAGAAGTTACACACTACCCTGCTCTTATTTCCCGGAGCAGCATCGAGTACCTGGGGGTTCTTCTCTTCAGCAGACTTCCTCTTGTCCTTCCTCATTTGCTGGCCTCTGCTCTTTGCGGTCTCAATTGCCTCCACTTTCAGAGTAGCCTCCACAACCCCTGCACAAGTCTCTGATCTATAAGCATTGGCTAACTGCTGAACCTCGCTCCTCAAGCCACCAAGGAACCGCTTGACTCGATCAGCTTCAACACTCACCAACCCAGGGGCAAACCGGCTCAACTTGCTGAACTCTACCTCATACTCACTGACCGTGAGTTGCCTCTGCTTCAGGTGAAGGAATTCATTCATAAGTAGGTCACGCTCGACCGAAGGAAAGAACTTCCTCAACCGCATCTCCTTGAACAATACCCAAGTGCAACCAACTACCAAGCTCTCCTTTTCCCTAAGCCACCAGCTCTTAGCCAAACCCTTTAGCTGATAGGCAGCTAACATCACTCTCTGATCATCTGCAAAACCGGAGTATGAGAACATCTCCTCCATGGAGATCAGCCAATCATCTATGACCATGAAATCTGCCTTCCCATCCTATGTAGGAGGGCTAAGTCTCTGAAATTGAGAAATGAAGGCCATCTCCGCTGGCACCACCACTGGAGGTCTCAGGGGAGCAGGAGGGGGAGGGGCAGTTGAACCCCCTGCAGGGTCTTGCACTCCCTAAGTCTGTCCTGCCACATCTGCCGCCAGAGACAGGATCTGGACTTGCATCTCCACCAACTTCCTGGTCAAGGAATCGTTGCTCAACTGCAAGCCCTCGATCACCGCATCACTCTGCGCTCCAGAAGTCTCACCCTTAGACAGGGGAGTCGACCTGGTTGAAGGATGCCTTACCATCCTATGGTCATATCAACATTAGTCAAATCCTGGTACCATAGTTGGAACTAACTATAAGTACAGACAATACATACATAAATATAATCTTAAAACTGCTAAACTTGCTCTGGATTTTATTTTATTTAACAAAAGTGATGCTATGCCTAACCTAGGATGGTTAACCACCATCATCTAACTCTTGTGCCTAGATCGGGAATGCATGAATCTCTATTCTTTTTTTGATTTAAAACCATGTGTGTACATATGCCATCCTGCAAATCTTTAGCTTGGCACGTTGTGCTTATGCAATGTTATGCTATGCATGATTGTGCTATGCATTCTAAAATGGCCCTAATGCATGTCATAAGCGGCGTACAAATGAAAATGTTATGCATCCCATACTACATAACATTCCCATGCAACGAAAAAGAAACGTGCTAGTCGCATTCATGTGGTGAGGTTATGCATCCCATACTATATAACCTTCACATGTTGCCCCTATGGTGGATCCATATACAGACTGAAAGTGCAACTAGATCTGATATACTCTAGAGGGGGGGTGAATAGAGTATATGGTGCTTTAAAAACTTTTACAAACTTTTACAACAATTGTTGTAATATGTGTGAGCAGGGAAGCAGAAATAAATCTAATCACAGAACTAAGCTATGCAAAAACTAAGCACAGAAAAATCAAGGCCAGAAACAAAAAGAAAGCAAGCCAAAACCAGATGACACAAGGGAATATAGTGGTTCCCCAAACTTGGGTACATCCACTCTTCTACCACCCTAGGTAGGAATCCACTACAGGATGAGTTGATCAGGTGTCCTGGGCACCAATGAGCTTTTGATAAGGTGCTCAAAAACTAAAGCAGATTTTTTGATCAGGTGTCTTGCCACCAATGAGCTTTTGACAAGGTGCTCAAAAACCACGTTCAAACTTTTGAAGGGAGTTTGAAAAACCCTTTACAGAGTGGGGGTGAGAGAGTGATGGCAGTCTTCTCTTTCTCAAACAACTGAGAAGACTATGTGGATTGATGTCAAAGCTCCCCCTGAATCCTTGAAATCTTCAAGAAGAAAAGCTTTGCTGAGGGTGATAGGCCTTCAAAGGTTGAACTCCAACAATGGATGATTTCAGCAATAGCTGAAATGTTGAATGTCTGGAATCAGGAGATATGTTGGCCTTGAACACTTTGAAAACTACAGAGATCTGAAGATTTGAAGACTTGATCTCCTTGGATGAGTGTTCTTCAGAATTCTTTTTGACAGAAGATTTTTGAGTGAGTCTCTATAATCTGTATTGTGTGTGCACTATTTCTTGTTCTTCATCGAGATTCAAAAACATTTTCTCTTTTATTCTTTGGTCCTGAATAGAATATTATTCTCTATCAAAAATAGCCGTTGGTCTGCATTGATTGCATCCTTAATTGCATAATCTCTTTTTGAGGAAAGTCCACAGAATTATTCCTTGAAAAGTCCCTTGAAACTTGGTCCAGAATTAAATGAAAACGGCTAGCAAATCTCTGAATTAATTGCAGAATAACTCCTAACTGATTTGAATTTGAATTCTGGAAGTTATCTGAAATCGTCGAACTGAGCTCTGCTATCGTCGAGCTGAGCTCAGCGATCTGAAAACACACAGCAACAAGATAATCGTCGATCTGAGCTCAAAGATCGTCGAACTGAGCTCAGAGATAAAGATCCAAGACAGAGTCAAAATCGTCGACCTGAGCTCACCGATCGTCGAATGGAGTTCGACGATATTATGAAGTTGAGCTCAGCGATCGTCGAATGGAGTTCGACGATCTGTCGAAGTTGAGCTAGACGATCGTCGACCGGAGTTCGACGAATCGTCGTGCTGAGCTCGACGATCAGACTTAGTCTCCAGACAGAAAAACTTGGTCTTCAGGTCAGCTTTCAAACCTAGACTTCTAACCCTTAGACTCAATTCTAATTGACCTTTTAAGCTATACAAGAGGTCAAGCAAAAGTTCCTAGAGACATAGTGATCCTGACCCAAATTAGTAATAGGGTGTTCCAACAATCTCCCCCTATTTGGGTTAGGATTACTATTTACAGACTTTGGAAAAATTTAAATGACAACATACAATCAAAAACACAGAAAAGCAACAGCTGGATATGCAGAAACATCACAGATATATATATATGTGGCATCCAGATAAACAGAAATTCAGAAACTGTCACCTTATAAAGTCATTTCTTCTCTTTGCCTTTAACCATTTTAATTTCTCTGTTAGGGTTTAGGGCTTCTTTGTTGGACCTGGTGTCATCTGCTGCACCCAAATAAGTTTGCTTTGTAGGCCTGGGAACCACAGCAGCAGGATGTAATTCCATATATCTGTCAGCATCAAAGAATTTACTGGAAGCATATCTTTCTAGTTCTTTCTGTCTTTGCTCAGACATTGTAGAAATGTTGGAGGTATCCAATCCTTGATCTCTGGCCTTCTTAATCTGATCTAGTGCAGCCAATTCTTTTAACCTGGCAGTCCAAGCAGCTAGGTTATTTTCAGGGCCCTCAAAAGGTACAGGTGGCTCATACCTGTTGGAAGGATTGTCTTGAGGAGGCCTGACAGACACATTCTCTTTCAGCTTGTAGGGGAAAGGACCTGATGATGTATCAGATGAAACATGTCCTTCCCTAGAATATGGGTGCTGCCTGGAGTACCCTTTAGAATAAACTTGAAAATCTCTCTGATTACCCATGTATCCTCCTCTCCTGGAATATGAACCCCTAGATTGGCTTTCCCTTTGGTAGGATCTGGCATGGGGTTGATAGGGAGCCTGGCTTCTAGCTGGGGCTTGACTTGCAGAGCTTCCACCTGCACCTGCATCAGGAGGAGGTGGTGGAGGAGGATGAGGGTGCTGGAATTGGGAAGAGCCTTTCTCAAATTTTCTCTTTTTCTTCATGGCTTTCAGCTGGTTTTTAGAAAATTGCATCCAATGTTCAGTGATAGGGCAATTATGAAGGATGTAATAAGGAATGTCATTATTATCCTTGACTTTTGCAGGAGGAACCCTTTTCATTGCCTTGCTCCTTGCCTTCCTTTTCCTTGCAATAGTAGCAGAAGAATCATCAGAGTCTGTTTTGAACTCATCAGATTCAGAACTCTGGTCATCATATAGAGCATCAATTTTCTTCATCAAGTCTTTCTTCAGTTGAACAGCAGCAGATGAGGCAGAGGGTGAGATAGCAGCAGTAGGGACAGCAGCAGACGGAGCAGCAGATGGAGAGGGTACAACAGAAGCAAATACAGCAGCAGCAGCAGATACTGGACTGGTGACAGCAGCAGTAACAGTCTCACTTACAGCAGAAACAACAGATTCACTAACAGCCACAGAAGCTGGAGAGGTGATAGCAGCAACAACTTCATTGATAATAGCAGTAACATCATCAAAATCAGCAGAAGGCTCAATTTCAGTGGCCTCTGACATTGGAAAATCCTTGGATAATTGCTCAGCAGAATCAGTTGGAACTTCAGCAGCAGTATGAACAACTACAGCAGCAGCATCAATATTTTCAGAAGCAAAGTCAGTCCTTTTTTCAATAGCAGCAGCAGCAGCAACATCTTCAGTAGCAGCAATTACTGAATGAACAAAAGAAAAGATAATGCTAGGGTCACAGCAAGAGAAAGGCACCAGTGCCTTGGATAGGTCTTCTGGGGGCTGGACAGCATTAACCTCTGGCAGATAGCTGAAGTAGGCAGAGTCAAAAGCAGAAAGCAAAGACCTTAGGTCTATTGCAAGAACTGCAGTAGGAGGCATAGCAGCAGCAGCAGCAAGAGGAGGAGCAGCAGTAGAAGCAGAAACAGCAGCAGCAGCAACAGCAAGAAGGCTTTCTTCATGTGGCATCTCCCCCTGCCTAGATGCAGAGATAGCTGGATCAAGGCACACTGCTGTGGGTGCTGCCTGGGGGAAGAGGGAGGAGAGCCTGGCAGATAGAGCTACCACTGACTGGTGTAGAGGAGCTAAGGAGGTCTCTAACAAGATAGAGAGCCTGGGGGCAATCAGCTCATACATCCTGTCAACTAGGGCTGAGAGGTCTACTTGCTCAACAGCTGGAGCAGAGGTAGATGGAATAGGAGTTGCTGAAGATTCTGGAAGTGGAGGGCTGGATAGTGGTGGAATGGATGGCTGAGGTGTTGGGATGGTGAATATGGAGGACAAGGGGATGGATATGGATGGAGTGAATGTTGGTTGATCAATGATGTGGTGTAGGAGATCTTGGAATGAAGTGGAGGAGGAAGGTAATTCAGGAGGAGAGGATGGGGAATCATCCATATAGGAGTCATCCAGGAGGGTGAAGGATGGAATGGATGGAGAAGAGGTGACATCTGGTGGAGGGTATGAGAACAGAGGGTGGAATTGGTCTACTGGTGGAGGCAGAATGGGTTCTGGAGATGGAGTTGATGTTGGAGATGGGCTAGAGATGGTAATGGTGGATGGAGCTGGAAAGGTGGATGGTAGAGGAAGGGTTGGAAGTGGAGGAGGAGAAGAGGCAGCAATAGCAGCAGCCAGGTCATCTGCAGAGGCAGAGACCTGTGGGAGAGTGACTCCTTGAGTCCTTGTGCCTGAAGGAGCACTTGAGGAGGGCCTGCTAGGCTTGCTTATTTGCCTGTCCCACTTGCCAAAGAGGGCACAGGTAAGTCTCTTGGAGGCATTTATGTGAACTCCAGAGGAGACCAGCAAGGCAGGGCACCTGGTCTGCAGAAAAACTCCAAGAATTCTTCCAAAATTAACAAAGCTCTTGTTTATTTTCTTTTTGATTAGGTCAAAGAAGACCTCTCCCCAGTTCAAATTTTTCTTATCCACCAGAGCTCTCATGATACAGAGCTGATGTCTGGATATAGTGTCATGAGCAGAGTGCTTTGCAAGCAGCACTTTCCCTACCACATCTGCCAGGAACCTGTATTCAACAGACAGATTCCTCTTGAATAGCTTGCTAGGGTTTCCCTCTGGATGACCCATCCTGGCAAGCAGGTCAGAAAACTCTTCTCCTGATAACTCAGCAATATCTGCTCCATTTCTCAGTCCAAAAACCTCTGTTAAAATGGTGGGGGTCAAGGGTACCTGATTTCCAGCAATAGACCCGACTATTGTGGAGTTGTCTTGATTATGAGCATTGTAAACCCATTCTTTGATCTCATCTGAAGCCAGCTTAATTCTGGTGGTCATGAGGGCAGTTTGATTTTGATCCTTGAACAAACCCAGTATGTCTTGGAAAATCTGCTCAGTGGTGTTGAATGATTCTAAATCAATGTCAAACCCGGCGTCAAACTTCATTGCAGCTAGGACAGCAACGGACACAGCCATTGTACCTGCAAAAACTCAATAAACAAAACGACCAAGCGTAGAACTGTTTGGAGGGAAAGAAAATCCTGCAGAGAAATCGAAAGCGCAAAAGAGAACGACGGCGGAAAAAAGAGTTTTATATTAGGGTTCGACGCAGAAATGGAAAGATCGTTGAACTCAGTTCGACGATCGGGGCTTCTAAAGGAATCTGAAGAGTCTTCAACATCGTCGATCTCCGTTCGACGATCATGGAGAGCATCAAGCTCCGTTCGACGATCGTTCATAGAATAAAATCGTCGAGCGTCGTTCGACGATCGTTGACCGGAAGAGATAGTTCATACTATCTGAGAGGCGCTGAACTCAGTTCGACGATTTTGGAAATCGTCGATCTCCGTTCGATGATCTTAGGGGAAATCGTCGAGCGCAGTTCAGAGATCAGAAAAATTCTAGACACTAAGAAAAATCAGAATTTTTGCCTAGTCTTGGTCAATTTTTAGCTTTCAAAATCTTGGAAATTATTTAAGACTTCCTCCATCTAACATTCCTAACTGATTTAGGAAGTAGGTGTGTTTCTTTTCATCCAAAGGCTTGGTGAAAATGTCTCCCCTTTGTAAATCAGTTGGGATATATTGTAATTCAATTTTATTCTTTTCAACATTATCCCTTAAGAAATGATGCCTAATCTCTATGTGTTTTGTCCTACTATGGAGGACTGGATTTTGGGCTATGGAAATAGCACTTGTGTTATCACAAAAGATTTTAGACTTCTCTAGGTTGTAACCGTAGTCTAGGAGTTGGTTTTGAATCCATAATATTTGTTAACAACAACTACCTGCAGCCATATATTCAGCTTCAGCAGTTGAAGTTGACACAGATGTTTGTTTCTTACAAAACCAAGAGACAAGTCTGTCACCAAGGAACTGACAAGTTCCACTGGTGCTTTTCCTGTCAATTCTGCATCCAGCATAATCAGCATCTGAGAATCCAGTTAAATCAAATGCTGAATCTTTTGGATACCAGAGACCTAGATTTGGACAACTCTTAACATACCTGAGAATCCTCTTCACTAAGGTTAGGTGTGACTCTCTAGGGCTTACTTGGAACCTAGCACATATACATGTAGCAAACATTATATCTGGTCTACTAGCTGTAAGATACAGTAAAGAGCCAATCATTGCTCTATATGTTGTCTGATCAACAGGTTTCCCATGTTCATCAGCTTCTAATACAGCATTGGTAGGCATGGGTGTTTTCATACAAGATGCCTCAGACATACCAAATTTCTTAACCAGTTCATTTGCATAATTGGTTTGAGAAATAAAGATGCCTTCAGCATGTTGTTTGACTTGCAATCCTAGGAAGAAGGATAGCTCACCCATGCTACTCATCTCAAATTTAGAATGCATTAGGTTAGAAAACCTTCTACACAATTTGGAGTCAGTAAAACCAAAAATGATATCGTCTACATAAATTTGTACTAGTAGGGTATGAGACTTATGGGTTCTAATAAAAAGAGTTTGGTCTACTCTACCCCTTATAAAATCATTTTCCAAGAGAAAGCATGCTAAGGTCTCATACCATGCTCTGGGAGCTTGCTTGAGACCATATAATGCTTTATATAATCTAAAAACATAACCAGGATAAGTTGGAGAGATAAAACCTGGAGGTTGTCTGACATAGACTTCCTCTTTGATGTCTCCATTTAGGAAGGCACTTTTGACATCCATCTGATAGACTTTGAAGCCTTTGTGAGCTGCATAAGCTAGAAAAATCCTGATGGCTTCTAATCTTGCAACAGGTGCAAAAATCTGGTCGTAGTCGATTCCTTCTTCTTGAGAGTATCCCTGGGCAACTAGCCTTGCCTTGTTCCTTATAATTACTCCTTGATCATCCAGTTTGTTTCTGAATACCCACTTTGTTCCAACAATGGAATGATCCTTAGGCTTTGGCACTAGTTCCCATACTTTGTTCCTCTCAAATTGATGCAACTCCTCTTGCATTGCAATGATCCAGTGTGGATCTTGCTCTGCATCTTGAATGGACTGAGGTTCAATTTGAGATAGGAAGCAGGTGTGCAACAGGTTTTGGTTGACCTGATTTCTGGTTTGCACACCAGCTGAGATTTCTCCAATTATTTGGGAAATTGGATGGTCTCTTGATGTTACTAAATCAACAGGGGGTGTTGATTGTTCACCAACCTGTGTTGTTGTTTCCTCTTGTGGTACAACAACTGGCTCTTCAGGTTGTGCTTCAATGTGTTGAGCATTCCCTTCATCTTCACTGCTTTCATCCTCTTGAGTAACCTGTAACCTGTTCAAGTCTTCAACTAGAGAATGTTCCTGCAAAGGTTCTATGGTAGAAGAAATCTTCTCCTTGAAAGACATGTTAGTTTCATCAAATGAGATGTGAACAGATTCCTCAATTTTCAAAGATGATTTATTATAGACCCTATAGGCCTTGCTGATCATGGAGTATCCCAGAAACACTCCTTCATCAGCTTTGGCTTGAAATTTTGCTAAATATTTCTTGTCATTATTATGAATATAGCAAATACAACCAAATACACTAAAATAGTCAACTTTAGGTTTCTTCCCTTTGAGTAATTCATAGGGAGTCTTTCCCTTTAGTTTATGTATCAGACTTCTGTTCAACACATAGTTGGAGGTGTTCACTGCCTCTGCCCAAAGGTTAGAGGTAGATGAGCATCTGACAACAATATAGTAGCAGATTCAATAAGGGTTCTATTTTTCCTTTCAGCTACCCCATTTTGTTGAGGAGTTCTAGGAGCTGAGAAAGTATGCCTGATCCCTTCACTCTGACAGAACTCTTGCATAAGAAGAGAATCAAGCTCTGTCCCATGATCACTTCTGATCAGGGCAATGTGAGTATTGAACTCAATCTGTATGCATTTGAGAAACTCTGTCAGACACTTAAAGTTATCAGACTTCTTCCTTAGAAAGAACACCCAAGTGAATCTAGAGAAGTCATCTACAATTACTAAAGTGTAGGATTTACCTCCTAGACTTTGTACTGTGATGGGTCCAAAAAGATCCATGTGTAACAGATACAATATCCTAGGTGAATCACTCTTATTAAGTGACTTAAAGCTGTTTTTAGTTTGCTTGCCTAATTGACAAGCCCTGCAGAGTCCTTCCTTCTTGTAGGGGCCTGAAGGTAGTTCTCTAACAAGGTTGTCCTTGGATAGCCTAGCAATAGTTCTAAGGTTTAGGTGTCCTAATCTCTTATGTCATAAAACATTTGGTCTATAGACTGAATTAAACAAGCAGATATCTACATTGGTTGAAAGAAAGTCTACTAAGTAGATGTTACCTTTCCTTTTACCTGTCAACACTGTTGTGTTGTTCTCTGACTTGATTTTGCATAAGGTTTTGCTGAAGGTCACCTGGTAGCCTTCATCACACAGCTGACTGATGCTGATTAGGTTGTGCTTCAGTCCTTCTACATAAGCTACCTTCTTGAAGGTTACTGAACCAATCTGGACTGCACCATATCCTTTAGTTTGTCCAAAGTTGGAATCACCAAAGATAACTTTGGGTCCAAGCTTGGCTCTAAAGGAAGTGAGGTTGTCCTTGTTCCCTGTCATGTGCTTAGAGCATCCACTATCCAAATACCATTGCTGGTTAGATGTTGGATAGGTCTTCACCTGCACATAAAACAATTCATTTGTTTTTGACCCAGTTTACCTTGGGCCTAGGTTGATAACCTCTAAATTCTGACATGAAAGACATCCCAGGTTGGCTCGTATATCCTTCAGGATGATATCTCCTTGGAGGTATAATCCATTCAGTATAAGGGTTAAAGGTTTGGGATGAAGGACCCTTAGGATTCAATTTTGATTTGCCTTTGAAAAAGTTTCCAGAGCTCTGACCTCTGTTCGACGATCTTGGAGCTGCGTTCGACGATCTTGGGTCAGATCGTCGAGCTCCGTTCAACGGTCAACTATGGGTGAGGTCAGGTATATGAGATCGTCGACCTGCGTTCGACGACTTTGGCTGAGATCGTCGATCTGCGTTCGACGATTTTGGCTGAGATCGTCGAGCTACGTTCGGCGATCGTCGATCTACGTTCGACGATTTCTACTGGGACTTAGTTTTCTGAGGCAAATCAGAATTTTTCCTAGCAACCTCTACAACTCCCTTTCCCTTATCAGAGATAAACTTGATGGGAGTTGTTAGGACTATAGGTTGGCTGGATGAAGCACCCAAGCCCAGTGTACTGTTGAATCTAGAGTTCACTGTGCTTGTGATGTCCATCAGCTTGATGCTTCTCCCATTAAGGGATTCTTCAAGCTTCTTGGCCTCAGAGAGCTCACTTTTCAGTGAAGCTATCTGTTCCCTACAGTTCTCCAACTCCTGAGAGAGTTTGAGGTTTTCTGACTTTAAAACATTGTGTTCAGATAATTGATTTCTGAGAGAGATAATCTCTTTCTCAGACTTTAGTAGGTCTAAACACAGTGCTTTAAATTCAGATTTAAAATCTTCTGAAGTAAAATCAAAAGAACTAATTACCTGATCTTCTTCAGGTTGAGTCTCTGAGTCTGACTCTGACTCCTCTTCCTCTGAATTGTGTTGTGAGGCATTGATTGCCATCATATAGGACTCCTTTTCTTCTGCATCATCCTCATCATCACTGGAGCTGGAAGAGGCTTCTGACTCCTCTTCTGTCTCACTCCAGGATTCAGCAACAAACCCTTTTCTTGTATGCTTATTTTTGCTTGAAGAAGGTTTGCTATTGCCATTTCTTTTGGAGTCTTTCTCCTTCCTTCTTTCTTTCCTGTCCCTTCTGTCCTTGTTCTTGTTCTCTGGGCAGTCAGGAACTATGTGCCCTGGTTTCCTACAACCAAAGCAAATGATGTCTTTATTATTACCAATGGACTTGTCATACCTTGGCTTATCCTGCTCCTTGTATGATCTTCTTCTGAAGTCCTTTCTGGCCATCTTGTAGAATCTTTTGGCCAGCAAGCTGAGTAGTTCATCATTGCCTGTGGCTTTATCTTCAGGCAGATCCTCAGTTGCCTTGAATGCTATGGTCTTCTCTTTCCTTGTGGCTGGTGAAGCAGCCTTCTGTTCTTCCTCTCTGTTCTTGATAAGTAGCTCATAAGATTTGAGCTTACCCAACAAGGCTTCAGTGGTGATTTCATTCAGACTTCTAGCATCCTTAATTGGCCAGATTCTAGAATCCCAAGTGCTGGGGAAGCACATTAGGATCTTGTCATTGAGTTCTGTCAGAGAAATCTCTTTGTCCAATGTCCTTAGTTCACTGACAATTAGACTCAGTCTGTTATACATGTCTCCCACTTACTCAGTCTCTCCCTTCTTGAAGTTCTCATATTGAGAGATGAGATGGGATCTTCTGTCCTTTCTTTCATCAGCTGAGCCTGAGACTATTTCTGAGAGCTTGTCCCAAATTTCCTTGGCTGAATTACATTCAACTACCTTTTGAAATATGTCATCTGACATTGTCTGGGCTAGTTTGTTCATAGCCTTGGCATCAGCTACTTTCCATTTTTTGATGTCAGCATCTGTTCCTGATGGAGGTGGAACAGCATTTGTACTTGTATTCTCTGGGGGTCTTGGACACACTGTCAAAACAGAATTAAATATATCTTCGTCAATAGAATTCATGTAAAGTCTAATCCTTGCCTTCCAAAGTGCAAACTTTGACAGATTGCACACTGGAGGTCTGGTGCTAGCATAATCCTTGTTTTGGGCCATGATTTGTGCAAACAAAATCTAATAGTAGAATACAAAAGAAAAACAGATCTAGTTTGGGATCTTTGGGTTCAGGTGTTAGCCTGTACAACCAATCAGGTATGGTATGTTTAACTAACCTGGCTCTGATACCAATTGAAAGTGCAACTAGATCTGATATACTCTAGAGGGGGGTGAATAGAGTATATGGTGCTTTAAAAACTTTTACAAATTTTTACAACAATTGTTGTAATATGTGTGAGCAGGGAAGCAGAAATAAATCTAATCACAGAACTAAGCTATGGAAAAACTAAGCACAGAAAAATCAAGGCCAGAAACAAAAAGAAAGCAAGCCAAAACCAGATGACACAAGGGAATATAGTGGTTCCCCAAACTTGGGTACATCCACTCTTCTACCACCCTAGGTAGGAATCCACTGTAGGATGAGTTGATCAGGTGTCCAGGGCACCAATGAGCTTTTGATAAGGTGCTCAAAAAGTAAAGCAGATTTTTTGATCAGGTGTCTTGCCACCAATGAGCTTTTGACAAGGTGCTCAAAAACCAGGTTCAAACTTTTGAAGGGAGTTTGAAAAACCCTTTATAGAGTGGGGGTGAGAGAGTGATGGCAGTCTTCTCTTTCTCAAACAACTGAGAAGACTATGTGGATTGATGTCAAAGCTCCCCCTGAATCCTTGAAATCTTCAGGAAGAAAAGCTTTGCTGAGGGTGATAGGCCTTCAAAGGTTGAACTCCAGCAATGGATGATTTCAGCAATAGCTGAAATGTTGAATGTCTGGAGTCAGGAGATATGTTGGCCTTGAACACTTTGAAAACTATAGAGATCTGAAGATTTGAAGACTTGATCTCCTTGGATGAGTGTTCTTCAGAATTCTTTTTGACAGAAGATTTTTGAGTGAGTCTCTGTAATTTGTATTGTGTGTGCACTATTTCTTGTTCTTCATAGAGATTCAAAAACATTTTCTCTTTTATTCTCTGGTCCTGAATAGAATATTATTCTCTATCAAAAATAGCCGTTGGTCTGCATTGATTGCATCCTTAATTACATAATCTCTTTTTGAGGAAAGCCCACAGAATTATTCCTTGAAAAGTCCCTTAAAACTTGGTCCAGAATTAAATGAAAACGGCTAGCAAATCTCTGAATTAATTGCAGAATAACTCCTAACTGATTTGAATTTGAATTCTGGAAGTTATCTGAAATCGTCGAACTGAGCTCTGCTATCGTCGAGCTGAGCTCAGCGATCTGAAAACACACAGCAGCAAGATAATCGTCGATCTGAGCTCAAAGATCGTCGAACTGAGCTCAGAGATAAAGATCCAAGGCAGAGTCAAAATCGTCGACCTGAGCTCACCGATCGTCGAATGGAGTTCGACGATATTATGAAGTTGAGCTCAGCGATCGTCGAATGGAGTTCGACGATCTGTCGAAGTTGAGCTAGACGATCGTCGACCGGAGTTCGACGAATCGTCGTGCTGAGCTCGACGATCAGACTTAGTCTCCAGATAGAAAAACTTGGTCTTCAGGGCAGCTTCCAAACCTAGACTTCTAACCCTTAGACTCAATTCTAATTGACCTTTTAAGCTATACAGGAGGTCAAGCAAAGGTTCCTAGAGACATAGTGATCCTGACCCAAATTAGTAATAGGGTGTTCCAACACAGACACATATTATACATCCCATACTACATAATATGCCCAGTATACTTCATGTTATGCTATGAGTGTAGTGTTCGTGCTTCAGCCAAGACGTGCTGATGACATGTCGGTGTGTGTATGATATGATGCTAAACACCTAATACCTACAAGGAAAGGTTGCCCGACAAATTGTCAAGCAACCTCCCTCTGATACGAACTGTCATGACCCGCATTTTTATCTGAATTCAAGAAGTATCAGAGTATGAGAAAAGCACGCGTCGTGATGCCACGTCGAACAGGGGATAACTTTTGATGCTCAGGCAAACACTGTAATGCCCCCGATTTTTTTGATGATTTTATTTGTTTGGGCAACGTCAGATTTATGACGTCGTGGCGTTACTTTTAACGTCGAGTTGACGTCGCAATGTCGTTAAGGCATTTTCGCGTCTGTGCGGTCGAGTAGGTAGAATTCTTGTTGTAATGGGAAAATTTTGCATTTGGAATTTAAGTTAAGTAATTTTGGAATTGCTCGTTAAGTTTCGTCGCAATCCGAGCATTTTTTTGGAGTCTCGGCGCGCGATTGAAGTTTTCGATTGTTTATGATCGTCCTGTACCTTGAAGACTAATATCTCGGGAATGGCTCGTCGGATTTTGGTTTTGACTTGGTCGTTGTGTTCGTAGCGTCAGTGTTCGTCTACGGTGCGAGTTTCATTCAGTTCGGCGCGCGTTTGGGCCTCCGTTTTGAACTTGTGTTTTCTTATTCAAAATATAAAAATATGATTATTTTAATATTATAGTACTATTTAAAAATGTTCTTTACTATTCATTCATATAGTTTGATCAAAAGGGTGTATTTGCAAAAGAATTGTTTTTCCTGCAATTTTACTCGAGTGATTTTTATATGTACTCGTGTAGGTCTTTCTGCAACTCGTGTAGGTCATTCTGCTACTCGTGTAGGTCATTCTGCAACTCGTGTAGGTCTTTCTGCTACTCGAGTAGGTCAATTCTGCTACTCGTGTAGGTCATTCTGCTACTCGTGTAGGTCATTATGCAGCTCGAGTAGGTCATTCTGCTACTCGTGTAGGTCTTTCTGCAACACGAGTAGGTCAATTCTGCTACTCGTGTAGGTCATTCTGCAACTCGTGTAGGTCTTTATGCAACTCGAGTAGGTCAATTATGCTACTCGTGTAGGTCATTCTGCAACTCGTGTAGGTATTTCTGCAACTCGAGTAGGTCAATTCTGCTACTCGTGTAGGTCATTCTGCAACTCGTGTAGGTCATTCTGCAACTCGAGTAGGTCATTCTTCTACTCGTGTAGGTCTTTCTGCAACTCGAGTAGGTCAATTCTGCTACTCGTGTAGGTCATTCTGCTACTCGTGTACGTCATTCTGCAACTCGTGTAGGTCATTCTGCAACTCGAGTAGGTTAATTGTTGTTTACGTTCGGATGTCTTTTTGAGGGTCAAAACGATGTCGTATTAAAACATGGTTAACATGAAATTTATTCATCTCGACGATATCTACAACTTTTGGGGTGGACATGTTTCGATTTGAAGCCATCTTAGACCTCTATTATCGATTTTCCTGAAACTTCTCATAAATAGCGCGTTTTTGACAAAACTTTTTATAAATATATATATATATTCTTTGACTTAAGTTTAGAACCAAACTTCATCTTCTCCGATTCTTTTCCTCCCGAACCAGAGCGGCGTGATCGTGAGAGAGAAAATTTTTCGTGAACCTTCCGGTGGCCGCCGACGGTGCTGGTGCTCGAAATCTTCATCCAAATATAGATCCGAAAAGCTCTCGCCGAGAGCTACGCCCTCGTGGTAATTTCTTCCCCGTTTCTTGAGATTTCTCGTTAGGGTTCTTCGGCCCTAACCTCTATTTTGGCCATTTTTGTCTAGATTTCAACTCCTCCCGCATCCTTTTTTCCCGATCTACAACGTGGAGTGATTCGGTGGACTTTTCTGGTAAAACCAAGGCAAGTGGTGGTTTCCCCTCATTTCTCCTTGTCCGATTTGATGGTAACGGATGCATTTTGTTCCTTGATCTTCTTTCCAAGTTATAACTATGTCTAATTTTTCGATCAATTGAAAATTTCTAAATCTTGTTTCGCTAACTGAATCTGGTAACTTCATATTGGTTTGATAGAATGTTTTTAGTGTTGGCGTTAATTGGCTTATTTATCATTATCGAACGTATTAGAGTTTATCTAAGATTGTAAATCGTCCGTAAGGGTTGATCAACCGTGTCTTGAGTTCGGTAATGTCAAGTAGAATCTGTCGAGCCAAATCTCGAGATATTTTGTGTTGTTGTTTCTGATGTAGCACACTCCCGGGAATGGGATTAAGGCACGAAATGGCAAAGGGGTTCCTAAGGGGAATTTTAACGAACACGTGGTGTGTGCGTAAAATTTAAAATTTCGGCAGAGTTTCATCTATAATGTTGCGATCTCACAAGGGGGAATTTCCCATCCAAACCTGCACGAGACATTCACATACACATTTTCATAACCTAGCCATACATCTAGTGTCATATCACCGCATTTCCATCTACATGGAGAGCGCTCTGGACTAAGAAATTCGATTCGGAAAAAGTCCAAATGCAGCCCTCAAAACCAAATCAAACGAGGATATACCAAATCCTCTTGATCCGCTCGAAACCAAAGGCTAAACCAACCCCGGCTTGCAAACGTTCAAGGGGACGTATCCTTGCAAAAATCTTCGCGAAAATTCGGAAATAAAGCAATACAAATTCAGATTTTTGCAATGCAAATGAGGATCAAACATTAGGAAAAAAATATGATATCAAGTTTCCACATCTCTCACAATCTAAGATGAATCATTACCCAAGTTTGAGAAGAGGAAATCGTTACCCAAAATCTGAAAATGAAGAGAAGGAGGAGAAAGATAACTATGGAAGAGACACACTTCCACGGGTCCACCGGAGTCGCACCGGATGGGAGAACTGAGCCACCTTCTTCGGAGTCACACCGGAGGAGGTAGGAGATCGCCGGAGCAGCGGGAATAGCCACCAAGAGGGGCGGTGGCAGCAGCTTTTCCTGCGATTCCAGGGGCGCGGGTTCAGGTTCGGCCTGGCCGAATGGGGGGGGCTGCTTCACACAACTCAAGATTATGTTTAGGTTTTTTTCTTCAAATTAATCCCCTCTCCAATACCTCACAAATATATATAATATTACACCCCTCTCCATCCACCCTTCATCAAAGCATAATCAATCCTAACCACTAGTGTTTAATATGACATAAAACATACACTTGTAAAATAACATAGTTATAAATTTTATAATTTTGAAATTTATAAATCTTAGGACTTATAAATTCATAAAACATTAGGAATATAATATTATTTCAAAATGGAAATAACATTATATTCATAATGACGGCGTAGGCGGCGGCGGCGGCAGCGGCGACTACAGTTGCGACAACGGCCATCAATGTCCACGAACATGTAGCGGCGGCGATCAATGAGATCCATGTCGGAAAGACCAAATGGCGGGGCATCCGCGCCATCAATCCTCCCCCGCTCAAAATCACTCATCCCCGATGAGTGGCCAGGGAGAGAATAGCAGGAGACAGCAGCTTCCACAGGTAGCATAGCAAGAGCGAACATCCACGAGGTAGGACAAGCAGTGCAGGCATCCACAATAGAACAGAACCTGTGATGAGCAAGAACAGAAGGAAACCTCGTAGATGTGTCAGCATAAAGAAAAGCAGTACAGATCTTACCATCCAATGCGAGAACCAGGAAACCCAAATGGAAGTGCAACACGAAAAGAATCTCACCTCTCAACCCAAGAGAATCTGAAGTGGAAGAGAGAAACGTCGGAGAAAACCACTCGGGTGGAAACAAGATATGCAAAATTAAATCCGAAAAATTGAACCACGGCGAAACACAGATTGCATCATAAAAATCCAAAAAAATTGCATTAAATCCAAAATTGTTGAAGATCATGAAAGGATCGGCGCTCCAACGTAATAATTTTGTTACGGAACCCGAAGGTATCCACTCGTGGGCTAACCAGACTAAATTAGAATCAACAATTCGGCAGTCAGAAGCTCTCGAAGGTGAACAGTCGTGAAAGTGACGCAACCCACAGACACTGGCATAAGGTGACGACATGTGTACGTGCAGATCGTACCAGGATGGATGAAAAATATGTGCAATTTGATTTGATGGGTAATAATGTCGTGAGGACACCAAATCAAAAGGCACAGTCGCCGTGAAATCACACGCAGTCGCAGACGAAGACTTGTCCGCATACGGACACTCACTAATGCATAGCCCACAAAACAAGTCCAACGTCATAGTTTTAAATTTTGATTTAAAAATGTCATAAATAAATACCAACGAAAAATGCTCACCACCAACTAGAGATTTGGACGCTCCCGGATTTGAAAGGACGCACGTGCGATACAACTCAACATATCCAACTAGGTTCACTAACGTGTGCATGCACGGATCATCAAAAGGTGGAGGATAAATGCGTGCGACCGGGCTTGGCAAATAAGTGTGTCTAGGGGACACCACATCAAAAATCCCCAGAGCCAAGGAAGCACGAGCAGTCCAACACAAAGCCTCACCAAATGCCACGCGGTCAGATGAACGACCCATCCTAGGAAAAGCATAGTCAGATCTAGGAACCGGAGTGGCAGGAGCGAACGCAACAACTAACAACTCGCCCACACACATCTGTCTAGGTAAGTCTAACGAGGGAGCTAGATAAATAGGCACCTCCAAATAGCTCGGACTAGAAATGACAAGCTCGGTCCCTAACAAAGCATCTAATCGAGTCAAGTGACTCAGAAGGGGAGTCGACATGGTCGATGCCGGAGGAGCTAAGTCATACTCACCGTCAAAACACGGATTTAACGTCCAAGAAAAATCCACCGGGTGCCAGCCCACCAAATCAAGAGGAAGATCAAATAGTGGATTCGTCCTTATAGAAAACTCAACTGGATCGTCATCACCTAACTCACTCTCAGATAAACATTCATCACAGGTGGACTCTACCAACTCAGCCGAAATGTCTTCCAACCCACTAGATATTTCATCCAAGTCATAATCAGTAGCGATCTCTAAAAGAGGCAAAATTGAACCCGACAAATTTTTTACTCCACATGGGGCTTCAGGCAACAGAGATAACATCAAAGTAACCTCTTTCGGGTCCTCAGCGCTAACATCATCCAAAAATAATCTTCCCTCGTCAGGTACATCTTCCAATATAATAGGTACAGCGAACGATCCCTCAACGGTCTTAGGAGACGGGCCTGAAATAAGGTCGAGGGGAAATGGGTTAATCCCAGGGAGGGATATCTCAGGGGAGATATCATCATCCAAGTCACTAGGATATCCACCCTCCTCTTCGTCACTACAATCGTCGGAAAGATTGACATCGCCCTCAGTGGCGGGCTTAGACGTCGACGCTAAAAGAGCCAAAACCCTAGGTTTAGTGGGGCACTCCACAGCATAATGGCCAATCAACCCACAAGCATAACATGTAGCGTCTTCCTTGCAAATCTTAACTGCTTTCCTAGGCTTCACCCGCGGTTTTATAACATTCTGAGTAGTGACAATGATTGGTGGCGGGACAGATGGCCTAACCTTTTCTTTCTCCCTAAAGGTTGGAGTACGTGTTCTCGAAATAGTTAGATCAGGGTGGAGCAAGGATCTAGCGTGAGGCTTATAGTCGCTCCTATGATCAAAAACGGGTCTAGTGCCCTGGCGGGGAGAAACAAAATCATGAGATATCCGAGTATGGGAGTACGATGGGACATACTGGGTCGACGTAGGCAAAGTCGTAGGCGGCGACTCATTCAGATAATCAGAAAAGTGGGGGCGACAGTAGGGAGGGTAATACTCGTCCGTTAATAGATTCTTCATAATCTTCCAACCTACAAGTGAGTCGTCGAGGGACGTCCCAAAACGTCTCTCCTCATTGAGCCAGAAGGTTTGGGCTCGACCCAATAATTGTAGTCTCGCAACGGGAATCCTGTGGGGGTCCATAATATGATACTGCTCAAAATAACGTTCAATATCCTTCACCCAACCTAAAAATACTCGCGGTCCACCTATCCCATCATAGGTCGGAACAGGAACGCTAACAAGCCTACAGGTGCGCGGTGGTGGTGTCAAATACTGGGCTAACATAACGTTTTGATCAACGAATGAAGGTGAGTGGGCGGGACTCTCAATGTGCGTCATAAGGTCTAAATGAAAACTCAAACTAAGGGAGTACGAAAAACATTTTTTTGTTTTTTTTGTTTTTGAGATATTTTAGGAAACACAATTTGTTTTTATATATAACTAAGAAAATAAATAGAAGACCAACAAGCGTGCCTAAGTGCAAAAAGGGGTGACGCGGGAGGACCGACAAAGATTAAGAAAGCTTTGCGCCGCCTCTGATACCAAATTGATGTAGCACACTCCCGGGAATGGGATTAAGGCACGAAATGGCAAAGGGGTTCCTAAGGGGAATTTTAACGAACATGTGGTGTGCGCGTAAAATTTAAAATTTCGGCAGAGTTTCATCTATAATGTTGCGATCTCACAAGGGGGAATTTCCCATCCAAACCTGCACGAGACATTCACATACACATTTTCATAACCTAGCCATACATCTAGTGTCATATCACCGCATTTCCATCCACATGGAGAGCGCTCTGGACTAAGAAATTCGATTCGGAAAAAGTCCAAATGCAGCCCTCAAAACCAAATCAAACGAGGATATACCAAATCCTCTTGATCCGCTCCAAACCAAAGGCTAAACCAACCCCGGCTTGCAAACGTTCAAGGGGACGTATCCTTGCAAAAACCTTCGCGAAAATTCAGAAATAAAGCAATAAAAATTCAGATTTTTGCAATGCAAATGAGGATCAAACTTTAGGAAAAAAATATGACATCAAGTTTCCACATCTCTCACAATCTAAGATGAATCATTACCCAAGTTTGAGAAGAGGAAATCGTTACCCAAAATCTGAAAATGAAGAGAAGGAGGAGAAAGATAACTATGGAAGAGTCACACTTCCACGGGTCCACCGGAGTCGCACCGGATGGGAGAACTGAGCCACCTTCTTCGGAGTCACACCGGAGGAGGTAGGAGATCGCCGGAGCAGCGGTAATAGCCACCAAGAGGGGCGGTGGAAGCAGCTTTTCCTGCGATTCCAGGGGCGCGGGTTCAGGTTCGGCCTGGCCGAATGGGGGGGGGGCTGCTTCACACAACTCAAGATTAGGTTTAGGTTTTTTTCTTCAACTTAATCCCCTCTCCAATACCTCACAAATATATATAATATTACACCCCTCTCCATCCACCCTTCATCAAAGCATAATCAATCCTAACCACTAGTGTTTAATATGACATAAAACATACACTTGTAAAATAACATAGTTATAAATTTTATAATTTTGAAATTTATAAATCTTAGGACTTATAAATTCATAAAACATTAGGAATATAATATTATTTCAAAATGGAAATAACATTATATTCATAATGACGGCGTAGGCGGCGGCGGCGACGGCGGCGGCGGCAGCGGCGACGACAGTTGCGACAACGGCCATAAATGTCCATGAACATGTAGCGGAGGCGATCAATGAGATCCATGTCGGAAAGACCAAATGGCGGGGCATCCGCGCCATCAGTTTCTTTGGGTTCTTGAATGCGAGAGTTAGTGGACGATTCCACCTCTGCAGTGTTTGTCACCTTCATTAGTGCCCTGTGGAAGTCTACCTGGTTTTTGGATGTCTATAGTGTATGGTGGAGAGTATGAGACTCCCTCGCAGTTAGACGGATTATATATCCGTTTTGTTTCTTTTTTGGGGGTGTGTCCAAGAGCGACCACTTCGCCCATATTTTTTTTTGGGGGGGGGGGGGTGTCCAAGAGCGACCACTTCGCCCGTGTTTTTGGGGGGCGTGTTCAAGAGTGACCACTTCACCCGTGTTTTTGGGTTGTGCATCCAAGGGTGACCACTTCACTCGTGTGTTTGGGTAGAGTCGACCACATGTGCCTAATAAAGGTTTTGAATTTTTTCTTTCTGGTGAAATAATCATGTAGCCACCTTATAGCCTTGTGCGTCTGGTGCACTCTTATGGAACGTGGAAAATCACGTAGGAGTTCTTTTCCTATTGATACCCTGTTTCTTTCGTACTTTACTTCAGTACGTTTGGTCTTAGGTTGGTGCCCCTGTTGACCTTTGCTTATTTTGGCTTATTACTCTTCCTGCACTACTTGTACTTTCTTACTGAGGTGTTCTATTTTTGGAATGCCTCAGGTTGAGAGCATTAGTGGTTAGCAGTGCTGGTTTTGGAGTTTCTGGGCGGCAGCGTTGGCCGTGGTTGTTGCTTCATCATAGCGAGGTAGTTTGTTGTTTGTTTAGTTTACTAGTTCAGACATACTTTTGTTCGTGGGTTCGTGTCAATTTGTTGGCGCCCACTGAATTGTTAGTTATTTGATACTTACTAGCTACTCATTTCTTTAAATGTGGATGTGGATTACTTGTTCTCTGGGAGGATTTATGCTAGGAATGCATGTTAGGTATTTTCAACTATAAAATCTACTACTATTACTTCATTCATTGCATAATTTGAAGCTCTAACTTGTTATTTTTAGCGACCGTAAAAGCTATCTTTCCTGCTATAATAAATTTAGAGTCTTGCAGAGCATGAGTTGTCCTATAGGGACGTTTTTACTCATGTAGGATGTCTAAATTAATCTAATCAAGTATTTTTCCATAGCGTATAATATATTTTGATTAGTAGATTAGATGAGCCACTAAGCCGAGGGATACGGCTAACTACTGCACTTAACTGATTTTCCTTAAAATAACTTTAAAAAAGAACCTTTCTTCATGTTTAGTTGGGTGTTTGCCTGAGCATCCGCAGTTATCCCCTACTGACGTGGCATCATGACGTGCATTTTCCCTTACTCTGATAAGCTTTTTTTATAAGCGGTGAAAATGCGGATTGTGACAGTTGGTATCAGAGGGAGGTTGCTTGACAATTTGTCGGGCAACCTTTCCGTGTATGTATTAGGTGTTTAGCATCATATCATACACACACCGATATGTCATCAGCATGTCTTGGCTGAAGCACGAACACTACACTCATAGCATAACATGAAGTATACGGGGCATATTATGTAGTATGAGATGCATAATATGTGTCTGTATATGGATCCACCATAGGGACAACATGTGAGGGTTATGTAGTATGAGATGCATAACCTTACCACATGAACGCGACTAGCATGTTTCTTTTTCGTTGTATGAGAATGTCATGTAGTGTGGGATGCATAACATTTTCATGCGTACGCCGCTCATAACATGCATTAGGGCCTTTTTAGAATGTATAGCACAATCATTCATAACATAACATTGCATATGCACAACGTGCCAAGCTAAAGATTTGCGGGATGACATATGTACACACATGGTTTTAAATCAGAAAAAGGATAAAGAATACATGCATTCATGTCATAGGCACAAGAGTCAATAGGATGAGAACATATCATCCTAAGTAGGACATAGCATCATTATAAAAATCCCAGAGCAAGTTGCAGCATAAGCAAGTGTCTTTTAAGTATGGTCGGAACTAAGTGGTGTAGTCCTAGTTTAAGCTAGAGTTTTAATGAGGTGTTATGTGTTTTTTTTAGAATGTCACATGAACGTGTTACGACCAGGTCGACTCCCCAGTCTGAGGGCGAGTCATCAGTTACGCGGGGTGAGGCGATGATTGTTGAACTACGCCAGAGCATGGAGACCCTGGCAGGTCAGATCGTGGCAATGCAAGCACAGTTGCAGGCATTGTTGGCTACCACCTTAGGACAACATCCTGGTGAGCAAACCCCCGTAGTGATTGGGTATGAGAGTGAGATTAGTAAATTTAATAAGTTTGCTTCTGAGTTGAGAGTTGCTGAGGAGTGCAGGGTTAAAGGTTTCTTGGGCGGTCTCCAAAATGACATTCATCAGTTTGCCAATACTTACCAGTCCGAGACTAATGCGAGGATAGTAGAAGTTGCTCTTGAAGTTGAGACCATTGGATATACTAAGGATCGTGATATGATACCGAGGAAATAGAAGAGGAAGGGTGTCGAGCATGGAAGCTCTAGGGCATCCGTCCCTTCTTCGAAAAAGAAAAGTGGAGAAATATGTAGCTTTTGTGGTCGACCTGGCCACCTTTTCGAAAGGTGTTTTAAGAGAAGTGCCACTCAAAAGAAGCAGCAGGTGCTCGCCATCCAAGGAGTACCCAAGGGAGATCGGGTGTGCACGTTCTGTTCAAAGAAGGGACATGACGTGAGTCATTGCTGGTTGAAGGAAAAGACTTGCTTCCATTGCGGGCAGAAGGGACACCTGAAGACTTCGTGTCCCCAGGCTCAGTCCCCACTGCAGCCGGCCCCGCCTCGGGCTCTACCGCTGCCACCAAATTAGGATAAAGGAAAAGGTAAACTGATCGCGACGACCGAAGAAGAAACTCAGTATTCAACCCAAGTGATTTCAGGTTAGGTTCTATCTGGTTTTGTTATTGATTGAATAAGTTATGTATACGATTTTATAAGTAAATTAAGGTAAAGAACCGTTGGGCGCGTGTTCCTGTTGATTGTGTCGCTACCCACCCGTTCGTGGCTAGGACCTTTGTAGTGCGTCATGGTTTGACCCTCGATCAGGTTGGTGACGTGTTTTGTGTCAAGTTTCCTTCTAGTGATTCTGTGGTATCAGACGAAGATATTCAGGGTTGTCTGATTCATTTATTTGTTTTTCTAGTAGTTGCTTATTTAAAGGTGATAGACCTGGAAGGTTTTGTGTAGTCTTAGGGCCTGTACTTGTTGTCTAGGCATGACACTGTTACCCAGTGTAAGGTTAAGCGCTTGGACTTCAAGATGGACAACGGTCAACCCAGGAGTGGTTATGGTTATCCGCGTCAGGCTTCTTCAGTTATTTCTGTGGTATGTGCTCGGAAGCTTTTAGCTTCTGGGTGTTTTTATTATTTGGTTCCAGTTCTAGAAACCAAGGTAGGTTTACCGTGTCTACAGGATGATGTCTTGGTGTATTCCTGCAATGCTGAGGATCATACTCAATATTTGCGTTTGATTTTGTCGACCCTGAGGGAGCATAAGATATATGCGAAGTTGAGCAAGTGTGAGTTGTGGCTACCCCAGGTGTCCTTCTTGGTCATGGTATAAGCAAGGACGGTATTTCGGTAGATCCGACCAAGATTTCTGTTGTGATGGAATGGGAGAGACCTGTTGAAGTATTAGACCGGTCGGCTTAGCGGTCTGATCCAGCGGTTTGTTGACCAAGCGGTCTGGCGGTCTCCTCTGAAGCCTGGAGACCGGGCGGTCTATCGGTCTACCATTGCGGCCTGTTCTATCCTGCTGGAGTTGCCGAGCGGTTAACCCGTCTGTCTAACCGCGTGGCCTGTGCGGTCTCCTTTATTCTAGCCGCTCAGTACTGTAAATGTTTAGTCCAACATTGTTTGTATACTCTCTCTCTTATCTCCTCCATTTTATATAAGGGAGGTCATACCTTTGTAAATGATATCTTTTTTGGATAATAAAATTTCAATTATTCAAAAGTTTATCCGCTTGTTCTCTCTTTTTCACTACTTTCTAACATGGTATCAGAGGGCACGGTCATTTCCTCCTGATTCTGTGCGCTCTCTGTTGTTAGAGGCTTGTTTTCCGCTTTCTGCGACCTGTATCGCGGCTTGCCTTCTCTTCTGTCCGCTGCCCTGTTCGTGCGGCTTGCTTCTTCTTGGTTCTCTTCTCCTACTGCTATTGGTCGCGGCGACCTGTTTCCTTGTCGCCGTGCTCCTTGTTCTTTCTTGCCTCTCTGACTTCCTCGTCGTTGCGGCCTGTCTCTGTCCGCGTGACTTGTCTCTATACTCGCAGTTTGCTGCTGTGATCTGCCTGACCGTGCGGGTTGTTCCTTTCTCACCCGCATCTTGGTCGCGGTCACCTGCTCTTCTCCTCTCTTCTATTCGCTCGGCCTTTTCAGTCCGCGCGACCTCTTCCCCGCTGTGCCTTTTGACCTCTTTCTAGCCGCTACTGTTCGCGCGGCTACTTCTTTTTTCTAACCGCTGCGGTCTCCTTGCCGGGTTCTATGACTACCTCCGGTCTCACCACTACTCCTGCAGCTCCTTCTCCTCCTCCTCCTTCGGGCAACCTTGGCACCCTTTCCAAGCTTGTTGGCTCCAACTATCCCGATTGGAGCGTTTCTTTCACCTTTCTCCTTCGTTCTCAACGCAAGCATCATCACCTCACCGATGACCCTCCTCCTCGCACCTCTCCTGAGTTTGATGACTGGGATGCAAGTGATGCTCTTGTCTGCACCTGGCTGGCCAACAGCCTTTCTGATGAGTGCCTTCCCGTCATTCGCCATGATGAGACGGTCAAGGCCGCCTGGCTTCACCTCGCTGCTCTCTATTCTAAGGGGGGCCAGACGTCCCGTATTTATACTCTCTATGCGGACCTCTTTGCCCGCCCTTCCATATCACCGGCTGCGGCTTATCAGCAGGTTCAGGCTCTTGGTGCTGAAATCCTCCAGAACTGCCCCTTCTCCGCGGACTTGGCTGAACAGCACAAACACTTCCAGGAACTCCTAGTTGTTTGTTATCTTCTTCGTCTTCCCGACTCTTATGATATGATCCGCCAGCAGATCTTGGGTGAGGCGGAATCTCCTACTTTGGATGCCACTGCGGCTCGCATTGCCGCTGTTACTTCGCTACTCCAGCGGCCTCTGTTGGCCTCCCCCCCTCCCCCGGACTCCTTTGCTCACCAAGCTCAGAGGGGGGGCCCTAGTAGCCGCGGCCCCTCTGGCGGACGGGGTTCATCCCGGTTCCTCTGCTCTCACTGTGGTCGTACTGACCATACTGTTGACCGCTGCTGGCAGAAACATCCTCATCTTCGCCCTTCCAGTGATGCTCCTTCTTCGGCCTCCGCCTCTTCTCGGCCGTCTGCCTCTGTGGCCACGACGTCAGGTAGTGCCCACGTCGTTACCCAAGGTAAATGGCTGATTGACTCCGGTGCTACAAATCATATGACGGGCAACCCTCATTGCTTCTCCCGTCTTGAGACACATGACCGCTTACCCCCGGTTCGTGTGGCGGATGGTTCACCGTCCCCGGTTCATGGGATGGGCATGGTTCAACTCACCCCATCGCTTTGCTTGGAGGATACCCTCTATGTCCCGAAGTTCCCGTGCAATTTGTTATCAGTTACTACTTTATGCCGGCAACTTCAGTGCTCCGTCTTATTCACTCCCACTACTTGTTCTTTTCAGGACCCGAGGACCCAGCGGACGATTGCTATTGGGACTGAGAGCGGCAGCCTCTACTTCCTCGACGATGTTTCCGCTCTGTCCGCCTACTCCTCCTCCACAGATCTCCTTCAATGGCATCTTCGCCTTGGACATCCTCCTCCTCGGATTCTTCGCCAGCTTCTGCCCCACTTACCTCCTACCAGTTCTCCGCACAACTGTGATGCGTGTCAGCTTGGCAAACATCATCGCTCCTCCTTCCCATCAAAGCAAGGCTGTGGCTCCTCTCGCATATTTGATCTTATTCATTCTGATGTATGGGGTCCTGCTCCTACCCTCACAGTTGGTCGGGGCAGTTCCTATTTTGTCACTTTTATCGATGATTTTTCTCGATGTACCTGGGTGTATCTGTTAAAAGATCGCTCTGAACTATTTTCTGTTTGGCAATCTTTTTACCTTATGATTCAGACTTAATTTGCTATTTCTATTAAAGTCTTACGTTCTGATAATGCCAAGGGATATCTGACTCATGAGTTCTCCGCGTTCTTTCACCAACATGGCCTCATTCATCAAATGACTTGCGTTTACACCTCCCAGCAGAATGGGGTGGCGGAACGTACAAACCGTCACCTACTTGATGTTGCTCGTACGCTCATGACGCAGATGCACGTCCCTCGCTCCTTCTGGGGCTACGCTGTGCTCCTCGCCTGCTATCTCATCAATCGCCTTCCCTCCACGGTTCTCCACGGCCAGACTCCCTTCTCCCTTCTCTACCCCCACCAGGAACCTTTTCCTCTTCCTCTCTGTGTCTTTGGCTGTACGGCCTTTGTTCACGCTCCCTCCGCTACCCGCGACATGCTTTCCCCCCGTTCCACCAAGTGTGTCTTTTTGGGGTACTCTACCACTCAAAAAGGCTATTGCTGCTTTGACCCCCTTCTCCGCAAGCAGTTTGTCTCCGCGGATGTGACCTTTTTCGAGAATGCTTCCTATTTCTCTCCTCCCTCTTCTCTTCCTTCTGATATCTCTGTTCCTTCCACACCTCTCGACGTTTTCCCACCTTCATCTCCTCCTCCACCGACTCCTTCCCACTCCGTCTCCCCACCCACCCCTCCACCCTCCTCTCCGCTGCCGTCTCTCTCTAGTCCCGGGCCAGCCTTCTCCGCCACGGACGCTCCGGTCGCTGACGCTCCCGTCGCTGACGCCCCCGTTGACCTGGATGTTCCCATTGCCCTTCGCAAAGGGGTGCGGGCGTGTACTCAACACCCGCTCACGGCTGTTGTTTCCTATGATCGACTTTCTCCTTCTCGCAAGTGTTTTGCCTTGGCTATCTCTGCTACTTCTACTCCCCGCTCCTACCAGGAGGCTCTTGCTCTCCCTCATTGGAAGTCTGCCATGGATGAGGAGATGGCTACTCTTACTGAACGGGGTACCTGGACCCTGGTTCCTCCTCCCGTGGGCACTGATGTGGTTGGCTGTCGCTGGGTCTTCGTTGTGAAGTTTCGCCCCGACGGCACTGTGGATCGCTACAAAGCCCGGTTGGTGGCCAAGGGCTTCACTCAGACTTACGACGTTGATTACTTTGATACCTTCTCTCCGGTTTCTCGCCTCAGCACCATCCGGGTTCTCCTTTCTATGGCTGTTAACCGGGCTTGGGCTATTTCCCAGCTTGATGTGAAGAATGTCTTTCTCTATGGCGATCTTCAGGAGGACGTCTATATGGAGCAACCTCCTGGGTATGTTGCTCAGGGGGAGACACGTGTATGTCATTTGAAGAAGGCCATTTATGGCCTAAAGCAGAGCCCTCGGGCATGGTTCGACAAATTCAGTGGTATTGTGGCTACCATCGGCTTTCAAAGGAGTTCGGCTGATCACTCCTTATTCATTCGCAAAACGGCCTCGGGACTGGTGGTTTTGGCTGTATATGTAGATGATATTCTCCTTACTGGCGATGACCGAGATGGGGTGGACTTGACCAAGAAGAACCTCCGTCAGCACTTGGTCACAAAGGATATGGGCTCCCCGAAATACTTTTTGGGGATAGAAATCTCTCGGAAACTTGACTCCTTGGTTCTCTCTCAACGGAAGTATGCCCTTGATCTTCTACGAGAAGCAGGATTGACAGGTGCCAAACCAGCTCGTTTTCCCATGGCTATTGGAGAAGACAAAACGTGGACGGATGACTCGCCTCTTCTATCTGATGTGACAAGGTACAGACGTTTGGTAGGTAAACTCATCTATCTCACGGTGACTAGACCCGACATCGCCTATGCTGTAGGCAAGGTCAGTCAGTTCATGCAAGCTCCCAGGGAGTGCCATCTTCAGTCCGCCCTGAAGATTTTATAGTATATCAAAGCAGCACCAGGCAGAGGGTTACTCTTTAGAAGAATGGTCATCTGAGGGTTGAGGCCTACTCAGATTCAAGTTACGCGGATGACAAAGGCGATCGTAAATCCACATCCGGTTTTTGTACCTTTGTTGGAGGTAATCTCTTGAGTTGGAAGAGCAAGAAACAGTCTGTTGTCTCCAGATCCAGTGCCGAAGCCGAATACCGGAGTATGGCGTCAACCACGTGTGAGTTAAAGTGGTTGCGGGCTCTCATGCTTGACCTGGGCGAGGTATATGACTGTCCTCTCCCTATATTCTGTGACAACAAGGCCGCTATACACATATCCAGAAATCCGGTCTTCCATGAGAGAACAAAGCATATAGAGGTTGACTGCCACTTCATTCGGGAAGAGATTTTGAAGAAACAGATTTGTACTCCTTTTGTCACCTCTGACAAGGAATTGGCAGATATCTTCACCAAGCCGGTTTCTACTTCCTTCTTCCGCATTTGTGACAAGCTGGGCATGGTTGATATCTATGCTCCAGCTTGAGGGGGAGTGTTGAAGTATTAGACCGGGCGGCTTAGCGGTCTGATCCAGCGGTTTGTTGACCAAGCGGTCTGGCGGTCTCCTCTGAAGCCTGGAGACCGGGCGGTCTATCGGTCTACCATTGCGGCCTGTTCTATCCTACTGGAGTTGCCGAGCGGTTAACCCGTCTGTCTCACCGCGTGGCCTATGCGGTCTCCTTTATTCTAGCCGCTCAGTACTGTAAATGTTTAGTCCCACATTGTTTGTATACTCTCTCTCTCTTATCTCCTCCATTCTATATAAGGGAGGTCATACCTTTGTAAATGATATCTTTTTTGGATAATAAAATTTCAATTATTCAAAAGTTTATCCGCTTGTTCTCTCTTTTTCACTACTTTCTAACAAGACCTTCTACACCCAAGAAGATTAGGAGTTTCTTGGGCATGACTGGCTATTATAGAAGATTCGTGGAGGGGTTTTCGGTGTTATCTGCTCCTCTAACTAGACTTACTCAGAAGAATACTGCTTATATTTGGAGCGATAAGTGAGAAGAGGCTTTCCAAGAGTTGGAGAAGAGAATATGTACTGCTCCGATTTTAACCTTACCTATGGAAGGAATTGAGTATGTTGTGTATGTTGACGCGTCACACATCGGACTTGGTTGTGTTTTAATTCAAGATGGTAAGGTGATCGCGTATGCACCGAGGCAAGTAAAGATCCATGAGAGAAACTATCCTACGCATGATTTGGAAGTTTACTGTCGTAATTTATGCGCTGGAGCTTTGGAGATACTTATTACATGGCACATTGTGCAAGATTTATACGGACCATAAAAGTTTGAAGTACGTCTTCACTCAGAAAGAACTAAATCTGCGCCAGCCTCGTGGGTTAGAATATGTGGCGGATTATGAAGTGGAAATTCTTTATCATCCAGGAAAGGCTAATGTAGTAGCCAATGCCTTGAGTAAAAAGACCGCTAAGATTTTTAATCTGTCGGTGTAGTCCTTGGTAGAAGAATTTTTGTTGATAGATATTGAGGTTGGGAGTAGTACTGTGCCTGCTAGTCTAGAAGCAGAAGAACCCTCTTGGATTTCCCTTACTCGAGCACATCAGAAGGATGATACTGATTTGTTGCATCTCTGGAATAGAACTGTGAATGGAGAGCTACCTGATTTCTCTGTGGATGAGTTGGACACCTTGATGTATCGGGGTAGATTTTGCGTTCCCGCCTTTGGCGATATTCGAGCTAAGATCTGTGCTGAAACTCATGGTTCCAGTGTAGCCTACCACCCTGGTTCCACTAAGATGTATAAAGATCTAAAACAAATTGTTTGGTGCTCAGGGATGAAGAATGACATCGCAAGGTTTGTATCAGAATGTTATACTTGTCAGCATGTTAAAGCTGATCACAGAAGGCCTGGTGGTAAATTGACACCGGTTGATATTCCAAGTTGGAAATGGGAGAGTATTTCAATGGATTTTATCACCGGTCTGCCAAAATCTCCCCGTGGGCACGACACTGTTTGGGTGATAGTCGACAAATTGACAAAGTGTGCTCACTTTGTTACATTTAAGATTGGGTACTCGTTGAAGAAGATAGCGGAGTTATATCTTGAAGAGGTCATCAAGTTACATGGTGTGCCTGTTAGTATCATATCAGATCGGGACTCTAGATTTACGTCTCGCTTTTGGAAGAGTTTACAGGAGGGGTTGGGTACTGATTTAAGGTATTCCACCGCCTATCACCCGCGGACTAATGGTCAGACGGAAAGCGTAAATCAGATCATAGAGGATATGATCAGGTGTTATATTTTGGATCATGGTGGTGCTTGGGATGAGCGTCTCAGACTCATGGAGTTAACTTATAATAATATTTATCACGAGAGTCTGCAGATGGCTCCGTTTGAGGCCTTGTATGGGAGGCGTTGTAGGACCCCATTGTTTTGGGCTGAAGTTGGTGAGAGACCGTTGTTAGGTCCGGAAGCCCTTGAAGAGATGAATTGTGCCATGACTCACATTCGGGAAAAGCTTCGTGTGGCTCAAGAGTGCTATGAGAAGTATGCTAATCTACGAAGGGTCGATCTGGAGTTTGCGGTTGGAGACTTTGTTTTTCTGAAGGTTTCTCCGATGTCTAGTGTTAAAAGGTTTGGAAGGAATCAAAAGTTAGACCCCCGGTACGTGGGACCTTTCAGGATTCTTGAGCGCATCGGAGTGTCAGCTGATAGGCTAGATTTGCCTGCGACATTCCCTGGTGTCCATGATGTGTTCCATGTGAGCCAATTGCGGAAGTGTGTTCGTAGTGATCGTCAAGTCCTCGACTCGATACCCCAGATTCAGCCCAACTTTATGTATGTGGAAGAACATATTCGTGTTCTGGATTCTCAAGAGCGTGTGTTGCGGAGAAAGACGATCCCTATGGTCAAGATTCTTTGGAGAAATCAAGACGTCGAGAGCACGACGTTGGAATTGGAATCAGCCATGAGAGAATCTCATCCACACCACTTCTCTTAGTTTCAGGTATGTTGCTATGTTTTTAGTTATGCATGGTTTTATCGATTTTGGTTTGGTTTTGGAGTTGTGATAAGTTTCGGGACGAAACTTCTTTTTAAGGAGAGTGACTGTAACGCACCCAATTTTTTCAATGATTTTATTTGTTTGGGCAACGTCAGATTTATGACGTCGTGGCGTTACTTTTAACGTCGAGTTGATGTCGCAATGTCGTTAAGGCATTTTCGCGTCCGTGCGGTCGAATAGGCCGAATTCTTGTTGTAATGGGAAAATTTTGCATTTGGAATTTAAGTTAAGTAATTTTGGACTTGCTCGTCAAGTTTCGTCGCAATCCGAGCATTTTTTTGGAGTCTCGGCGCGCGATTGAATTTTTCGATTGTTTATGATCGTCCTGTACATTGAAGACTAATATCTCGGGAATGACTCGTCGGATTTTGGTTTTGATTTCGTCGTTGTGTTCGTAGCGTGAGTGTTTGTCTACGGTGCGACTTTCGTTCAGTTCGGCGCGCATTTGGGCCTCCGTTTTGAACTTGTGTTTTTTTATTCAAAATATATAAATATGATTATTTTAATATTATAGTACTATTCAAAAATGTCCTTTACTATTCATTTATATAGTTTGATCAAAATGGTGTATTTGCAAAAGAATTGTTTTCCTACAATTTTACTCGAGTGATTTCTATATGTACTCGTGTAGGTCTTTCTGCAACTCGTGTAGGTCATTCTGCTACTCGTGTAGGTCATTCTGCAACTCGTGTAGGTCTTTCTGCTACTCGAGTAGGTCAATTCTGCTACTCGTGTAGGTCATTCTGCTACTCGTGTAGGTCATTCTGCAACTCGAGTAGGTCATTCTGCTACTCGTGTAGGTCTTTCTGCAACTCGAGTAGGTCAATTCTGCTTCTCGTGTAGGTCATTTTACAACTCATGTAGGTCTTTCTGCAACATGAGTAGGTCAATTCTCCTACTCGTGTAGGTCATTCTGCAACTCGTGTAGGTATTTTTGCAACTCGAGTAGGTCAATTCTGCTACTCGTGTAGGTCATTCTGCAACTCGTGTAGGTCATTCTTCAACTGGAGTAGGTCATTCTACTACTCATGTAGGTCTTTCTGCAACTCGAGTAGGTCAATTCTGCTACTCGTGTAGGTCATTCTGCTACTCGTGTAGGTCATCCTGCTACTCGTATAGGTCATTCTGCAACTCGTGTATGTCATTCTGCAACTCGAGTAAGTCAATTGTTGTTTACGTTCGGATGCCGTTTTGAGGGTCAAAACGATGCCGTACTAAAAAATTGTTAACATGAAATTTGTTTGTCTCGACAAGATCTACAACATTCGTGGTGGACACTTTTCGATTTGAAGCCATTTTAGACCTCTATTATCAATTTTCACGAAACTGCTCATAAATAGCGCGTTTTTGACAAAACTTTATATATATATATAATCTTTGACTTAGGTTTAGAACCAAACTTCATCTTCTCTGATTCATTTCCTCCCAAACCAAAGCAGCGTGATCGTAAGAGAGAAAATTTTTCGTGAACCTTCCGGTGGCCGCCGACGGTGCTTCGGTGCTCGAAATCTTCATCCGAATATAGATCCGGAAAGCTCTCGCCGCGAGCTACGCCCTCGTGGTAATTTCTTCCCCGTTTCTTGAGATTTCTCGTTAGGGTTCTTCGTCCATAACCTCTATTTTGGCCATTTTTGTCTAGATTTCAACTCCTCCCGCATCCGTTTTTCCCGATCTACAACGTGGAGTGATTCAGTGGTCTTTTCCGGTAAAACCAAGGCAAGTGCTGGTTTCCCCTCATTTCTCCTTGTCCGATTTGATGGTAACGAATGAGTTTTGTTCCTTGATCTTCTTTCCAAGTTACAGCTATGTCTAATTTTTCGATCACTTGAAAATTTCTAAATCTTGTTTCGCTAACTGAATTTGGTAACTTCATTTTGGTTTGATAGAATGTTTTTAGTGTTGGCTTTAATTGGCTTATTTATCGTTATCGAACGTATTAGAGTTTATCTAAGATTATAAATTATCTGTAAGGGTTGATCAACCGCGTCTTAAGTTTGGTAATGTCAAGTAAAATCTGTCGAGCCAAATCTCGAGATATTTTGTGTTGTGGTTTCTTTAGGTTCTTGAATGCGAGAGTTAGTGGACGATTACACCTCTGTAGTGTTTGTCACCTTTATTAGTGCCCTGTGGAAGTCTACCTGGTTTTTGGATGTCTACAGTGTATGGTGGAGAGTATGAGACTCCCTCACAGTTAGACGGATTATATATTCGTTTTGTTTCTTTTTGGGGGGGTGTCCAAGAGCGACCACTTCGCCCGTGTTTTTTTTTTTTGGGGGGGGGGGGGCGTGTGTCCAAGAGCGACCACTTCGCCCGTGTTTTTGGGGGGTGTGTCCAAGAGCACCACTTCGCCCGTGTTTTTGGGTGGTGCGTCCAAGAGTGACCACTTCGCCCGTGTGTTCGGGTAGAGTCGACCACAGGTGCCTAATAAAGGTTTTGAATTTTTTCTTTCTGGTGAAATAATCATGTAGCCACCTTATAGCCTTGTGCGTCTGCTCCACTATTATGGAACGTGGCAAATCACGTAGGAGTTCTTTTCCTGTCTACTACTATTACTTCATGCATTGCATAATTTGAAGCTCTAACTTGTTATTTTTAGCGACCGTAAAAGTTATCTTTCCTACTATAATAAATTTAGAGTCTTGCAGAGCATGAGTTGTCCTATAGGGATGTTTTTACTCATGTAGGATGTCTGAGTTAATCTAATCAAGTATTTTTCCGTAGCGTATAATATATTTTGATTTGCGGACTAGATGAGCCCCTAAGCCGAGGGATACGGCTAACTACTGCACTTAACTGATTTTCCTTAAAATCACCTAAAAAAAGAACCTTTCTTCATGTTTAGTTGGGTGTCTGCCTGAACATCCGCAGTTATCCCCTGCTGACGTGGCATCATCACGCGCATTTTCCCTTATTCTGATAAGCTTTTTTATATGCGTTGAAAATGCGGGTTGTCACAAACACCATCTAACTAGAGTATGAAAAATCATAATTTAATGATTAGAAAATCATATATAATTTTAAGGGTTGTATCCCTCGGCTTGGTGGATCATCTAGTCCACAGTTTAGAAACTATACTTATACGCAGCGGAAAATACTTTATTTATTTTTTTGACATCTTATGAGAGTGCATAAGTGACCCCCGAGGTCAACTTGTACTATGCAATACCCTAGATTTATATTATATTATAAGTAGGAAAATGATATTTTTACGTTACTTGGAAAGTATTGTATGAGTTTTATAAAATATGCTGATCATGAGATATATACTTATAGTAGTGTTTTAGGTTTAAAAATAACTAGCAACCTAGCATAAAATTTTCCAAGAGCAAGTAGACTATCTCCAAAAAAGGTAGCAGTAAAAGAAACATATCTAGTATCATAAGGTAAAACTACCAGTTGGCGCCAACAAGCTGACACGAGCCCACTGGCAAGCATGTATGTCTGTAAGAAAATCAGAAAAACTACCTCACAACAGCAAGAGAAAGATCCCTACAACTCAAGGGATCACCAGCAACACCACAACAAATTTAGCCATCTACCCGGCTACTAATCAGAACCTGAGGCATTCAGAAAAGAAAAGAACACCTCAGCAAGTAGAACAAGGAAATCAGAATTAGAGCGTAAAATCAAAATGGAACAAGAGAGTAAGTAATCATGACAGTAAAAGCAAAGACTGCCCAAAGTAAACAAAAGTACACCAAGTACCAAGTAACAACAACAAGCCCTGCCCAAATCCTGCAGAGGCTATAAGGCAAAAAAGACAAGAAAAAACTTGCCACTATATGTTGCATTCTACAAGGAAGAAACAACTAACAATCCTAATTTTTGACGAATGACAGTAGTAAATCATCATGAACCTGAGTTGGTGACCAAAAATAGTCCCCCAAACAAACAGTTCCAACTAAAAATAAAATTTCACTATCAGCACAAAACCACCACAAACCCAACCCGTACCTGGGAAAAAAAGGGTGGCGGCCACAGCAAATGCCCAGCCCGTACTTGGGACTAAAAAGTGGCGGCCACGGCTCGCACACAAAACATCCCGCTCCTTTAGAGCGTCAAAACACCACTACCTGCCATAACCCACAATTCGGCCCTCAAAACAAAAGAAGAACGAAAGGCCGACATGACATTTCCCCTAGGAGGTAATCACTCGGGAAGGAAAGTAATTGAAAAGAAATAAATTTCTGCCTACAGGAATCGTTGAACGAAGCTCGACGATTTTCGTCGAGCGCGGGAAAAATCGTCAAACTCAGGAAAATCGTCGAACGCAGCTCGACGATTTTCGTCGAATCATAGGACACGAGAAATCGTCGAACTCCGTTCGACGATTTGCCTTTCGTCGATCATAGGTCACGGGAAAAGTCGTCGAACACCGTTCGACGATTTTCCTTAACCGCAGGCCACAGGAAATCGTCGAACTCCGTTCGACGATTTTGTGTTGAATGCAGGCCATAACAAAACGTCTAATACAGGCCACGTGGAATATCGTCGAAAGCCGTTCGACGATTTTCATTACGCCGAACCCTGGCCACGGGAGAATCGTCGAACTCCGTTCGACGATTTCCGTCAGACCCAGAACTAAGGCGCATCGTCAAGCTCAGCTCGACGATAATCGTCGAACCTAGATCGACGATTTCCGTCGATCTGGCTGCATTGAGTGTACAGCAAACCTGCACCTCCAACTTTGTTCCCGACCAACTTCTTAGCCTAATACAAACTTATTACTGGTAATATAAGTATGAAATCTCACTGCTATTAAATTCTAGGGTTGAAAGGCTAGATACTACCCAAACAGAGTTTTTAACAGGGAACACTTTGAATGATTAACAGGGAACAATTTGATAAAAACAAACAAGAATACAGTACTCCAGCTGAAGATTTGAGTTTCAGAACTTGAGAGAATGCAAACAGAAACATAAAGGGGCATTATGGTTTAAGATTCACATGGTTTTTTTCGGAAAAACAGAGTAAAATATCAATCTCAGGAAACCGGGAAAATTATAGCAAATATGACCATGAAAAGGAGAAGAAAACTTGGCAAGGGTAGGAGCACCACTTGCCTCAAATACCAGCAATTTATCTTGCACATCCCTTCCTCTCTCTCTCGGCACCAGCCACAACAGCACCTAAACAGGATCTAAGGTTTAATGGCGGAAAAGGATCAAAGTAAAAATTTCGAGACCTCTGGAAACACCACAAAAATTGAATCTCTTACCGTAGGAATGAAGGTCTTGGCGAGAGCACTCCAAATCCGCTTTCGGAATCGAGTTCTGTCCACTAACGTCGCCAAAATCGATGTCAGAAGGGTACAAGGTTGGCGGTTTTAATTCCTCTCAACAGGCAGTGGTTATAACCTCAAGGAAGGAGACAATAAAAAGTCTTGATTTTGTCTAAGGCTTTATATATAAATGCATGGACGCGTCTAATCTGCCCTACCACCTCTAGATTCCGACGAAATTCACACCGTAGCTAATTACCCATGCTACGAATGCAACGGCGAAGTCGAAATCAACTTTCGACGAACAAAACTCGGGTTATCACTACCCTAAGCCAAAACACAAGCATCCCCCGAGAGGCCTCACCGGTCACCAAAACAGACCCAACTTGCTAGGGAATCTTGCCAAAAAGGCTACTAACAACCACGCAAGGAATCTAGAGAGCTAAGACCACGCTCTAACAAGCGACACATGCCGAAAATGCGTCAACGTAACGCCAAACGAGAATTAAATAACCGCAGAATAATCGGGGGCGTTACAATTGGTATCCGAGGTTTTGACTTAGAATTTTAGCTCGCCTAATTTCTAGTTTGTTTTTGAGATTTCCCTTGCGTGCCGGGTTTGTTTTGCAACTCAGTAGAGCCTTTTTAGGTACTCACGTTATATGTTTATTTACCTTCTTTTGAAATCTCTTTGCAGAGATTAGCCATTGTTCGCGAGTTCTCTTTATGAACTCGCATTATATTTTAAATTTACCTGCTTTTGACATATCTTTTATAGAGATTAGCAGGTATTTGCAAGTTCTCCTCAGGTACTAGTGTTATAAAATAATTTACCTGCTTTAGACTTCAGTTTTGCAGAGATTAGCAAGTTTTTGTTAGTTCTATTCAGGTACTCGCATTATATTTTAAATTTACCTGCCTTTGACTTCTCATTTATAGAGATTACCAGGTGTTCGCAAGTTCACCATAGGTTGAATCATTGTTTGTTTATTTACCTGCTTTGACTTCTCTTTTGAAGTGATTAGCATTTGTTTTTGAATTCACCAAAGGTACTCCCGTTATATGTTTATTTACCTGCTTTTGACTTCCCTTTTGTGGAGATGAGCAGGTGTTCGTGAGTTTTCTTCAAGTACTCTCTTTATATTTTAAATTTACCTACTTTTGACTTATCTTTTGCAGGGATTAGCATGTGTTCGCGAGTTCTCTACATATACTCGCTTTATAGTATTATTACCTACTTTCGACTTCTCTTTTGTAGAGATTAGTAGGTTTACGCAAGTTATCTTCGATTACTCACGTTATATTTTAAATTTACCTCCTTCTGAGTTCTCTTTTGCAGAGATGAGTAGTATAAGACCCCCCCTCCCGGATCCCAAAACACGGCACGAAGGGGGTCTTATGCCCGGAATAGCCGCCTTGCGGTAGTATTAGCACACGGGCTAACCTGTACCACAAGACGCCTATTCCGCCGGCTACAACCAATATCAATATATACATGCCAACCCAACCATAATATAAGCAAGAAGTAGTCAAATCCACACTAAGCATATGAGTCCAAATACATCAAATAAGAAATGCTAAAACATGCTTCTACAATATCAGAGTAGAGCTATAAAAATTGCCCAAACGGGCTACAACAGAATCTCACAACACTCACATCCATAACCGACGGTAGCGACGACACCATCACTTCAGGCCCTGTGGTCCTGGCCTGGCTATCCTGCTGCAAAGTCTGCGGCTGCTCTACCTACAGGGTGACCTCCTAAAAAGGAATACATAGCAACCGTTATTCGAAAAGACTAAGTGGCTTCGTATCCGCTCCCCCGGCGACTCCTCGGCACCGGGTGGAGAAAAGAGCAAGGGTACAAGTATAATAAATAGTGTAACAGGTACAAGTATAATAAATAGTGTAACATGTACAAGCAGGTGGTAGTGGTGCAATAAGATTAATAGCATTTTACTCCAGCAGTTCTACATGTGTAATAATATTATAGCTAGCAGTTCTACTTGAGCAATTAGTAAAATCAACAAGTACAAGTAACTACAACAAGAAAGTAACTTAACTTGTAAGAATGCTCATACAAACTTATAAGTTAAGGATCGGGTTACATAAAAGTAACTCATCATATAAGATTGCCCATACAAACTTATACGATGAGGATCTTGTTTGTGCAATACTTTGTAATGATATGTATGCTATGCAATGGCTCACCCATGATCACAGCATGCAAACGCTATGTCAACATAGACTAGAAGTTCCCACTATTCGAGCAGGTAGCTAACCTCTCAGGCATCAACTGCCGTGGCCAGGATGTGATAGTAGAGCGGGCATCTGTACTACTAGGCGGGTATCCACACTACTTCACCTAGGCCTCTGTATGCCTCAACGCTAAGAACACAACAACGGATCCCATGCGTACTATGGCCCAGCGGGGTCTCAGGTAGATGTGCACCGAGAACACAACCCAAACTGGCCTGGTGTGACCCGGAAGGGGCCTCGGAAGAAGGCACGAGTGCACAACCCAACCGTTCACTTGGCACGGAAGGGGCCTCAGGACGTGAACACCGAGGACACATCCCAACCGCCCAAAGTCTAACCATCAACTCCCGTTGGTGTGACGATCGGCGAGCCCGTAGACCTGCCACAATATCCTTAACCCAAGATTACGACACCACGTGTCAACTCACACCGCATGCAAATACCACGACACCGTGGCATGGAAGGGGCCTTAGAAGTAAGCACGAGGGCACAGCCCAACCATCTATCTATACCTCATCTCAACTCGAACCCAACTAGTGACGGTCAACACCGCACTTACATCCATCCACAATACCTGCCCGTAGGGAGAGTACGCTCTAAGTATTGGAATACTACATTTCATTATAACCATCATACATGCTCATGGCCATGGTTTATCCATCTATTTTTCATTCCAAATGGTTTCAACATATTACAAACATGATGCACATTAATAATAATCTAGCAATTTGTAGCCAGTCATTTCATTCATCATATTATAAATATGGTGCGCATTTATAATAATCTACCAATTTTAGCAAGTCATATCATGCATTAAAGCTTGCTCTACAATTAAGTTTTATGAAATCTAATTAACAAGATTTATCATTCATAGCACTACGGTGGTCAGAATAAAATAGTTCATCAAAATGTAGAGTTAATTAGCAATATCGATTCCACCAAATTCAAATTCATATTATGTAAACCCTAGAATTGAAGTGCAGAATAAATCTGGACAGCAATTTCGACCGGCAATTCCCGAAGCTATAGGAATCCGGTGAAGAAATGTAACAACTCGATGGAAAGTTCTTTCTATGGGTTACAACTTTCATATTCAGCCGACAACCCAGATGTCAGTGTATCCTATTTGAAATCAGCCTTAAAGTCCGCTGCGTACAGAACACAATTTCTGCATGCAGGATTTATCGAATGTCATGTTTGTTCAGACTTTACTGTGGCTACAGACTTTTCATGAAGTCGTGCAACTACTCGTTGGAAAGGTATTTTCAAGGGCTTCAACTTTTGTGTTTCGTCGAAAGCCCAGATCTAGACACATCCTATATGAAAATGGCTAAGAAGATCACTGCGTGTAGAATAAAGATTATGCACGCTTCGTAAAGAGGAATGAACGGCATCGGTTCATCTTCCTCTCCAAGTTGATCTTCCAAAATCACTCCAAAATTTCCTCCTCCCTTATTCACCCTCATGAGGCCACGATTCTTCATGAAACCATCCACCCATCATCATATAGGAGAAAGGGGAGGTTGAAGAGATCTAAAACCTAGAACACATATCCTAGCATGGCCATCCCTAGAAAACTCCTTCTCTCCATCAAAACTCTCTTGAGTCGATATCTCTACTAAGGAAATAACTAAAGATCTAGCACCAAGGAAGTGGGTAGGAAGCTCACCTCATTTCCGGCATTTCCGCCATTTCCGTCCATGGATCTCGTGACTCTTCTCGGCGGTATCTTCTTTTCCACGACGGTGGCGGATCTTCTCCTCTAGAACTAGATCCAGCTACTTCATTCTCTCAACAGGAGTTTCTCTCAGAAAAACGGCTAGAATGAGGAGTGAAAATGGCTAGGGTTATATCTTCCCCTTTTATATAAAAGTGACACAGGTATGGACACGCCCCTGTCCTTACCCCTGTCCTGCTTAGGCGAAGCGTTATGATGGTTTTTATGCGTCGATTCAATACTCGACACGACACACGGGTGGGACACGCCCGTGTCGGCCCAGTCACGCCCGTGACATGGGGCGTGTAACCCACTCGAGACTTACTCGAGAGGCCGTACTCGAGAGAAAACCAACTACTCGAGTACCCGGATAGGACATGACCGTGTCACAGGGATGTCACCCCCCCTCTTACTCGAGTACTTTTCCACCTACTCGAGTACATTTCGACCTACTCGATTACTACTCGAGGATGAGCAGGACACGCCCTGTGACAGCCCAGTCACGCCCGTCATACGGGGCATGTAACCCACTCGAGACCTACTCGAGAGGACTTACTCGAGAGAAAACCAACTACTCGAGTACTCGGATAGGACACGCCCGTGTCACAGGGATGACACGCCCGTATCACCCCCTCTTACTCGACTACTTTTCCACCTACTCCAGTATATTTCGACCTACACTAGAGCTACTCGAGGATGAGCGGGACACGCCCTGTGACATGCCCGTGTCACAGGCCGTGTACCCCGTACTTGACACTCGACGATCGTCGAGCATTGGTCATCGACCAGAGGGAATACACGGCCTCCGACACGGCCGTGTCGGATGGGACATGCCCGTGACACTGGGCGTGTTCCCTCTGTCGACCATTTTCGTCGACCAAAGTCTCGAGTGTCGACACAAAGGAGGACACGCCCCAGGTCACGCCCTAGACACGCCCGTGACACGGGGCGTGTCTCGCCCGAACACTTCATCGAACCCATTTTCGTCGACCTCGCTACTGCTACGCACCCGAGCAGGACACTCCCTGGGACACGCCCGTGTCCCAGACCGTATCACCAAAAATTTGCCAATCCCAGACTTGGGCTGTTATATGCTTCCCAGTTGTCAGCACTCCCCTGAGTCCAAGTCAGCTCTCCTGGCTCAAAAACACGCACAAGGGGCCTTGTGCGATTCGGGATGTTACAAATCCTATAAAAAAACAAAAGATTTCATCCCCGAAATCAGGCTAAGGCTATGGGGAGAAATGCATAGCACAAAATATATTATGCTGTCAAATAAAATTACCTTGAGAAAACAACTATGGATATTGGTTTTACATCAAATACATTGGCTCCCATGTATATTCCTCCTTCCCATGATTAGACCATAGCACTTTCACTAAAGGAACACTTTTGCGGTGTAATATCCTTGTCTCGTTATCTACAATCCACACTGGCTCTAGTCGCACAGACCTATCAGACACCACAGCACCAACAGTTATGGGGATGTATTGATCGGGTCGCAACAGCACCTTTCGAAGCGACGACACATGGAACACGTCGTGGAGGTTCTCTAGCTCGGGCGGTAACTCCAACCGATAGGCCAACGGGCCAATCCTTTCCAATATAGTATAAGGTCCAACAAACCTTGGGTTGAGCTTTTTCACACCACGCACACGTGACACTCCATGCATCAGCTGGATTTTCAGGAACACCTTATCAGCCACTTGAAACTCCACCATCTAGTGCCTTGCATTATAATACTTCATCTGTCGACTTTGAGACTCCAACATGCGATCCCGTATCAGTCTAACCGCCGCATCAGTAACATCAATATATTTAACGCCCAAAGCCTTCGGGTCTTCATCTTGCACCCAAGACAAACGGGTTCTACACCTCCTTTCGTAAAGAGCTTCATGAGGCGCCATGCCGATGGTAGCCTGATGGCTATTATTGTAGGAGAATTCTACCAACGGTAATAGCCTTTCTCACGGCTCTCCTCTATCCAAAACACATAATCTCAACAAATCTTCCAATATCCAGATGGTCCATTCAGATTGCCCGTCCGTCTGAGGATGAAATGCGGTGCTGAAGGTAAGGCGCGAGCCCAAATACGCCTGTACCGCTTTCCACTCATTGGAGGTAAACCGACCATCACGATCAGACACGATTTTCTTAGGAACGCCATGGTACCGTACGAATTGATCCACAAAGAGACATACTAAGACATCCATATGAGCTTCTTTCTTCATTGTGATAAACCGGGCTACTTTCGTTAGGCGATCAACTATCACCCACACTGAATCATTCCCGGAGCGTGAGCGAGCTAACCCATGGACGAAGTCCATGGATATATCCTCGAACTTCCATTCGGGGATGGGCAACGATTGTAACAAACCATCGGGGCTCTTGCATTCTGCCTTCACTCGTTGACAAGCTTCATAGTGTGTAACAAAATATCGGACATCCTTCTTCATTCCCGGCCAACACATGGTCTTCCGCAAGCCGGCGTACATCTTGGCAATACCTGGGTGCACCGAATACTGAGAGCAATGTGCCTCTCTCAAGATATCCTCCTGGATTCTACCGCCCTTGGGAATGTATAGATGACCACAGAAATAAACGAGGCCGTCTTTTAGTGTATACTCGTCAGAAGTCCCATCTTCAATTGCCTTAACCGCCGGGGCCAGAGCCGCATCCCTTCCTTGATCCGCCCAGATTCGGTCCCGGATATCACAAACTATGCTCATTGTTGCCAAGTACTCTGTATACTCTTCCGAAGGAGCCTTATATACTAAGGTAATATCCATCTCTTCAATCACCCGAGCCAACTCCATACTCATCAACCGAGACTCCGGGCTTGAGTCCGGTACTTTTCTGCTCAATGCATCGGCCACCGAGTTCGCCTTTCTGGGATGATAGTTCAAGGTGAACTCATAATCGCACAGAAACTCGAACCATCACCGTTGCCTCAAGTTCAACTCCTTCTGTGTATGAACGTGCTTTAAGTTTTTATGGTCTGATAAAATCTCGCAGTGGATGTTGTATAGATAGTGCCTCCAAACCATTAAGGCAAACACCACTGCTCCCAGTTCCAAATCATGAACCGAGTAATTGATTTCATGTTTCTTTAACTGTCTTGAAGCATAAGCGATCACGTCTCCGTGCTGTATCAGTACCACTCCCATCCCTTGATATGATGTGTCGGTGTAGACTTGAAATCCTTCCTTCCCATACGGAAGGTCAAGGATGGGGGCGGAGGTAAGTCTATCCTTCAGCTCTTGGAACGCCGCTTCACATTAGGGTGTCCACTCAAATGGCACACCTTTCTGCGTCAATGAAGTAAGAGGGAGGGCAATATTGGAGAACCATTTCACGAACTTGTGGTAGTACCCGACAATCCCAAGGAAACTCCGCACATCAGTCGCTGACTTCAAGGGAGACCACTTCTTCATGGCACGCACTTTGGCCGGATCCACCGCCAGCCCAGCTCCGCTGATCACGTGGCCCAAGAAGACAACCTCCTTAAGCCATAATTCACACTGGCTGAATTTGGCGTACAAAGCAGGCTCCTTCAATTTCTTCAAAACCAAGGTCAAGTGCTCAATATGCTCCTCCTCCGTCTTTGAGTAGACCAAGATGTTGTCGATGAAAACAATGAAGAAGACGTCCAAATATGGTTCAAATACCTTGTTCATCAGGCTCATGAAAGCCGAAGGGGCATTTGTGAGCCCAAACGACATTACAGTGAACTCGTACAACCCATATCTTAAATTAAAGGCCATTTTCTAGATGTCCCCTTCTTGTATTCTGAGCTAATAATAACCTGAGCGCAAGTCCAACTTAGAAAACCAATGCGCCCCCACTAGTTGATCGAACAACTCGTCGATCCGACGTAGCGGGTAAGTGTTCTGCACCGTCAACTGATTGAGTTCCCGATAGCCTATGCACAAACGCAGGGTTCCATCCTTCTTCTTCACGAACAATACAGGGGCTCCCCAGGATGACGAACTGGGGTGAACAAAACCTGACTCCACAAGTTCTTGCAGTTGAACTCTAAACTCCGCGAGTTCCTTCGGGGCCATTCGGTAAGGAGCCTTGGATACCGGCTTGGCACCTGGTACTAGATTAATATGGAAGTCAACCTCTCTATGCGGGGGTAATCCTGGCTGTTTCTTAGGAAATACCTCGGGGAAGTCCCGCACCACCCGTATGTCCTTTATATCCAATGCTATCTCCTTCAACTCGGACCAGATCATGAAGACTTCATCCCCATTCATATGGGATTTTACTGTCTTAACTGAAGATAGCAACATGCAAGGTGTGAAGCTAATACCTTGGAAGATGACGTTGGAGTCTCCATGTCTCAAGCAGACTCGTTTCTCTGCACAATCGATCCTTACAAAGTGCCAGTCCAACCACGCCATGCCCAAAATGATGTCAAACTCAGGCATTCTCAAGACCGTGGCTTGTGTGTCAAAGGCCTTTCCTTCAATGAATATCTCGAACTCTCACTCAGCGGTTGCAATCATCTCTGAGACGTCTGGTAGACGCACTCATCGAGCTACACTAGTAAATTATTGTACACCTTCTAGTTTTTTAATGAAGTCCGCCACACCAACGACTGTGTAGCACCGTTATCGAATAGTGTGTAGGCTAGTTTCTCACTAACCATTATGCCTAAGTATCAGAATTGTGAAGACTCAAGCCAGATTATTAGACCAACTTAGGTAGACTAAGGATGAATGCTTAATTTCTTCCTCGTAGTCCTCATCTTGGAGTTGGGTCATGCTTCAATTACTCCTTCAGCGAGTCTTTTAACGCTTGTCTGAACACCCAAAAGACCCGCTTCCAACCACTTTACCATATCCATTATCTCCACCAAGCTCGAATCTGCTATAAACAAAAGTGGTTGCCCTAGGGAATCTGTCATGTCTATTATCGCCGCTAGATTCAAAATCCGCTATAAACAAAAGTGCTTGCCCTTGGGGATCTCGCAAGACTTTATACAATAGGTTTACATACCTAGGGTCATCCAAACTTTAGGAGATCAACATATAAAGGTACGTACCTAAGGTCAGGTTGGCTAATCGAAGGGTCAGAGTTGGACATACTTAGTGTGAATTACATATGGGCACACCACTGCTTCCGCTAAGTTATGGGTTGACCAAAATTTGACATTGGTGACCCATTGACCTCACTTTAGGGTTAGGGAGGCATGTGCGGGGTACACTTAGCTAAGGGAAGGTCAATTGACCCTAAGTTGTGTAGTTTGACCCATTTAGGGTTAGGGTGGACCTAGGTCAACTTGACCACTTTGATTGCCCCCAATGGGTCCTTAGTGACCCTATGGACCACCCAAGGGGTTAGAGGTGTTGTGTTGGGGTCATGAAGTCAAGTTGAAGCCCTAGTTTCAAACCCTAAGTCTGATGGTGAGATTGTGCTATAGGCAGACCAATGTGATTTTCACCTTGGTCCTTATTCACTTTGTCCTTTGAGCTTCTTATGGTTTTGTCATGACCTAGTCATGACAAAACCACTCCTAGGGATCTAGTTGTATGAGGGATGTTACAAATCTCAATATATAAAAATAAAAATTTCGTCCCTAAAATTAAGGTTAATCCTATGGGATTTCTACTGAAGTAAAAGCATGTAACATCCCTAGGAGTTGTAGGTATACCTGACTCAAAGAGTTCCGGGTACTTTTGCTGCATCAAGTCTTGTGGCTCCCAATTGTTCTCCTCCTGCCTATGGTGGAAATCAGCTCCGTATCATCGATCCTGATCGGCTCCACACTGAATGATCGATCTGAGGCCACCGAGCCTTCTGTGGTGGAAATCAGCTGCTCAGGGCGTAGTAGAGCCCTCTAAAGGGAAGAGACGAGGAAGAAATCATGCAACCCCACTAACTCTGGCGGTAGATCCAATATGTAAGCCAACGGGCCGATCTGTTCTAGGATCGTGCGAGGCGCCATATATCTCGGACTGAGCTTCTTCCGCCCACGAACCCGCGAGACTCCATGCATTGGCCGTATCTTCAAGAAAACCTGGTCTCCCAACTAGAACTCTACCTGACGATGCCGCGCATCGTAGTATTTGTCCTGCCTACTCTAGGCTTCCAACATCCTATCTCGGATCAATCTTGATGAGTCCTGTTTATATAGGGTTTTGCGGACTCATCTGGTCAGGTTTTCATGACTTTGCACTTCACGTTTCAATTGTTTTCATTGATATTTCATTCCTACTGCATTTCACGTTTAGTGTACTTTTCTAACCCGTGGGTGCGCAATTGCGCATTAGATTGCTGGGGGTATGCACTTGGTGCTCCCCAGGGCTCGTTCTAGTAGTTTTTATTGCATTTTGTTGATTGCTGGAGGGTCCTCTTTTGTGAGATTTTATTGTGTGCAGGTGGTCAGTTTTCCCACTTCTGAATTCTGATTTGTGGAAAATGCACGGTCGTGCGTTTTCTTGGTGCACAGTTTGTTTCCGTCGTGTGTTTTCTACAGATTATTTTGGAAGATTGACCAGCCCGTGCGATTGCTTCACGCACGGTCAGCACGGTTTCTTCGGAACCGTGCGCGAAAGAAACACACGGTTTTCCTGTAGCTTCTTGGTTGTTTATTTCTGTGGCTAATCGTGCGTTGTGTTCATGCACGGGCGGCAGCGCCCGTACACGAGTAAAACATACGGTTCCAACGTTTCTTCCTGCTTTCCTGCTTTCTGTCGCTACCCGAGCGATTTTCTTCACCCAGGGGCGGAATCACCCATGCGCAAAGGAAACACACGGGTCAACGCTTCTTCTTCCTCAGGCGTTTTCTGGATATTAATATCACACGGTTCATGCACGGTCGTGCGCCAGACCGTGCATGACCATTTTTTCTGACTTTTACTATTTAAGCCGCAGATTTCTTCTAGACCAGTACATCTCCATTTTCCCCCGCCATTTCCACCCCTTGGAGCAGGAACGCATCCCTCCAGCCGTCATTTTCTCTCTCCTCCTTGGAGGATTGATCCGGCTACCCATTCTCCTCCAAAGAGCTTGCTACAGCTTTGTCCCTGACCGCCATCACCATTGCCGACCTCCAAGCTACTGTTTGAGTTTTTAGTTGCAGAACTTGTGAAGCATTTCGCTCTGATCCGAATCAGCGACCACAACACGAAGAAGACGGGTGTGAAGAAGGAAGTGACAGCCCTTCGGGATCACGGATACCTTCCAAAGATAGAGCTAGGACGAGGCTCGACAACCCTCGCTTCCGGCCGTGAATCTTGGAGATCCTTCGAGTGCTTGGTTGTGTTTCACCCCCTCTTTTCTTTGACTTGCTTTAACCTGAACTTATGCTAGTATGCTTGAGGTTTAATAACCATGTTTTGCTCAAGGTCTTGCTATTGTTTTTTGTTGTGATTTCTTGATCATGATGTGTGTTGATGAGCTTCATCTTTGTTATAGAAAGTTGTGTTTGAGCCATTCTAGAGAGTACTAGATGCCCGCGTTACAAAGAGTTTGTTTACGACCCTCGATAGTTTGTTTGTCTCCGCTATTACTCTTTGGAGTAATTCACCCTGGCGACGCGGTGACGGCAACCTACCATAGATTAATGTTACTTAGTGTACGAAACCCAAAATCAAACCCCTCATTTTTACTTAGCACTTTCATTCAACCTACCCTAGATCGATACTTGTTGAAGCTACTCCTCCCTTTTATTACTTGGCCGTGTACGGTAATCTTACCGCCAGCGCATCAAATCTCACCTGAACATCTGTGTCCTCCACGAACTCCGAGCCAAGTGCCTTCGGATCCTCATCCTGGATCCAAGATAGTAGCGTCCTTCACCTCCGTCCATATAATGCCTCATAAGGGGCCATGCCTATGCTGGAGTGATGGCTATTATTGTACGAGAACTTGATCAATGGCAGCAGTCTCTCCCAGGGCTCAGCACGGTGCAAAATGCATAGGCGTAGAAGATCCTCTAGTGTCTGGTTGGTGCGTTCCTTCTGCCCATCTGTCTGAGGGTGGAAGCCGTACAGAACGTTAACCGAGAACCCAGATAAGTCTGAATCGACCTCCACTCCATGCATGTAAACCGTCCATCCCGATCTGACATGATCGTCCTGGGCACTCCATGATAACGAACACACTTTTTGACGAACCTTCGCACTAGAGCACTGACTGGAGCGTCCTTCGCAACTGGAATAAATCTAGCCACTTTCGTCAGTCTATCGATAATCACCCAAATCGAATCATTCCCCGCATGAGATCATGGTAGCCCTTGTATAAAATCTATAGTTATGTCCTCAAACTTCCATTCCAGCCCAGGAAGTGGCTATAGTAATCTGGTCAGGCTCTTGCAGTCCACCTTTACGAGCTGACAAGCCTCGCAATGGGTCGCGAAGCATGCGATATCCTTCGTCATGCCCAACCAATACATCATCGTCTTCAGGTCTGCCGCTATCTTCGTGATTCCTGGGTGCACTGAATATCTACTACCGTGTGCCTCTACAATAATATCCTCCCAAATTCGGCCTCCTGCCGGTATATAAACCCTGCCTCTAAAGCATAGAAGTCCATCCCTTAGAGAGTAATCCAATGTCGTTCCTTCCTCCAAGGCCCTAAATATTGGCTCTATCTTCGCAGCCAGCCTCTGCCCGTCCCTGATGCGATCCTGAATATCACCGGTTGGAATCATCAATGATAGGTACTTTTCATATAGCTCTGGATCATCCTCGGACACCAGAGTTATCTGCATCACCTCCAACATTTGCACCAACTCCATTGCCATCAGCTGATGTAACATCCCATGTTACTTCTAGACCCCTCAACTTAGATTGGGTTAGGCATGGGGACCCTAGCCACACCATGACCCCACTACATTACCCTAACCCTAAAAACAATCTAAGTGGACCCTAGGGTATGTCACTGGGTCAACATTTTGACCCCAGTTGACCAAGGTCAACCTTGGGCTTAATTTGGTCAAACCCACACTCATAGGCCCAATTAACCTAAGTGGGGCACCCCCTTGACCCAAACCAAGTTGGGTGGTGCCACTAGACCCATTTCCACCAAGTGGGGTCAGTCCACCCACCATAGTTGACCAGTCAACCCCAAAAGTCAAATTGGTCAACAATTTGACCTAAGGAATGAAATGAAGGCCAAGTCATTCCCCTTGGACCAAGCCCACCTAAATTGGCCCATAGTCAGCCCAAGTGAACAAGACCAGCCCTACCCCTCTAAATCAGGAGAGAGAATACATGCAAGGGGGTAAAATTGGAATTTTTAGGGAAAGAGGAGAGAGAAAGAGGAATGAAGGAGATGGTGGCCACATGGCCACCCCATCAGCTAACTTAGGCTGCCCAAGACCAGGTGGCTGACCTCCCCTCTTTAATTCCAGCAGGAAACCAGGGCTGTGAGCCACATGGCTGCTGGGTGAAGCCTCCAAAGATCAAAACCGAGCTAACATTGGAGTTATCTCCACTTATAGGCCACCCCAGTCCAAACAGAGCTCACCATTAGCTTCAGAAGGCCGAGAGGAGTGGAATTCAACTACTTACTCATGGAGAATGGTGGAGAATTGAACTTTCGGGGAGGAGCTCGCCGGCGCACCACCACCACGGCAAACCGCCGCCTGACCCGCAACCAAGCCCCGATTATGGTGTGTTTCACTTCACCTCTACCCGCACTAGCTTCTTAGATCAAATAGGCGAGAGATCGGGCTCAATTGAGCCCGATGCCATGTGAGAAAATCGAGAGAATTCTAAGTTTCTGAAACCGCTCGGGATCGCCGTCGCCGCCGTCTCCCGCCGCCCCATCGCCGGGAAATGATAGCCACCACCACCGTGAAGGTGATGGCACCATTGGCCGGAGGTGGCGACGTCTCAGCTGGCCGGAAACCGCCGGCAAAATCGCTCCAGGTCGGCTCGATCTCATCCGTTGGCTGGAGGTAGACGATGAACAGATCCCGTCCTCTTTACTTTAAGATTCGTGCTTAGATATTAATATGAATTAATTTAATATATGAATAGTAACATTCCTATCACATATATTCAGCCCTTTTGCATGTTAAATTTAGGCCTCCTAGAGGCATTTACAGACCTTAGACCCTCAATGAAAAATGTAGCCTAGGGTCTTACCTTTAAAATTCCACCCTAAACATACATTTTGGAGTAGTGTACAGCCCTGTAGGACAATTCTCCTAGGACTGGTCCTAGACTAGGTCAAAAATTATATTGGATGCCCTGGTCTCACTATTAGTCACCATGACCCCAAGTTTTGGGCACATGCATGATTAGGGCTTGCCTACCTCCTGCCAAAATTTAGGAATTTTTGGATAATATTTTCCTATAGTTTTTGGAAAAATATCAAAATTTAAATAAATGACATATATGGAGTTCTACTCCTCCCCATGGCCCCAAATTTTGGTGGTGGGTCAGTGGGGTCACCCTTGGTGCATGATAAAATTTTCAGCACCTTGGGATCAGTGCATGTGGGAGAATCCACTTGCATGTGCTAGCCTATGTTAAGGCTTGGTGTGCAAATAGCAAAAATGCAAATTGGTGAATTTAGCCCAATGGTTGCATGCAAGAATTATGAAATTAATTACAGTGGTTCATTAGGATAAAGTTCACCCCCCCCCCCAAATTAATGAGGGAATTTTTGGGATCAAAATTCCATTTATTGGAATTTATTTTCATTATAGCTATTTTGGAATTAAAAATTGGAAAATAGGATTTACTCAAGTACAAATCCAAACAACTTTGCCAAGGCATAGATTACATCACATTTGACTTAGGAAAATTATGATTTCTCTGTTTTGAAGAACTTTGGAGTAGATACCCTAAATTTCCCATTTTACCCTTATCATGATAAATCTTGAAATGATTGAATTACACCTCTGAAAAATTTGGAATTTATTCTACTATTATAAAATGTTGTTATTGGCTTATCATAAATTTCTCAGAATTTAATGGATGCATTACTTGTGTTAAATTAGTACAATGGTATTTTGGTAAATACCTTATATTGGAATCCCATAGGCCATCTTGCATTAAATATTGATGATTCTCTGCCAATAACCATAATTTAGTGTCCTAAAAGCTCTGTAATTTTTCTGGAATTTTTGAGTATACAATGCTTATACTTCATTTGGAAAATGGATTATTTGTGGAATTGATATTAAATTGAAAATGATAATAAATAATTTAAGGAAAATTATGAAATTCTGTAGGCAGTAATACCTTGTCAATATACATCTCAGGAAAAATTCCCTAGGTCAGTGGATGCTTAATCAAACCACTTCATGTGTAAAGTGACCTAGCATTTAAATTAAAAGAATTAATTAAATGATTATTTGGCCAAGAAAAATTAAGAGAATCCTTAGGGTAGTTCCCTTAGTCCATAATACCTTAGGATAAATAATTAGAGGCAAGATGCCTTAAGTTTTGGAAGATCACATTTCTAGGGTAAACATAGGTCATGGTCTGCATATAACACAAATAGGTCTTACCTTAGGGGAATTACCAGGGGATTGATTATCGGCAGAAATAAGATAGAGTTCAACATGAGTAACCCTGGTGGGTAGAGTTGTCTTAGTGAGGGATGTAAAAGTGCAAGTCTTAGCTAGCAACTGGAGCGGGGATCGGCGGAAGACCGTCGGTTCCCGGTAATAACTTAAGTCACTAGGGTTATACTAGAGCAATAAGGAGAGCTGGGAAGATACATGGGTAGCCATCAACTAAAATAAATATCCTTGCGAAAGGGAACGCTGGGCGTAATCCCAACACAGTTCCTAGTGCCCCTTGAGAGCCCTTCACAGGGAATACCGGGGGCAGTCCTGGGATTAACCTAAAATCTCTAAGTATAATAAACCGTATGCAAGAGTAGTTTAATAGGTTAGGACATTGTTGTACCTCTCTCCCGTGTGGGGGCTGGGGAGATTCATGATATATGCTCACCCGCTTGGGGTTTGAGGGAGTTGACACAAAGGCACTGATGTGCGTTCTCACCCAGGTTTGGGTTTGAGGGATTCAGGACGGGTTTTGGTCCTGCGAGCGGAAGGCTCGGTATGAAATACTTGCATGTGCATAAATATCGTGGCGGGGCATGCGGTACTGGCTGTTCGTCACACCGATGGCAGTACGGTGCACCAGGCGGTTGTGGGAGTTAGAGGGGCCAGTGGGCTGTTTTACACTGCGGTCTGGAGGACGACCCCCGATAACACACATCCGACCCAACAAGACTGACGGGTTTGTCAGCAAAGTACGTACGCGAGACTCTAGAGTGCACCTTGGACGTGTACAGAGGCGTATGAGAGGGGTCTAAGTCTTGGTAGTGTGCATACCGGTCTAGAAGCGGAGACGCCCGCTCCGCTGCTGCCGTAGCCACAGCGGTGGTACCCGAGAGTGATGCTAGCTCTCAAAAAGTGGGAACTAAAGGTCTGTGATCACAGAGTCGTTGTGTGTGAGTTGCACTTGCCTGCGCATAAAATTGCATCATATCATTCATTCATATTAGGTCATACGCTTCATAGATCCTTATCATATAAATTAGTATGGGCTCTTTTATATGATAAGTTAAATTTCCTGGAAATCCTAACTTATATATTTGTATGGGCATTTATATAAGTTAGGGTACGTTTGTGATGATAGCTTAGTGGTAGCTTAGTTTATTTACTTGTTCATACCGCTGTTTCTTTACTTTCCTTTACTGCACCGCACTTACTTACTTACTACTTGTACTGTACTTAGCATTGCTAGTGTAGAATTTCATTACTTAGTACCACTTTAGATAGATATTGTCACCTGCTTCCATTTTGCTACCCCTTGTTGTCCTCCGCTTCGTCCTCCCGCTCGGTGCCTAGGAGTTGCGGGGCGAGGTGTGGAGGAAACGACTTAGTCTTTTGACTAATGGTCGGTGACCAACTATTTTTAGGAGCCCGTGGAGATGGAGCACCAGCACGTCGAGGAGGCAGGACATGAGGAGCAGATACCGCTTCAGCAGGCTACCACTACTACTATGCGTCCTCAGGTGGGACGAGTCTTGATGTTCTAGTTTAGCTTCCGCATTTACTATTTTGTGAGAGAGAGATTTGATGTACTGGGCATAAGCCCTTTTTACTCTTTCTTCTGTACTATTCTGTGGACTATTGTACTATTCATTTCTTTTATATGATTGTACTGTGACTTGTGGACTGATGGCATTTTATACACAGTTTTACTTCTTATTTCTCATATTGGCCTACAGGTTTATGATCGTACTAGCCGGCAGAATCGGCGTGTTGCGGTGTCGACTAACCCGTGAGTTAGTGCCACCGTAAGACGGCGGTTCTGGGCATAAGATCCGGTAGCCCTCCTTGGTAAGGGGGAGGGGGGTCCTACAAACTGGTATCACTCGAACAACGATCATATGAGAAAGAAGTCCACAACATGAGACCACCCCCGCCCCAGCATTAGTTTGCGGACAAACTATGCAGCGGAAGCAGTGGTGTGCCCATGTACAAAAGTCACAGAAATGGTCCACAAAGTACAATTTGATAGGCCAATTTTGCTTTAACCTTACCTTTATGCAACCTCCACAGGTCGCAGCGCCGCAAAATGTGGCTCCTCCCCCTCCAGCTGCCACTCCATTCCTACATACGGAGATGGGGCAGACCCTGACGGCGATTTTGGATGCCTTTAGAGCCCAGCAAGTCCCGGCTCCACAGCCAAATCCGGGGTCGAGCTGGCTGAGTGCATTCAAGAGCCTGTCCCCACCGACGTACCGCGGGACAGAGGATGCGGTGAAGACAGAAGAATGGCTGGAGGTCATACACGAGATCTTAGCGGGCATCAGCTGCCCAGTCGGCCAGGCAGTACCTCTAGCCACCTCCGTGCTAGAGGCCCACGCGAAGAGATGGTGGAAGTCAGTCTGGGAGACTACTTATGCGGACTTTGAGTTGTCAGAGATTTCTTGGGAGGAGTTTGGCGATGTGTTCCTGGAGCACTTCGTCTCTGCTACGGACAGGGATGCTTTGGAGGAGAGGTTTTTGAACCTCAAGCAGGGGACCAGATCAGTGATAGAGTACCAGAGAGAGTTCTCCCACTTGGCCAGGTTCGCAGGGATTCAGGACACCGACGACAGGAGGTATGCAAAGAGGTTTTACCGGGGCCTCAGGGATGATCTGAGGCAGGCTCTGTTATTCATTTCACATGGCACATCCAGGCAGATCATCGAGATGGCGAAGAAGCTGGAGGCTGACCAGCTGATGGTGCGAGCCGGAGGGAAGAGACCATTTGATGGATCGACATCAGGTGAGAGCAGTAGGGGCTCTCAGAGAGGCAGGACCATCGGATACCGGAGGGGTGGGGGACGTCGTCGTCCCAACTTCAGGCAGGAGCAGGGGCCTCCTCCAGCATTGGCTCCCCCACCTCTACAGATGCATGATCCAAGGAGGCAGGATGACCGAGGCCACCGACAAGTGGTTTGTTACGGATGCCGCCAGCCTGGGCACATCAGGTCGGAGTGCCCGCACAGATTCCATCCCCCTCCTCCTCCTCCACCTCCAGTGGCCCCAGTACAGCAGGGCCGAGGAAGAGGCCGAGGACGAGGCCGAGGTCGGGGATATCACGGCAGGAGGCGCGAGCAGGAGCAGATATACGCCTTGGACCTCACAGAGCCGAGGAATCCCGAGGAGGTCATCACAGGTACTTGAAGTTAATTTTGAGTTTCCTTAAATTTTCCAATGATATATATATATAGTACCTGGAACCATAGGATAACAATTAACCTTCACATAAACAAACCTCAGGCATAGTCATGATCAGCGGCAAGCCTGCCCATACTCTTTTCGACACGGGTGCGTCACACTCGTTCGTATCCGAGGCCTTCATCGACGGACTCGAAGGCGTGGAGAGGTTCCCTGGACTAGAGATGAGGGTACGCCTACCCGATGGATCGGAGCTGCGGACCACTGCACATTGTGATATGGAGGCCGAGATTGGCGGCAAGGCATTTGAGGCGCCGTCGACTATCTTGAAGCTGCAGGACTTTGATTTGATCTTGGGCATGGCCTGGTTGCATCGGAACCATGCCCAGATAGATTGCCCGTCCAGGAGGATCACGCTGAGACATGGCGACTCTCATGTTATCGTTGAAGGTATCCAGCCTATCTGCCACCTACTATTATCTTCTATACAGGCTGTGAAGGCCCATGAGCAGGGTGAAGAAGTCTATATTGTCTGCTTCGAGATGGTGGGGACAGAGGCGACTATCTCATATATTCCGGTGGTTCGGGATTTCTCCGACGTATTCCCGGAGAAATTTCCCGGGCTACCGCCTGCTAGAGACTTGGACTTCAGGATTCAGCTAGTGCCGGGAGCGAAGCCGGTGTCCCGAGCACCCTACAGGATGGCTCCTAGAGAGTTAGCAGAGTTCAGAACTCAACTGCAGGAGCTAGTCGAGTCAGGATTTGTACGGCCTAGTTCATCGCCATGGGGAGCGCCAGTTCTATTTGTGAAAAAGAAGGACGGATCACTGCGATTGTGTACACATTACCGGGAGCTGAACCGGTTGACGGTCCGCAACACCTATCCTCTGCCTCGGATAGATGAGTTATTTGACCAGCTACAGGGAGCATTCTGGTTCTCCAAGTTAGACTTGCGATCCGGCTATTATCAGCTCCGTATCAGGGAAGAAGACATACCGAAGACGGCTTTCAGTTCGCGCTATGGACTATACGAATTCACGGTGATGCCTTTTGGGCTCACGAATGCTCCTGCTGCATTCATGAGTCTGATGAACCGTGTTTTCGAGCCTTTCTTGGATCGCTTCGTGATAGTATTCATCGATGACATCCTTATTTATTCTCGGACTCAGGAGGAGCATACGGAGCACTTGGCACAGGTCCTGCAGAGATTGGGGGAGACACAGATGTACGCAAAATTTTCGAAGTGCCAGTTCTGGTTGCAGGAGGTGGCATTCCTGGGGCACACGATCAGTGGGGCTGGGTTAGCTGTGGACCCGGCCAAGATAGAGACAGTGAGGGATTGGCCGCGACCGAAGACCGCATCTGACATCCGCAGTTTCTTGGGACTAGCAGGCTATTACCGCAAGTTCGTGGAGGGGTTCTCGAGGATAGCACTCCCCCTCACGTCCTTGACGAAGAAGGATACAGATTTTGTTTGGTCAGAGCGGTGTGAGACGGCTTTTCAGGAGCTGAAGGACCGACTCATCTCATCCCCCATTCTTGCGCTTCCATCCGGGAGCGAAGGATTCCAGATCTACACGGACGCCTCTTATCAGGGGATGGGTGCAGTCTTGATGCAGCATGGACACGTTATCGCTTATGCTTCGAGACAGTTGAAGAAGCATGAGCATAACTATCCAGTACATGATCTAGAGCTCGGGGCTGTGGTTTTCGCCCTGAAAATATGGAGGCATTACTTATATGGGATTCATTGTGACATCTTCTCAGATCACAAGAATCTCAAGTATATCGATACTCAGAAGGACCTAAACCTGAGATAGAGGAGGTGGCTGGAGTTTCTCTGTGATTATGATTACAAGATCCACTATCATCCGGGAAAAGCGAACACGGTTGCGGATGCTTTGAGCAGGAGGGCCGGCACTTCTGGACCGGGGCCCCGATTGATGTCCATAGAGCTGCTTCAGATGATGGAGGACATGCACATTACCGTGGTGTCCGAGACCGAGCCAGTGGTATATAGAGAGTATTTGAGCTCAGTGATCAGCTGCGATGATATACAGGAGCGCATCTGAGCACATCAGAGGATGGATGCTGCGTTACAGCCGATTTTCAGTGCCCTAGAGAGGGGCAAGGTCGAGGACTACACATTACAGGATGATCTTCTTCGGTTCCGGGGGCGCATCTACATACCAGCAGGGGGCAGTATTCGAGATGACATACTCCGAGAGGCACATTGCTCGAGATATTCAGTGCACCCCGGCATCACCAAGATGTGGGCAGATTTGCGGAGATCTATGTATTGGCCCGGGATGAAGAGGGAGATCACGGATTTTGTGACCCATTGCGAGACCTGCCAGCGTGTGAAGGCAGAATGCAAGAGCCCGGGAGGTTTACTACAGCCACTGCCAGTTCCAGAGTGGAAGTTCGAGGACATTGCTATGGACTTTGTACACGGATTGCCTCGCTCCCACTCCGGACATGATTCTATATGGGTTATAGTGGACAGATTGACCAAAGTCGCGCGGTTTATTCCAGTTCGGAAGGATGCCCCAGTTGCAGTTCTGGTGAGACTATTTGTGGAGCAGTACATCAGATATCATGGTATCCCCAGGACTATTGTTTCGGACCGTGATGGTCGGTTCACTTCGAGCGAGTGGAGGGCCGTGCATGCTCACTTGGGATCTCGGCTTACCTTTAGTACCGCCTTCCACCCGCAGACCGACGGACAGACCGAGCGGACCATCCGGACCATGGAGGACCTGCTCAGATTATGCATATTGGATACGGGGAGGCCTTGGGAGAGGCTGCTGCCATTGATCGAGTTCTCGTATAATAACAGCCACCAGGCTAGCATCAGGATGGCTCCGTATGAGGCTCTTTACGGGAGGAGATGCCGGACACCGCTATCATGGGTACAGGATGTGGACACCAGGGCTCTGGGATCCGAATATATAGAGGACACTGACGCTCAGATTCGATTGATCAGGGATCGGCTACTGGAGGCCCAGAGCAGGCAGGCAAAGTATTATGATGCTCGGCACCGGCAGGTGGAGTTCCAGGTTGGAGACAGGGTATTCTTGAAGATACGTCCGGTACACGGTGTTTCACGGGTGCGGAGGCACAAGAAGCTCAGTCCACGATACATGGGGCCCTACCTGATCCTGGAGCGGATCGGCCCCTTAGCTTACCGACTGCAGCTGCCACCGGAGTTGGGTGCACTACATGACGTCTTCCATGTCTCTTCCTTACGGAGAGCTCTCCTTCGGCCGGAGCAGCACATCACTACTACAGCCGGACCGGTAGAGCCTGACAGGTCAGTGAGATTGGAGCCGATCCGGATTGACGATACAGCCATCCGAGTGTTGTGGAAGAAGAAGGTTCCCCTTGTGAAGGTGCTGTGGTCCAACCATGGACGGAAAGAGCACACTTGGGAGCCGAGAGATCTGATGCTGGAGCAACACCCGGAGCTATTCGCATCAGGTACATTTAAGTTATGCTTTTAAGATTCTTGATAATTCTTGCAATTAGAACCCCGTAGACCCGAACTTAAATTTCGGGGACGAAATTATTTTCTTGTTTATTGGAATTTGTAACATCCCATGTTACTTCTAGACCCCTCAACTTAGATTGGGTTAGGCATGGGGACCCTAGCCACACCATGACCCCACTACATTGCCCTAACCCTAAAAACAATCTAAGTGGACCCTAGGGTATGTCACTGGGTCAACATTTTGACCCCAGTTGACCAAGGTCAACCTTGGGCTTAATTTGGTCAAACCCACACTCATAGGCCCAATTAACCTAAGTGGGGCACCCCCTTGACCCAAACCAAGTTGGGTGGTGCCACTAGACCCATTTCCACCAAGTGGGGTCAGTCCACCCACCATAGTTGACCAGTCAACCCCAAAAGTCAAATTGGTCAACAATTTGACCTAAGGAATGAAATGAAGGCCAAGTCATTCCCCTTGGACCAAGCCCACCTAAATTGGCCCATAGTAAGCCCAAGTGAACAAGACCAGCCCTACCCCTCTAAATCAGGAGAGAGAATACATGCAAGGGGGTAAAATTGGAATTTTTAGGGAAAGAGGAGAGAGAAAGAGGAATGAAGGAGATGGTGGCCACATGGCCACCCCATCAGCTGACTTAGGCTGCCCAAGACCAGGTGGATGACCTCCCCTCTTTAATTCCAGCAGGAAACCAGGGCTGTGAGCCACATGGCTGCTGGGTGAAGTCTCCAATGCTCAAAACCGAGCTAACATTGGAGTTATCTCCACTTATAGGCCACCCCAGTCCAAACAGAGCTCACCATTAGCTTCAGAAGGCCGAGAGGAGTGGAATTCGACTACTTACTCATGGAGAATGGTGGAGAATTGAACTTTCGGGGAGGAGCTCGCCGGCGCACCACCACCACGGCAAACCGCCGCCTGACCCGCAGCCAAGCCCCGATTATGGTGCGTTTCACTTCACCTCTACCCGCACTAGCTTCTTAGATCAAATAGGCGAGAGATCGGGCTCAATTGAGCCCGATGCCATGTGAGAAAATCGAGAGAATTCTAAGTTTCTGAAACCGCTCGGGATCGCCGTCGCCGCCGTCTCCCGCCGCCCCATCGCCGGGAAATGATAGCCACCACCACCGTGAAGGTGATGGCACCATTGGCCGGAGGTGGCGACGTCTCAGCTGGCCGGAAACCGCCGGCAAAATCGCTCCAGGTCGGCTCGATCTCAGCCGTTGGCTGGAGGTAGACGATGAACAGATCCCGTCCGCTTTACTTTAAGATTCGTGCTTAGATATTAATATGAATTAATTTAATATATGAATAGTAACATTCCTGTCACATATATTCAGCCCTTTTGCATGTTAAATGTAGGCCTCCTAGAGGCATTTGCAGACCTTCGACCCTCAATGAAAAATGTAGCCTAGGGTCTTACCTTTACAATGCCACCCTAAACATACATTTTGGAGTAGTGTACAGCCCTGTAGGACAATTCTCCTAGGACTGGTCCTAGACTAGGTCAAAAATTATATTGGATGCCCTGGTCTCAATATTAGTCACCATGACCCCAAGTTTTGGGCACATGCATGATTAGGGCTTACCTACCTCATGCCAAAATTTAGGAATTTTTGGAAAATATTTTCCTATAGTTTTTGGAAAAATATCAAAATTTAAATAAATGACATATATGGAGTTCTACTCCTCCCCATGGCCCCAAATTTTGGTGGTGGGTCAGTGGGGTCACCCTTGGTGCATGATAAAATTTTCAGCACCTTGGGATCACTGCATGTGGGAGAATCCACTTGCATGTGCTAGCCTATGTTAAGGCTTGGTGTGCAAATAGCAAAAATGTAAATTGGTGAATTTAGCCCAATGGTTGCATGCAAGAATTATGAAATTAATTACAGTGGTTCATTAGGATAAAGTTCACCCCCCCAAAGTAATGAGGGAATTTTTGGGATCAAAATTCCATTTATTGGAATTTATTTTCATTATAGCTATTTTGGAATTAAAAATTGGAAAATAGGATTTACTCAAGTACAAATCTAAACAACTTTGCCAAGGCATAGATTACATCACATTTGACTTAGGAAAATTATGATTTCTCTGTTTTGAAGAACTTTGGAGTAGATACCCTAAATTTCCCATTTTACCCTTATCATGATAAATCTTGAAATGATTGAATTACACCTCTGAAAAATTTGGAATTTATTCTACTATTATAAAATGTTGTTATTGGCTTATCATAAATTTCTCAGAATTTAATGGATGCATTACTTGTGTTAAATTAGTACAATGGCATTTTGGTAAATACCTTATATTGGAATCCCATAGGCCATCTTGCATTAAATGTTGATGATTCTCTGCCAATAACCATAATTTAGTGTCCTAAAAGCTCTGTAATTTTTCTGGAATTTTTGAGTATACAATGCTTATACTTCATTTGGAAAATGGATTATTTGTGGAATTGATATTAAATTGAAAATGATAATAAATAATTTAAGGAAAATTATGAAATTCTGTAGGCAGTAATACCTTGTCAATATACATCTCAGGAAAAATTCCCTAGGTCAGTGGATGCTTAATCAAACCACTTCATGTGTAAAGTGACCTAGCATTTAAATTAAAAGAATTAATTAAATGATTATTTGGCCAAGAAAAATTAAGAGAATCCTTAGGGTAGTTCCCTTAGTCCATAATACCTTAGGATAAATAATTAGAGGCAAGATGCCTTAAGTTTTGGAAGATCACATTTCTAGGGTAAACATAGGTCATGGTCTGCATATAACACAAATAGGTCTTACCTTAGGGGAATTACCAGGGGATTGATTATCAGCAGAAATAAGATAGAGTTCAACATGAGTAACCCTGGTGGGTAGAGTTGTCTTAGTGAGGGATGTAAAAGTGCAAGTCTTAGCTAGCAACTGGAGCGGGGATCGGCGGAAGACCGTCGGTTCCCGGTAATAACTTAAGTCACTAGGGTTATACTAGAGCAATAAGGAGAGCTGGGAAGATACATGGGTAGCCATCAACTAAAATAAATATCCTTGCGAAAGGGAACGCTGGGCGTAATCCCAACACAGTTCCTAGTGCCCCTTGAGAGCCCTTCACAGGGAATACCGGGGGCAGTCCTGGGATTAACCTAAAATCTCTAAGTATAATAAACCGTAGGCAAGAGTAGTTTAATAGGTTAGGACATTGTTGTACCTCTCGCCCGTGTGGGGGCTGGAGAGATTCATGATATATGCTCACCCGTTTGGGGTTTGAGGGAGTTGACACAAAGGCACTGATGTGCGTTCTCACCTAGGTTTGGGTTTGAGGGATTCAGGACGGGTTTTGGTCCTGCGAGCGGAAGGCTCGGTATGAAATACTTGCATGTGCATAAATATCGTGGCGGGGCATGCGGTACTGGTCGTTCGTCACACCGATGGCAGTACGGTGCACCAGGCGGTTGTGGGAGTTAGAGGGGCCAGTGGGCTGTTTTACACTGCGGTCTGGAGGACAACGCCCGATAACACACATCCGACCCAACAAGACTGACGGGTTTGTCAGCAAAGTACGTACGCGAGACTCTAGAGTGCACCTTGGACGTGTACAGAGGCGTATGAGAGGGGTCTAAGGCTTGGTAGTGTGCATACCGGTCTAGAAGCGGAGACGCCCGCTCCGCTGCTGCCGTAGCCACAGTGGTGGTACCCGAGAGTGATGCTAGCTCTCAAAAAGTGGGAACTAAAGGTCTGTGATCACAGAGTCGTTGTGTGTGAGTTGCACTTGCCTGCGCATAAAATTGCATCATATCATTCATTCATATTAGGTCATACGCTTCATAGATCCTTATCATATAAATTAGTATGGGCTCTTTTATATGATAAGTTAAATTTCCTGGAAATCCTAACTTATATATTTGTATGGGCATTTATATAAGTTAGGGTACGTTTGTGATGATAGCTTAGTGGTAGCTTAGTTTATTTACTTGTTCATACCGCTGTTTCTTTACTTTCCTTTACTGCACCGCACTTACTTACTTACTACTTGTACTGTACTTAGCATTGCTAGTGTAGAATTTCATTACTTAGTACCACTTTAGATAGATATTGTCACCTGCTTCCATTTTGCTACCCCTTGTTGTCCTCCGCTTCGTCCTCCCGCTCGGTGCCTAGGAGTTGCGGGGCGATGTGTGGAGGAAACGACTTAGTCTTTTGACTAATGGTCGGTGACCAACTATTTTTAGGAGCCCGTGGAGATGGAGCACCAGCACGTCGAGGAGGCAGGACATGAGGAGCAGATACCGCTTCAGCAGGCTACCACTACTACTGTGCGTCCTCAGGTGGGACGAGTCTTGATGTTCTAGTTTAGCTTCCGCATTTACTATTTTGTGTGAGAGAGATTTGATGTACTGGGCATAAGCCCTTTTTACTCTTTCTTCTGTACTATTCTGTGGACTATTGTACTATTCATTTCTTTTATATGATTGTACTGTGACTTGTGGACTGATGGCATTTTATACACAGTTTTACTTCTTATTTCTCATATTGGCCTACAGGTTTATGATCGTACTAGCCGGCAGAATCGGCGTGTTGCGGTGTCGACTAACCCGTGAGTTAGTGCCACCGTAAGACGGTGGTTCTGGGCATAAGATCCGGTAGCCCTCCTTGGTAAGGGGGAGGGGGGTCTTACAGCTGAGGCCCTACTCCACATATAGTTTTCACTCTGGCTCAGAGCATCTACTAGCATATTTGCCTTCCTGGGATGATAGTGCATGGTATACTGATAGTCCGACAAAAATCTACCCAGTGTCTCTGTCTGATGTTTAGCTCCTTCTGTGTGTCCACGTTCTTCAGGTTCTTGTGGTCTGAGAATATATCGCAATGGACCCTGTAAAGGTAGTGCCGCCATATATTTAGGGAAAATATAACCGCTCCCATCTCGAAGTCATGCACTAGGTAGTTTTGCTCGTGTTTATTCAACTAACGGGAGGCGTAAGCTATCACGTACCCGTTCTGCATCAGAACTACACCTATCCCATGATATGATGAGTCCGTATAGACCTGAAATCCTTCCTTCCCAATGGAATAACAAGGTTAGGGGCCGAGGTAAGACGACCCTTCAGCTCCAGAAAGGAAGCCTCACATTATGATATCCAAACAAATGGATTCTCCTTCTTCGTCAAAGATGTGAGAGGGAGATTAATCCAAGAGAATCCTTCCATGAACTTCCGGTAGTATCCGAAAAGCCCTAGGAAACTCCTCACATCAGTGGCCATCTTCAGCGGTGGCCAATCCCATACTACTTGATCCTTCACTGGATCTACTGTAAATCCTGCCCCACTAATAATATGGCCCATTAAGGCCACCTCCTTCAGCAAAAACTGGCACTTGCTGAATTTAGCATAGAACTTGTGCTCTCAGAGCTTCTCTAGGGTCAGAGCCAAGTGATGCGCATGCTCCTCCTCAGTCCTCGAATAGATGAGGATGTCGTCAATAAACACGATGATGAAGATATCCACATATGGCTCGAATACCCGATTCATCAAACTCATGAACGCGAATGGGGCATTTGTGAGTCCGAAGGGCATCCCGGTGAACTCATACAGCCCGTATCTACTACTGAAAGTTGTCTTCGGGATATCCTCCTAAATGCGCATCTGGTAGTAACCTGACCTCAGATCTAGCTTTGACAACCAATGAGCTCCCTCCAACTGGTCAAATAGCTCGTCAATCCTCGGTAGAGGATATGTGTTTTAGACCGTTGATGAGTCCACTTTTTATACCTATTTTCGGACTCATCTGAGCTAGTTTTCACACGGTTGCACTTCACTTTTAGTTCTTTATCATTCCTATTTCATCTAATCTTTATTTCCATAGGAAGTGCACATTTATGCCCGTGGTTGTGTATTTTGTTATTTTTATTGTTTGTACTCCTTTTTGTGATTTCCTGGAATGTCTGCACATATCAGTGATTGGTTTTTCCTTTCGGTACAGGGGTCGTGTGCGTGTTCCGGGATGGTTGTGAAACATGAATACTGCGCACGATCGGTCGTGCGCCCTTGATCGTGCGCACTACTCTTCGTTTTCTAGAATCAGCCTGGGGTAAGCGCACGACAACTGGACATATTGCGCACGACCACCGGTCGTGCACCACTGATCGTGTGCATTGATTCCTCATTTTCTGGAGTCCTGTCTGGGTAATCGCACGATCATTAGACTTAGTGCGCATGACCACTGGTCGTGCGCCACTACTCATGCGCATTATCCCAGTTCTTCTTCCTAATATTCCATGCCAGTGCGCACGAGCATAGGACTTAGTGCGCACGACCACGTGTCGTGCGCCTGTGATCGTGCGCATTGTTCATTTCTGCTTTTGTATAAATAGTGCAGGTTCCGCCTTAATTGGGGGTCGCTCATTTTTCCTCCGCCATTTTCGTCTCTGAGGAGGGATTCCACCATCCTCCTTCAATCTCCACACTATGGAGGTGCTCCGGGCAAGCGTTCACCGCCAAATCCAAGCCGGAGCTTCCTCTCGGCCTCCTCCTTCATCTTTGAGCTTCAAGAAGAGCTTGACCTAGCTTTCTTCACCAAGCTAAGAGAAGTTGTGTCATCCTCCACCGGATCGTGACAGGAAGAAGACGGGCCATTGGAAGGTGGTGACAACCCTTCTCTATCCCGGACGCAGTTGCGGACCGAGCTTGGGCGCGGATTGACAACCCGACGACTCCAACCGTGAATCCTCAGCAAGGCTTCATATTCGGTCAATTTTGCACACTCTTTTCTTGATTGGTTATTGAATGTGTAGTTGAACTCTTGTATTTGATGAAGTTATGCTTAGTGTAATTTATGTTTATGTGTAATCATGTCTATGTGATTGTATATTTTCGTTATATTTACCTGATGTGCGCCTATTTGTCCATCCACCATCCATCCGCCCTTGCCGCACTAGCGATTGCTAGTGGCGTGCGTAGCGAAGAGGTGCATATGACCCTCATTCTGCCATTCTCACCACCTCATCCGCAAGCCTACTCGTCCATCCGCCTAGCGATTCGGTGCATAGCGGCCCGACTAGTCTTCCATCCCGCCTGGCGAAGCATCGCATAGCGGCATTGCATAGGAGTAGTTGTTAGATTTTTATTTTCTGTTTCCGCAATATCAAAACCTCCCCTTAAATATCTCCGACCTGAGGACTTCAATCTCAAGTCCTCCTCGAAACTAACTCCACCTTACTGTGTTCCTTGTGAGATCGATACTTGGGAAAACCCCCATTTTATATTACTTGTACGACCGGTTCACTGCCATGATCTTAAGCATCATGTTTTTGGCGCCGTTGCCGGGGAACACAGTCGTGTGAGTTTTTGGAGAGGGAGATAATAGATTGAAGCCCTTTTCCAATTGTGCATATCATTTTTTTTATTTGCTTTTGTTATTAGAATTTTTATTTTGCTTATTTCTTTTTACCCTTTTCTGATTTTTGATTTAGATAACAGATCCGTGCTATTTTCATTTTAGCTGTGTAGTACTTTTTCAGCAATTATTTTTGTTCGTGATGGATTCTGATGCTGAGTGTCGTATCCTTGACACTTTGCGCCGATCCATCGATGCCATTGCTGTTATGAATGTCGAGCATTGCATTCGGTGTTTGTTATGTCAAGGTGTGGGCCACATGTTGAAGGATTGCCCTCGTTTATGCAAGCCTTCTCCATCTGAGGGCGTGTGCACAACAACCTCCCGTTCGCGGAAGACTGTTGTGGACAGGCCTACCAGGGTGTTGCCTGGCCCATACACTGACATAACGCACTTTGCTCATTCTTTACCCGTTGAGATTACTGAAGAATCTCTGGCCGCATACAGCTCTTTCATGGGTCCCTCGATCCCTTTTTACGAGCTTTCCTCAAGTGATGATGATCACTCTACTGTTAGCCAACAAAAAGAGGAGCAGGAACTCATGGACGCTCATGTATGGGACGATGAGATTGTTCCGGTCATTGATGGGGTGGCGTGTGCGAATGATTTTGCAATGGGGCCTGCTCAATCAGTGCTTGATTTTGAGAGCAGCCTTGGCCCTCTGCAATTTTTGTCGGATTGTGCTATTCCTCTTTCTTGTGAGTCGGCTGATGATGTCGTGATTGTGGATGATTCGGTGCCCGAGGTTGCGCCGAAGTCGGATGATGATTCCTCTATCTCCGACGGAGAAGGTGGATCTTCGGAACACTTTTACTCACCCCGGTGGGATGCGGAATACCCTCTTTCCGATGCGGAGGTTTGCACCTCCTTATTGGATGAGGCCGTTCCTCTTACCACCGCGGACCTTGAGTTCTCGGATTTCCCTCGGTACGACTCGTATGATACCGATGATGATCTCTGCTTGGATCCTGCTGAGAGTGATACCGGGATCACTCTCCCATGTTCTGATTCTTTTAGTTCTTCTTATCTTTTATTACTTGATCCCCCTTCCTTATCTGAGCCTGTGTAGGATGAGTCTCCACAGGTACATTGGCATGACGATGATCTTTGTGCTCATGTCGTTGCCATCGCCTCCTGCGGGCCTGTGATAGACGATACCTTGCTAGACAAGGATTTATTTTGTGATAAGATGAGCGAGGACCAGTGCTCCTCCTCTTCTTATTTCCTATTTCCTCTACCTGTGTTGGGCAGGTATTATTATTTAGGTAGAGGGGTAACTGCTCTATCACCGTATCGGTACCCATTACCGAAACGGATATTAGGCCAGTTACCAGTGCACTTTTTATTTCATAGGCCTATAAGCTAGAACTTTTTATAATTTAATAAGTCGTGCTGGGATGACAATAACCCCAGTACTTATCTTTCATTTTCTGGATTTTATTTTTCATGTCTATTTAGTTTTAGTATTTCGTTGTAGTTTGTATATTTTTGTTTTGTTTTTGCGGAGCTCACCCCTACAGGTATTCATAGCAAATCGCATTGGTGGGGTTGTGATTCTTCGTATGGCGGACCTGCTTCAGGTTTTCACGCGTCTTCTGGTATGCTCACTGGCTGAGCATTGGGTAACCTCTTCCCTTAGCTCTGTATGATTTTAATTTCTCTATCATCTGCTGTGTTGTTTAGTTTAAGTCTGGGGGAGAGATTTGTTACCTATTGCACGCACACATTTCTTGTGCATAGTAGAAGCTTTTATTGTTATATTTTGATTAGTTCATTGCATCACACACCACTGCACCCACATGAACGCGTGCTTAGCTTTTTGCGTGCTGCGAGTTAAACTCATTTCTTTGTTAGATTTGGGAAAATTATGGTGCTGACATAGGATTGTGAGACAGAGTAAAATGTTGGCATTGTTGTGTTTCTAGTCAACTGCTCTCGTCTCGTGTAGAAATTGGAGTAGATTTAATTTTTGTGTATGCTTTTAGTTTTATATTTTTCTAATTGCGTAAATGATGACTACTTTTAGTCATCGTTTTTGGGTTATTCTAGTAGCTTATTTTCCTAAGTTTTTGTTACAATTATGTGTTTTTGTATGCTTATTATGATCTTCTTTTTAATATAATGTTTATGTTATGTTTTGTGGCTATTCTATATTTTTTGTTTAGCTTTATCTATAAATATTATTATAGCTTGTATGTTATGTTTAATTTAATGTTTTATGTTTAATTTTATATTATATGTTTAACGTGTGTTTTATTTTGAATATAAATATTATGTGTTATGTTATTTATTTGTTGTATGTTTTATTTATATTATGTAATCATTAACTAATGTTTATTTTGTTTTAATGTAGGAGCAGCCCTTGAAGCTACCCGAGCCCACATGGTGCAGCCCTTTCACTTGATCAAGCCCGATTGGAGCAGCCCTTCAACATCCATAAAGCCTACATGATGCAGCCCAACCACTTCAAAACCCATGCAGCCCCCTTCATTGGAGCAGCCCACAATTTGCATGGCCGGCCTCTTCCCAACTTCAAGATGCAACCCACATTGGAGCAGCCCGTCCCCTTCAAGTGCAGCCCACTCTCTCCATTGTTTGGTCCATTTAAGGCCCATGCATGGCCGACCACCTCATGCCCTCTCTCTCCCCTCCTCATTAATTTCCAAATGCATGAATCCCTCTACATGGCCGGCCACCCTCTTTCCTCCTCTTTTATTTCTTGTTTTTATTATTCTACATCCATTCCCCCTCTCTACTTTATTTTATTTCATTTCCATAAGCCACATTCATGCATGATCTCTCCCTCTCATTTATTGCATGCATGTATTCCTTCTACATGGCCGGCCACACCATCCCTCCTCTCTCTCCTTTTTATTTTTTCTCCACTCTTTATTACCATCCATCCCCCCCTCTTATATTTATTTCATTTCTTTTAAATTTATATGCATGAATGTATCTTCTCCCTCTTCCTTCATTTAATATCATGCATGAATTCTCTCCACCTAAGTAAATGCCATGCATGCACTCCTCCCTACATATGGCCGGCCACCCCCCTTGCCCCCTCTTCTTCATTCCATTCTAGAACCTTCTCCCTCATCTATAAAAAGAACACATGTCCCATGCTTTTGAGGAGGGGATTTTGGAGAGCAAGTGAAGTGCTAGTTTAAGTGGAGAGTGCTTGTGAGTGTTAGTTTTATTATTGTATTAGTTTTCTTTTCAATTAGTGCAAGTTTTCTTTATAGCATAATCTTGTCTTTTTTTTATTTTGTGTACTCCTTTTTGCAAGTAATGAAAATATTTCTCTCTTCTCTTTATTTTGTTGTTTCCTTTTGAAATATGCATAGCTAATTCCCTCTTAGCATTTGATCATGAGCATCCATGATTTGAAATGAGAATTATTTTTATTTCATAGTTTTATCTTTGCGTAATTCTACTCGGTCCTTCTTTGAATAATTATTGTGTCGACTCCGTATTTCCGGTATACGGTAGTAGGCTTATGATCTCATATTCGAGTAGCCGAGAGGCTCGTGGATGTGAAAGATCACTCAAAGAAGGAAGGAGTTGAATGCAACCCTAGAGATAGGACGACGTAAATCCTCCGGATTGGAGTCAAATCCAATAGTGCGGATCACCTCGATAATGCAACTTTAGGCTTCTTTGGTTTGTAAAGAGATTTCGATCAAAGAGTCCATAAGTTAGGAGACCTAATGCTCTAGCGAGATTTTGTCTCATTTTCGGATCCGTCACGGCCGAGTTGGATTTGCAAATTTAAAACTATGCCCTTTTATTTTCTCGTTTCATTTCATGGTGAATCAATGATCGAATGCTAGCCTTTTTTATATAAGTTTTCGTCTCACAATTTATCGTTCGTTTTACTTTTAAAAAAAATTCTCAAAATCCCAATAGTCTTCCGGTAGGATAATAGTTAGAGCGTGAGTAGAAGTAATTGATAGCCCCGTGTTTAAATACGACCTTGGTACTACGATTCGACAGGTACGCTTGCCTGTTCGGGTTTTGGCCCACCAGTAAATCCTTTTTATTCTACTCAAAAGTTGGTGAATCCGGTGTGAATCCGACGGTAGCTTAGGGATGTGTGTAGACGGCCGTTAGGTTCGTATTGCTCGAGTAGGGAGGAGGGATAGTCTTTTTCGTTGGCTAAGAACTTGCCCCAAGCTATTCTTGAAGCATGGGTATAGGTTAGTCATGCATGAGCGTGATGTAGGCGATCATTTTGGCCCGGTTGAGCTTTGTACCGTTCCTAACGTCTTATCCTCGCTAGCCCCGTTGTTCCTACCCATTCTTTTGATTCAGCTCCACCTTTATTTCACAAAAGCCTCGTAGCCAATCCTAGTCGCACACCCAAGTCGAGTTTAGTGTTTTATATTTTCATGTTGGGATGTGATGTGGTGTTATTATTTGTGAAAATGTGGAAGTGCTCCCAAGTTTATTTCTGCTGAATTGTGAAAATAAAATGAAGAAAAAGAAAAACAAAAAAAAGAAAAAGAAAAATATTTGTAAAGAAAAAGAAAAAAAAAGTGAAAAGAAAAAGTTTAAATTGAAAATCTTTTTGGGAAATGTGATTACATTTGGAGTAGGCGGTACACACACCCATATTTGAAAAGTTAAGTTTGGGGGTGTGGTGTACCCGCAATTATTTTGGTTAGCTGATGGATTATTTCTTTGATAGCTCATTTGGGTTAGGTGCATAGCCTTTCTGTTTATCTTTGTTTACCTCGCCTAAACCCAAGCCCCATTTCTTCACCTAAAGTCCTACTAATTCGTGTGTGAACCAAACCAGTGCTGTGGAGAGAATGCGAAAGGGCAAGCATATGGTCACCGACATTGGTGGATTCCTTTGGAGGTTATCCGGAGCCCCGATCTTCGACAATGCTCGCCTAGCGATTAGTCTACTTTCTCCATACGCCTGACCGGATGATTCACCGTGATTCTATTTTTGAGTAATGATAAAATTTTGATACGCATTGTGAAAAGTATAAACTATTTTGTATACTTAGAAATTTCTTCTATTATATTTTTACGCACGCGAGCATTCGACTTCGCATGGTACTTCGTATCGCAATTTCTTTATTAACTAGTATTTTTCCCTTTCTGCTTAGATTTTGTTTGCTCGGGACGTGCAAACAGTTAAGTCTGGGGGTGTGATGAGTCCACTTTTTATACCTATTTTTGGACTCATCTGGGCTAGTTTTCACGTGGTTGCACTTCACTTTTAGTTCTTTATCGTTCCTATTTCATCTAATCTTTATTTCCATAGGAAGTGCACATTTATGTCCGTGGATGTGTATTTTGTTATTTTTATAGTTTGTACTCCTTTTTGTGATTTCCTGGAATGTCTGCACATATTAGTGATTGGTTTTTCCTTTCGGTACAGGGGTCGTGTGCGTGTTCCGGGATGGTTGTGAAACAGGAATACTGCGTACGATCATGGGATCTAATGCGCACGCCCACTGGTCGTGCGCCCCTGATCGTGCGCACTACTCTTCGTTTTCCAGAATCAGCCTGGGGTAAGCGCACGACCACTGGACATATTGGGCACGACCACCGGTCGTGCGCCACTGATCGTGTGCATTGATTCCTCATTTTCTGGAGTCCTGTCTGGGTAATCGCACGATCATTGGACTTAGTGCGCACGACCAATGGTCGTGCGCCACTACTCGTGCGCATTATCCCAGTTCTTCTTCCTGATATTCCATGCCAGTGCACATGAGTACAGGACATAGTGCGCACGACCACTGGTCGTGCGCATGTGATCGTGCGCATTGTTCATTTCTGCTTTTGTATAAATAGTGCAGGTTCCGCCCAAATTAGGGATCGCTCATTTTTCCTCCGCCATTTTCATCTCCGAGGAGGGATTCCGCCGTCCTACTTCAATCTCCACACTAGGGAGGTGCTCCGGGCAAGCGTTCACCGCCAAATCCAAGCTGGAGCTTCCTCTCGGCCTCCTCCTTCATCTTTGAGCTTCAAGAAGAGCTTGACCTAGCTTTCTTCACCAAGCTAGGAGAAGTTGTGCCATCCTCCACCGGATCGTGACACGAAGAAGACGGGTCATTGGAAGGTGGTGATAGCCCTTCTCTATCCCGGACGCAGTTGCGGACCGAGCTTGGACGTGGATTGACAACCCGACGACTCCAACCGTGAATCCTCAGCAAGGCTTCGTATTCGGTCGATTTTGCACACTCTTTTCTTGATTGGTTGTTGAATGTGTAGTTGAACTCTTGTATTTGATGAAGTTATGCTTAGTGTAATTTACGTTTATGTGTAATCATGTCTATGTGATTGTATATTTTTGTTATATTTACCTGAGGTGCGCCTATTTGTCCATCCACCATCCATCCGCCCTTGCCGCACTAGCGATTGCTAGTGGCGTGCGTAGCGAAGAGGTGCATACGACCCTCATTCCACCATTCTAACCACCTCATCCGCAAGAATACTCGTCCATCCGCCTAGCAATTCGTTGCATAGCGGCCCGACTAGTCTTCCATCCCGCCTGGCGAAGCATCGCATAACGGCGTTGCATAGGAGTAGTTGTTAGATTTTTATTTTTTGTTTCCGCAATATCAAAACCTCCCCTTAGATATCTCCGACCTGAGGACTTCAATCTCAAGTCCTCCTCGAAACTAACTCCACCTTACTGTGTTCCTTGTGAGATCGATACTTGGGAAAACCCCCATTTTATATTACTTGTGCGACCGGTTCACTGCCGTGATCTTAAGCATCAAGTTTTTGGCGCCGTTGCCGGGGAACACAGTCGTGTGAGTTTTTGGAGAGGGAGATAATAGATTGAAGCCCTTTTCCATTTGTGCATATCATTTTTTTTATTTGCTTTTGTTATTAGAATTTTTATTTTGCTAATTTCTTTTTACCCTTTTCTGATTTTTGATTTAGATAGCAGATCCGTGCTATTTTCATTTTAGATGTGTAGCACTTTTTCAGCAATTATTTTTGTTCGTGATGGATTCTGATGCAGAGTGTCGTATCCTTGACACTATGCGTCGATCCATCGATGTCATTGTTGTTATGAATGTCGAGCATTGCATTCGGTGTTTGTTATGTCAAGGTGTGGGCCACATGTTGAAGGATTGCCCTCGTTTGTGCAAGCCTTCTCCCTCTGAGGGCGTGTGCACAACAACCTCCCGTTCGCGGAAGACTATTGTGGACAGGCCTACCAGGGTTTTGCCTGGCCCATACACTGACATAACGCACTTTGCTCATTCTTTACCCGTTGATATTACTGAAGAATCTCTGGCCGCATACAGCTCTTTCATTGGTCCCTCGATCCCTTTTTACGAGCTTTCCTCGAGTGATGATGATCACTCTAGTGTTAACCAACAAAAAGAGGAGCAAGAACTCATGGACGCTCCTGTATGGGACGATGAGATTGTTCCGGTCATTGACGGGGTGGCGTCTGCGAATGATTTTGCGATGGGGCCTGCTCATTCAGTGCTTGATTTTGAGAGCAGCCTTGCCCCTCCGCAATTTTTGCCGGATTGTGCTATTCCTCTTTCTTGTGAGTCGGTTGATGATGCCGTGATTGTGGATGATTTGGTGCCCGAGGTTGCGCCGAAGTGGGATGATGATTCCTCTATCTCCGACGGAGAAGGTGGATCTTCGAAACACTTTTACGCACCCCAGTGGGATGAGGAATACCCTCTTTCCGATGCGGAGGTTTGCACCTCCTTATTGGATAAGGTCGTTCCTCTTACCACCGCGGATCTTGATTTCTCGGATTCCCCTCGGTACGACTCGTATGATATCGACGATGATCTCTGCTTGGATCCTGCTGAGAGTGATACCGGGATCACTCTCCCATGTTCTGATTCTTTTAGTTCTTCTTATCTTTTATTACTTGATCCCCCTTCCTTATCTGAGCCTGTGCAGGATGAGTCTCCATAGGTACGTTGGGATGACGATGAGCTTTGTGCTCATGCTGTTGCCATCGCCTCCTGCGGGCCTGTGATAGACGATACCTTGGTAGGCAAGGATTTATTTTGTGATAAGATGAGCGAGGACCAGTGCTCCTCCTCTTCCTATTTCCTATTTCCTCTACCTGTGTTGGGCATGTATTATTATTTAGGTAGAGGGGTAACTGCTCTATCACCGTATCGGTACCCATTACCGAAACGGATATTAGGCCAGTTACTTGTGCACTTTTTATTTCATAGGCCTATAAGCTAGAACTTTTTATAATTTAATAAGTCGTGCTGGGATGACAATAACCCCAGTACTTATCTTTCATTTTCTGCATTTTATTTTTCATGTCTATTTAGTTTTAGTATTTCGTTGTAGTTTGTATATTTTTGTTTTGTTTTTGCGGAGCTCACCCCTGCAGGTATTCATAGCAAATCGCATTGGCGGGGTTGTGATTCTTCGTATGGCGGACCTACTTCAGGTTTTCACGCGTCTTCTGGTATGCTCACTGGCTGAGCATTGGGTAACCTCTTCCCTTAGCTCTGTATGATTTTAATTTCTCTATCATCTGCTGTGTTGTTTAGTTTAAGTCTGGGGGAGAGATTTGTTACCTATTGCACGCACACATTTCTTGTGCATACTAGAAGCTTTTATTGTTATATTTTGATTAGTTCATTCCATCACACACCACTGCACCCACATGAGCGCGTGCTTAGCTTTTTGCGTGCTGCGAGTTAAACTCATTTCTTTGTTAGATTTGGGAAAATTATGGTGCTGACATAGGATTGTGAGACGGAGTAAAATGTTGGCCTTGTTGTGTTTCTAGTCAACTGCTCTCGTCTCGTGTAGAAATTGGAGTAGATTTAATTTTTCTGTATGCTTTTAGTTTTATATTTTTCTAATTGCGTAAATCCTCTTTATTCTACTCAAAAGTTTGTGAATCCAGTGTGAATCCGACGGTAGCTTAGGGAAGTGTGTAGACGGCCGTTAGGTTCATATTGCTCGAGTCGGGAGGAGGGATAGTCTTTCTCGTTGGCTAAGAACTTGCCCCAAGCTATTCTTGAAGCATGGGTATAGGTTAGTCATGCATGAGCGTGATGTAGGCCATCATTTTGGCCCGGTTGAGCTTTATACCATTCCTAACGTCTTATCCTCGCTAGCCCTGTTGTGCCTACCCATTCTTTTGATTCAGCTCCACCTTTATTTCACCAAAGCCTCATAGCCAATCCTAGTCGCACACCCAAGTCGAGTTTAGTGTTTTATATTTTCATGTTGGGATGTGATGTGGTGTTATTATTTGTGAAAATGTGGAAGTGCTCCCAAATTTATTTCTGCTGAACTGTGAAAATAAAATGAAGAAAAAGAAAAACAAAAAAAAAGAAAAAGAAAAATATTTGTAAAGAAAAAGAAAAAAAAAGTGAAAAGAAAAAGTTTAAATTGAAAATCTTTTTGGGAAATGTGATTACATTTGGAGTAGGCGGTACACACACCCATATTTGAAAAGTTAAGTTTGGGGGTGTGGTGTACCCACATTTATTTTGGTTAGCTGATGGATTATTTCTTTGATAGCTCATTTGGGTTAGGTGCATAGCCTTCCTGTTTATCTTTGTTTACCTCGCCTAAACCCAAGCCCCATTTCTTCACCTAAAGTCCTACTGATTCGTGTGTGAACCAAACCAGTGCTGTGGAGAGAATGCGAAAGCGCAAGCATATGGTCACCGACATTGGTGGATTCCTTTGGAGGTTATCCGGAGCCCCGATCTTCAGCAATGCTCGCCTAGCGATTCGTCTACTTTCTCCCTACGCGTGACCGGATGATTCACCGTGATTCTATTTTTGAGTAATAATAAAATTTTGATACGCATTGTGAAAAGTATAAACTATTTTGTATACTTAGAAATTTCTTCTATTATATTTTTACGTGCGCGAGCATGCGACTTCGCATGGTACTTCGTATCGCAATTTCTTTGTTAACTAGTATTTTTCCCTTTCTGCTTAGATTTTGTTTGCTCAGGACGCACAAACAGTTAAGTCTGGTGGTGTGATGAGTCCACTTTTTATACCTATTTTCGGACTCATCTGCGCTAGTTTTCACGCGGTTGCACTTTACTTTTAGTTCTTTATCTTTCCTATTTCATCTAATCTTTATTTCCATAGGAAGTGCACATTTATGCCCGTGGTTGTGTATTTTCTTATTTTCATAGTTTGAACTCCTTTTTGTGATTTCCTGGAATGTCTGCACATATCAGTGATTGGTTTTTCCTTTCGGTACAGGGGTCGTGTGCGTGTTCCGGGATGGTTGTGAAACAGGAATACTGCGCACGATCATGGGATCTAATGCGCACGACCACTGGTCGTGCGCCCCTGATCGTGCGCACTACTCTTCGTTTTCCAGAATCAGCCTGGGGTAAGCGCACGACCACTGGACATATTACGCACGACCACCGGTCGTGCACCACTGATCGTGTGCATTGATTCCTCATTTTCTGGACTCTTGTCTGGGTAATCGCACGATCATTGGACTTAGTGCGCACGACCACTGGTCGTGCGCCACTACTCGTGCGCATTATCCCAGTTCTTCTTCCTGATATTCCATGCCAGTGCGCACGAGCACAGAACTTAGTGCGCACGACCACTGGTCGTTCGCCTATGATCGTGCGCATTGTTCATTTCTGCTTTTGTATAAATAGTGCAGGTTCCTCCCTAATTGGGGATCGCTCATTTTTCCTCCGCCATTTTCATCTACGAGGAGGGATTCCGCCATCCTCCTTCAATCTCCACACTAGGGAGGTGCTCCGGGCAAGCGTTCACCGCAAAATCCAAGCCGGAGCTTCCTCTCGGCCACCTCCTTCATCTTTGAGCTTCAAGAAGAGCTTGATCTAGCTTTCTTCACCAAGCTAGGAGAAGTTGTCCCATCCTCCACCGGATCGTGAAACGAAGAAGACAGGCCATTGGAAGGTGGTGACAGCCCTTCTCTATCCCGGACGCAGTTGCGGACCGAGCTTGGACGCGGATTGACAACCCGACGACTCCAACCGTGAATCCTCATCAAGGCTTCGTATTCGGTCGATTTTGCACACTCTTTTCTTGATTGGTTGTTGAATGTGCAGTTGAACTCTTGTATTTGATGAAGTTATGCTTAGTGTAATTTACGTTTATGTGTAATCATGTCTATGTGATTGTATATTTTCGTTATATTTACCTGAGGTGCGCCTATTTGTCCATCCACCATCCATCAGCCCTTGGCGCACTAGCGATTGCTAGTGGCGTGCGTAGCTTAGAGGTACATACGACCCTCATTCCGCCATTCTCACCACCTCATCCTCAAGCCTACTCGTCCATCCACCTAGCGATTCGGTGCATAGTGGCCCGACTAGTCTTCCATCCCGCCTGGCGAAGCATCGCATAGCGGCGTTGCATAGAAGTAGTTGTTAGATTTTTATTTTATGTTTCCGCAATATCAAAACCTCCCCTTAGATAGCTCCGACCTGAGGACTTCAATCTCAAGTCCTCCTCAAAACTAACTCCACCTTACTGTGTCCTTGTGCTATCGATACTTGGGAAAACCCCCATTTTATATTACTTGTGCGACTGGTTCACTGCCGTGATCTTAAGCATCAACCGTTAGCATGTTCAAAGCCTTATAGTCAATGCACCATTAGAGTGTCCCATCCTACATCTTGACGAACAGCACCGGAGCTCCCCAAGGTGAAGAGCTTGGCCAGACAAATCCGTCTTCCACTAGCTCTTGCAGCTGGTTTCGAAATTCCACCAACTCCTTCTGGGCCATATGATAAGGAGATATGGATGCCGACTTAGCCCCCGACACGAGCTATATCTGGAAATCCTTCTCCTATTGTGGGGGTAGCCCAGGAAACTTCACCGGGAATACGTCAGCAAAATCTCGTACAATCTGGATATTAGGAATGGAATCGTTGGCCTCGACAACCTCGAATATCACTTGATAAACCCCGTCTCCCTTTATATGGGCCTTGATGGCCTGTACGGATGATAGTAAGAGGTGGGAGGTAGATCTAATACCTTCAATGACAACGTAGGAATCCCCATGCCACAAGGAGATCCTCCTCGACAGGTAATCGATCTGGGCATGGTTCCAATGCAACCATTTCATGCCCAGGATCAGGCCGAAGTCTGGCATCCTTAGGATCATCACTGGTGCTTCAAATGCTTTTCCGCCGATTTTTGCTGCTATGCTGCAATGGGCGGAGGTTAATAGCTCTGATCCGTCGGGTAGACGCACCCTGATCGTCAAACCTATGAATCGTTCTATGCCCTCAAGTCCTTCCTCGAAGGCTTCTGACACGAATGAGTGTGAAGCACCCGTATAGAAAAGTGTATGAGCGGGCTTACCGCTGGTGAAGACTATGCCTGAGGTGTTTAAATGTTTTAGGACTGTAGTTATAGTTTTCTTTCCTATTTCTAACAATTTTATATCTACGAGTCTAGCTTTTAGGAAAGAAAAGAACTTAAAATCACCGATGTACCTGCTATCACCTACTCCGGGTTCCGGGGCCGAGCCAGGTCCAAGTCATACACTTGCCCTCTATCCTTCCTGCGGTCTCCATCCTGATATCCACGTCCTCGGCCGCATCCTCGACCACCAAACTGCCGAGCCGGTTGGGCATCCTGAAGTGTTGGTAGGGGTACTTCCCTCACGGGGCAGTTCCTCTTGAAGTTCCCTGGCTGGTTGCACCGGAAACATACATGTGCCCTTTCCCCTGTCCTTGGAATCTACCGTATCTATAAAGGCTGAGGAGCGAATACCACCGGGTCCCTCTGTTCCTGCCTGTCTTACTGGCGGGGTTGATCCTCATTCCTCCTTTCTCCGATGACATGACCTCTTGGCTGGTCCCTCCTGCCACCAACCACTGCGTCGTTAGTCGTTCTCTTCTGGCCCCGGACTGTAAGCTGACCCGCCTCTCGCTTCTTGTCCATCTCCACGATCCTGGTTAGGCTTCCATCAGAGACAAAGAGGAGGGCCTGTCTCATGTCATCATGTAGGCCTTTATAAAACCTCTTAGCATAGCCCACGTCATCCAACTGATATGAGTCTGCATAGCAGTCCAGATTTGTGAACTCCCGATAGTATTCTAACACTGTCCTGTTTCCCTGCCTCAACTATAGGAACCTATTTTCCAATTCATCCCTCGCTAATTGAGGTACAAAATACTCCAATAGAGCCGCTCTGAACTCCTCCCAAAAGATACCTGCGCAATCCACTCCAGCAAAGGTGGTGTCCATCTGTGACTTCCACCATCTCTTATCATGTGACTCTAAGTAGGAAACTGCCAGAGCAACCGCCTCCTCTATCGAGCATAGAATTCCAGCCAGTATCTCATAGATGATGTCCAGCCACTCCTCCATACGGACAGCTGACTCCGCCTAGAGGTAGGATGGAGGAGAAATCCCCCGAAAGGCACTCATCCAGTTGGCCCTGGGATTTGGTGGTGGAGTCGGGGCCTGCTGAGTCCTGAAGGCCTCCAGAATGGCCGTCAGTGTCTTCCCCATCTCTGTTTGCTGGAATGGAGTTGGAGCCAGCGTGGGTAGAACTGCATTCTGTACCTGAGTTGTACCCTGCTGCGGAATAGGGTTCATCGCAGGCAACAAAGGAAAAATTCCAATTGTTAGATAATGTACAAGTGGAACTAAAGAACAAAGTGGACTTTATATGTGATTCCCCTTATGGGCACACCATTGCTTCCACTGCTAGTTTGTCCGCAAACTAAGCTCATGCGGGGTGGCCTAGGGTTTTTGTGGAATACTTCTCTTTGGATCGATGTTTCACCTCTGATACCAGTTTGTAAGACCCCACTTTTTTTCTTTTAAAACCACCAGGGTCTTATGCCCAGAATCACCGTTTTGCGGTGACACCGACACTCGGGAAGGTCACCACTACAAAAGAGTGATCTTGCCGACCTTTACAATCACCAAAGATAAAGAAGCTTATGCACAGTCCAGATAAAACTAAGTTCACAATCACATATAATAAGAAACCATGGTAAGTCCACAAGATAATAAAAGTACTGAAGTAAAATAGTACAAAGAAATATGAACGGGCTCAAGCCCGGTACATCAATCCTCACTATAAACTCTCGCGGAAGCTAAGTAAACTAATCAATCACAGAGCCAGTAGCCAGTGCTCCTGTACTAGACTGGCCCACCTCCATGTGCATAGTACTCCGCTGGTGCTGTATCCCCTGATGCTGCTCCCTGTCTCCCATCCGGAGTCCCTGAAATCTTGTGGTCATCGACTGTTAGTAAAAAAGACTAAGTCCTATCATCCCCCACCCCTCCCCCATGGCTCATAGGCACCAAGCGAGTAGAAGGAAAGGGAAGCTATGATTGTGGAGAATACAAAGAAAGTAGGTGACGGCGGAACTAGTCTATCATAGGTATAAAGCCACAACAATTATAAGTAAGCAAATTGTAACATCCCATTTCCAACTAGACCCCTAGGAGTGGTTTTGTCCATGACTAGGTCATGTCAAACCCTAGGAAGCCAGAAATGGGCCAAGAGAGAGGTGGCATGAAGTTGGAAATCATCATGGTCTGCATATAGTAGAATTCTGAACAATGGTTTAGGATGACCATGGGCTACACCTTGACCGCAAGACCCTACCACAACCCCCCCTAATACCTTGGGAGGCCCATTAGAGCCTAAGGACACATTGGGGTCAGCCCTAGGGGCCAGGTTGACCCAAGTCAACTCAAGCCCCTAATCTGGTCAAAGTACCCTTACCAAGGGTATGTGACCTCCAAAGTGCAAGGTAACCCTACATAACCCTTCCTAGACCTTAGGGGAGTCCAATGGGTCACCAAGGACCCATTGGGTTCAACCCAAATGGTTATGTTGACCCAAGTCAACACTAGCCCTAAAATGGTCAAAGTGCCCTTACCAAGGGACATGTGACCCCAAGATGCCCAACCAACCCTATTCAAGTCTTTCTAAACCTTAAGGGAGTCCAATGGGTCATCAAGGACACAATGGGGTCAACCCACATGATCAAATTGACCCAGGTCAACCCTAACTTAAGCCAAGTCAAACCTAGCCCAAAAGGGCTAACCCAAGCCCAAGCCAGAAAAAGTGCGCTAACCTAACCTCACTTTCATGATCATCATGACTGAGTGGGCTGCACCTAGCCTATAGGGTTGACCAGTCAACAAGGGTGACTAGGAGAGAGAAGGGAGCTTCCCTCCATGTTAATGGTGGAGAGAGAAGATGGGGGAGAGGAAGGGGAGAGTGGAGCCAGCCAAAGGGAGACTAACAGCGACCTTTAATGGCTGCAATCAACTCCTCTAGGGAAGAGGAGTTGATTCCAGACGTTTCCCGGCCACCAAGGGGTGGATTCAGCCCCCCACCACTCAACCCGAGCCACACCATAAATGGTGTTGATGGGCATTGAAGAACCAGCCGCCCCCTCCCCAATTGCCCATTTAAACATCATTAGTGGGCAGAGGGGAACATTTTCGAGCTTTTACCTGGAGGAGACAGGCCTTCTCACTATACTGTTGCAGAAGCCGAGCGCCGCCGCCGTCAACTATGGCATCCCACCGCTCCACTCGCATTCAGGCCGCCAGGAAGGTCCTCCCCCTCTCCTTAACTCACGGGTAGATCATAGGTCTCCTTAGGTTCAATTTTCGGGCTCAATTGAGCCCGATCAAAACCAAGATTTTCATGGTTTTCGGCAAAAATTTATCCTGCTAGAACCGCCGGAAAACACCTCTCCGGCGGCTGAGCCGCCGCCTGGCGATAGCCACCACCTCAACGGAGGTGGTGGTGGTGGTGGCCGGCCGGGGAAGGGGCTGGATCGCCGGCGGCAGAGCTTGGAAGCGGCTCTAGGCGGGTTGGATCCTGGCCGTCGGCTCAAGGAGGAAGATGAAGGGATCCTGTCCCTTTTGCTTCAAGATCCGTGCGGCTATAAGATTAAACTATAGGAAATCTTTTATTTTAATGTGATTTATGTCACAGATTTTGATATTAATGGTTTTAAATTTTAAAAATACTTAGGCCCCTCTGCAGAAAGAGTCATCAACATCAAAGTTGTAGTCCTTTATGTCTACTTTATTCTAAAATTTGTTTGAACCAATTTGGGTGCATGGTCTGACCAGGGCACCCATTTTGGTGGGACATACACTTAGGGCTAGGCAGTCATTAAACTGAGTGCCCACACCTCATCCCTGGTTCAAATCACTTGAACTTTTGGCAGGGAGTTTAGCATAGCTATACCTAGGGCCTGCCCAAACCTCAAAATTTTTGGAAACACTTTTCCTAAAGTGTTTGCTTTTATTTAATAATGCTAGGGTAAATTAATTAAGTGGTCAAGTTACCTCCAAACCCTCCCAAATTTTGGATAGTTGTCCCTGGCATCAAGACCTAGTTCTATTCAAAATTTCATCTCATTTGGATATGTTTTGGTTAGGGAAACACCAAACCCTAGTTTGACCTTAAGAGGGTATTTTTGATTACAAGTGCACTATGGACTTAGGGTGGTCCCCTCCCCTCAACAGAGGCTGAGGATTTGGCCACTGACTTGGCATGGACAATGTCACCCCCTTGAGGAAGATGAGATGTTTTAGACTTGATTCACCCTAGGGTTCAACCTCAAACCCTAAGTAAGGACTTTTGAGGGTTGTGAAGGATATGGGGGCAAATGCCCTTGTATGGCCTTGGAAACTCAGTAGAATTGAGGGTAAGGTAACCTAAGTTCTCTGGTAGGAACTTTAGAAGAGTTGGAGCAAGGAAGCCACCTCAAAACCCTAACCCTAGTTTTAGGGTAGGAGCACAAATTTGAAGATTCAGCCCCTAAACCTTCCTCAAATGTTATGAAACTTGGGTAGGGTAGGTTATAGGCCATCTAGAACCTCTGCTAATTTCTGTAGAATTTTATGGATTATATTTCTGGTACTTCATTTGTAAAATGTCAAAAGGCCCAAAATGGTTTTTTAATTAATTTGATTATTATGTGAATTAAAATCTGATGAAACTTGATCAGAAGATAATCTAGGGCAGGGTGAACCTCTCTTAATTTTATTACAATTCTTAATTGTTTATATTTGGTACTTCCTTCATTAATTTCAGAAAGGGGCTTTGGTAGAATAAAATTAATTATTGATGATATATCTGTTGCAAAATCATGAGGCTTAGGTTTTGATATTTTCAGGCCAAAACGTACTTGTAGAAATTTATTTATAATTTTTAGGGGTCTGTTTGCAGAACTTCCTTTACAAGGCCATATTTTGAGAATTGGATAATTAATTAATTCAGGGAATAATTCTTCCAAAAAAATTATGAAACTTTACTTGGAGGTTTTATTTGCCCTTATAATCATCCTGGAATTTTCTCTGAATTTTTGGAAGTATTTTTGTTGTACATCCCCTTTAAATGATTTATTAGGGAATATGTTAGAAATACAATTTATGGGCTTAAATCTTGCTGAAAAATTTGGAGATTCTGGATTTTTAGATGATTATTCATTTTGCATTTATCATATTTTTAGTGGAATTTTATCTTGCATAAATCTTGTACTTTATGTTCAACCATGGAACTTTTGGCTTTTATAATAAATAAATAAATTAGCAGTTAAATCATGAAAATTAGGAAATTATGGATTCAGGCTACATATGCCAATATAGTCCTCTAATAATTATTATATGAGCACTGGATGATCATTTGGCATACTTCCCTTTTTACGGGTCATATAGCTTAAGTGGTCTGCATTTAGCAAAACTGCAGGAAATCATTTGGGATATGAATTATAGCACATGTGTTGGGTGTTGTTGGGTTGTTTGAAAGGATAAATAGAATTAGGTGCATCATTGGAAGATAAAGTGAGTAGGGTGTTGTTTTGTCTAGGGTTTAGAGGCGCTCGGGTCCGACGAAAGATCGTCCTCCCCGAGGTGAGTGGAGTCAAATCACCGTAGGATTAGCCTATCGTAACATGAGAAAGTAATGGGTAAGGGGATCAACCAATAACAAAAATAAGTACCTTGCGAAAGGGAACGTTAGGTGTAATCACAACATAGTTCCTAGTGCCCCTTGAGAGCCATTCACAGGGAATACCGGGGGCAGTCCTGGGTTAACGTAAACTGTTTTAACAAGCTTAAAAGAGTAACTTAGTAATTAGGGTTGCACCTTTCACAAACACTGATAGCACCGGAAGTTAGCTGGGTGCTTCGGCTCGGATGGTTAAAAGACAGACTTTGGGTCCGGGGAGCTTCGACTCGATTGTTTGAGACGGACGTGTTGGTCCGGGGAGCTTCGGCTCGGTTTTTGATTACGCTAAATTTGCATGTGCATAAAAGGAAGGAAAATTAAGGTGGTGGGTCTTCGGTATTGGAGGGTCGATGCACCGACGCCAATATGTTGACTCGGCAAGTGTGGCTAGCACTTCGCCAATAGAAGTCCGGAGCGCCAGCCGACAAGAGTACGCAGGAGTCCGCTTCGTGCACCAAGCGTTGAGGCGTACGATAGGTCTGACCGGTAGTGCTTTACTTGTTTAGAGGTGGGCGAGGCCCAACCCACCGCTTTCTTCTGCCACTACAGAGGTATCCTAGGAGGTTACGGCTCCAGAAAGGGGGAACTAAAGGTCTGTGTGCACAGAGTCGGGTGTGTGTGTTGCACTTGCATGTTCCATCATACCCACTTGCATGTCATAGCATAATCGATTCATTTAACCCCTGACACCTAATGTATAAGTGGAATGGGACGCTTATACATTAGGACCTGCTAAACGACCCCTTGGTCTATAAGCTTGTGTGGGCAAGTTTATAAATTAAGGTCAATTTCGATATTTATTTATATATTACTGTGTGATAACCGACACCCCAACGTATAAATTGGTATGGGACTCTTTATACGATGGGAGCCTTGCAGAAGACCCCTTGGCTTATGTGTTCTCACATAAGTGAAGGTTACTTTTTATATTTCATCTTATTGTCAATATTTGTTATAGAATTGCTAGTATAGGTCCGCTGCCACCTGTTTTGATTATTCTCCACATTCAAGTCCTCCCCTTTCTTCCTCTCCGCTCGGTGCTTAGGAGCCATGGGGGAAGGGTCGGTGGATGATAGGACTTAGTCTTTTAGACTAACGGTTTCCGAACCGCATCATTTAGGGGATCGTGGAGCCCAGCATGGAGGAGCAGCCCCAGAGACCGCTGCACTGGAGGTGGGGCAGTCTAGCTCCGGAGTTCATACAGCCGGGACCGTGAGTCTCGACCTTGAGTAGTTTTTCTGCTTTTGCTTCCGCATGAGTGATTTTGTAGTGAGGATATGATGTACCGGGCATAAGCCCGTATTTTAGCGCTCTGATGTATTATTCTGTGGACACTCCCTTCGTGGAGATTTATTACTATGATATGTGATTTTCTGTGGACTGTTAGTTTTCATGACTTCATTATGCTACTTTTCAGTGATCAAATTGGCCGGCAGAATCGGCGCTTTGTGGTGATGACTCTTCAGGGCGTGAAGGAGTCACCACAAAACGGCGGTTTTGGGCCTAAGACCCCGGTGTTGAAAAAGAAAAAAAGGGGGGGGGGGTCTTACAAGTGGTATCAAAGCAGACCTCGATCGAAAAGTAGCAGTCCACAACCTTGGGTCACCCACCGCGCGAGTTTAGTTTGGGGACAAACTAAGCAGCGGAAGCAGTGGTGTGCCCATATGAGGGATCACATGTAAATTGTCCACTTCTTATTAGGTATTGAGTCAATTACCTACTAATGTAGTTCGTTTTGCAGCCCCCAGCTTAGCCCACCCCACAAGGTGGAGCTCAGCAGACTCCAGACATTGCACCACCTCCAATGGTCCCCACACCTTTCCTTCAGTCAGACATGGGGCAAACTCTTACAGCTATTCTTGAGGCCTTCCGGGCTCAGCAGGCTCCGGCCCAGCAGCCAAACCCAGGGGCCAACTGGATGAGCACCTTCCGAGGACTCTTTCCCCCGTCCTACTTGGGGACAGAGTCGGCAGTGCAGACTGAGGAGTGGCTTGATGTTATGTACGAGATGTTGACTGGGATACGGTGCCCCTGGGAGGAGAGGGTGGCTTTGGTGGTATCTTGCTTGGAGTACCATGCCAAGAGGTGGTGGAAGACGATATTGGACACGACGTTTGCCGATAGGGAGATTGCAGAAATTACTTGGGAGGAATTAAGGGCCACGTTACTGGAGAACTTTGTTCCGCAGTCGGCCAGGGACGAGTTGGAGGAGCGGTTCTTACAGCTGAGGCAGGGCACCAGGACGGTGGTGGAGTACCATCGAGAGTTCGACCATTTGGCTCGATATGCAGGTTCTTACCAGCTGGACGAAGCAGGATACGTCAAGAGATTCTATAAGGGCCTAAAAGAGGAGTTGAGGGAGTCCTTGTTGTTTGTATCTGACGGGCCTATCTCCCGGATTTTGGAGATGACAAAGAGAATTGAGGCTGATTGGCACACCACTCGGGGCCGAAAGCGGCAAGCGGAGGATCAGGGACGGAGGGCCAGAAATGATCAACGGCGAGGTGCTATTCCAGATGGGAGAAGGATGGAGGACCAGCCTCGTCAGGAGGTGAGGCAGGAGACGAGAGAGCAGGTGATATTGGCCCCTCAACCCCTTCGGATACAGGAGATGCCGAGACTCGGGGGTATGGCGTATCCCCCACCGGAGTTCTTCCATTACCATTAGGTGGGACACCTCTAGAGAAACTGCCCCATGAGGGGGGAACCACCTCCAGCACCACAGGGTGGCCCACCTGCCCAGCTTTTCAGAGGCCGAGGATGTGGTTACCAGGGAGGAGAGCGAAGACAGGAAAGGGAGCAGGCATATGCCTTGGATCTGGCACAGCCTCGAAATCCAGAGCGGGTCATCACAGGTAAGTCAAGATGTTTAAAATGTTTAAATTAAATTTCTGTTCTCATTTGGCCAACAAGTAGAACTGCCCTAGGTAGAATAAATAGGAAAGAAAACGCGTTATAAAATACTAAAACCTTTAATCATCTCGGGTATAGTCTTCATCAGCGGCAAGCCCGCATATACTCTGTTCGACACGGGTGCCTCGCACTCGTTTGTGTCAGAGGCCTTTCTGGAAGGGCTGGAAGGAGTGGAACGGTTCACAGACCAGATGAGGAGGGTGCGTCTACCCAACAGATCAGAGATACTCACCTCAGCCCACTGCAGTATGGAGGCGAAGATTGGTGGAAAGTCGTTCGACGTTCCGGCAACGGTCCTGAGGATGCCAGTCTTCGAGCTGATCCTGGGCATGACTTGGTTACAGTGGAATCATGCCCAGATTGATTGTCAAGCGAAGAAGATCACCGTGAGGCACGGGGATTCTACCATCATCATCGAAGGTAGAAGACCTGCCTCACGTATACCCTTATCTTCAGTACAGGCTGTTAAGGCCTATTTATAGGGGGAGGAGGTCTACGAGGTGCTGTTTGAGATGGCGGAGGCCACAAGTTCTATATCGAATATCCTTGTGGTGCGGGAGTTTGAGGACGTCTTTCTAGAGAAATTACCCGGATTACCCCCGCGCAGCGAGCAGGACTTCCAGATACAGCTTGTGCCGGGGGCCAAGCCAGCATCCAAGGCACCTTACCGGATGGCCCCAAGGGAGTTGACAGAGTTTCGGAGCCAGCTTCAGGAGTTAGTGGAAGCCGGATTTGTCCGACCAAGCTCTTCACCATGGGGAACCCCGGTATTGTTCGTCAAAAAGAAAGATGGGACTCTCAGATTGTGCATCGACTAGCGAGCACTAAATCGGCTGACGGTCCGGAACACCTATCCACTGTCAAGGATAGACGAGCTGTTTGACCAGCTGTAGGGAGCGCAGTTCTTTTCGAAATTAGATTTGAGGTCGGGATACTACCAGCTTCGGATTCGAGAGGAGGACATTCAGAAGACTGCTTTTAGTAGCAGATATGGATTATTTGAGTTTACGGTGATGCCCTTCGGGCTCACCAATGCACCCTCGGCGTTCTCGCCAGTTGAAGAAGCACGAATAGAACTATCCGGTGCACGACCTTGAGATGGGGGCGGTCGTTTTTGCTTTGAAGGTCTGGCGCCATTATCTTTATGGAGTCCACTGCGATATTTATTCTGACCACAAGAACCTGAAATACGTGGACACACAGAAGGAACTAAACATCAGGCAGAGGCGCTGGGTGGAGTTCTTAGCAGATTATCAGTATGAAATGCACTACCATCCAGGGAAGGCAAACATGGTGGCGGACGCATTGAGTCGGAGAGCTGCCACTTCTGAGGTCGGGCCCCAGGTTATGTCTATGGAGCTGGTGAGGAGATTGGAGGATATGCACATCACACTGGTGTCATCCGAGGAGACCGAGCTTTACATTTAGTATGTAGCTGCGGTGAGTGTTACAGACGATATCCGGGACCGAGTTAGAGAGGGACAGAGGCGAGATGTCAAATTGGAGCCGATATTCTGGGCCTTGGAGAACGGTGCAGTAGGACATTATACGATGAGGGATGGTGTGGTATGCTTTAGAGGTCGAACTTATATACCGGAAGAAGGCCAGGTCCGGGAAGATATAATGGCGGAGGCCCACCACAGCAGATACTCGGTGCACCTGGGCATCACGAAGATGACTGCGGATTTGAAGAAGACTATGTACTGGCCTGGCTTGAAGAAGGATATCACTCGTTTCGTGACCCACTGCGAAGCTTGCCAGCTAGTGAAGGCAGAGTGCAAAAATCCCGCGGGTTTGTTGCAACCACTCCCGGTACCAGAATGGAAGTTCGAAGACATCGCGATGGACTTTATTCACGGACTTCCCCGATCACGAATAGGAAATGACTCCATTTGGGTCATCGTCGATCGGTTGACAAAAGTGGCCAGGTTCATTCCGATCAGGAAGGACGACGCTGTGGGAGTATTAGTACGAAGATTTGTGGAGCAGTTCGTTCGATATCACGGGGTGTCCAAAACGATCGTGTCCGATCGGGATGGCCGGTTCACTTCCAGGGAGTGGAGATCTGTGCAAGCTTACTTAGGCACGCGATTAACCTTCAGCACCGCATTCCACCCCCAGACAGACGGGCAGACAGAACGCACCAACCGGACGCTGGAAGATCTTCTGAGGTTGTGCATTTTGGACCGCGGGGAACCGTGGGAGAAGTTCTTACCCTTGGTTGAGTTCTCCTATAACAATAGCTACCAGTCTAGCATCAGGATGGCGCCTTACGAAGCCTTGTATGGAAGGAAATGCCGGACCCCGCTTTCTTGGGTTCAGGACGAAGATCCGAAGGTGTTGGGATCAGAGTTTGTTGAAGACACCGAGGCTCAGGTGAGGCTGACTAGAGACAGGATGCTAGAGGCGCAGAGCAGACAGGCTAAGTACTATGACGTCCAGCATCGGCAGGTGGAGTTCCAGGTGGGGGACCAAGTGTTTTTAAAGATCCGGCCCATTCATGGAGTCTCACGTGTGCGTGGTCGGAGAAAGAAGCTCAGCCCTAGGTACATGGGCCCTTATAGGATCCTGGAGCGGATCGGGCCCCTAGCCTACAGGCTGGAGTTGCCACTAGAGCTGGCAGCTCTACACGACGTCTTCCACATTTCCTCGCTGAGGAGGGCTCTGCTACGCCCGGAGCAGCAGATTTTGACCACCGAAGGGTCGGTAGCCTCAGACCGATCAGTTCGTTTGGAGCCGGTTAGGATCGACGACCGAGGAGTACGGGTCTTGCGTCGCAAGAAGGTCCCATTAGTCAAGGTCCTGTGGAGGAACCACGGCCAGGAGGAGCATACCTGGGAGCCGCAGGACTTGATGCGACAAAGATACCCAGACCTGTTCAGTCAGGTATACCTCACAAACCTCTCAAGGTGTTAATTTATTTTCCTGCTTTAAACTAGTAGGGCTGCTCCAGGAAGAGTAGAGGCTAAACTTTTGTTTATTGGGGGCTTATCTTTTGTTTATTGGGATCTTGGTTTGCCAATTGGGCGAAATGGTCATAGATCTAGCTTTCCCTCAAAACTTAATTTAGCAAACATGGCGTCGTGATGGGATGTTACAAGTTTCCTTTCAACGGTAGAAATTCCCGCAGGCTTAACCTTGATTTCGGGGACAAAATCTTTGTTTTGTTTATTGGGATTTGTAACATCCCATTTCCAACTAGACCCCTAGGAGTGGTTTTGTCCATGACTAGGTCATGTCAAACCCTAGGAAGCCAGAAATGTGCCAAGAGATAGGTGGCATGAAGTTGGAAATCATCATGGTCTGCATATAGTAGAATTCTGAACAATGGTTTAGGATGACCATGGGCTGCACCTTGACCCCAAGACCCTACCACAACCCCCCCTAATACCTTGGGAGGCCCATTAGAGCCCTAAGGACACATTGGGGTCAGCCCTAGGGGACAGGTTGACCCAAGTCAACTCAAGCCCCTAATCTGGTCAAAGTACCCTTACCAAGGGTATGTGACCTCCAAAGTGCAAGGTAACCCTACATAACCCTTCCTAGACCTTAGGGGAGGCCAATGGGTTACCAAGGACCCATTGGGGTCAACCCAAATGGTCATGTTGACCCAAGTCAACTCTAGCCCTAAAATGGTCAAAGTGCCCTTACCAAGGGACATGTGACCCCAAGATGCCCAAACAACCCTATTCAAGTCTTTCTAGACCTTAAGGGAGTCTAATGGGTCATCAAGGACCCAATGGGGTCAACCCAGATGATCAAATTGACCCAGGTCAACCCTAACTTAAGCCAAGTCAAACCTAGCCCAAAAGGGCTAACCCAAGCCCAAGCCAGAAAAAGTGGGCTAACCTAACCTCACTTTCATATTCATCATGACTGAGTGGGCTACACCTAGCCTATGGGGTTGACCAGTCAACAAGGGTGACTAGGAGAGAGAAGGGAGCTTCCCTCCATGTTAATGGTGGAGAGAGAAGATGGGGGAGAGGAAGGGGAGAGTGGAGCCGACCAAAGGGAGACTAACAGCCACATTTAATGGTTGCAATCAACTCCTCTAGAGAAGCGTAGTTGATTCCAGACGTTTCCCGGCCACCAAGGGGTGGATTCAGCCCCCCACCACTCAACCCGAGCCACACCATAAATGGTGTTGATGGGCATTGAAGAACCAGCCGCCCCCTCCCCAATTGCCCATTTAAACATCATCAGTGGGCAGAGGGGAACATTTTCGAGCTTTTACCTGGAGGAGACAGGCCTCCTCACTGTGCTATTGCAGAAGCCGAGCACCGCCGCTGTCAACTATGGCATCCCGCCGCTCCACCCACATTCAGGCCGGCAGGAAGGTCCTCCCACTCTCCTTAACTCACGGGTAGATCATAGGTCTACTTAGGTTCAAGTTTCGGGCTCAATTGAGCCCGATCAAAAACAAGATTTTCATGGTTTTCGGCAAAAATTTATCCTGCTAGAACCGCCGGAAAACACCTCTCCGGTGGCTGAGCCGCCGCCTGGCGATAGCCACCACCTCAACGGAGGTGGTGGTGGCGGTGGCCGGCCGGGGAAGGGGCTGGATCGCCGGCGGCAGAGCTTGGAAGCGGCTCCAGGCGGGTTGGATCCTGGCCGTCGGCTCAAGGAGGAAGATGAAGGGATCCCGTCCCTTTTGCTTCAAGATCCGTGCGGCTATAAGATTAAACTATAGGAAATCTTTTATTTTAATGTGATTTACGTCATAGATTTTGATATTAATGGTTTTAAATTTTAAAAATACTTAGGCCCCTCTGCAGAACAAGTCATCAACATGAAAGTTGTAGTCCTTTGTGTCTACTTTATTTTAAAATTAGTTTGAACCAATTTGGGTGCATGGTCTGACCAGGGCACAAATTTTGGTGGGACATACACTTAGGGCTATGCAGTCATTAAACTGAGTGCCGACACCTCATCCATGGTTCAAATCAATTGATATTTTGGCAGGGCGTTTAACATAGCTATACCTAGGGCCTGCCCAAACCTCAGAATTTTTGGAAACACTTTGCCTAAGGTTTTTGCTTTTATTTAATAATGCTAGGGTAAATTAATTAAGTGGTCAAATTACCTCCAAACCCTCCCAAATTATGGAGAATGGTCCCTGGCATCAAGACCTAGTTCTATACAAAATTTCATCTCATTTCGATATATTTTGGTTAGGAAAACACTAAACCCTAGTTCGGCCTTAAGAGGGTATTTTTGATTACAAGTGCACTATGGACTTAGGGTGGTCCCCTCCCCTCAACAGAGGCTGAGGATTTGGACACTGACTTGGCATGGACAATGTCACCCCCTTGAGGAAGATGGGATGTTTTAGACTTGATTCACCCTAGGGTTCAACCTCAAACCCTAAGGAAGGACTTTTGAGGGTTGTGAAGGACATGGGGGCAAATGCCCTTGTATGGCCTTGGAAACTCAGTAGAATTGAGGGTAAGGTAACCTAAGTTCTCTGGTAGGAACTTTAGAAGAGTTGGAGCAAGGTAGACACCTCAAAACCCTAACCCTAGTTTTAGGGTAGGAGCACAAATTTGAAGATTCAGCCCCTAAACCTTCCCCAAATGTTATGAAACTTGGGTAGAGTAGATTTTAGGCCATCTAGAACCTCTGGTAATTTATGTAGAATTTTATGGATTATATTTCTGGTACTTCATTTGTTAAATGCCAAAAGGCCCAAAATGGTGTTTTAATTAATTTGATTATTATGTGAAATAAAATCTGATGAAACTTGGTCAGAAGATAATCTAGGGCTGGGTGAACCTCTCTGAATTTTATTACAATTCTTAATTGTTTATATTTGGTACTTCCTTCATTAATTTCAGAAAGGGGCTTTGGTAGAATAAAATTAATTATTGATGATATTTATGTTGCAAATTCATGAGGCTTAGGTTTTGATGTTTTCAGGCCAAAAAGTACTTGTAAAAATTTATTTATAATTTTTAGAGGTCTGTTTGCAGAACTTCCTTTACAAGGCCATATTTTTGAGAATTGTATAATTAATTAAGGGAAGACTTCTTTCAAAAAAATTTTGAAACTTTACTTGGAGGTTTTATGTGCCCTTATAATCATCCTGGAATTTTCTCTGAATTTTTGGAAGTATTTTTGTTGTACATCCCCTTTAAATGATTTATTAGGGAATATGTTAGAAATAAAATTTATGGGCTTAAATCTTGCTGAAAATTTTGGAGATTCTGGATTTTTAGATGATTATTCATTTTGCATTTATCTTAATTTTAGTGGAATTTTATCTTGCATAAATGTTGTACTTCATGTTCAACCTTGGAACTTTTGGCTTTTATAATAAATAAATAAATTAGCGGTTAAATCATGAAAATTAGGAAATTATGGATTCAAGCTACATATGCCAATATAGTCCTCTAATAATTATTATATGAGCACTGGATGATCATTTGGCATACTTCCCTTTTTACGGGTCATATAGCTTAAGTGGTTTGCATTTAGCAAAACTGCAGGAAATCATTTGAGATATGAATTAGAGAACATGTGTTGGGTGTTGTTGGGTTGCTGGAAAGGATAAATAGAATTAGGTGCATCATTGGAGATAAAGTGAGTAGGGTGTTGTTTTGTCTTGGGTTTAGAGGCGCTCGGGTCCGACGAAAGATCATCCTCCCCGAGGTGAGTGGAGTCAAATCACCTTAGGATTAGCCTATCGTAACATGAGAAAGTAATAGGTAAGGGGATCAACCAATAACAAAAATAAGTACCTTGCGAAAGGGAATGCTGGGCGTAATCCCAACATAGTTCCTAGTGCCCCTTGAGAGCCCTTCACAGGGAATACCGGGGGCAGTCCTGGGTTAACGTAAACTGTTTTAACAAGCTGAAAAGAGTAACTTAGTAATTAGGGTTGCACCTTTCACAAACACTGATAGCACCAGAAGTTAGCTGGGAGCTTCGGCTAAGATGGTTAAAAGACGGACTTTGGGTCCGGGGAGCTTCGGCTCGATTGTTTGAGACGGACGTGTTGGTCCGGGGAGCTTCGGCTCGGTTTTTGATTACGCTAAATTTGCATGTGCATAAAAGGAAGGAAAATTAAGTTGGTGGGTCTTCGGTATTGGAGGGTCGATGCACCGATGCCAATACATTGACTCGGCAAGTGTGGCTAGCACTTCGCCAACAGAAGTCTGTTGCGCCAGCCGACAAGAGTACGCAGGAGTCCGCTTCGTGCACCAAGCGTTGAGGCGTACGATAGGTCTGACCGGTAGTGCTTTACTGGTTTAGAGGTGGGCGAGGCCCAACCCACCGCTTCCGTCTGCCACTACGGAGGTATCCTGGGAGGTTACGGCTCCATAAAGGGGGAACTAAAGGTCTGTGTGCACAGAGTCGGGTGTGTATGTTGCACTTGCATGTTCCATCATACCCACTTGCATGTCATAGCATAATCGATTCATTTAACCCCTGACACCTAATGTATAAGTGGAATGTGATGCTTATACATTAGGACCTACTAAACGACCCCTGGGTCTATAAGCTTGTGTGGGCAAGTTTATAAATTAAGGTCAATTTCGATATTTATTTATATATTGCTGTGTGATAACCGACACCCCAACGTATAAATTGGTATGGGACACTTTATATGATGGGAGCCTTGCAGAAGACCCCTTGGCTTATGTGTTCTCACATAAGTGAAGGTTACTTTTTATATTTCATCTTATTGTCAATATTTGTTATAGAATTGCTAGTATAGGTCCGCTGCCACCTGTTTTGATTATTCTCCACATTCAAGTCCTCCCCTTTCTTCCACTCAGCTCGATGCTTAGGAGCCATGGGGGAAGGGGCGGGGGATGATAGGACTTAGTCTTTTAGACTAACGGTTTCCGAACCGCATCATTTAGGGGATCGTGGAGCCCAGCATGGAGGAGCAGCCCCAGAGACCGGTTCACTTGGAGGTGGGGCAGTCTAGCTCCGGAGTTCATACAGACGGGACCGTGAGTCTCGACCTTGAGTAGCTTTTCTGCTTTTGCTTCCGCATGAGTGATTTTGTAGTGAGGATATGATGTACCGGGCATAAGCCCGTATTTTAGCGCTCTGATGTATTATTCTGTGGACACTCCCTTCGTGGAGATTTATTACTATGATATGTGATTTTCTGTGGACTGTTAGTTTTCATGACTTCATTATGCTACTTATCAGTGATCGAATTGGCCGGCAGAATCGGCGCTTTGTGGTGATGACTCTTCAGGGCGTGAAGGAGTCACCGCAAAACAGCGGTTTTGGGCCTAAGACCCCGGTGTTGAAAAAGAAAAAAAGGGGGGGGGGGGGTCTTACACAAATAGTGTAAACAAGTAGATAAGCAATATGTACATGAAAGATTACTAAGAAACAAGTATCCTTAACTTATATGAATGCTCATACAAACTTATAAGTTAAGGGGTCTTTTACAAGGCTCCCATCGTATAAAAAGTCTGATACCGATTTATATGATGGGGTGTCAGGTTTATTTGCAAGTATGAGTGTAGTGCTATGTTATGCCATTATTCAAGAAAGTGCAATAGACATACGACTCTATGCGCATAGACCTTTAGTTCACCACCATTTGGGAGGGTAGCTTCACTCCCAAGAACCTTCGTAGTGGCAAACGGAAACAGTGGGTCGGGCCCCCTACTCCTAGGCGGGTATCCACACTACCAGGCCTAGCCCTTACGTACGCATCTGGAAGGACACAACCCAGAGTCACCATATACTAATGCTGGCCATATCCACCAGACTTCCTTTGGCTAAGTGTAAACCACACCCGAAGAGTCCGCATATCGATGTCGGTTTGAACGACCGTCAGATAACAAAGACCCACCACCTTGTTCTCATGTATTCAAGAACTTCCAAGCCATCGGCTCCTCCGATTAACCCGTCCGTTATAACTACCATCGAGTCTACCGCTCAAATAACCGTACAAACTAACCTCCTGAGTCAACAGGGCGTGTGAAGGTGAACCACTACTTATACTAACTACTCTTTAACATTTATTATTTCTTACGGTTTAGGTTAGCCCAGGACTGCCCCCGGCATACCCGGTGAAGGGTTCTCAAAGGGCACTAGAAACTATGATGGTAGCTGAAGCGCATCGTTCTATTTCGCAAGGCACTTACTATTATTGGATATTACCTAGATTCCCGATCCCTTTTTATTATTATACTGGATCTCACACCTGGTGTATTTGACTCTTTCTTTCTCCTCAAGATTGACGATCCTTCGTTGATCTCGTGCCCCACTTAACACAAGTCAACCCAGCACTTTCCTCATCATGATTCCTAATGATGAACCTATTTCCACTCACCAAAACCAATAAACCATTAAACACCAACTCTCTAAGCTGATTTCACATGCTATCCAAATTTTCTGCAGTTTTTCTAAATGCAGACCAACCAAAGCTATATGATCCACATGATAGGAGGTACTCCAAATTTTTATCCAAAAGTCTTAAGATATTTAATGGGGGTCTATCATGACAACTTTAGCCTAAATATAGAAATTTACAATTTTCAAAATTAATTTGGCATTTATTTAATTTTCCCAAAAGTTAGGCCATGAGTAATTTTGAACATGAAGTTCTAGATTTTCTTAAGTTATGGCCACCCAAAATTTATGAACACTGCAAGATGCTAAAATATCAAAGTGCACCAAATTTCATTAATTTTCCTAGATGAATTAAACAATAATTAATTAATCCAAGATAATACCAATAAATGGATGTAAAGAATGAAGCATCACCAAACTTAATCCAAAAATTATACAAAAATTACCAGAGATTTAATATGATCACAAAACATTACTGATTAAGTTTCATAACATTCTAAGTTATATTAACCACCATTTTATCAAAATCATCAATAAGGGCAACACAAGGATTAGAACTGCAATTACAAGCTACTGTCTTCCAAACATTCTACAATAATTTCTAGATACTCATATTGTTATAAAAACCCTCCTACCAAAATTTCATATGGATCGAAGGTTATATGTCCCCTCAATAGTTTCCTAAATGGTATAAGCCTAAACTAACCCTAGTTGGTTTAAGTTATGTGTCTAGGTCTAAATGTCCTCAAATTCCTCCTTAGGGCATTTCACCACCCTAGAATCACATGGACTAAACACCAAGTCCATAAAAGGACATAACACCATATGTCCTTCACAAACCCCCAAAGTTCAACCTTATGTTTTGAACTCGGGTCCTAGGGCAAATCCACCCCAATCTACCCCGTAATTAATGGGAGGGTGTTTACTGACATAACACATCAGGGGACAAAGTACCAACCTCTCTTGAGGTAATTTGGCCCCTTAAGCCCGCAAGGGACACTTTGACCTAATTACCCCTTTTTGGGGCAAGGCTAGGGTTTACTAAAATCCAAACCAAATCATCTCCAAATGAGATGAAATTTTATACAGAGACCTATATTGACCCCCGAGAACCACTCACCAAAATTTGGGAGAATATGCAGGTCATAAGACCCACTAATTAAATTATACAAGGTTTATTAAGTATTTTCAAAAACTATAGGAAACGTATGTCCAAAAATTCCCTTTTTGGATAGGTTTTTGGTATAGATAAGAGTGACTCCCAGTCAAAATTTTAGGACATTTGGATGGCAGGTTGGATGTGGGCACTCAAATCAATCTCTGCTCAACCCTACGTATAGGCCTCACCAAAATGAGTGTTGTGGTAAAACCACGTACCCAAATGGGTTGAAATAAATTTTAAATTAAACTAGATTTCAGGGGCTACAATTTTAATGTTGGCCATGTTCTCTGATTAAGCATATAAGTATTTTTAAATTAATTCCTAATGTTACTGATCTTTAAAGGAAGAAAATACATAAAATTTAATATAAATAACTTGATCTTGCACGGATTTTGGCGCAAATCCGATGATTGCTGATCTTCTTCTTCCTCTAGCCGACGGGTGAGATTTACCCAACCTGGAGAAACTTACAATCCTATTTCCCAGCCACCCGACCACCACACTGGCCGGCCACCGCTGCCACCACCTTCGTTGAGGTGGGGGATATCGCCGAGCAGCGTCACGTCCACCGGAGGGGCCGTTTCTGGCGAACCCAACACTTCATTTTTCATGGAAAAACTTGTTGAAATAATCACCCGATCGGGCTCAATTGAGCCAGTTTCTTATCCCTATTGATTCATAAGATCTACCCATAGAAGAAGGAGTCGTGGAGGACTTGTAACCGAGCTTGCCAGCGAGTGTGATGGTGGTGCGCCATGGTCGGTGGTGTGGCATCGGGTATGTTGTAACCGCACAGTGGGAGGGCTTGATTCCTTCAGAAAAAATGTGGAAACTCCTCCCCTATACCTGGTGAAGCTTTTAAAGCACTCAAATGATGGAGGGCAAGGGTGTAGGCTGAAATGGCCATTAATGGATTTAATGAAGAAATTCGGCCATGGTGGTGGGGGGTGAAACTCGGCTCAATCTGGCCGGAAAATGGCTGGAAACTACTCCTCTTCCACAGAGGAGTTGAATCCAGCAATAAACAGTGGCCCTTGGCCTCCCTATGCCAAGGATTATTGTCTCCCTCATTTTCTCTCTCCTCCATTAAAGGGCAAGTGGGGCTTTTCTCGCTCCTAGTCACCTTTATAACGCCCCAAAACTCGGAAATGATATAGTAGCGTCTTAAGGCCAATCTGTGGCCTGATAAGGGTCACACGGCCTGGGACACGTGCGTGTCCATTACCGTATCCTGCTACAAGTTCGATGATTTTCTGTGTGGTCAATGGAATGCTTTCGACGATCCTTGGAGGTCGGGCACACGGCCTGAGACACGGGCGTGTCTAGGGTCGTGTCCTGCTCTGTGTTAGCCGGGCTATGTCGGTTGAGGAACACGGCCTGGAATACGGGCGTGTGTTGATTGACACGGGCGTGTCAAATATTGACACGGGCGTGTCAAATATTGACACGGACGTGTCCAAGCCTGTATCCTAGTCGGGATGAGATGATTTCCTACATCGCTTGAGGAACACGCCCTGTGACACGGGCTTGTCAGAGGATGACATGGTCATGTCAAGAGTAACATGGGCGTGTCTGAGCCCATGTCGTATTCTGTGTTCGACGATCATTTTCAGATCATGAGACACATCATGCGACACAGGCGTGTCATAAGCTGTGTTCGGACCAGGAAAGTGATTTTCAGGGCGATTCGTGGCCGTTCTTTCCTTCTAATAGGATCCAACGGCCCAGAGATCTCCCTGCTATTATAAGGCCAGGAGTTGAGGGTTAAACCCTCATTTCTTTTAGGTCATTCTCTTTCTAAAGAGTTAGAGAGTGGGGAGAGCAATGAAGAAGGAGAAGGAGGAATCCGGCCGCTGGTGGAGCTTCGAAGCACCAAATCGCGTGCCGAGTCCAGATCAGTGGTGGCGAGGCCGTTGCGGTGCTTTTCATCTGGCTAGTTTTCCATGGTGCCAAAGCGAACCTCTTGGGTAACGATTCTCTTCTTGGACATGTGAAGTCCTCTTCCTTTCTGCAAAGGAAACATGATCTCGCGAGTGTGCGGTGAGTGTGTGGTTTTTCCTTCGGGTGGACATGAATAGTCCCTGTGATCTTGCATGTAGAGTCTGGAATTGAAGTACGGACATAGGCATGGTGTGTTAAGCCTACCCGGACAAGTTGGTATGGATCGGTGATGTTTCATTATGCATGAATAGCCAGAGAAGACTCCGTGCCGATGGTTATTTTCAGGTTTTCTACGTGGTAGATTGCAATAGGGAGCTTTGGGGACTAACCCCAAGGTGCACTCGAAAAACTGGGCAGATGGGTGGTTCTGCCATCTTGGTGGCCTGGGAGCCAACTTTTACATAACTGAGTTATGTAAAATTGTATGATCGATACTCGGTCTTCGAGGAAGCTTGACCCGCGTCGATCACTTAAATTGATATGGTGATGTGAGCAACGGGTTGAGTGAAACTGTTCTCGCTCTATGTGGTCTCTATGTAGTTCGGTTTAAGGGACCTACCGATGGCATAGAGTGCGGGTCTTAGGCTTCGGCCAGAAAGACTCAAATGCTCACGATGTTGCCATCCTGGGGGCGATGGTGGACTAGGTTCACCGAGAATATGCCCTGAGAGCACGGGGTGTGTGGTCGTGCGTGCCTACGGCTATGGTGAAGTGTGCTTAAATTGTACTTTCACTATCTTGTTTTGTTATACTAATAAAATGTAGGGAAGGAGCACTGCAGCCTCGATTTAGGGGCGGGGTCGTTATAATTTGGTTAGCCTTAGCTGACCGTTGCTTTTGTTTGACACCATTGTGGTGGAATGTTGATTGCAGGTGCTGCGGAGCCTATCGGTAAGTAGTGTGCTGAAGCCCCTTATTGCTGAGCCGGCCCTTGAAGGCCAAAGTGAATGTTTTATCTTTATGCTAATGTGTGTCCGGCCTGCGTGCTGATGTATGGAAGACATTTATTGTTAAGTAAGTTGTTATAAGGCCTTAAGGCCAAGTACTTTGTGTATTTGTACACTCATTCCTACTTTGGGTTTTTAATGGACATTCATGTTGTGTCTTGGGTTCTTAAAAATTTTTTAAAAGCTTCTGCTAGAATGCTCTGAGTTAGGATGCGTATTACTTTGGCAATAATTTGGTATTAATACACAACTCCACTAGCTGCCCGTGTTATATGGCGTGGGGCCCCGGTCGGACCTTATATTATATCCCATGTGACAGATGGGGGTGTTAAAATTTGGTATCAAATCATGGCATCGGTCTTGCTTATTTGAATTCATGGGTGAATTTGTTTAAGGGGTGGTGAGCACATGTATGTGCGTCATCGTTATAACATAAAAGAACTCATGAATGTACACTTAGGAATGAAAATGCACTTGTTTTGAGAAACCTAAGTGTTCCAATGATTGCTTTTATTAATCTGTTTATCGCCTAATCGAGGGTTTTTGCTACTATAGGTGACTAGGAGCGGTGCTCAGCAGTCGGAACGTCCGCAATCGGCGGAGACCAGTGCACCTAATGATGTACCTGCAACCCCTCCTTCAGCAGAAACAATTAGACTTGTGGCTGAAGCAATGTTTGCAATGAAAAATGCCCAGCAACGCAAGTGCAACTTCCTGCCCCTACAGGGGAGCAGGTACCACTTCAAGAAGTAGAACCCAAAAGGGTGGAACAAGTGGTGGTAGAGCCGTTGATACCTAGAAGAGTGACAAAGAAGCAGCTCAAACATGTAATGAGCTTTAACCCTCCAGTGTTTTCGGGAACTGGAACTCCAACCCAGCCTGAAGATTGTCTCTCTCAGGTGAAGAGAGTCTTGACAGCCATGAAAATGGAGGAATAGCAGAAGACCGCCATAGCCACCTTCTTGTTGGATGGAGAGGCGAGGTTGTGGTGGGAAGGGTTGGAGCTACATCACTTGGTTGGAAGGAAACTCGCGGATGTCTCGATGGAGGAGTGCTCAAGGCTATTCTTGGCAAGATACCTCCCCTCGACACAGAGGATCGCTTTGGAGAATGAGTTTCAGAGACTGACGCAGATAGATAGTAGCGTGGATGAGTACCTCCACGAGTTTACGCGGTTGGGTCGTTATGCTAGCTCTACTTTGGCTGATGAGGATCGTAAGACCAACCAGTTCTACGAGGGTTTGCGCGATGACCTAAGGCTACTATGCTTGGTGCCTATGACGCAGGGTTTCCTAACCTTGGTCAATACGGCCCGATCATTGGAGAAGGATCTGAAGAGAGTCCAAGAGAAGAAGGACTCTAGTGCGAAGAAGACAGAGTTCAAGGTACCGACCTCCTCAAAGTCTAGTTTCCGTTGGTGGAATAAGAAGGCTAGGACTTCAGGTCCATCCCCTTCTTCTAGTGCATCTAGGGCAACTACAGCCCGAACCCAGGGCGCATGTTATAACTGCGGAAAGCCGGGGCATTTTGCCCAAGATTGTTGGATCAGATGTCCTAAGTCCGAGAGGAAGCCTGGAGCAACATACAAGGAAAAGGGGAAGATGGTGGGGTTAATTGCATCCCACTATGCTCCAGCTCAACCTAGAGTGTACAATCTTGGCCTCCTAGAGGCCATAAAGCAGACTGACGTGGTGACAGGTATGAGACAATTAAAAGCAAAGTAGCTTTATATATTTGTTACCTTTTGTGCATTAGCTTATGACTGCTTGTGCTAGGCTTTGTTTTGATTTGCAATTATCCGGCGAGAGCACTGTTCAATACGGGAGCTTCGCATTCCATTTTTCTCAGTAGGTTTTGTATCGCGCATTAGAGTACCTTCTTCAATGGCAAGGGACAAATTGGATGAGTTGTTACCTAATGGGTGTGCAATCTGCGCGGATAGAGTTTGTTGCGTAAAGAAATGGATTAGGAGACAAGATTTTGACTTGCAAGCATAGCTACTGCCGTTAGTAGAGTTTGACGTGATCTTTGGGATGGACTGGCTCACGGAGCAGCGGGCATATATTTATTGTAATCACAAGGAGGTCAAATTGGGAACTGATCTTGAGATGACATTTACGGGCATGAAAGGGTCGAGCAAGACTTTGATGTCTCCTCTCCAGGTGGTTAAGGTAGTTTGTGGTAGTGCAGAGCTGTTTTTCACTTTAGTGGAGGCTTCGAATCCTAAGCATAGTATTGACAGTATCCCTGTTGTATCTGAGTATCCTGACGTGTTCCCTGACGATCTCCCTGGAGCCGCGCCTCAGCCAGAGATCGACTTCACTATTGAGCTGGTGCCAGGTGCCAAACCTATGTCACGCTCTCCGTATCGGTTAGCACCTAAGGAGATGGCGGAATTGAAAGTACATCTTCAAGGACTATTGGAGTAAGGTTATGTGCATCCAAGTTCATCGTCTTGGAGCGCCTCGGTCCTCTTTGTTAAGAAGAAGGATTGAAGTTTAAGACTTTGTATCGATTACCACAGTTGAACAAGCTAATGGAGAAGAATAAGTATCTGATCCCAAGAATTGATGATCTGTTCGACCAGCTGGTGGGGTCGACTGTGTTCTGAAAGTTGGATATGAAATCCAGATACTATCAGCTGCGGATACGGGAAAGTGACATCCCCAAGATAGCTTTCACCACACGGTATGGGCATTATGAGTTCACCATCATGCCGTTTGGGCTGAATAATGCGCCATCCGTGTTTATGGAGTTGATGAACAAAACGTTCAGAGAGTACCGGGACCACTTCATGATAGTCTTTATCGATTATATATTGGTGTACTCGCAGTGCGAGGATGATCATTTTAAGCATCTGCTGTAACATCACGTATCCGTCACATGGCATATAGCAGTAGGTCCGGTCGGGGCCCGACGCTATATACCGCAGACAAACCGAAGGGTTGCACAATGAAACCATCCTTCCATAACCAACGTCCTATACAAAGCACATTCTAGCGGAAGCATTTTAAATGTTGCAAATAAAGAACCCAACCATAGCATGAATGTCCACTAACAAAAACTCAAAAGGAATGAACGTACAAATACAAAAGTACTTGGCCTTATGGCCTTACAAGAGTTTACGTTAAACAAATAGTGTCTTCCAAACATCGATACGCAGGACGGTCACACATGAGAACAAAAGTAAACATTAGCTTTAGGCCTTCAAAGGCTGGCTCAGCAACCAGGGCTTTTGCCCACTATTTGTCACTAGGCTCTGCAGCACCTGCAAGTACAATCCACCGAAGTGATGGCAAACAAATGCAATAGTCAGCTAAAGCTGTCCAAATTATAATGACCCTGCCCCTAAACTCGCGGCGGCGATGCTCCTTCCCTGCAGTGCATTAGTAAAACCAAACAAGATAGTGAAATTACAATTTAAGCACACTTCACCACAGGCGTAGGCACACACGACCACACACCCCGTGCTCTCAGGGCACTTATACAGTGAACTCGGTCCACCACCGCCCCTAGGACAGCAAACTCGTGAGCATTTGAGTATTTCCGGCAGAAGTCACGTCAATTGAAGTTATCGACAGCCTAAGACCCGCCCTCTATGCTATTAGTAGGCCCCTAAAACCGAACCGCATAGAGCGGGAACGGATCCACTCGACCCGTTGCTCACCTCGCCACGTCACTTTAAGTCATCGGCGCGGGTCAAGCTTCCCCGAAGACTGAGTATCAAATAGACAATATTGCATAACCCAGTTATATACAAGTTGGCTCCCAGGCCACCAAGATGGCAGAACCACGCATCTGTCCAGTTTTCCAGGTGCACCTTGAGGTTAGTCCCCAAGGCTCCCTGTTGCAATCTACCTTGTAGAAAAACTGAAAAACAACCATCGGTACGGAGTCTTCTCCGGCCATTCATGCAATGCAACATCACCGATCCAGTCCAACTTATCCGGGTCGGCTTCACACACCATGCCAATGTCCGTTCTTCGATTCCGGACTCTATATGCAAAACAACGGGGACTATTAATGTCTACCAATAGGAAGACCTCACACTCACCGCATACTCGTGAGAGCTGTCTTCCTATGCAAAAAGGAAAGAGGACTTCACATGTCCAAGATGAGAATCGTTACCCTTGCATTTCTCTTTGGCGCCATGAAGATCTAGACGGATGAAAAGCACCGCAACGGCCTCGCCTCCGTCGATCCGAACTCGGCTTGAGATTTGGGGCTCCGAAGCTCCACCGGGAGCTTCGCATTCCATTTTTGTCAGAAGGTTTTGTATCGCGCATTAGAGTACCTTCTTCAATGGCAAGGGACAAATTGGATGGGTTGTTACCTAATGGGTGTACAATCTGCGCGGATAGAGTTTGTTGTGTAAAGAAATGGATTAGGAGTCAAGATTTTGACTTGCAAGCATCGCTACTGCCGTTAGTAGAGTTCGACGTGATCTTTGGGATGGACTGGCTCACGGAGCAGCCTGCATACATTGATTGTAATCACAAGGAGGTCAAATTGGGAACTGATCATAAGATGACATTTGCGGGCATGAAAGGGTCGAGCAAGACTTTGATGTCTCCTCTCCAGGTGGTTAACGTAGTTTGTGGTAGTGTAGAGCTGTTTTTCACTTTAGTGGAGGCTTCGAATCCTAAGCATAGTATGGACAGTATCCCTGTTGTATCTGGGTATCCTGACGTGTTCCCTGACGATCTCCCTAGAGCCGTGCCTCAGCTAGAGATCGACTTCACTATTGAGCTGGTGCCAGGTGCCAAACCTGTGTCACGCTCTTCGTATCGGTTAGCACCTAAGGAGATGGCAGAATTGAAATTACATCTTAAAGAAGTATTGGAGCAAGGTTATGTGCATCCATGTTCATCGCCTTGGAGCGCCTCAGTCCTCTTTGTTAAGTAGAAGGATTGAATTTTAAGACTTTGTATCGATTACCAGAGTTGAACAAGCTAACGGAGAAGAATAAGTATCTGATCCCGAGAATTGATGATCTGTTCGACCAGCTGGTGGGGTCGACTGTGTTATGAAAGTTGGATCTGAAATCCGGATACTATCAGCCGCAGATACGGGAAAGTGACATCCCCAAGACAGCTTTCACCACACGGTATGGGCATTATGAGTCCACCATCATGACGTTTGGGCTGAATAATGTGCCATCCGTGTTTATGGAGTTGATGAACAAAACGTTCAGAGAGTACCGGGACCACTTCATGATAGTATTTATCGATGATATATTGGTGTACTCGCAGTGCGAGGATGATCATTTCAAGCATCTTCTGTAACACCCCGTATCCGTCACATGGCATATAACAGTAGGTCCGGCCGGGGCCCGACGCTATATACCGCAGACAAACCGAAGGGTTGCATAATGAAACCATCCTTCCATAACCAACGTCCTATACAGAGCACATTCTAGCGGAAGCATTTTAAATGTTGCAAATAAAGAACCAAACCACATCATGAATGTCCACTAACAAAAACCCAAAAGGAATGAATGTAAAAATACACAAGTACTTGGCCTTATGGCCTTACAAGAGTTTACGTTAAACAAATAGTGTCTTCCAAACATCGACACGCAGGACGGTCACATATGAGAACAAAAGTAAACATTCGCTTTAGGCCTTCGAAGGCTGGCTCAACAACCAGGGCTTTTGCCCTCTATTTGCCACTAGGCTCTGCAGCACCTGCAAGCACAATCCACCAAAGTGATGGCAAACAAATGCAACAGTCAGCTAAAGTTGTCCAAGTTATAATGACCCTGCCCCTAAACTCAGGGCGGCGATGCTCCTTCCCTGTAGTGCATTAGTAAAACCAAACAAGATATTGAAATTACAATTTAAACACACTTCACCACAGGCGTAGGCACACACGACCACACACCCCGTGCTCTCAGGGCACTTATACAGTGAACTCGGTCTACCACCTCCCCTAGGACGGCAAACTCGTGTGCATTTGAGTATTTCCGGCAGAAGTCACATCAATTGAAGTCATCGACAGCCTAAGACCCGCCCTCTATGCTATTAGTAGGTCCCTAAAACCAAACAACATAGAGCGGGAATGGTTCCACTGGACCTATTGCTCACCTCGCCACGTCACTTTAAGTCATCGGCGCGGGTCAAGTGATGCTTAAGATCACGGCAGTGAACCGGTCGCACAAGTAATATAAAATGGGGGTTTTCCCAAGTATCGATCTCACAAGGAACACAGTAAGATGGAGTTAATTTCGAGGAGGACTTGAGATTGAAGTCCTCAGGTTGGAGCTAACTAAGGGGGGGGGGGGTTTGATGTTGCGGAAACAGAAAATAAAATAATAACAACTACTCCTAGCAACACCGCTATGCGATGCTTCGCCAGGCGGGATGGAAGACTAGTCGGGCCGCTATGCACCGAATCGCTAGGTGGATGGACGAGTAGGCTTACGGATGAGGTGAAGAGAATGGCGGAATGAGGGTCGTATGCACCTCTTCGCTACGCATGCCACTAGCAATCGCTAGTGCGGTAAGGGCGGATGGATGGTGGATGGAATATGGCATACCTCAGGTAAATATAACGAAAATATACAATCACATAGACATGATTACACATAAACATAAATTACACTAAGTATAACTTCATCAAATACAAGAGTTCAACTACACATTCAACAACCAGTCAAGAAAAGAGTGTGCGAAATCAACCGAATACGAAGCCTTGCTGAGGATTCACGGTTGGAGTCGTCGGGTTGTCAATCCGCGTCCAAGCTCGGTCTGCAACTGCGTCCGGGATAGAGAAGGACTGTCACCACCTTCCAATGGCCCGTCTTATTCGTGTCACGATCCGGTGGAGGATGGCACAACTTCTCCTAGCTTGGTGAAGAAAGCTAGGTCAAGCTCTTCTTGAAGCTCAAAGATGAAGGAGGAGGCCGAGAGGAAGCTCCGGCTTGGATTTGGCGGTGAACGCTTGCCCGGAGCACCTTCCTAGTGTGGAGATTGAAGGAGGACGGCGAAATCCCACCTCGGAGATGAAATCGGCGGAGGAAAATGAGTGATCCCCAATTAGGGCAGAACCTGCACTATTTATACAAAAGCAGAAATGAACAATGCACACGATCACAGGCGCACGACCATTGGTCGTGCGCACTATGTCCTGTGCTCGTGCGCACTGGCATGGAATATCAGGAAGAAGAACTAGGATAACGCGCACGAGTAGTGGCGCACGACCAGTGGTCCTGCGCATTAAGTCCAATGATCGTGCGATTACCCAGACAGGACTCCAGAAAAGAGGAATCAATGCACACGATCAGTGGCGCACGACCGGTGGTCGTGCGCAATATGTCCAGTGGTTGTGCGCTTACCCCAGGCTGATTCTGGAAAACAAAGATTAGTGCGCACGATCAGGGGCGCACGACCAGTGGTCGTGCGCATTAGATCCCATGATCGTGCGAGTATTCCTGTTTCACAACCATCCCGGAACACGCACACGACCCCTGTACCGAAATAAAAACCAATCACTGATATGTGCAGACATTCCAGACAATAACAAAAAGGAGTACAGACTATAAGAATAACAAAATACACAGCTACGGGCATAAATGTGCACTTCCTATGGAAATATAGACAAGATGAAATATATATGATAATGAACTAAAAGTAAAGTGCAAGCGATGAAAAACAAGCCCAGATGAGTTCGAAAATAGGTATATAAAGTGGACTCATCACACCCCCAGACTTAACTGTTTGCACGTCCCGATCAAACAAAATCTAAGCAGATAGGGAAAAATACTAGTTAACAAAGAAATTGCGATACGAAGTACCATGTGAAGTCGCATGCTCGCGCGCGTAAAAATATAATAGAAGAAATTTCTAAGTATACAAAATAGTTTATACTTTTCACAATGCGTATCAAAATTTTATTATTACTCAAAAATGGAACCACGGTGAATCATCCGGTCACGCGTAGGGAGAAAGTAGACTAATCGCTAGACGAGCATTGTCAAAGATCAGGGCTCAGGATAACCTCCAAAGGAATCCACCAATGTCGGTGACCATATGGTTGCCCTTTCGCATTCTCTCCACGGCACTGGTTTGGTTCACACAGGAATCAGTAGGAATTTAGGTGAAGAGATGGGGCTTGCATTTCGGTGAGGTAAACAAAGATATACAGGAAGGCTATGCACCTAACCCAAATGAGCTAGTATAAAAATGAATCCCTCTACTAAGCAAAATACACGCGGGTACACCACACCCCCAAACTTAACTTTTAACATATGGGTGTGTGCACTGCCTATTCCAAATATAATCACATTTCCAAAATGATTTTCAATTTAAACTTTTTCTTTTCACTTTTTTTTTTCTTTTTCTTTTTCTTTACAAATATTTTTTCTTTTTCTTTCTCTTCATTTTATTTTCACAATTCAGCAAATATAACATTGGAGCACATCCACATAATCATAAGTAAAATCACCACATCACATCCCAACATTAAAATGTAAACACTAAAGCTCAACTTAGGTGTGCGACTAGGATTGGCTATGAGAATTTGGTGAAATCATGGTGGAGCTGAATCAAAAGGAGGGGTAGGCATAACGGGGCTAGCGAGGATAAGACGTCAGGAACGGTACAAAGCTCAACCGGTCCAAAATGATGGCCTACATCACGCTCATGCTTGACTAACCTATACCCAAGCTTCAAGAATAGCTTGGGGCAAGTTCTTAGCCAACGAGAAAGACTATCCCTCCTCCCGACTCGAGCAATACGAACCTAACGGCCGTCTACACACATCCCTAAGCTACCGTCGGATTCATACCGGATTCACCAACTTTTGAGTAGAATAAAAAAGATTTACGCAATTAGAATAATATAAAACTAAAAGCATACAAAAAAATTAAATCTACTCCAATTTCTACACGAGACGAGAGCAGTTGACTAGAAACACAACAAGGCCAACATTTTACTCCGTCTCACAATCCTATGTCAGCACCGTAATTTTCCCAAATCTAACAAAGAAATGAGTTTAACTCGCAGCACGCAAAAAGCTAAGCACGCTCTCATGTGGGTGCAGTGGTGTGTGATGCAATGAACTAAGCAAAATAAAACAATAAAAGCTTCCAGTATGCACATGAGATGTGTACGTGCAATAGTTAACAGATCTATCCCCCAGACTTAAACTAAGCAACAAATCATAAGATAGAGAAATTAAAATCATAAAGAGCTAAGGGAAGAGTTTACCCCATGCTCAGCTAATGAGCATACCAGAAGACGCGTGGAAACCTGAAGCAGGCCCGCCATACGAAGAATCAGAACCCTGCCAATTCAATTTGCCAAGAATACCTGCAGGGGTGAGCTCCGCAAAAACAAAATAAAATATACAAAAAGAAATGCTAAAACTAAAATAGACAAGAAAAATAAAATGCAGAAAATGAAGATAAGTACTGGGGTTATTGTCATCCCAGCACGACTTATTCGGCTACGAAAAGGTTCTAGCTAATGGGACTATGAAATAAAAAGTGCACAGGTAACTAGCCTAATATCCGTTCCGGTAACGGGTACCGATACGGTGATAGAGCAGTTACCCCTCTACCTAAATTGTAATACCTTCCCAACACAGGTAGAGGAAATAAGAAATAAGAAGAGGAGGAGCACTGGTCCTCGCTCATCTTATCACAAAAGAAATCCTTGCCTAGCAAGGTATTGTCTACAGGGAGTCTGCAGGAGGAGAAAGCGATGAATGGAGCTTCCTCAACAGAGGAGGAATCAACCTCCTCGCAAAAGAGGATGTTATCATCCATGACTCGAGCTGAAAGCTCCAAGTTCTCCTGAAGAACCTGCGAAGACTCAACCCGCACAGGCTCAGATACAGAAATAGGATCAAGAAATAAAGGAGATGAATAACTAAAAGAATCAGAAATAGGGGGAGTGGTCCCGGTCTCACTCCCTGCAGGATCCCGACATAGATCATCGACGACATCATATGAGTTATGGCGAGGGGAATCCGCGACCTCGAGGTCCTCGGTGGTGGTTTGGACCTCCTCATCCATCAAGGAAGTGGAAACTTCCTCAACAAAGAGGATCTCCTCATCAACACACCTCGGTGCGTCCACATGTTCCAAGACGTAATACTGTCCATTAATGAAAATAAAATCCTCGTCAAACATGGGCACATCCTCAGGCTCAGAATCACAATCCGGCCGAACATCATCAACCGACTCACTAAAAATAAGGATAGATAATTCTTGCAAAGAAGGCGGAGGAACAACTGCATCAGAGAAAATATGTACAGGTTCCTCCGGGGGTGAATCAACAAGAGGGGAAGAGTGCATGGGGAGAGACGGTGCGACAATGTCGTCACACCGATCAGCAGATAGTCTGATGGGTATATTCGCAGCAGTCCCCCATAGACAAGGAGGTGCTGCGAACATATCATCAGAATCAGAAGGGGCAGCCGATTGAGAGGTGGATGGAAAGAATCGGATACCCGGTTCATCATCCTCCTCCAACTGGCGCTGAAATTCTGCGCAATCTTTCAACAAGTGGTCGGTGCTACGATAACACAAACATCGTTTTCCATTACTCCTCGGTACAGGTGGGACCGGAGAGGAATAAGAAAAAGATGAAGGCGTATAAGAGGAGTGACCATAAGACCTGGGTTGGGTGTATGAAGTACCATAAGAAGACGGTGCTCCATACACAGAACCACGAGAATTATGCTCCCATTCTTCAGTGGGGCACTCATCATTACCATGCCTATAATCATCGCACCATCGGCAATGGATATTCATATAAGAATACATGGTGCAACAAGAATAATTCACCAACAGAAAGTTTCTAAGCAACAATTAACTACACAGCACAAATAAAAGAATCGGAAAACCTGCTATAGCAAAATTAAAACTAGAATAGGAACAAATAAAAACAAACACAAATGCTAAAAACTAAAACAAAGAAGAAAGTGATATGAACAAATGAAAAAGGGCTTCTATCTCTTATCTTCCTCTACAAAAACTCACATGACTGTGTTCCCCGGCAACGACACCAAACACTTGATGCTTAAGATCACGGCAGTGAACCAGTCGCACAAGTAATATAAAATGGGGGCTTTCCCAAGTATCGATCTCACAAGGAACACAGAAAGGTGGAGTTAATTTCGAGGAGGACTTAAGATTGAAGTCCTCGGGTCGGAGCTAACTAAGGGGGGTTTTGATGTTGCAGAAATAGAAAATAAAATACTAACAACTACTCATATGCAACGCCGCTATGCGATGCTTCGCCAGGCGGGATGGAAGACTAGTCGGGCCGCTATGCACCGAATCGCTAGGTGGATGGACGAGTAGGCTTGTAGATGCGGTGAAGAGAATGTCGGAATGAGGGTCATATGCACCTCTTCGCTACGCATGCCACTAGCAATCGCTAGTGCGGCAAGGGCGGATGGATGGTGGATGGAATATGGCGCACCTCAGGTAAATATAACGAAAATATACAATCACATAGACATGATTACACATAAATGTAAATTACACTAAGCATAACTTCATCAAATTCAAGAGTTCAACTACACATTCAACAACCAATCAAGAAAAGAGTGTGCGAAATCGACCGAATACGAAGCCTTGCTGAGGATTCATGGTTGGAGTCATCGGGTTGTCAATCCGCGTCCAAGCTCGGTCCGCAACTGCGTCCGGGATAGAGAAGGGCTGTCACCACCTTCCAATGGCCCGTCTTCTTCGTGTCACGATCCGGTGAAGGATGGCACAACTTCTCCTAGCTTGGTGAAGAAAGCTAGGTCAAGCTCTTCTTGAAGCTCAAAGATGATGGAGGAGGCCGAGAGGAAGCTCCGGCTTGGATTTGGCGGTGAATGCTTTCCCGAAGCACCTCCCTAGTGTGGAGATTGAAGAAGGATGGCAGAATCCCTCCTCGGAGATGAAAACGGTGGAGTAAAATGAGTGATCCCCAATTAGGCCGGAACCTGCACTATTTATACAAAAGTAGAAATGAACAATGCGCACGATCACAGCCGCACGACCAGTGGTCGTGCGCACTATGTCCTGTGCTCGTGCGCACTAGCATGGAATATCGGGAAGAAGAACTGGGATAACGTGCATGAGTAGTGGTGCACGACCAGTGGTCATGCGCACTAAGTCCAATGATTGTGCGATTACCCAGACAGGACTCCAGAAAAGAGGAATCAATGCACACGATCAGTGGCGCACGACCGGTGGTCGTGCGCAATATGTCCAGTGGTCGTGCGCTTACCCCAGGCTGATTCTGGAAAACGAAGAGTAGTGCGCACGATCAGGGGCGCACGACCAGTGGTCGTTCGCATTAGATCCCATGATCGTGCGCAGTATTCCTGTTTCACAACCATCCCGGAACACGCACACGACCCCTGTATCGAAAGAAAAACCAATCACTGATATGTGCAGACATTCCAGACAATAACAAAAAGGAGTACAGACTATAAGAATAACAAAATACATAGCCACGGGCATAAATGTGCACTTCCTATGGAAATATAGACAAGATGAAATATATATGATAATGAACTAAAAGTGAAGTGCAAGCGATGAAAAACAAGCCCAGATGAGTCCGAAAATAGGTATATAAGGTGGACACATCATCAAGCTTCCTCGAAGACCGAGTATCAAATAGATAATATTACATAACCCAGTTATATACAAGTTGGCTCCCAGGCCACCAAGATGATAGAACCACGCATCTGTCCAGTTTTCCAGGTGCACCTTGAGGTTAGTCCCCAAGGCTCCCTATTGCAATCTACCTTATAGAAAAACTGAAAAACAACCATCGATACGGAGTCTTCTCCGGCCATTCATGCAATGCAACATCACCGATCCAGACTGAAAGTGCAGCTAAATCTGATATACTCTAGAGGGGGGTGAATAGAGTATATGGCGCTTGAAAACTTTTTACAACAATTGTTGTAATCTGAGTGAACAGGGAAGCAATTATTAAATCTAATCACAGAATAGCGTACAACAGAAATTAATCATAGATCTAAACTAATCACAAAATAATCACAGAACAATCACAGCCAGAAACAAAAGATAAAGACAAGCAATCCAGATGACACAAGGAGCTATAGTGGTTCCCCTAAACTTGGGTACATCCACTCTTCTACCACCCTAGGTAGGAATCCACTGCAGGATGAGTTGATCAGGTGTCCTGGGCACCAATGAGCTTTCGATAAGGTGCTCAAAAACCAAATCAGATTTTTTGATCAGGTGTCTTGCCACCAATGAGCTTTTGACAAGGTGCTCAAAAACCAAGCTCAAACTTTTGAAGGGAGTTTGAAAAACCCTTTATAGAGATGGGGATGAGAGATTTATGGAAGTCTTCTCTTTCTCAAACCAGCTGAGAAGACTATGTGGATTTGATGATGTCAAAGCTCCCCCTGAGTCCTTGAGATGTTCAGGAAATGAAGCTTTGCTGTAGGGTGATAGGCCTTCAGAAGTTGATCTCCAGCAAATGATGATTTCAGCAACAATTGAAATGTTAGGTGTCTGGAGTCTTGAAAGATGTTGGCCTTGAACACTTGAGACAAGAGAGATCAGAAGATTTCAGAAAGTTTGATCTCCTTGGATGTGTGTTCTTGAGAGAATTCTTTGAGACAGAGAATATTTTGTTTTTCTTCTTCTTGTCTGTGTTCTGAGTGCTCAGTAGTTGAGAGATTCAGAAATTCTTGTCTTTTATTCTCTGGTACTGAATAGAAAAATATCCTCTGTCAAGAATAGCCGTTGGCCTGCATTAATTGCATCCTTAATTGCAAATGTCTTCTGGAGGAAAGTCCAAAGAAACATTTCTTGATAATCCCTTGAAACTTGGTCCAGAATAAATGAAAACAGCTAGAAAATCTTCTGAATTAATTGCTGAATATCTCCTTAACTGTTCTGAATTTGAATCTTGAAAAATCCTTTAACTCATCAGAAAACATCGAACTGAGCTCTGCTATCGTCGAACTGAGCTCAGCGATATAGACTTATACAGCAACAAAAATATCATCAATCTGAGCTCAAAGATCGTCGAACTGAGCTCAGAGATAGAGATCCAATACTGAGTCAAGATCGTCGAACTGAGCTCGCAGATCGTCGAATGGAGTTCGACGATTTGTGGAAGTTGAGCTCAGCAATCGTCAAATGGAGTTCGACGATCTGTCGAAGTTGAGCTAGACGATCGTCGATTGGAGTTCGACTAATCGTCGTGCTGAGCTCGACGATATGACTTAGTCTCAAACTGAAAAATTCTTGGTCTTGAGGGCAGCTTTCAAACCTAGGCTTCTAACCCTTAGACTCAATTCTAGTTGACCTTTAGATCTATACAGGAGGTCAAAAACTGGTTTCCTAGAGACATAGTGATCCTGACCAAATTAGTAATAGGGTGTTCCAACAATCTCCCCCTATTTGGGTTAGGATTACTATTTACAGAATTTGGAAAAATTAAATAACAACATACACAGCAACAAAACAAAAAAGCAATAAGCTGGACATTGTAGAACCACAGATATATATCATCCCAGATAATAATCAAAAGTCAAGATGATTGTCACCTTACATAGTCATTTCTTCTCCTTTCTCTTAATGAGTTTGATTTCTCTATTGGGGTTGAGAGCTTCCTTCTTTGATCTTGTATCATCTACTGCACCTAAAGAGGTTTGCTGTTTGGGCCTGGGAACTACAGCTTCAGGATGCAGCTCCATGAATCTATTAGAATCAAAGAATTTGCTTGAATCATATCTTTCCAACTCTTTCTTTCTCTGTTCAGATAATGTAGTGATGTTGGAGGAGTCTTTGCCTTGCTCTCTAGCTTTCTTAATCTGGTCCAGTGCAGCAAGCTCTTTCATCCTTGCAGTCCAAGCAGTTGGATTGTTTTCAGGATCTTCAAATAGCACTGGTGGTTCATATCTATTTGATGGATTGTCTTGAGGAGGCCTGGATGAAACCACTTCCTTTAGTTTTTAGGGAAAAGGACCAGAGGTTGTGTCAGATGAAATTTGTCCTTCCCTGGAGTAGGGATGTTGCCTTGAATAACCTTTAGAATAAACCTGGACTTCTCTTTGATTTCCTCTGTAGTTTCCTCTTCTGGATTGAGAGCCTCGAGACTGGCTTCCCCTATGATAGGATCTGGCATGTGGCTGATAGGGGGTTTGGCTTTTGGCATGAGGTTGAGCAGCTGAACTTCCACCTGCACCTGCATCAGGAGGAGGTGGTGGAGGAGGATGAGGATGTTGGAATTGAGAAGAGCCTTTTTCATACTTCCTCTTTTTCTTCATTGCTTTGAGTTGGTTCTTTGAATATTGCATCCAGTGCTCAGTTATGGGGCAGTCATGAAGAATATAATATGGAATGTCATTGTTGTCCTTGACCTTGGCTGGAGGTACTCTCTTCATGGCTTTGCACCTTGCCTTTCTCTTTCTGGCAATGGTAGCAGAAGAATTATCAGAATCTGTCTTGAACTCATCACTTTCAGAACTTTGATCATCATAAAGAGCATCAATCCTTTTCATCAAATCTTTCTTGAGATGGGTTGAAGCAGATGAGGCAGCAGAGGTTGGAGCAGCAGCAGATACAACACTTGTAGCAATTGTAGTTGAAGCAGAAGCAAAGGTTAAAGCAGCAGTAACAGCAGCAGATATTGAAGTTGTGGCAGTAGTAATAACATCAGTTGGTGCAGCAACAGCTTCACTTTCAGAAACAACAATATCAGCATCAGGAATATCATCAGAAAACACAGAAGGCTCAAAATCATGTGCCTCTATCATAAGGATATCAGCAGAAACTGGAACAACAGTAGCAGCAGCACTGACAACACTAATAGCAACAGATACATCAACACTATCTTCAGTAGGAGGGACAGCAGCATCAGAAGCAGCAACCATGCTTTCAGCAGGAGTAGCAGCATCATATACTGAATTAACAAAGGAAGTTATAATGCTGGTATCACAGCATGAGAAGGGCACAAGGGCCTTGGAGAGATCCTCTGGGGGCTGGATAGCAACTCTCTCTGGAAAATAAGCTTTCTCTAGCAGACAACTGAAATACATTGAATCAAACTCAGAGAGCAAGGACCTGATGTCCACTGGAAAGACTGCAACTGGAAGGGGAACTGGAGCTTGAGGAAGAACAGCAGCAGCAGCAGCAACAAAAGCTGAAGAAATAGCAGACACAGCAGGCAAGCTCACTTCATAGGGCATCTCCCCCTGCCTAGATTCAGATAAAGCTGGATCAAGGCACACTGCTGAAGGGGCTGCCTGAGGGAATAAGGAAGAGAGCCTGGCAGAAAGAGCTATCAATGACTGGAGTAATGGAGCCAAGGAGGTCTCCAAAAGAACAGATAGCCTAGGGGCTAGCAATTCATATATCCTGTCAACAAGGGCTGGAAGATCTACCTACTCAGCAGTGACTGGAGCAGAGGTAGAGGATGGAGGTGGAGCTATTGGTGATGGTAGAGGAGAGCTAGTGTAGTGGGGAAGAGATGGTTGAGGTGTGGGTAAAGTGGTGATGGAGGACAGTGGGATGGAGATAGATGGTGTGAAGGATGGTTGATAAATGATCTCTTGCAGAAGGTTTTGGTAAGAGGTTGATGATGAGGGTAGCTCAGGAGGTGAGGAGGGTGAGTCATCCATGAAGGAATCATCAATGAGATTGAATGAGGGAATGGAGGGTGATGTGGCAGAGTCTGGTTGAGAGTAGGAGTATAATGGATGGAATGGTTCTTCTGTGGTTGGAATTGGAGATGGTATAGATGTTGGAGAAGGGCTGGAGATGATGATAGTGGATGGAGTTTGAATGGTGGATGGAATTGGAATAGATGGAATTGCAGGAGGAGGAGGAGAGGCAGCAGCAGGCAGGTCATCTGCAGCGGCAGAGACCTGAGGGGAAGTGACTATGGCAGTCCTGGTGCCTGAAGGTGTGCTGGAAGAGGGCCTGCTGGGCTTGATGATCTGCGTGTCCCATTTACCAAACTGGGCACAAGAGAGTCTCTTCAAAGCATTTATGTGTATCCCAGAAGATACTAGCAATGCATGGCATCTGTTCTGCAGAAAAAGGCCTAAAATTCTCCCAAAATTCACAAAACTCTTGTTAATTTTCTTTTTAATTAGGTCAAAGAAGACCTCTCCCCAGTTCAAATTCTTCCTGTCCACTATGGCTCCCATTAAGCAGAGCTGATACCTAGAAATGGTATCATGGGTAGAGTGCTTAGCCAATAGGACCTTCCCAACTACATCAGCCAGGAATCTATATTCCACAGACAGATTCTTCTTCAACAGCTTGCTAGGGTTAGCGTCAGAATGACCCATTCTTGCAAGCAAATCAGCATATTCTTGTCCAGATAAATCAGCAGAGTCTCCACCAATACTTAACTCAAAAACTTCTGTCAGAATTCCTGGGGTCAAGGGTACCTGGGTGCCAGAAATTGATCAAATGATTGTGTTTTGATCCTGATTGTGGGCAGTGTAGACCCACTCTTTAATTTCATCTGCAGCAAGTTTAATTCTAGTGGTCATGATTGTAGCAAGTTTCTGCTCTTTGAACAACTCCAAGATGTCCTGGAAAACCTGATCTGTTGTGCTGAAGGACTCCATGTCAATGTCAAAACCGGCATCAAATTTCATGGCGGCAAGAACAGCAACTGAAACGGCCATGGTTACCTGCAAAGAATTAACAAACAAAACGACCAAGTGTAGAAATGTTTGGAGGGAAAGAAAGTGTTTGCAGAGAAATCGAAAGCGCAAAAGGAGAACGACGGCGAAAAATGAATTTTATATTAGGGTTCGACGCAGAAATGGAAAGATCGTTGAACTCAGTTCGACGATCGGGGCTTCTAAAGGAATCTGAAGAGTCTGCAATATCGTCGATCTCCGTTCCACGATATTGGAGAGCGTCGATCTCTGTTCGGCGATCGTTCAGAGAACAAAATCTTCGAGCGCCGTTCGACGATCGCTGACCGGAAGATATAGTTTATACTATCTGAGAAACACTGAACTCAGGTCGACGATTTCAGAAATCGTCGATCTCCATTCGACGATCTGGGGGAAAATCATCGAGCGCAGTTCAGAGACCAGAAAAGCTCTAGACACTAAGAAACAAATCAAGATGTTTGCCTAGTCTTGGTCAATTTTTAAACTTTTAAAAACTTGAATATTATTTTAGACTTCCTCCATCTAACATTCCTAACTGATTTAGGAAGAAGGTGTGTTTCTTTTCATCTAAGGGCTTGGTGAAAATATCTCCCCTTTGTAAGTCAGTTGGGATATATTGCAGTTCAATTTTATTCTTTTCAACATTATCCCTTAAGAAGTGATGTCTAATCTCTATGTGTTTTGTCCTACTATGGAGGACTGGATTTTGAGCTATAGAAATAGCACTGGTGTTGTCACAAAAGATTTTACACTTCTCTAAGTTGTAGCAATAGTCTAAGAGTTGGTTTTGAATCCACAAGATTTGTGAACAACAACTGCCTGCAGCCATATATTCAGCTTCCGCAGTTGAAGTTGACATAGAAGTTTATTTCTTACAAAACCAAGAGACAAGTCTGTCACCAAGGAACTGACAAGTTCCACTGGTACTTTTCCTGTCAATTTTGCATCCAGCATAATCAGCATCAGAAAATCCAGTTAAATCAAATGCTGAATCTTTTGGATACCAGAGACCTAGATTTGGACAACTCTTAACATACCTGAGAATCCTCTTTACTAGTGTTAGGTGTGACTCTCTAGCGCTTACTTGGAACCTAGCACATATATATGTAGCAAACATTATGTCTGGTCTACTAGCTATAAGGTACAGTAAGGATCCAATCATTGCTCTATATGTTGTCTGATCAACAGGTTTCCCATGTTCATCAACATCCAATACAGCATTGGTAGGCATAGGTGTTTTCATACAAGATGCTTCAGACATGCCAAATTTCTTAACCAATTCATTTGCATAATTGGTTTGAGAAATAAAAATGCCTTCAGCATGTTGTTTGACTTGCAATCCTAGAAAGAAGGATAGCTCACCCATGCTACTCATTTCAAATTTAGAATGCATTAGGTTGGAAAACCTTCTGCACAATTTTGAATCAGTAGAACCAAAAATAATATCATCTACATAGATCTGTACTAGTAGGGTATGAGACTTATGGGTTCTAATGAAAAGATTTTGGTCTACTCTACCCCTTATGAATCCATTTTCCAAAAGGAAGCATGCTAGGGTCTCATACCATGCTCTAGGAGCTTGCTTGAGACCATATAATGCTTTGTTCAATTTAAAAACATAATCAGGATAAGTTGGAGAGATAAAACCTGGAGGTTGTCTGACATATACTTCTTCTTTTATGTCTCCATTTAGAAATGCACTTTTGACATCCATCTGATATACCTTGAATCCTTTATGTGCTACATAAGCTAAAAAGATTCTGATGGCTTCCAATCTTGCAACTGGTGCAAAAGTCTGGTCATAGTCTATTCCTTCTTCTTGAGAATATCCTTGAGCAACTAGCCTTGCCTTGTTCCTTACAATTACTCCTTGGTCATCCAGTTTGTTTCTGAACACCCACTTTGTTCCAACAATGGAGTGATCCTTAGGCTTTAGCTCTAGTTACCACACTTTGTTCCTTTCAAATTGATGCAACTCTTCTTGCATTGCAATGATCCAGTGTGGATCTTGCTCTGCATCTTGAATGGACTGAGGTTCAATTTGAGATAGGAAGCAGGTGTGCAACAGGTTTTGGTTGACCTAATTTCTGGTTTGCACACCAGCTGAGATGTCTCCAATTATTTGGGAAATTGGATGATCTCTTGATGTTACTAAATCAACAGGGGGTGTTGATTGTTCACCAACCTGTGTTGTTGTTTCCTCTTGTGGTATAACAACTGGCTCTTCAGGTTGTTTCTCTTCAATGTGTTGAACACTTTCTTCATCTTCACTGCTTTCATCCTTTTGAGTAACTTGTAACTTGTTCAAGTCTTCAACAAGAGAATGTTCCTGCAAAGGTTCTATGGTTGAAGAGATCTTCTCCTTGAAAGACATGTTAGATTCATTAAATGATATATGAACAGATTCCTCAATTTTTAGAGATGATTTATTATAAACCCTATAAGCCTTGTTGATCATGGAGTATCCCAGAAACACTCCTTCATCAGCTTTAGCTTGAAATTTTGCTAAATATTTCTTGTCATTATTATGTATGTAGCAAATACAACCAAAAACTCTAAAATAATCAACTTTAGGTTTCTTCCCTTTGAGTAATTCATAGGGAGTCTTTCCCTTTAGTTTATGTATCAAACTTCTATTCAGCACATAGTTGGATGTGTTCACTTCCTCTGCCCAAAAGGATAGAGGAAGGTGAGCATCTGACAACAATGTAGTGGCAGATTCAATAAGGGTTCTATTTTTCCTTTCAGCTACCCCATTTTGTTGAGGAGTTTTAGGAGCTGAGAAAGTATGCCTGATCCCTTCACTCTGACAGAACTCTTGCATAAGGAGGGAATCAAACTCTATCCCATGATCACTTCTGATCAGGGCAATGTGTGTATTGAACTTAATCTGTATACATTTGAGAAACTCTGTCAGACACTTAAAGTTATCAGACTTCTTCCTTAGAAAGAACACCCAAGTGAATCTAGAGAAGTCATCTATAACTACTAAAGTGTAAGATTTCCCTCCTAGGCTTTGTACTGTGATGGGTCCAAAAAGATCCATGTGTAACAGATAAAATATCCTAGGTGAATCACTCTTATTAAGTGACTTAAAACTATTTTTAGTTTGCTTACCTAATTGACAAGCCCTGCAGAGTCCTTCCTTCTTATAGGGGCCAGAAGGTAGTCCTCTAATAAGGTTGTCCTTGGATAGCCTAGCAATAGTTCTAAGGTTTAGGTTTCCTAGTCTCTTATGCCATAAAATATTTGGTCTACAAACAGAATTGAACAGGCAAATATCTACATCTGTTGAAAGAAGATCTACTGGATAGATGTTACCTTTCCTTTTACCTGTCAACACAATTGTGTTGTCCTCTGACTTGATTTTGCATAATGCTTTGCTGAAGGTCACATGGTAGCCTTCATCACACAGCTGACTGATGCTTATTAAGTTGTGCTTCAGTCCTTCCTCATAAGCTACCTTCTTGAATGTTACTGATCCAATCTGGACTGCACCATATCCTTTAGTTTGTCCAAAGTTTGAATCACCAAAGATAACTTTGGGTCCAAGCTTGGCTCTAAAGGATGTAATGTTGTCCTTGTTTCCTGTCATGTGCTTAGAGCACCAATTATCGAAGTACCATTGCTGGTTAGATGTTGGATAGGTCTACACCTGCACAAAAGATAATTCATTTATTTTTGACCCTGTTTACCTTGGGCCTAGATTGATAACCTTTAAACTCTAAAATAAAAGACATCCCAGGTTCACTCTTATAACCTTCAGGATGATATCTCCTTGGAGGTATAATCCATTCAGTATAAGGGTTAACGATTTGGGATGAAGGACCCTTAGGATTGGATTTTGATTTGCCCTTGAAAGAATTTCCAGAGCTCTGACTTCTGTTCGACGATCGTGGAGCTGCGTTCGACGATCTTGGGTCAGATCGTCGAGCTCCGTTCGACGGTCGACTATGGCAGAGTTCAGGAACTTGAGATCATCGACCTAAATTCGACAATTTTGCCTGAGATCGTCGATCTGCGTTCGGCGATCGTCGATCTCCGTTCGACGATTTCTGCTGGGACTTAGTTTTCTTGGGCAGATCAGAATTTTTCCTAGCTACCTCTACAACTCCCTTTCCTTTATCAGAAATGAACTTGATTGGAGTTGTTAGAGCTATGGGTTAGCTGGATGAAGCACCCAAGCCCAGTGTACTATTAAATCTGGAGTTCACTGTGTTTGTGATGTCCATCAGCTTGATACTTCTCCCATTAAGGGATTCTTCAAGCTTCTTGGCCTCAGATAGCTCACCTTTCAGCGAAGCTATCTGCTCCCTACAGCACTCCAACTCCTGAGAGAGTTTGAGGTATTATGTTTAGATAAATGATTTCTGAGAGAGATAATTTCTTTCTCAGATTTTAGCAGGTCTAAACATAATGCTTTAAACTCAGATTTAAAGTCCTCTGAATTAAAATCAAAAGAACTAATTACCTGATCTTCTTCAGGTTGAGTCTCTGAATCTGACTCTGACTCTTCTTCATCTGAATTATGTTGAGAGACATTGATTGCCATCATGCAGAACTCTTTCTCTTCTGCATCATCTTCATCATCACTGGAGCTGGATGAGGCTTCTGACTCCTCTTCAGTCTCACTCCAGGATTCAACAACAAACCCCTTTCTTGTGTGTTTGTTTTTGCTTGAGGAGGGTTTGCCATTGCCATTCCTCTTGGAGTCTTTCTCCTTTCTTCTTTCTTTCTTGTCCCTTATGTCCTTATTTTTGTTTTTTGTACAGTCAGGAACAATGTGCCCTGGTTTCCTGCAACCAAAGCAGACAATTTCCTTATTATTAATTGACTTATCATACCTTGGCTTATCATGCTCCTTATATGATCTCCTTCTGAAGTCCTTTCTGGCCATCTTGTAAAATCTTTTGGCCAACAGACTGAGCAGTTCATCATTGCCTGTGACTTTGTCTTCAGGCTGATCTTCAGTTGCCTTGAAGGCTATTGTCTTATCTTTTCTTGTGGCTGGTGAGGCAGCCTTCTGTTCTTCTTCTCTATTCTTAATGAGTAGCTCATAAGATTTGAGCTTACCCAATAGAGCTTCTGTGGTGATCTCATTCAAACTTCTAACATCCTTGATTGGCCAGATTCTTGAATCCCAAGTGCTAGGGAAGCACATTAGAATTTTGTCATTGAGTTCAGTTAGTGAGATCTCTTTATCCAAGGTCCTGAGTTCACTGACTATCAGACTAAGTCTATTGTACATGTCTCCAACTGATTCAGCTTCTCCCTTCTTGAAATTCTCATATTGAGATATGAGGTGGGATCTCCTGTCCTTTCTCTCATCAGCTGAGCCTGAGACTATTTCAGAGAGTTTATCCTAGATTTCCTTTGCTGAATTGCATTCAGCCACCTTTTGAAAGATGTCATCAGACATGGTCTGGGCTAAGATGTTCATAGCTTTGGCATCAGCTACCTTCCATTTCTTGATGTCAGCATCTGTTCCTAATGAAGGTGGAATAGCATTTGTACTTGAGTTCTCTGGAGGTCTTGGACAAACTGTCAAAACAGAGTTAAAAATATCCTCGTCAATAGAATTCATGTATAATCTGATCCTTGCTTTCCAAAGTGCAAACTTGGATAGATTGCACACTGCAGGTCTGGTGCTAGCATAATCTTTGTTTTGGGCCATGATTTGTGAAAACAGAATCTAATAATAAACTAAAAAAAAACAGATCTAACTAGGAATCTTTGGGTTCAGGTGTTAGCCTGTGCAACCACCAAGGTGTGGTATGTTTAACCAACCTGCCTCTGATACCAATTGAAAGTGCAGCTAGATCTGATATACTCTAGAGGGGGGGGGGGTGAATAGAGTATATGGTGCTTGAAAACTTTTTACAACAATTGTTGTAATCTGAGTGAACAGGGAAGCAATTATTAAATCTAATCACAGAATAACCTACAACAGAAATTAATCACAGATCTAAACTAATCACAAAATAATCATAGAACAATCACAACCAGAAACAAAAGATAAAGACAAGCAATCCAGATGACACAATGAGCTATAGTGGTTCCCCTAAACTTGGGGACATCCACTCTTCTACCACCCTAGGTAGGAATCCACTGCAGGATGAGTTGATCAGGTGTCCAAGGCACCAATGAGCTTTTGATAAGGTGCTCAAAAACCAAATCAGATTTTTTGATCAGGTGTCTTGCCACCAATGAGCTTTTGACAAGGTGCTCAAAAACCAAGCTCAAACTTTTGAAGGAAGTTTGAAAAACCCTTTACAGAGATGGGGATGTGAGATTTATGGAAGTCTTCTCTTTCTCAAACCAGCTGAGAAGACTATGTGGATTTGATGATGTCAAAGCTCCCCCTGAGTCCTTGAGATGTTCAGGAAATGAAGCTTTGTTGTAGGGTGATAGGCCTTCAGAAGTTGATCTCCAGCAAATGATGATTTCAGCAACAGCTGAAATGTTAGGTGTCTGGTGTCTTGAAAGATGTTGGCCTTGAACACTTGAGACAAGAGAGATCAGAAGATTTCAGAAAGTTCGATCTCCTTGGATGTGTGTTCTTGAGAGAATTCTTTGAGATAGAGAATATTTTGTTTTTCTTCTTCTTGTCTGTGTTCTGAGTGCTCAATGGTTGAGAGATTCAAAAATTCTTGTCTTTTATTCTCTGGTACTGAATAGAAAAATATCCTCTGTCAAGAATAGTCGTTGGCCTGCATTAATTGCATCCTTAATTGCAAATGTCTTCTGGAGGAAAGTCCAAAGAAACATTCCTTGATAATCCCTTGAAACATGGTCCAGAATAAATGAAAACGGCTAGAAAATCTTCTGAATTAATTGCTGAATATCTCCTTAACTGTTCTGAATTTGAATCTTGAAAAATCCTTTAACTCATCAGAAAACGTCGAACTGAGCTCTGCTATCGTCTAACTGAGCTCAGCGATATTGACTTGTACAGCAACAAAAATATCGTCGATCTGAGCTCAAAGATCGTCGAACTGAGCTCAGAGATAGAGATCCAATACTGAGTCAAGATCGTCGAACTGAGCTCGCAGATCGTCGAATGGAGTTCGACGATTTGTGGAAGTTGAGCTCAGCGACCGTCGAATGGAGTTCGACGATCTGTCGAAGTTGAGCTAGACGATCGTCGATTGGAGTTCGACGAATCGTCGTGCTGAGCTCGACGATATGACTTAGTCTCAAACTGAAAAATTCTTGGTCTTGAGGGCAGCTTTCAAACCTAGGCTTCTAACCCTTAGACTCAATTCTAGTTGACCTTTAGATCTATACAGGAGGTCAAAAACTGGTTTCCTAGAGACATAGTGATCCTGACCCAAATTAGTAAGTGGATATATTCATGGACCATAAGAGCCCGAAATACTTAATAGATCAGAAGGATCTGAATATGTGACAACGGAGGTGGTTGGAGTTCCTCGGGGACTGCACCATGCAGATACACTATACTCCCGAGAAGGGAAATGTATTTGCAGATACCTTGAGTCGGCGGACTCTGGTACGTGCAAGTTGGTTGCAGATGCATAATGAGATTCTGATCCAGGAGTTAGAGGCCTTAGATATTTCTTGTTGGACAAGAAATCTATTACAAATGTGTCCCTGAACTGGATGAAGGTAGAGTATGACCATACGGACAGGATTCAGCGAGCAATGGAACTCGACAAGAGTATGCAACACTATGTACTGGATGGGTCAAATTCCCAATTATCCATGGAAGATGGCCTTTTGAGAAAATATAGTTGTTTGTGCGTCCCGAATGTGGAAAATTACTGGAGGAATTGATGTATGAAACAAATTTTACGAAGTACTCAATTCACCATGTTGGAACAAAGATGTAGAAGGACATTAAAAAGATGTTTTGGTGTCCGGGTCTGAAGAAAGACATAACTTTTTACGTGGCAATGTGCCAAACTTATGCCTCAGTAAAAGAATAATGTCAAAAGCCTGTAGGTTTCCTGAAATCGTTACCAATTCCGGTGTTGAATTTCGATGATATTATTTGGTCCATTTCCCACAATGTCCTAGATTTGAGGAAGTCAATCTTGTCAATGAAATAGATATATAAGTAGACGACAGTGATGGGAAAAATAACCTATGTGGCTAAGTTAGGAAAACTCTTACCTAATATTTGGTTTGAGAAAATTAACGAAGTCCAATTTCGTCGAACTAAGTTCAGAGTTCGTCGAGCTGAGCAAATCATTCGTCAAACTAAGCTCAGAGTTTGAGAAATTTGGTCAAGTCTAAATTTGGCGAACTGAGCTGAGAGTTCATCGAGATAAGCTCACTATTTGTCGAACTTAGTTCTGCATTTGTCGAACTCAGTTTAGAGTTGTGTAAGCTAGCTGAGATAGTCATCGCCTATGGTTTAAGAGGCGGAAATTTGGCTAAGTCCACTGACATTGAGTGAAGGTCATTCACTCTACGCCATAGCCTCTTAAGTGTTAAGTAACACACAGTCAGTCAAAGCCAAAACTTTTTTAGAATACAAAAATTTGGCTAAGGCAGAAAGAGTAGAGTGAGGCATGGTCACTCAACGCTCTCAACGCTATAATGTAGAATTTGTTAAGCAAAAATGGGGTTGAGTGTGACACAGCCACCCAACGTTGTCAACGCTTATGTTACTGAAGAAGCAGAAATGGCTAAGGCAGATGGCGTTGAATGAGAAATGTTCACTCAAGGCTCTCAATGCCATGCTTGCAGAAGAGCTTGCTGAAAGGGTCAAGGAAAAAAGCATTGAGTGTGCGTTACTCACTCAACGCTATCAACGCCTAGTGAAGACAGAATTTTTTCAAAGTAGTTTGGCGTTGAGTGGTGCTCACTCATTCAATGTCAGGCAGCAGAAAGATGAGAAAGCAAGTTGGCATTGAGTGAAGGTGAATCACTATACACCTAGAAACAGATTTATATTCTAAGCTGTTTGGCGTTGAGTCGAGGTAACTCACTCAATGCCAAGCGATAGTAAAACTGTCAAAGTGCTTTGGTATTGAGTGAAACTCACTCACTCAATGCCTATACTACTGATCCTTGAATTTTGACTAAGTCCTCGGGTGCTGATGTCAGCAAGTCAAAAAGTCAACAATATTCAAATTATTAGCGACATAGTCATAATACACGACAAACGGCTCCGCAGACCTACATTTCGGCAGATAGGCGTTAAAGTATGATGTAGCTAGACACTACAGGTGGAGCCCACTGATCTCTAAGAGTTGTTGATCTGCGCACTACAAAAGAAGGAGATGGCCCAAGAGACAACTTAACTTTTCTAGGGCTTCATTAACAAAAAGTGTCAGCAGCCGACTTCATCTTCCTCGCCATTGCTTCATGAAAAAAGCTTGAAGCACTCTAGAAGAGAAAGTTCAGATAGTTGTGCCTTCTTCATCTGGCACTGCAGGATCAGATACAGTTCTGAAGAAAGAAGAACCTTGAGCTTGAGGCAGGTTTAGTTAGCTGTTTTAAAACTGAAGATCAACAGTTTTTTATTCTTCTACAACAAGTTTAGTAGTAAGCTCCTGAGTTCATCCAACAAAGTTTTCTCTACTGTGAGGAGAGATAGAGTAGAGATACTCTGCTATAGTTGTTGACACAATGAAATTTCTGTGTCAAAGTTAAATAACTTATTTCTTGATTATAGGATCCTTCTGGATCTGAGCTGTAGGGTATTTTGGCCTGAAGTTGTTGAAAAGTGTGTCACTGAGCTGTAGGTGCCTAGAAGGGCACTGAGGTAGGTGCCTGGATGGGCACTAAGTTAAGTACCTGGAAGGGTACTGAGATATAGGAGTTCTATAGTACTCTGAGAGTAGGGCCTTGTGACTGAAGTTCTAGGTCTAAAATGCCTGAGTAGTAGTCCTTAGATATAAGGCCGAGGTAGGTAGTTTGAGGACCACTGAGTTGTAGGAGCACTGCAGGGCTCTAAGGTAGGAACCTTTGTTATTCTAAGGTAGGGTTCTGAAGAGAACCTGTGTGTAAGGCTGAGGGCCTGAGGTGTAAGATCTGTGGAGCATTTTTGAGGAGTTTGGGCCTTGACTAATAGGAAGTTAGCAAGGTGGGATGATAGTGGATGTACTCATAATTTTGGGGAAACACTATAAAATACTTGTGTGCTTTTCTATGTGTGTTTTCTGTTTGCAGGTACATAAAAATCTCTAGATCACATAAAAACTCAAAAAGAAATTATAAGAGTTAATAAAAGACCTAGACAAACCTGTTCACCCACCTAGGTTGTTAGCTACCTTGTAAACAACAACTTTCAAGTTGTATTAGAGGGAGGTTACTAAAAAAGGATTTAGCAATCTGAGTGATCTCCAAAGGTTGCTATAGTTAAGTGATCATGGGCCCTGGAAAGAGGCAGAGAGAGCTGAGTTCCATGAAACTTCCCATCTGCAGGAAGGAGTATTTTGGATATGGAAAGAGATGGTGAGGCTATTCATGGAAGCCTATGATCCCAGGATTTTTGTAACAGTTAAGGAGGGACCTTTCATCCCTATGAAGATCTCTGTTCTGGATGCTAATGACCAGACCACTAAGAAATAATATAAGATGACCAAGGATGAAATCATCCTTGTTGGACTGGACAAGAGAGCTCAGAATATTATTGCTAGTGCTGTTGATGAATCAACCTTTCTGAATCTAGTTCACTACAAGACCTCTAAAGAGATGTGGGACACACTTGTGGTCTACATGGAGGGGACTGAAGAAGTGAAGGATGATAGGAAGTCTCTGCTCAACCAAGAGTATGAGGCTTTCATGAAAAACCTGAAGGATAACATAACTGCTTGTTATGAAAGATTGTTCAGGATCATAAATGAGTTGAAGACCTATGGGAGGGTCTTCATTAATTATGAAATAAATGACAGGATTCTCAGATCTCTCACTAGACACCTGGATACCAAGATCTGTGACATAAGAGAGGTGGCCAAGCTTGTTGATACTCCTCATATTTTGTTTGGAAGGCTGCTCTCCTATAAGATGCAGCTAGTTGCAGGAAGGATACGGAGGCCTTCAGCAAATATCTAGCCATGGAAAAGTCCTTGGTCTTCAGAGCAGAAAGCACAAGGAAGGGCAAGAAGAGGATTCCTTCACCACCAAGAAAACCAGCTGAGTCAGAAAGTTTAGACTCAGAGGAATCAAACAGCAACATGTCTGATGAAGACTTCCCGCATTCTCCAGGAAACTCCAGAGGGTGATGAACAAGAAGCATTGGAATAAGACGTCTTCCAACTTCACTCATCACAGGAAGAATCAGTCCAAGACTGACAGGTATGTTTCCAAACCTAATAAATATAATTCTTCTAAAGTAGTTTGCTAATGTTGCAGCAAGACTGGGCAAATGATAGCTAACAGCCTAGAGAAGAGGAAGGAGGCTGAAGAGAAGAAGCAGAACCAGCACAAAGTAAAGGGGGAGAAGTCCTTCATTACCAAGAAGGAAAAGATTAGGGCAAACTCATTGATGAGTCTGATATTTATAGGATTTTTAGGACCCATCTGGGCTGGTTTTCTCACTCGTGCACTGCATTTCAACCGGAAATCGGTTATATTTGCATCGTTCGGTCATGGACCATTTTGTGCCTGTTTTGGTCCTAGGGTGTGCAATTGCAGATTCTGTTTTTGGGGGTATGCACATGGTGCTCCCTGTGGCTCTTTCCTGCTGTTTCCTTTAGAGTATTTGGTGATGGGTGCTTATGCTCCATCTTTGGTTTTGTTGTGCAGGTGGTCCATTTTTCCCAAAGGTAGGAATTCTATCTTAAGGAAAATGCACGGTCGTGCATTTATTTCACACACAGTTTGCGCTGGATCGTGCGTTTTAGTCTGCTGGAAGAACGTCAACCCGAGCTCGACGAATTTCTTCGAGCTGAGTTCGACCATCTTCACGCACGGTTGACGTACGGTTTCTTCGAAACTGTGCGCGAAGGAAACACACAGTTTTCCTGTAGCTTGTTAGTTTATTCCATTCTGTGGTTAATCGTGCGAGTTGTTCATACACAGGCGGCTGCACCCGCATGCTAGTAGAACCCACGGTTTTCATGTTTGTCCCTGTTTTCCAACTCTATGTCGCTACCCGTGCGATGTACTTCACATACGGGCGAAACTGCCCGTGCGCGAAGGAAAACACACGGGTCAATGCTTCTCCTTCATCGTGTCTATCCTGAAAGTTAATATCGCACGGTTTGCACACGGTCGTATGCCAGACCATGTGTGACCATTTTTTGACTTTTCTATTTAAGTTGCAGATTTCCTCTCTCCAAGGATCCAGCTCTGCTCCCCCTCCATTTCCGCTCCTCTGTGCGGGAAAACTCGCCTCTAGTCGCCATTGTCTCTCTCCTCCTTTTAAAGTTAATCAGACCACCATTTCTCCTCAAAAAGCTTGTAATAGTTGCGTCTCCGTCCACCTTCACCTTCTCCAACCTCCAAGCTACCATCCAATCTCACTGTTGCTACACTTGCGGAATTCATGGGTCAGAAGTAGTCTAGTGATCATTAATGAAGAAGACGGGATATTCGAACAAAGTGACAGCCCTTCTTGTTTCCCGGACATCATCTGTAGACCAAGCTCGGACAAGGATTGACAACCCCTGAATCCGGCCGTGAATCTCGGAAAGCCTTCGTGCGCTCGGTTGTATTTCTCCACCTCTTCTTGTGGTTACTTCTATCTGAACTTGTGATAGTGGGATTGTTGCTTTAGAATAATATTTTGCTTAAGGTTTCAGCATGTCGTTATGTTGTTATGTCTTAATCATTGCTTGTGCTATTAAGCTTCAATTTTTCTATGTGCTTGTTGTGATCGAGTCGTTCTAGCGCTTTCTTGGAGAGTGTCTTGCGATGAGGTGATTATGACCCTCGATATTTCATCCATCGTCCATACTGCTCTCCGTAGTATTCCTCCCAAGCGACGCTGTGACGACATCCCGCATTAGTTTTATTAGCATTAAGATTAAGAAACTGATACAAAACCCCCTTTGCCACATTAACACTAGCAATCACTTTTCCAATAGCAAAACCACGCTCCCTACTTGCACTCCTCAAGAGATCGATATCCGAGAATTAGACTCCTCACTTTTATTACTTGATAGCGATCGGTACACTTGCCGAGAGTGTATCAAGTTTTTGGCGCCGTTGCCGGGGAGTGCAACTGTTGTGTGCATTTTTCTTTTAGAAAAATTTGCAAGTGTTTGACGCTTTGATAGATTTTTCTTGTTGTATGACAGATCCTAACCATGGTAATAGGGGTGAAAATTTGGGAGCTGATCTTGAGACCGCACGAGCGAGGAGAGCTCGCATGCGTGTTGCTGCTGAAGTTAGAATAGAAGACTTGGGCCAAGTAGGAAATGGCCAAGGTGATAGAGTTGTTGAGGGTCAGGAGGTGGTCCAACCTCACGTTAGGACGATGCGTTATTTCGCTACCCCGACTGCGGGAAGTGTCTATCCAGGCTTCAGACCAGCCATTGCCAACAACCATTTCTAGATAAAGCCCACGATTCTGAACATGATCAGAAATAATACGTAGTATTCTGGTTTGCCGAGTGAGGACCCGCAACACCATCTTCCGGATTTTTCAGAGATTTGCGGCACCTTCCGACATGTTGGAATTTCTGATGAGGTGGTTAAGCTGAAGCTATTCAAATTTTTGCTGAGGGATAGGGCTAAGACCTGGCTTCACACAATTGCCCCTGGGATTGCTACCACATGGGAGGCTCTGTCCTCTATGTTTTTGTCCATGTTCCACCCAGTGGACAAAACTGTGAATGCCCGAAGGGAAATTGCGACATTCTGACAGCTGGACCAATAAACGTTGTCAGAGGAGTTGGAGCATTTCGCTGACCTGCAGCGCCGTTGTCCCCAAAACGGCTGTGAGCCGTGGAATCTTGTAGAAATATTCTATTTTGGTGTCGAGTCGAACTACTGGGCAAAGATCGACGCAGCAGCCGACGGCACAATTATGAACTATTCTCCTAAAGAGGCTTTGCGGCTTCTTTGAGACACGGCCTCCCATAGCACATACTGGACCACGGGAAGAAATGCCCCTACGGGGCCGAAAAATGTATTTGATGTGAATGCGGTGATGCAGCAAACCAAGCAAGCCAGCCTATGATGGATGGAAGATGGATGCTAACTAGATCGACTACTCCTCTAGCTCCGGTTTGGGGCATATCATGCCAGGGATGTGGAAATCCCGACCACCACTCTTTTTACTGCCCAGCTAGAGAGTCATTTGCGGAACCGACGGGTATAACCTTTGATGAATGTATTAATTTTATAAACAGTCAAAACCGCGATGTGCCCTATAATAATGTGTATAACACAAACGCGAGAAATCATCCGAATTTCTCGTGAAATCAAAATGGCCCAGGTCAAAGATTGCAGGGAGGTCAGCATCAATTTGATGCTCAAGCATCCAATAGCCAACCTCGACCGCCACAGCCGGGTTATAATCAGAGCGGCCAAGGGGCACGTAGGAGTGCTCTAGAAGAAATGATGGAAAAATTTGTTGAGATGGACCAATCTAACATGGCCACTCAAACCGCTTCTATGAGGAACTTAGAGACACAGCTGGGGAAACTTGCCCATGTGTTCTCCGAGCTTACTCGCGGCACGCTCCCAAGTGATACGGGAAAGAATCCTCGTGAGCAAGGGAAGAGTGATGGGGAGGCAGATGAGTGCAGTATTAATGAAGTGGTTGTCAAGTGTGAGATTAACAAAATTGAGACGGTAGCCCTTTACGATTCATGTTCGTCGTGCAACATTCTTGCTCTGTAAGATGTTGAGAAGCTTAATTAAAATGTTGAAGCTAATATACAGAAATCGCTTGTGCTAGCTGATGGGTCGGTGGTTTAAACTGATGGGGTGATTAAAGTGGTGGAGGTGAAACTTAACGGGGCTGTGGTTATCACCGACTTCCAGGTGTTGGGACCCATAGGAAATAATTGAAACATATTCTTGGGGTTCCATTCCTCAAAGTCAGTGAAGCGATGATGTGCTTTAATGCATGCGGCATCACCTTGGCTTCCAAGGTCGATTTGCCGCTATCGCCGTCACTTCCCACTCTAATCCCGAGTGAATCTAAAAACTGCTGGAATTAAATGTTTTAATATATGATGATTTATCTAGAGCTGATGAGATAGATGTTGTGCTGAATAAGCAAGACCGGGCTGTGCAAGTAAAAGACGTTCTGATGATTGCTAACAGAGAAGCGAAGGATGAATTGTTTGACTTGAAATAAGTTGTTGAAGTAAAGGAACGAGGGCTGTGCCCGGCTATTGGGAGCGTGCAGGAAACAGATTTAAAAACTTTAATTAACCTTAATGAATGTTGTAAAACTATTAAACAGGTGACTTGGGCTGATCTTTCACCCATCGTGGGTGAGGAAAGGATGCCCCCCCACCCCCCGATGATAAAGATAGGCATGTTGCTGATTTGGTTGGGATGGATATACCACCCTGGCAATCCCCATCTGTTAATTTGAAAAGAACAGAACTTCTTATACGCAAGGCTTCAGATTTTGCCCGCCGACGCGAGAAGGACGAGGTTAGGGGTAGGGGAGACTCTTCTTCCCTTGGCCCTAAAGCCTTCACCTTGCCCTCATCTCGCGTGATCGGGGGGATCTATCACAAGTCAGTGTTCAGTTGAAGAGTGAAGCATCTTCAGGGCCCTCTTTCTTTCCGTTTCTTGTTTTATTTATCTTCATGTTTTGTGTAGCTTTGGACTTTTTCATGCATTCTGAACTCTTTTATTTGAAAATTATCTATATAATTGTTAATACATGTATTTAGTCCACCTTAAGGACGATAAAGAAAAGTGCTTATGGGAGACGACCCAATGCTGCTACTTGTTTTAAATTTGTGCGATTTAGTTGTTGTGCTTAATTGTGTATAGCTTTTTGTGGTTGGAGATATTCTATTTTGTAGGTGGAATTTGTTTAGGCTGTGGACTGTTTGCTGAAGTTTAACGCCAATCTTCTGGTATGCTGATTTTCTGAGCATGGGTAACCTCTCCCCCAACTTTCATTTCTTTAATTTTATTGCAAATCCTCGATATAATGTTTAGTATAAGTCTGGTGGGGGAAAGTATCACGACTCACCTTTGCACATGCACTTGCATGCCATAAGAGTATTTTCATTTTCAGTTTTTATGTTATCGTGACAGCATTGTGCACCTACACCGCACGAGCGCGCACTTAAGCACGCGCTCGGCCCAAGTTTAATCTATTTCTTTTGTGTTAACTTTAAGATAGAGGTGCTGGATTAGAATTTTAGGATAGGGTAGTGTGAAACTCGTGTAGTGCTCCTAATCGAGGACTCATGGTGTATAAAAATAGTATAGATTCTATTTTTCTCTATACTCGTTGATTTATGCTTTTCTACATTTGTAAATATAAACAAAAAAAACTATTAAACTAAAAACTAAAAAAACTATAAAACCAAAAAACTCTAAACACTACCAAAAACTAAATAAAAAATAAAAACTAAAAATCCTAAAAACTAAAAAAAACTATAAAACTAAAAACTCTAAAAATCTAAAAAAATCTATAAAACTTTAAAAACTAAAAACCAAACAAAAATAAAAAAAATAAAAAAACTCAAAAACCTAAAACACTTAAAAACCCCCAAAATAAAAAAACCTACATAAAAACAAGGTAAAAATGAAAAAACCTATTTAAAAATACTAAAAAAAATTAATAATTTGTTATTACAACTGTATATATCTAAAAAGAACCACTAATAACCACAAAAACTTTTTTCGTATATAAATTTTAATTTAACTTTTCTTCGAAAAAATCAAACATATTTTAAGACTTATATATTTCTTTTTTACTTCGGCGTGCTTCAAACTATTGTGCGCTTTAGGGAAATACATTTCTATCGCGCTCATATTGCTAAGACGGTAGCTTACGAGTCATGCACACAGTTGCCCCTACCACCCGCACTCTTGTGGCCAAGTTTATTTTTTTCAGTTTTCGTTCTCTTTTTTTTTCTTTGTTATTAATAATGCAGGATTTTGTACAGGGCCTCCCCAAACTCATTTCAGGGAAGCTTCCACCCTCCCATTTTATTTTTATACATATTGTATTTTATCTATTATCGTTCTGCATACTTACATTGCAACATTGGGGTCAATGTTGTGTTTAAGTATGGAGGTGCTGTCCTATTCTGCATTTTTTATATTTTGCACTTAGCAAAAATACTAAAATGTATAAAATTTAAAACCTCAAAAAATATTCCTTGTTTTATAATCAAAAACCTAAAAGATTCATAAAACAAAACAAAATTTTCATTAAAAAAATTATAAACAAAAAATTCAAAAAAAAATTTATTGTTTTTACTTTATAAATTTTTTGTACAAAAATCTTTCTCTTTCCCTCTCTCTTCTTTGTAAAAAAATCTTTCTCTTTCCCCACATTCTTCTTTATAAAAAATCTCTCTTTCCCCCTCTCTTCTTTGTAAATAACACCTCTTTATCTCCCCTTTCTTGTAAATAACTTGTTAAAAAATTAAAAAACTCAAAAAAATTTTAGAAAATCAAAAAATCTTAAAAAGAGAATGACTCTAAAAATTCAAAAAAAGATAATATCCAAAAAAATATAAAAACCCTAAAATCCCACAAAAAATTGTTTATTATGTAACGAATAAATCGAATATCTTATTCTTAACCCTTTTCGCTCTCCAAAAATTTAGTTGCGAGTTTATTTATAAGCTAATTTTATTAATTCTTTGTTTAATATTCATTTATTAATTGAAGATCGATAGATTTAGATATATAGGGTTAAGTTTTAAATAATTTCTTATGATTATATTTTTTATTTAGATAAAGTACCTATTTTCAGCACCACTTCTAACCTATCTAAATTGTTACTCATTTATTTTGTTAGAAAATAACAAACATAGATGTCAATTATGTTTACTTCAAGCTTTTTTTTGAAATATAGGAACGTTTAATTTATAAATGTTGCTCTCAAATTTTTTTTTATTAAATCTAGTTTTATTTTGAAAAAACCTGTCTCTTTTTTGTTCATGTCTGACTTGGTATGATTATGATCCTTAAAAAATACCATGTCAATGCGAATAAGATTTTGTTCCATAAACATAGACATCTAGTATTTGAAAAGATTATCTATTACGGAGTAAGAGAATAAAATTCATTACTCCTATACATTTACATTGGGTTATTATGAAGTTGTTAAAAACAATTTTATATGTTATGTAAAATAAGATTTTGTTTTCCTAAATATCCATATTCAAAAAAAATTTTATTAGTGGTTCGAGCGAAAAAAATCCCTCACCTCTAAATCAAAGTTCTCTTCATAAACCACAACTCCCTATGCTCTTATTTCAAACGATGCTAGAATTAATTTAAAATCTTTTTGAGAGCAAAATTCTTAAATTGAATTATTTCCTTTAATTCTTTTAAGCTAAAGTTTTCATAATCCAATCTATTTTTTTTAACCTAACAAATGCAATTTTTTTGCTATCTATTTGATTATATCGAGAAGTCTTTAGTTGAAACTATTCCTTTATTTAAATTTTTGTCATAATTTAGGACTTAACTCTTATACCCCGGATAATTATTTTGATCTTTCTTTCAATTAACTCAAGTGGTAGCTAAACTTAGGATTTCTTTAATTCCTTATAAGTATATCTCCAACTTTTGCTCTGAAATAGCAAAATCTTAAGTATAGGGTATTTGATGAGTTATAAATATACGTATTTTTACGTACAATAAATAAGTAAATTTTAGTTTATTTTTAGTTATTTTATTTAATAAAATGTTTCTTTTTGTAAATATTATTCTAACTTAACTTTAATTTGTTTCCTGAAATTTTTTAGAAAAATTGTCAAAATTGCATAGTACACGGCCGTGTACTTCATGTCACGCCCGTGACCTGGGCGTGTAACCTCAATTCCAAGTGAAATCAGCCGCCCGCAAAGAAATTGCTGAACACGCCCAAGTACACGCCCGGGTCCAATATGACACACCCGTGACCAAGCCCCGTATCACGCCAGCTCGACGTTTTGCGCTCGAAGATCGTTGACCTGACCGACATGCCCGTGTCAAGATGCCACACGGGCGTGACTTCTCCACCTGGCCTAGACAAGATATCGTCGGCGATGATATGACGTGACGCCTTCCCCACCGATGTACATGCTGGACATACCCATGCTACAAGCTCGTATCATCAGAGTTATGCCTGTGACCGCCATATTTACAGCCACAAAGTCAAACCAACCATCAAATCTCAGCACCGACTCACCAATAGTAGTTACACACCCCCCTACATGCCCGTGACCTAGGGCGTGTACTTAGAAAATTTTGTTTATAAATTGAACTATTTTGTACGGATTTCTGTTCTCTTTTTTGAACTATTTTGCCTTAGGAGTTATGCTGTTAGATGCTTTTCAAGGCTATATAAGGGAAATTTCTCCCCCTCTCCTTAGTTTAAGTTTTTAGCTGTTGTTGTAACTCGTCTTTTACTTAATAAAATATGTGTTTTTCTTTCCTTATCTGGTTTAGGAATGGATCTAAGCACCTCTCTTAGGCAATCTTATTTTTTCTTGTTTTGTTTTTGTTTTTTTTGTTTTTTTAAAATGGGTGTGAGTGTGTATGAGATTAGGTTTCATGCTTAGTTTTTTTTACTTAGTTTTGCTTATGTTTAGGATTTTTATAGCTTTTTATTCATTCCTATAAATCCTTAAAAATGTTTTAAAAGTGGTTTTCATTTTTCTCTAACTTAGATTTTCTCGTTTAGGTTGTAAAACTTTTTCGATCTTTTTACTTTATTTCCACTTTTTTAGAACTTTTACGGAGTTATAAGAATGAATGTATAGTCGTTTTAATTTTCCGAGCACTTCGATTTTCGTTTTAAACATTTGCTCATTTAATTTTTATTTTCTCTTTTTATGCATTTCTATCGTATTCTAGAGGTAGAAATGTAGTCGTTTTAATTTTTCGTGCACTTTGATTTTCCCTTTTATTTCCAAAACCTTTTGCTCCTTTAATTTTTATTTCTTCGTTTTATGCATTTTTAACAAAACCTAGCGGCAAAAATATAATTGTTTTAATTTTTCAGTCACTTTATTTTTCTAATTTTTTTGCCTGTGTGCGTGTGTGTATGAGGTAGTGTTTATTACTTTCTTTCATTCTTGTAGAGTGCGTGTGTGTGTTTTCTTTCATGTAGAGTGTATGCGTTTAATTTCTGTAGAATGTGACTGTGTGTTTTTATTTCATGTAGAGTGTGTGTGTTTATTTCATGTAGAGTGTGTTGGTGTGTTTTTAATTTCAACAGAGTGAGTGTGTGTCTTTTACTTTATGTAGAGTGTGTGTGTTCTAATTTCTGTAGAGTGTGTGTGTTTTCAATTCTGTAGAGTGCGTGCGTGGGTGCATTTATTTCCTCCTACTCGTTTGAGTAGGACTCGCTTTCATTTCCTGCCTACTCGTTTGAGTAGGACTTGAAATTTAAATGCTTTCATTTTCCGCCTACTCGTTTGAGTAGAACTCGCAATTTACTACTTTCTTTGCTGCTTTCATTTACCGCTTTCTTTACTGCTTTATTTTCGGCTTTCATTTTATCGCTTTCTTTCCACAATCCTTCCCGATTCTGATGAGTGGCTACCCTCTCTTAGCCCTCAGTATCGAAGAGCATTGGGACATATAAAATTGCCTTAAATAATTAAAGGTCCTATTTTTCGCATTAATTAAATTTCTTAAGGTTTGCCCTGGGTTTACGACGCGTAGAACCACATATCGATGTGTGGGCTCTATTTCCGTAGTTCATATGCTAGCTAGCCGAGAGGCCGTGCATATGGACCAATCACCCCTTAGTAAATGGTGTTCCACACTAACCCTCGAGAGAGGAGGGGTTCGGTTCCCCATCCAATAGCTGGGTTATTAGTGTAATGCAGGAATTAAAAGGAATACTTCATCAGACGAGAGCCCAGTCGAATAGTCTTAATGTTCAGGTGAGCGATAGTTCTAGAGATAGGTTAGCTTATGTTTGTGGAACATCCACGGCCAAGTCTCCGCATTAATTAATTTGAAATTTAGGATCTCTTTTTATTCAATGTTTATTTTAGTTCAAATTCTATTAGATACTGTTGCGCTAAGTTATTCATCGGAGCCATTTTAATGCTTTTATTTTCTATTTTTTATATATAAATAATATCCCGACAAGATAATTTTCGGAAAAAAAAGTCCCCTCCAGGGAAGAGTAGAAATAATCAACCCATCCCCGAGAACAATACGACCCCGATATTCCTCACCGGAATATCATGTAGTACACACGTGAGGTGCACTTGCCTCCTTTTGTTAAAACTCGATTTCAACTGTTTTATATCCAAATAATAAATATGCGTGCCCCGTCTTCCTAAATAAAACCAAATCCTCTTTTTCTTAAATAAACTGCCCGGGGCGCCGCGTATCCTAAATAATTTTTGGATTTTTAACCCACCATCACTAAATTAGTTTGCTAAATACTTAATTTTGAGCTCCAATTAATTTATTAGAGAAAACTTTGCTAAATATCTTAGCTCTTAAAATTTTAATTTCGTATTTTATGACTTAATATTTGAATCCCAATACTTTATTTTTAACTTTCTTTTGATTTGATAAATTTTTAGTTTGATTAAAAAATTATATTAATTTCTTATAAGTACCTCTCATAATTTTGCTCTGGAATAGCAAAAGCTTAAATATGGGGGTATTTGATAAGCCATTATTTATAGTTTTATATATATATATTTTTTTTTATTTAATAAATAATAATATTTTATTTAATTTCTTTTAATATTGTTATTAAAATGCTTTGTTTTCTTATTTCAGGTCAATCTGGGCCGCTAATAGCAATTTGTAGATGAGTGGATTGATTAGGAGAAAATCTGAAGAAAAGCTAAATTTTTCCCTAGTACACGTCCCTGTCACGTGCATAACACGGGGGTGTGACCATAGTCAAGGGTCGTGACCTCCAGGTGCTGATCCGCTGACATTCCACGTCAATTAAAGTTACACGCCCAATGGCATGGGCGTCACCATCCTACACGGGGCGTGCCGCCAGCTGGAGCTCCTACACTCAACGCCATGCCGATTTTCGATTATATTCCCTGGACACGGGCATGACCTATTGGTCACGGGCGTGAACTATAAGCCTGACTACTCGGCATTACTCAGTCAGCAATCAGCAGTTTCCGTTGCCAGCGTTCAAGCCAACACGCCTTAGGTCATGGGTGTGACCGAGGGGTGTGACCCATCCAGCAACTTCCAGATTAACAGCCGTCATTTCTCCTTCCCTCCATTTACAGTAACAGACATAACACGCCCTCGGTCACGGGCATAACCGAGGGGCGTGACCCGTAAAATGATGAATTTTGGTGGTTTTCTCCCAACATTCCTGGGCTTTCAAGACGACGGTTTTGAGCCTTGCATGCCCTAGGTAACGGCTGTGACCTAGGAGCGTGACCTTCTAGAAAATTGCCTATAAATTCCAGACAAAGCCATGATCTAGAGAGGCATCTAGGGAGTTAGATTTAGTAGTTTACATTCAGTTTTTTTCTTTTGTTTTCAATTTCATAGAATAGTTTGCTTTGCTTTTATTTCGATTCAAGCACTTTGATTTTCCATCATGTCTCACTTTTTATGTATTTCTTTTATGATAATGAGTTGCTATTTTTATTAGCACTTGATCTTGAAAAGCTTTTTAATAAAATAAAGCTCTTCTTTCTTGCCAAAAACTCTATTATTTTCGCTTCAATTTATCTTCGATTTCGATTTTTGATCTGTATCCTATATTTACCGAGAGGTTGTGGGTAGGAGTAGATCACTCAAGGGTAGAAGGATTTGTATGCACTCCCCGAGAGAGGACGACATGGATCTTCCGGATTGGAGTGAAGTGCAATAGCGGGGTTCACCACATAAAGCAAGCTCAGGGGATTCGACTGGCCGTGAGGTCTTAATTGATCACCTAGTTTTAGTCGAGAGTGTATTCTCGAGAGAGGCAGTCTTTTAATTTGGGAACCTCCACGGTGGAAATAGGTTATTTAGAAGTTTGCTTTTATGAAAAGTTTATTTTATTTCAAAGTAAGTCTAGATCAAGTGTTAATCTTAGTTTATAGTTTTATTAATTTTCTTTCATTATTTACCGATAAAATATTATTAATTTGTGTGAGTAGGAGTACTCAACAGACCCGAAAGAATAAAACACTTGAAATTATTAAAATATCCTATACTATGAACGATAGGTGCTCTTGCCTATAGTTCATAGAATTTGGAGATATTACTAATCCTAAATTTTACCCATCAACACCCTTATGGTGGTTGAAGACTTTTCCAGGTTTGCTTGGGTATTCTTCCTAAAGAGAAGAATGAAACCCTTGATATCTTCACTAAGTTTGTCAAGCAAATTCAGAATGACTTAAACAGCTTTGTGGTAAAAATCAGAAGTGGCTATGTGACTGAATTCCATTCTGATAGCATGACAAGATTGTTTGAAGAACATGAGATTCTTCAAGAATACTCTTCACCTAGAACACCCCAGCAAAATGGGATTGTTGAGAGGAAAAATAGGACTCTCACAGAGGTTGGTAGAACACTGTTGCGTGATACAACTCTCCCAGAATATTTATGACCTGAGGCAGTAAATACTGCATGTCATGTCCTCAATAGGGCTCTATCACCAAAAGCCACCAGAAGACTCCCTATGAGATCTTGATTAGCAGAAAACCAAACCTGAGTTATCTCAGAATCTTTGGTAATAAGTGTTATGTAATTCATAATGGAAAGTCCTATGTAACTAAATTTTCTGCCAAGTCCTTTGATGGAATATTTGTTGGATACAGCAAGCATAGCAAAGCCTATATGATCTAAAACTTGAAGATCCAAGTTGTGGAAGAATCAGTTCATGTAGTCTTTGATGAGTCTACTATAATTAATAGGGAGCTACCAAGCTCCTCTTATAGTTCTACAGGTACAGAATAGATGATGGACAAACTGACCATCAAGGAAGCATCACCAGTTATACAGGATGAAGTGGATACTCCAGAAGATTTACCAGGTACACTGGGAGTGGATGAAGATCAACAAGATGCTACACGTGAAGCTAAAACTGTTACTGAAAGAAGACTGCCAACTACTGTCAGACATATAAGAGATCATCAAGCTCACCAGATAATTGGTGATGCAAGTTAATTATTAACAAGAAGGAGCAGAAGTCAGAATACTTCCATGTATTCAATCTTTCTATCCCAAGTGGAGCCCAAGAAGTTTGAAGAAGCCAACATAGACCAATATTGGATTGGAGCTATGCAGGAGGAACTGAACCAGTTCAAGAGGTGCAAAGTTTGGAAGCTGGTTCATAGACCATAAGGACATAATATCATTGAAGTCAAGTGGATCTACAGAAACAAGCTTGATGAAAATGGCATAACAATCAATAACAAAACCAAACTAGTGGCTAAGGGGAACAGATAAGAAGAAGGCATTGACTTTGATCAAACCTTTGCCCCTATAGCAAGATTGGAGGCCATCCGACTATTCCTTGCATATGCTGCACACAAGGGATGCAGGGTCTACGAGATGGATGTGAAGTCAGCCTTCCTGAATGGTGACATAAAAGAGTAAGTCTATGTTAAGCAGCCTCAAGGTTTTGTTGTTCCTAACTCACCTGATTATGTTTATAGACTTAGAAAAGCTCTATATGGGCTGAAGCAAGCCATAGGACATGGTATGAAACTTTGTCTAGCTTTCTCATTGAGAACAAATTCTCAAGGGGGAAGATAGACAAGACCCTATTTGTAAGGGAATCTAAGGGTAAGATCATCCATGTTCAGATCTACATAGATGCCATCATCTTTGGATCTACTGATGAGAACCTCTTCAAAAAGTTTTCTAAACTTATGCAGCGGAAGTTTGAGATGAGCAGCATGGGTGAACTTAAGTTCTTCTTGGGCCTCCAAGTAAGATAGACTGATGATGGCTTGTCCATATCCTAGTCTAAGTTCACTAGGGAGTTGATAAAGAAATTTTTCATGGAGAACTCCTCCAGAATGAGAACTCCTATGCGGTCAAGTATGCATGTTGGCAAAGATGAGGCAGGGAAACATGTTGATGAAAATTTGTATAGAGGGATAATTGGGTCCCTTCTATATCTTACTGCAAGAAGGGAAGACATCATGTATGATATATGTGTCTGTGCTAGGTATCAGGCTTTCCCTAAAGAATCTCACTACTATGTAGTTAAGAGAATCTTGAGGTATCTTAAGAGCACTCCAGATCTTGGCCTATGGTACCCTAGGAATGGGGAGTTTGAACTAATAGGCTATTCAGATGCAGATTTTGCAGGCTGCAAAGAGGACAGGATGAGCACATCTGACACCTATCAATTTTTGGGAGGGAGACTTGTATCTTGGAGCTGCAAGAAACAAACCAATATTGCAATAACAACTGCAGAGTTAGAGTACATCTCAGCATGTAGCTGTTGTGCTCAGTTGCTGTGGATCCATCACCAGCTTCAAGACTACAACCTCTAGATATGTATAACATATTTATTCTGTGATTCTACTAGTGTAATCTCAATTGCTAGGAATCCTGCCTCCCATAGCATGACTAAGCACATAGAGATTAGATATCATTTAGTTATGGAGCATGTGGAATGTGAAGTCATCACCCTTGAGTTTGTTCCAGCAAACAAGCAAGTGGCTAACATATTCACTAAGCCACTAGATGAAGCTAAGTTTAACTCCTTCAAATTTGAGTTGGGTATGTTAAACTAAATATAGCTTTAGTTGCTCCACATATGTTTGCAAGATATTAGGTATTCTGCAAATGGAGCTATTCTTTAGAGAAATGAAGGTTCTCCAATTAAGGGGGAGCATGTCCAGCACAACTGCAACAATTCTCTGCCATCTAAATGAATGGGAGGAGATGATAAGATGATCATATGATAAAATGAATCCTAGCAACTATTTGCTGAAGTCAAAAAGGGAGATAAAAAGATGATTATATGATCAGATTAATGCTAGCAGCAATAATTCAGGGGAAGCAGGTGCAGTAATTTTCCACTCTGCAGGCTGGGAAGTGTCGTAACTATAGTTCACTTCTCAATTTCATAGTTTTCATATTTATTGTTGCATGGTTCTGTGTATGTCATTGACTCACTTGGTTAAGAGTTTTGACTTCCTCAAATATGGGGAGATTGTTGTGTTCATTGCCCACAATGTCCTAGATTTGAGGAAGTCAATCTTGCCAATGATATACATATATAAGTAGATGATAGTGATGGGACAAATAGCCAATGTGGCTAAGTTAGGAAAACTCTTATCTAAGATTTGTTTTGAGAAAATTGACCAAGTCCAATTTCATCGAACTAAGTTTAGAGTTCGTCGGTCTGAGCAAATCGTTCATCGAAATAAGCTCAGAGTTTGATAAATTTGGCCAAGTCAAAATTCATCGAACTGAGCCCAGAGTTGGTAGAGCTAAGCTCACTGTTCGTCGAACTCAGTTCTGCATTCATCGAACTCAGTTCATAGTTTTGTAAGGATGGCTGAGATAGTCATCGCTTATGTTTTAAGAGGCAGAAATTTGGCTAAGTCCACCGGCGTTGAGTGAAGGTCATTCACTTTACGCCATATCCTATTAAGTGTTAAGTAGCACTCAGTTAGTCAAAGCCAATACTTTTATAGAATACAGAAATTTGGCTAAGGTAGAAAGCGTTGACTGAGGCGTGGTCACTCAATGCTCTCAACGACATAACGTAGAATTTGTTAAGCAAAAAGGCATTGAGTGTGGCACACCCACTCAACACTGTCAACGCTTATGTTGCTGAAGAAGCAGAAATGGCTAAGGCAGATGTCGTTGAGTTAGGAATGTTCACTCAACGCGCTCAATGTCATGCTTGCAGAAGAGTCTTCTGAAAAGGTTATGGCAAAAAATGTTGAGTGTGCATTACTCACTCAACACTATCAATGCCTAGTGAAGACAGAATTTTGTCTAAGTAGTTTGTCATTGAGTGATGCTCACTCACTCAATGCCAAGCAACAAAAAGCTGAGAAAGCAAGTTGACATTGAGTGAAGCTGAATCACTCTACGCCTAGAAACAGATTTTTATTCTAAGTTTTTTGGTATTGAGTAAAGGTAACGCATTCAATGCCAAGCGATAGTAAAAATGTCTAAGTACTTTGGTGTTGAGTGAAAATCACTCACTCAACGCCTATACTACTGATGCTTGAATTTTGACTATGTCCTCAGGTGCTGATGTCAGAAGGTCAAAAAGTCAACAATATTCAAATTGTTAGCGGCAAAGTCACAGTACACGACAAACGGCGCCGCAGGCCTATAGTACGATAGAAAGGCGTTAAAGCATGATGCAGCTGGACACTACAGGTGGAGCCCATTTATCTCTAAGGGTCGTTGATCAGTGGATTACAAAAGAAGCAGATGGGCCAAGACAAAACTTAACTTTTCTAGGGCTTCATCAACAAAAAGAGTTAGCAGCCCACTTCATCTTCCTCCCCATTACTGCATGAAAAAAGCTTGAAGCACACTAGAAGAAAAAGTTCAGATAGTTGTGCCTTCTTCATTTGGCACAGTAGGATAAGATACAGTTCTAAAGAAAGAAGAACCGTGAGCCTAAGGCAGGTTCAGTTAGCTGGTTGAAAAATGAAGATCAACAGATCTTTAGTCTTCAATAACAAGTTCAGGAGTAAGCTCCTGAGTTCCTCCTGCAAAGTTTTCTCTACTATAAGGAGAGATAGAGTAGAGATTCTCTGCTCTAGTTCTTAACACATTGAAATTTCTTTGTGTCAAAGTTAAATAACTTATTTCTTAATTGTCGGGTCCTTCTAGATCTGGGCTGTAGGGTCTTTTGTCCTGAGGTAGGTGACAAGTGTGTCACTGAGCTGTAGGTTCCTAGAAGGGAACTAAGGTAGGTTCCTGGAAGGGCACTGAGGTAGGTACATGCAAGGGTACTGAACAGTAGTAGCTCTGCAGTACTATGAGAGTAGGGCCTTGTGCCTGAAGTTGTAGGGCTGAAAATCCTGAGCGGTAGGCCTTAGAGATAAGTCTGAGGTAGGTGGTTTGAGGACCACTAAGTTGTAGGAGCACTATAAGGCTCTGAGGTAGTAACCTTTGTGGTTCTAAGGTAGGGTTCTGAAGAGAACCTGTGTGTAAGGCTGAGGGCCTGAGGTGTAAGATCTGAGGAGCATTTTGGAGGAGTTTGGGCATTGACTAACAGGAAGTTAGAAAGGTGGGAGGAGAGTGGATGTACACATAATTTTGGGGAACCACTATAAAATACTTGTGTGCTTTCTGTGTGTGTTTTCTGTCTGCAGGTACATAAAAATCTCTAGATCACATATAAACTCAAGATGAAATAATAAGAGTTAATAAAAGACCCAGACAAACCTATTCACCCCCTCTAGGTTGTTAGTTATCTTGTAAAAAAGAACTTTCAGATATCTCTATGGACTTTGTGCATGGGTTGCTGAGATCATATAACAAAAATGATGTCATGTGGCTGATCATTCAATGATTGACAAAGGTTTCTCACTTCATACCTAACAAGAAGGATGATTCAGTGGAAAAACTAGCTATGCTATACGTGGACAACATAGTACGATTGCACTGTGTGCCCCGAAGCATCATTTGTGACCAAGATGGGCGCTTTACGTCAGTTGATTGAGGGTAATCCACCAGTTTTTGGTTACTCAACTGAATTTCACTATGGCCTTTCATCCGCAAATAGATGGTCAGACCGGGAGGACCAACAGATTAATGGAGGATATGCTCCAGATGTGTGCCTTGGATTTCGGGAAGATGTGGGAAGAATATCTCTATATGATCGAGTTCGCCTATAATAATAGCTATCAAGCTAGTATTCAGATGGCATACTTTGAAGCTTTATATGGTAGGGTAAGCCGTACTGCTTTAGCTTGGGTGAAAATAGACGAATCAAAGTTATAAATGCATAAATAGGTCGAAGATGAAAATTTGATGATATGTACTATACGAGTGAGGCTATAGGTAGCCTAGAATAGGCAAGCAAAGTACTACAAGGCCAAGCATCGTAACATGGAGTTTGCAGTTGGCGATTGGGTATATCTAAAGATCAAAACATTCAAAGGCGTGTCCAGGATTCGGTGCTTGAAAAAGTTTAGTCCGAGGTATCTTGATATGTTTGATGTGGTTGAGTCGATTAGAGAAGCTACCTATCGGTTAGCTCTTTCAGTGGAGCTAAGTTGTTTGCACTATGTGTTTCACATATCGGTACTCTAGGAAGCTTTGAAAGAGCCTACGCAAGTAATTGCTGATGATCATGTACCGATCGATAGTGGGCTGACGACTAAGGTTAGACCCATTCGGATCGAGGATATGGATATCAAACAACTATGGAACAATGATATTCGAATGGTCAAAGTCTGGTGGGACAATTGTGGCCGTGAGGAGCTGTCATGGGAGCATGAGTAGACCATGCACAAGGAGTTCCCTAAATTGTTCAATTGAGGTACATTTGTTACACTATATACATCTAAATTTATTGTGGATTTTGGGACGAAATCTTTTAAAGGATGGGAGAATTGCAATGCACCAAAAATCCTGAAAAATATGCAAATTGGTCATTGGAGGTTATCGCGCGGCGTTAGACCTATCGTCAATAATAGCTTAATTAATTAAAAGACCAAGGGCTCGATTTTTTACCTCCTGGCGATGGAAAGATATCACTCAGCTATAGCAGTCGATGCTCTCAACACTCTCGACGAAGCGTCAAGCGGTTTAATCCACGGTGGTAAAAAGCTAGCGCTTGGCGATATCACTCAATACAATCAATGCTTGGGATGAAGCGTTGAGTGACTAACACATGGCGATACACGATAACGCGCGGCGCTAGCTGATTAAATTGACATATGCCTCGGGAAAGTACCGCTCAGCGCTAGTGAGCTAACACGCGGTGATAGATCGATTAAAAGTACTGCTTGGCGGTTACTCGATGCGTGACGGTAGCCTGCAATGTGGCAGTATGGTGGAGGAAATTTTGGACTGACGGTGTGATGTCGATTGGTCCAAGCGGCAACTGCCTTTGATACCGCACGGTCGTAGTAGATAATGCGTGGTGGTAGCCTCTAGATATAAGTTGTACAAGAGAATGAATTCTCATTATTCTTTCTCTTAGTTCTAGAGGTTCTTGAGAGCAAGAGTCTGGGGCTGAGCCTTATAAGCTAGGGGAAGGAAATCCTGTGATCAGACTCAAGAGACGATGTAAGATTTGTGAAGAGGAAAGCGAGCCACTCCTTTCCATCCGGATAGAAGACTTATTCATGTCTTCGGAAAGATCAACAAGGGTAACGGTCTTCCTTCCTTTTTGAATATGCATTCAATCCCACATGAAAAGGTGGAGAATAGTGGGAATTCTGATGGGTCGATACTTGGTATCCCAGGTTTGGTTTTGCATATAGAGACGGAAATCATTGTACGGATTAGGCATATTGTGTGAAGACCATCTAGACAGGTTGGTCTAGATTGGTGATGTTTTGTTTTTCTTGTCGGAGAAGACTCCGAATCTATATGAGTAGTTTATGGGGTCTGTGGGTTGAACCTGTAAAATGAGAGTAGTAGGAATTACTGGAGGTGTGCTCCAGGAAACAACCCAGAAATACCACATTGCGCATAATTGTTGGATATCACCGTGCGACAGTGAGTCTCAACAGCGATAGCTCCTAGTGAGCTCTGATTCATGTGAAGTAAGTATTTCTGGTGCTACAGGATGTTGCAGGTTTTTTTGGACAGATGTTCCAGTTATAATTTTGTCTGGTGACAGAAGAGAAATATAGTCGCTAACGTCAGGCGATAGTGACTATTGCTGGTGATATCTTTCAGATAAGAATATGCATTTGCAGCCTTTCTCATTGAGTAGGTGATATGTGTTCCTGGGTGCCCAGTTTTGGTGGCCATGAGGGTCATTGTACATAACATTGGTTATGTTTTGATTATAGGAAAGGGGAGGCTGACCCGCATCATGTGTATTTGAATGCTTCGGTTTCGGTGATGGCATGATGACATGAGCAACGAGAAAAGGCTGAGTTGTACAGGCTTGATGTCAATCAATTAAACAAACCTAAAGTACATGGGAGATACTGGTGGAAAAAAGAGAGAGGAAGTCTTAGGCTGTAAGCCGGAAAGACTAGAATGCTCATAAATTGACCGTCAAGTCCGAGACCACAGAATGATGGGGTGACTAGGCATTGCCAGTACACCAAGAATGTTTCATGAGTTCACGGAATGTTTTGCGTTTGTGATATATTAATGGGTACTTAAGTTTACCTTCTTATGATATACATATAAGAATGATATGCCTGCAGGGAAGGAATATCGCTGCCCCGGGAATGGGGTAGGGTCGTTATAAATTAGTCAGCTAATGCTGATCGTTGGCTTGTTTGCCATCTTCATGGTGGATTGTCCCTGTGCAGGGGCTGGAGAGCTGAGCGGGAGGTAGCTGGCTGAAGCCCTTGATGCTATGCCGGCCCTTAAAGTCCAAGCGAAGTCTTTTTTTTTATTTTCCTCCTTGGCCGGCTTGCGCGCCAATGTTTGTAAACCACACTTTTGAAGTATAACTGTAAAGCCTTAAGGCCGTAACATTTTGTGTATTTTGTAGACATTCCTGATATTTATATATTTTGCACATTCGTGTATACTTGTGTTCAAAAGATAACACTTAAATCTTCCGCTAGAATGCACTTAGTTAGGATTCGTGTAGTTTTGATATTAATATGTAATTCTGCCGACTGTTTGTGGTATATGGTGTAGGGCCCTGGACAGATCCTCGGTTATATTTCATGTGATGGATGGAGGTATTACATATGACGTCCTCTACTAACTCATCAAAAATATCTAACCTTCATCTTTGAAATGTAGCCGACGTGTTACAAGGGCCAAACGTTATCCTCTTATAGGTGAAGGTGCCAAAGGGACAAGTAAAAGTGGATTTCTCTTGATCTATGGGCGCGATTGATATTTGAAAATATCCCGAAAGACCATCATGAAAACAGTTGTGGGAGTGATCGAAAATACTTTCTAAAATTTAATCTATGAAGGGTACTGGAAAATGATCCTTACGGTTGGCATCATTAAGTTTTCTATAATAAACGCACATCCACCACCACGTAATATTATGGGATGGGATCAACTCATTATTCTCGTTCGAAACTACTATTTTCCCGCCCTTCTTCGGCACAACTTGCACCGGCCTAAGCCAAGTACTATCTAAAATTGGGTAAATAATTCCCACATCTAATAATTTATTATTTTGGCATTAACGACATCCTTCATATTTTGGTTGAGGTATTGTTGAGGTTACACGGTGCTGCAAGAATTATCCTTCAGTATAATTTTATCCATGTAAAACGAGGAGCTAATCCCTTTAATATCATATAGTTGCCATGAAATTGCATGGTGGTGATTATTGAAATTTTTTGTTAATTCAAACATTTATGAAACATTATGATCGGAAGAAATAATCTAGAGCAATTTGGATCTTCTTCCAAAAATAAATATTTAAGAATATCTGGGAGTTGTTTAATTCTAGACTCGATGACACTACATAGGATGTTTTAAATTTAAAATTATTTAAATTTACTTGTTCAAATTTTAAGGACCGAGATATCTCTTTTACACAAAACAAACTCGCTAAATCCGGATCTTCAAAAAATGCTAAAATAGTTTCATAAAATGACTTTAATGCCTCTTCAAAATTAATTTCTAAAGTAAAACAAGAGTTGTTGTTAAGAAAAAGAATTTTTCATAGAGGGGTATATACTAAATGTAGTTTCTTCATCCCAACTTATAGGAGAAGCCTCTCGTTTCTTACATCTATTATCACCCGAGAGGTGGCAAGGAAGGGTCAACCGGGTATGAGGGGTACTTCAGGGTCATCTTTGATGTCAAAGATAACAAAGTCTATCAGGAAGATAAACTTGCCAACCTTCACTCGCATATCCTCTACCACCCTTAGGCTCTTAATCAACTGATGCGCTAGTTGTATTCTCATTTTAGTTGGATGTGGGGCACCCAAACCAAGATTCTTAAATAAAGAGAGAAGGGCAACAAATTTATACTAGCTCTTAAATCGGCCAAGGCGTGTTTAATTAACAAATTTCCAAAAAAACACTGGATGAAAAATAATCCAGGATCATTAATTTTTTTCTGGCAATTTGTTTAAAATAATTGCTGAGCATTCTGCGTTAAGAGAAGCACATGAAATATCTTCAAGTTTTTTTTTGATTGAGAGCAAATCCTTTAGATATTTCATGTATTTCTTGATTTGAGAGAGTACCTAGCAGAATGGAATGTTAATTAGAATCTACTTTATAATATCGATAATTTTTTTATATTGCACATCATTGTGCTCATTTTTAAATATTAAAGGACAAGGATTTGAAGAATTAGATATATTATGCAAAGCTAAAGAAAAAGATGAATTAACTTTTAGAGGATAAGTTGAAATGTATACCTTGGGTCCAACACACTTTGTAGAAGTTACATCCTTTCCGCTATAGAGGGTTATTGCATGGGCGCTCTCCCTTAGATTGGGATTGGTGTTACCCGACAAAGCTCCATGTTGGCATTTGGAGAATAATTAGGCTATCTATTCAATTTGATTCTAATTTTTAATATATCTGATGAGATTCTGGATAATGGACTCATTAGATGCAACATATTTAGTGAATACCTCTTCAAGTGAAGTGGGATTTTGTGCTGGTAGTGGAGCGAATCAAGGAGGATTCTTGTGTGGTGGGAATTGAGCATTATGAGGGTTACTCCATGAAATATTTGTGCGGTTCCTGAAACCCGAACTATAATAATTTTTAAAAGAATACTATTATTTAGTTTAAATGAAGGGCGATAAGAGCTCCCAATATAATCAACGTTCTCTTCGATAAAATTCTTATTAATATTGCCCCAATTTCTGGCGGAGGATGCGCACATCTATGCCACTTGCTTAGTTAAATATTCTACTTTAAATGAAAAATTAGTGGTGCCCTCGACTTCATTACGTCTGGTCGGCTTGTTAGGGCATGACCGCGACACATTCATCGGATAAGCATTCATGGCCATATCCTCAAAAAGCTTTTGAGCAGACTCGAGGGTACTATTATTAAGAGTACCCTTGGTCGTCGCGTCAACAATTGCCTTGTTTGGAGATTAAAACCACTGTAGAACATTTGGACTTATTGCCAAACGGGAACGGAATAATGTGGATATCTCCGCAAAACTTTCTTGAAGTGCTCCAATGTGTCAAAGATAGACTCCGAGTAAATTTGCATAAACGAGAGAATATCCATTTGTAATTTTGCAGTTTTAGCCTGGAGAAAATATTTTGTTAAAACTTTCTCCGTCATTTAGGCCCATTTAGTGATGGATCCCATAAGAAGAGAACCCTACCACTACTTGGCGTCAGTCTGTAAAGAAAAATAAAATAAGCACAATCATATTGTGTCATTGGTAACACAATTAATCTTGAACATGTCACAAATATCTAAAATATTTGATAAATGTAAATTTGGATCTTCATCTAGTAAGCCATAAGAATTAACTAATTGTTATTCCATTTGAATGATACTAATTTCTATTTCAAAATTATTATTCGCCTCGGATTGGTGAATAATTCATGATTGTGTTCCCTCCCAATTTGGCAGCACATAATAGGACATGGTCCGTAGCAGTGCCTCATTAAGTTTGAAATTATCCAAAATTCCGAGGTTAGTTTCACCGATTAGTTCTTCTAGAATTACCAGTAAAGTTTGATAATTGAATCATAGGAGTCACCGCAATTACGGGTCAAAATTCAAATTAGGATCATTCAAAGAACCCGCTCTGGACATATACTGAAAAAATAAAAAAGGGAAAATTAGGGGTGAAGAGAATAAATGAAGAAGAAAGAAAAAAAGTAAAATTAAAATTATTAAAATATTAGGGGCGACAATAAACAATAACAGCAAGGGTACCTTATTTAATATAGTATATGATTAATATAAATTAAGGTCATATTATACTTAGGGAGGTTGATTAATCTAACATTATAAAATTCCTTTTATTTTGTCAACGAGAATTTGAAGTTGGGTTGCAAAGAGTAAAGACTAGAGAAGCTAACAGATTAAAACTATAATTAAAAACTAGCACTTGATCTTTCGAATCACCATGAACTAATAAAATAACAAAATGAAAAAGAAGTTAAATTCTCTTGTTGAAGTGGCTTTGACTGGGGATGTTCTCGTAGCATTAACACTCCTCTTTCGAGTATTAGGTTGAAGTAAGCTTAGGTCTATTGACCAAACATTCGTTCAAAAATCATATGGCCTAAGTCTTGATTTAGGTTATAAACCTCGCTATTGTATTTCACTACAATATGGATGAGTTATGTTGTCCTCTCTAGAGGGTTGTGTTCTAGTTTTTTAACTATAAGTGATCGATTCGTCATATGATCATCTTAGTTAACTAAAGAATGAAAACAAATTTGAAAACTATATATTGATTATATAACCATAATAATTTGATCAAAAGTAAATCGTAAACGTTCAACAAATTTGAGAAAATGAATTCTAAAATAAAATAAAATTTCTTTATCCTCAAATCATCTTCATTAAGTGTTATAAAAATTAGATACTCAAGGAGATGGAGGAATAAGAAGCATAAAATTTAAACATGATGACCAAAAAGAAGTGAAAGTAGAGTAGAGAAACAATGTTTTATTACAATGAGGGAAAAATTATAAGAAAACTAAAGAGATACAAGTGAAAGAAAATTATAAGTTAGCTAGAAATAGAAATAAAGAAGAGTATTGATAGGTAAAAACTGGAGATAGTTTTAAATTGAAAAGTAAATTCGATTTCTAAATTAAGCGTTTGTGTGTTCTATCTCTTTTTTTTACTTATATACTTCGATTAAGGCAAGCGTACATATCACGTAGTAATATGTTATTTTAAAATATCAAGGTCATATTTTTCCACAGATCGTGTTGAGTACTCTACTTTAAGGAATGGAACTATTATTTTATCTAAAAAAATTAAGGGTTTGTTTTGAAAATGAAAATAAAAGTAACACGTAGTGTTTTGAAAATATATGAGGTAGGGAGGCCTCAATTTTGATTCACTTTGGAAAATACTTTTTTAATAAAATAAAATGTACTTTTTATTAATTAAAATACTTGACCATAGTGGTTCCCTAAATATGAGTGTACCTCTATCGAGGATACATCTACCTGTTATTACGTACTTTGACTGAACTTTCATATCTAATCATAAATACCTTAATTCATGCTTTGCATTGTGATTCCAGTTATTGACCTTATACTAGTTTTCGAAGGTTCAACCTGTGAGGCTTACGTTCATCTATTTCGAGAATGAGGCGATGTTTCTCTTTAACTAAGAATGATCAATTTTTTGGTAAATCTTAAGTTTTTAATTTATAAAATAGAGTTTTCAAATGCAGAACTAACATCATTCCCAAAGCTAATCTCAATAGAGTGCTAAAATTTTCTTAGCCTCTCAACGGGATGGTGGTGGAAGTAGAAAACTAAAAGACTTACAATAAACATGCGGAAATAATATTCATCCCAAAGTATCACAGTTGACGATAACAAGTTATTAGCCTCTCAATTGGGATAAGGGTGGTCGTAATAGAATTAAAAGACATATAAAAGTGCAAAAATAATATCCATCCCAACCATCTTGACAAAGCGCAAAAACGTTCTTAGCCCCTCATCCGGGATGGGGGAAGTAGTAAAAAGAAAGAAGAAAAAAATGAAAAGTACTTACGCACACACCCTTTCTCAATAGAAATGAAAGCAAAGTTAAAAGTAATAAGAGTTGAAGAAGTACATGAAAACTGAAAATTTATTTTTTAAAAAAGTGTTACACACTAGGAAACCCAAAATATGGTTAGGATAATATCACTTAAAAGCAACTTAGAAGCACTATATAGAACTATTTTGAACAATATAAGTTATTCCTAAACCTATGCCGTGGCCCTCCTTTTATAGCTGATATAATTGAATTACACGGTGCCCTTAAATGCCCCGTCGGGCATGTCGCCTGAGCATGCCCTGATGTTGCATCGGTGGATAAAATTTTAGTTTTTTTCTAGATAGAGTTGAAAGTACACAGACATGACTTATTGGTCACAGGAGTGGCACCTAGGCGTGTCTGCAAGGCATGGCAGCTTGGCTTCTTCGTGGCATGACAGCTAGAATTCCACTAGGTCACTGCTTACATTACGGGCATGACAGGTGGAACATGGGCGTGTAGGCTGTGCATGACTCGTGGTTGATGGCTTCAACATTTCTCCTTGGCTCGATAGCGAGTTCCTTGCTTGGTCAAGGGTGATGTCAAGGACATGACAGGTTGAACACGGGGGAGTTCCATCGTATGACTTCAATTCAATTCGCTGTTTGAAATCTCCAAAAATGCTGGAATTACTGGATTTAAAGTTACACGCCCTAGGTTACAGGCATGACCTAGGGGCATGACTTACGAATTTTTGTCGAATTGCACCAAATCTCCAGAAAAACCTGAAGAACACAAAAACAGATTAAGTTAGAACTACAAATAAAAATTAAATGATTTATTTAGATATCTACATAATATAATTTCATTTTTTTATTAAAATAAAACAAAAAATATAGTATATATATATAGCTAGTCATCAAACACCCCCAAACTTAAGTTTTGATATTCTAGAGAAAAAGTATGAGTTGATAATACAAACAATTATAAAATTTCTAATTCCACTATCAAATTATTAAATCAAGGGAAAATAGATATAAAGATCTGGAGTATAAAGCATTAAGTCCTACATTATGCAAATGATTTAGCTAGAAATAAATGTTCGTAACTATACAATTCTTGAGAAAACCAAATAGAAAGCAACATTACAATCATTAGTAACAAGTTAGATTGAAATTATAAAAACCGTACTTTGAAAGAGATATAATGGAAGATAAACAACATAGTAAATATGATCTCTCAAAATTTTAAGCAAAATTAGATCAAGTTGTAGTGGTTTTATGAGATACAAACTTGGTGTTTGCCTATAATGCAGACAATGATGTAGGAGGTGATGAATTTTATCCTCTCACCTTAATTTTGCTTTGTTATAACTGCTTAGGAAAATATTTTCCAAGGCAGAAAAAACATAGCAAAATTTAGTTTTATTTTAATCCAATGTATATGTTTATTAGCACATACTCCACTTCATATAGTCTTTTAATAATTATTGTATGCCTATGTTTACGTAACAAAATATTATTCCCATTGACATAAGATCTTTTCTTTTGTCGGTGCACATACTCCTAGATGCTTTCATGCAAAAGAAAACATGTCAAGCAAAATGTAAATAGGTAGGGGGTTTAAAACAATATTCGAATTTAGATAATAAATTTTTGAGAGCAACTGTAATAGATTGAAAATTCCTATATTTCAATAAGAGTGGTGTTCCGATATTACAGTCTATAGATATTTAGCTAACATAATACACATGCTTCTATTTATCGTAAACCAGATGTAGTGCTCAAAACAAATCTTCTAACTTTAAATTAAAAACTCAAGATATTTTTTAAAACTTAACCCCAAATATTTAGATCTATATATTTATGATAAATAAATGACTAGCAAATTGAAATATTAGATAACTATTTATATATCAAATAAAAAATTATGTTTTGGTTTTGGAAAAGAGACCAATGAAGTAGGGGTATTAAATTTATTTTCAGATTATTGAATAAGAAAAAATATATATTTTCAGGTGGATGTTTTTGTTTCTAAGTAAATATATACTTCAGCATTAAAGGGAAAACATTGAGTATATAAACAAGATTGTAAAAATAATTTTGGAAACTTTTTATATTTATGACAACAAGGAAATACACCCCCATACTTATGGTATGCATAAGTAGGAAGAAAAAGAAACTATATAAAAAACTTTTAAAGGACAAGAAGATAAAGAGGCTTTCCTGTTTGGAGATCGTGGAAGTCGTAAGCAAAAAATTGCATATTTAGTAAAACAAAGTAAATAAAGCAGATAACTATGGGGTGTCTCCCACAAGGGCTTTGTTTATTTGTCACATGGATTGACTTACTTAGTGGATTATTTATATGTTATGAAGGACGTGGGATTCCATTTATATATTTAAAGAGACCCCTATAAAGTAAAGTTTTAAGCGGTGCTTGTTTACTTTAAAAGAGCCTATTTTGTGGAGAGAAATAAGAACAGTCCCATATGGCCAAACCTATTTAACTGAAAAGGTACTGGACCATTGGGATTTTAATTTCCACGGAAAAAGTCTAAGGCGTGAGTTATAAAGAAGGATGAGATTGCCCAGTGAAAAGTTTTTGAAAATTTTATTTTTCTATCATGACAAAACTTAAAACGCTCCCTATAGAATTTATTATTTTCATAGGCGTTGGCACGCCATTCATCAAGTTCATTTAGTTTAAATTTTCTTAGTTCGGAGGGTAAGTTCATATCTAAGTTTAAAAATTTTAGCACCCAGTATGCGCGATGTTCTAATTCTACCGGAAGAGGACACGCTTAAGAGATAAACCCAAAGTGCATCATCAAGCTTAAGCGACCAATCTTTTCGATTGGTGGCTACCATTTCCTCAATAATATGCTTTAGTTCCCTATTAACTACCTCCACTTGGTCACTCGTTTGTCGGTGATAAGCGGTGGCGAGTTTGTGAGTTACTCCATATTTAGCTAATATTTTAGCTAAATGAGTATTACAAAAATGTGTGTCGTGATCACTAACAATAGCACAAGGCATGCCAAAATGACAAAAAAAGTTTTTCAAAAATTTTATGCCAACTCTCTTGTCATTGGTGGGCAGAGCTTTCGCTTCTGCACATATTGAAACATAATCAACCGCTACAAAATATAATGATTTTTATAAGAAGGAGGTAGAGGGCTATAAAATATATTACCCATAGATCAAATATTTCACATTCTATAAATACGTTTTGTGGCTTTTCATCCCGGCGAGAAATATTACCTGACGGTTGGCAGCTATTGCAAGTGCTTATCAATTTTTGAGCATCTTTGAATAAAGTGGCCAAAAGAAGCCCGATTCAAGCACCTTCCGCGCAGTCCGGTTTGATTGGTAATGTCCGCTGGTTTATCCTTTGTGGCAGTACCACAAGTTTTTGATACCTTCCTCACCTGAAATACATCTTCTAATCACTTGATCCTCATAGACTCAGAATAAAAATGTGTCTTCCCAAAAATAGTTTTTCAGGTCGGAAAAGTATATTTTTTTTGCTGAGTTGAAAATTCTTTTGGAATGACTCGGGCCACTAAATAATTAGCCAAGTCTGAAAACCAAGTAGTAGAAGAATTCATTACCATTTCTATATCGAGGAGAAGTTCTTCGAGGAATTTGTCCTCAATGTCGGCCTCCACTACTGTATCCTTAGCTGTATTCTCCAGTCGAGAAAGATGTTCGACTGCCAAGTTTTCTGCAACTTTTTTATCTCGGATCTCAAAGTCGAATTCTTGAAGGAGGAGAATCCAATATAGTAAATGGGATTTGGCATCCGGTTTACTTAATAGATATTTTAAAGCAGAATGATTAGTAAAAACTATAACTTTAGATACTGTTATATATGATCAAAACTTATCAAAAGCGAATATAATTGCCAGCTGTTCCTTTTCCGTACTGGTGTAGTTAGCTTGTGTAGATGTGAGTATTGTACTTGCGTAATAAATAGGATGAAAATACTTGTTTGCACGCTATCCTAATACAGTTCCTATTGCATAATCGCTCGCATCATTCATTATTTCAAAAGGAAAGGACCAATATGTTGCTACTAGAATAGGAGAATTGATATGTTTTTTCTTTTATAAAATTGAATGCTAATAAGCATTCACTATCAAAAATAAAGGGGGATTCTTTTTCTAGGATGTGGGTTAACAATTTAGAAATTTTGGAAACATTTTAAATAAACCATCTATAAAAACCTGCATGGCCTTATCGACATCGATTCCCTGGAAAGAAATTTTATGATCGAGAACTAAGCCTTCTCGGACCATAAAGGGATATTTCTCCCAGTTCAGTGCTAAATTCATGTCTCTGTAGTGTTAAAGAATGCGAACAAGGTTATCTAAACAAATATGGAACGAGTCTTAAAATACAGAGAAATCATCCATAAAGACCTCCATATCATCTTGTACTAACTTGAGAAATATTGCCAGCATACATCTTTGAAATATAGTCGGTGCATTGTAAAGGCCAAACGACATTCTTTTATATGTGAAGGCGCTGAAGGGGCAAGTAAATGTGGTTTTCTCCTGATCTTTTGGGTCGATAAGGATTTGTAAATACCCCGACAAACCATCAAGAAAACAATAATATGATTGGCCAAAGAGTCGCTCCAAAATTTGATTAATAAATGGTAGTGAAAAGTGACCTTTTGGGTGGCATCGTTTAGTTTTCCGTATTAGATGCACATCCTCCATCCTATAACTGTACGAGTTGGATTTAATTCGTTATTAGCATTTGGAACTACCGTTATGCCGCCCTTTTTTGGGATAACATGCACGGGAATATCCCATGTACTGTATGAAATTGGGTAAATAATCCCTACATCTGAAAGTTTCATTACTTCAATCTTAATAACATCATTCATATTAGGATTAAGTCGTCATTGAGGCTGGATGGATCTGCGAGGATTATCTTCAAGAAAAGTTTTATGTGGACAAAACGAGGGGTTAATCCCCTGAATATCTGAAATCTGCCATGGAATTGCATGGCGATGTTTTTTTGAACACATCCACTAAATCGGAAATTTCCGAATCGTTTAACTTTGAAGAAATAATAACAGGGTGTTTTGAATTTTCTTAGAGAAAAACGTATTTCAAATGATCAGGAAGTGGTTTAAGCTCGAGGGTTGGTGGTTCTTCATAGGATTTTTTTATTTTGAAATTTTTAGAAGTAATTGTTTCAAAAGGCAAATTATTAGATATTCCATTTCAAATAGGTAAGTTTGCCAACTCCGTTTCTTCTAAAGTTTTAGAAAATTCGTTAGAAAGAGAAAAACCTTTTTCCTAAAAAGAGTATTCCACTTGAATGCAAGAATAGTCATTTAAAAGCAAATTCCGCATAGATGGATTTATATTAATAGTAATCTCGGCATATCCAACCCAAAGGAGGAGTCTACCGTTACTTACATCAATTAAAGCGCGGGAGGTGGCGAGAATGGTGTGACCGAGTATAATGGGTACATCGGCATCCACCTTGATGTCGAGGATAACAAAGTCTACTGGGAAGATAAACTTGTCAACCTTGACAAGAACATCCTCCACTATCCCTATCAAATATTTTATAGAACGATCTGCTATTTGGATGATCATTTTGGTTGGGCTTGTAATACTCAATCCTAATTTTTTAAAAAAGTGAGTACGGTATTAAGTTAATACAAGCGCGCAAATCTGCTAAGGCATATTTTATTAATAAATTACCAAAATGCAACAGGATTGAAAATCATCAGGGATCATTTAATTTTTGGGGTAATTTATTTAATAAAACTGCAAAACATTTGGCGTTAAGGGAAACTCGCGATATATCTTCAAATTTCTTTTTATTAGAAAGTAACGCTTTAAGATATTTTGCGTATTTTGGCATTTGTGCGAATGCCTCGTAGAAAGGAACATTAATTTGTATTTGTTTGAAAATTTGTAAAAAAAACATTTATAATGCTCGTCTTGTCGCTGACTAGTTAGTTTAGAAGGATAGTGTAAATACGATGGAGAAATACACAATGATATAAAAGAAGGAGGGGAAGAAGAAGAAATAACAGGTGGTGGGGTGGAAACTCTAACCTCAGATTCAGCTTTATTAGGTAACTGTACCTCCTTTCCACTTTGAAGTGTGATGGGGTGGCCATTCTCCAACGAATTTGGCTCTGTATTTTCTGGTAAAGTTCCAGTTTGGCACTCCAACAGCATCTTTGAAATATGTACAACTCGTGTTTCCAAATTTTTTAATTGATCTGGTCGGGTTCCGGATAATGGACTCATTCGTGAAGACATATTTAGTAAAGATGTCTTTTATCAGGGTGGTTTATAGTGGTTATGATTGTGGTGGTAGTGGTCCAAATCCAATTGGATTTGCATTAGGCGGACGCTGAGCATTATTGTGGTTGCTCCATGATAAATTTGGAAGATTCCTAAGTCCTGGATTATAAGTATATTATAAAAATTAATATGTGGCTTATAGGAAGGTGGTCGATGTGGAATCCCCATATAATCGACTTGTTCTTCAATTATATTATTATTAGTTGAATTCCAAGGAGGAGTGGCAGAGGGAGAAGACATCCCCGCTACTTGCCTAGTTAGAAATTCTACTTAGAGTGCTAAATTTGAAGAAGCATCATGCTCATAAAGCCTAGCAGGTTTGTCAGGGGGTGACCAAGGCACATTCCATTGGTAGGCATTCATGGCCATTTCCTCAAATAAGGCTTGGCATGACCTATTTAAAGTACCCCCGGCGGTAGAATCAATCATTTGTCTAGTTTGGAAATTCAAACCAATATAGACTGTTTGAACTTGGAGCCAAGCTGGGAGTGCGTGATGTGAGCACCTACGTAAAAATTCTTTAAAGCATTTTGAAGTCTCATAGAGAAACTCGGATTCACCTTGAACAAAGGAAGAATATCTGCACGTTATTTAGCAGTTTTAGCAGGCATAAAATACTTATTTAAAAACTTTTTGGTCATCTCAGCCCAAGTAGTGATGGATCCTCTAGGTAGAGAAACTAACCACTTCTTTGCTTTCGTTCGTATCGAAAATGGACATAAGAGCACTAATGGAATCATCAATGATGCCATTTATTTTAGATGTCACATATTTCTAAAAAATTTGACAGATGAGTGTTTGGATCTTCATCTGGCAATCCATCAAATTGAACTGATTTTTGAATCATTTGTATAATGCTAGGTTTGATTTCAAAATTATTATTAAAAACTGTGGAACGAATGATACTTGACCAGATGTCATCCAAGTTCGGCCTCGCATAATAAGACATAGTCCTTTGCGGGGCCGAGATTGGAATTTGTTCTGTCATAGCTTCAATGTACATGGTTCTGATATACTCTTCCATATTTCATGCTTGGTCTTGGTCACGAGATCGAAGGCGCCTATAATATTTGTGGTGGATTTCAGAATCAAAATCAAGATTAGGATCAATAAGATAGTTTCGTCGGGTCATGCTCTAAAAAAGTATTATATAAAACTTTTTTTGTATTTTTATTTTGTTTTATTAATTTTTTTTTGGTTTTGTTTGTTTTTTAGAAAATAAAAAGAGAGAAATAAAAGTGTTGTTAATAAATAAAATATAGTTTTTATAAAAACAAAGGTTTTTTAATTAACAGAGAATTTGTGGTTTGTTTGTTTTTATAAAAACAGTAGGTTTTAATAACATCTAGTATAAATGTAATAGTAATTCCTTTTTATTTCAAATAATAACAAAACATGATCCCTGACAACAGTGCCAAAAAATTGATAAGTAAAAACAGGTGAAAGTTTAAAATTTAAAAGTAAATTGCATTTGGAAATTAAACGTTTGTGTGTTCTATCTCTTTTTTACATATATACTTCGATTAAGGCAAGAGTACCTATCCCGTATTAGTATATTATTTTAATTATCAAGGCCGTATTTTTCCACGGATTTTGTTGAGTACTCTACTTTAAGGAATGAAACTATTATTTTATCAAAAAGATATAAGGATTTGTTTTGAAAATGAAAATAAAAGTAATGCGTAAGATTTTGAAAATATATGAGGTAAAGAGTCCTCAATTTTGATTTACTTTAGAAAATACTTTTTTAATAAGATAAACTCTACGTTTAATTAATTAAAATAATTGACCGTGTAGGTTCCCTAAATATGAATGTACCTCTATCGAGGATACATCCATCTGTGATTATGTACTTTGAATGAACTTTCGTATCTAATCATAAATACCTTAATTCATGTTGTACGTTGTGAACCCTGCTATTAACCTCCTACTAGTTTAAGAAGGTTCAACCCGGGAGGCTTATGTTCATCTCTTTCAAGAATGAGGCGTTGTTTCTCTTTACCTGAGAATGATCAATTCCTTGGTAAATCGTAAGTTTTTATTTAGAAAATAGGGTTTTTCAAATGCAGAACTAATATCCTTCCCAAAGATCATCTCAATTGAGTGCTAAAAGGTTCTTAGCCTCTCATCGGGATGGGGGTGGTAGTGGAAAATTATAAAACTTATATTAAAAGTTCAGAAATAATATCCATCCCAAAGTATCTCAGTTGATGCTAACAAGTTCTTATACTCTAATTTGGGATAAGGGTGGAAGTAATAAAATTAAAAGACTTATAAAAGTGCAGAAATAGTATCCGTCCCAACTGTCTTAATTAAGTGCTAAAAAGATCTTAGCCTCTCATACGAGATAGGCGTGGAAGTAAAAAGAAAGAAAAAAATGAAAAGTACTCACGCACACACCCTTTCTCAACAAAAATGAAAGCTGAGTTAAAAGTAAGAAGAGATGAAGAAGTACATGAAAACTAAAATTTTATTACTTAAAAAAGTGTTACAAACTAGGAAACAAAAAACTAGAGTCAGAAAAATATCACTCAAAAGCTACTTATAAACACCATATAGAACTATTTTTAACTCAAAAAGTAATTCCTAATCCTATACCTTGGCCCTCCTTTTATAGCAGAAAAATTTGAAGTACACTCCCCCTTACACGCCCCCTCAGGCGTGTGTCTGGGTGTGACTCTGACATGGCGTCTGTGGATAGAATTTCGATCGATTTTTGGATTTGGCTGAAAGTACATGGGCGTGACTTATTGGTCACGGGCATGTCATTTGGGCGTGTCTGTATGTCATGGCAGCTTTGCTTCTTCGAGGCACGAGAGCTGGAATTCTGTTAGGTCATGGCTTACGTCACGGGCATGACAGGTGGAACACGGGCGTGTAGGCCAGGCATGTGTCGTGGTTTCTGGCTTTAACATTTCACCTTGGCTGAACATCAGGTTCCTTGCTTGGTCACGGGTGATGTCACGGGCGTGACAGGTGGAATACAGGCGTGTTCCGGGGCGTGACTTCAATTCGCTGGACGAAATCTCAGGAAATGCTGGAATTGTTGGCTTTAAAGTTCCACGCCCAAGGTCACGGGCATGACCTAAGGGCGTGACTTGTGAATTTCTGTCAAATTGCTCCAAATCTCCAGAAATACTTGTAGGGAACAAAAAAATATTATGTTAGAACTAAAAATAAAAAAGAAATATTTATTTAGACATGTACATAATATAATTACATTTTTTATTAAAACAAAACAAAAAACGACTAATATATATATATATATATATACGAGTGCCCGACACGGGGCTCCGCCCCTACTGCCAATCGCGACAGTACTCGGCCCGCTCCTACGGCCCCACGCGACTGTCCCCGGCTCCCCCCTACGGCCACACACGACTGTACCCGGCCCGCCACTATGACCTCGCGCAACTGTACCCGGCTATAGTATATTTATATGTAATAATGAATTATATTATACTTATATTTATATAATTTTTTATAAAAAACATAAAATATAACAATATATAAATAAATTATTTGAATTATTATCATACTTGTCTTCTTGCCTCATTGGATTGAGTTGTTTCTCTTGTCCTTGAGGTCCTGGGTTCGAAACTTGATAGCCGCGTTTAAATTAAAATATAATTTTAATAGACAACTGCCTAATTTTTTAAGAGCTATAGGGGCAAAATCGTAATTTCGCATAGGTTTAGGACACCCTAGTAGTAGGTTTAGGAGACCTACTAAAATTTGGAGAGATGCAATGATTTTCTTGTGCTCGATCAGACGGTTGTTGAATTATGAACTCATGATCTGACGGCTTATAGAATTTTGAACTCATGATATTTGTAGACCACAGTATTTCTTTATATATGGTAAAGATATATATATATATATATATATATATATATATATATATATATATATATATATATATATATATATATATAGATCACCTTAAAATAGTGCAAAAAATAACAACTTGGACTTGAAAATTCCACCTTTTGCGATTAGAGAAGCTGGCTATTTATAACAGAAAAAGTATTGATGCAGGCCCATATGTTGACACCGTAAAGATGACAAACTAAACACAATTGCCTCTCAGCGATCAAATTCTACACCCTTACAAAGTTTCAACGCAGCGCACACGCTTTGCAATTATATCAATTTGATGCTAATGTACGGGTAGCCAAACCGATTAGGATCGAATAATTTGTTATAGGCCAATATTCTTTCCGGCTAAAAGGACCCACCCGCTCCAATCGAATGACGGTTTTACCAAAAGAGATCTACCAAAATTTGCGATTCAGAAACAGAAGATCTCTCCCAACAAAAAGAAAACAAGGTTCTCCAAACCCCTCAAACTTAAATGAAAATTAAGATGAACAACAAAGCAATCAAATAAAGCCAGGTTCAATCCAACATTTCAAAGATCACGCAAAAATAATTCCACCACAAAGAAAAATCTAGAGAGATAATCAAACACAAATAGAAAGTTTCGTTACCCAATCGGAATGGATGATTCTGATTCTCTAATTGTGATCGCTCTTCAACGGCTCCACCGGAGTCACGCCGGATGGAGAGGAAACTCGTCCGCCTTCCTTGCTTCACACTAGTATGGTGTCCACGATGACTTGTTGAAAACACCTTAACCCACCCACCAAAGGAAAGGGGTGGTCAGTTTTCTCTTGGAGAGGGGCTAGATGAATGTTTGAGTGGTTGTGGGTGGTCAGTCTACGATGATGAGGAGGGTGGTTGGTTTTTGAAAAGGAGGAGGCTAAAATGTGGTTGAGGAGAGGACGAGAAAGAGAGTGTTGAATCCCTAGTTGGATTTGGGCTAGGTTCACTAAGTTAAGATGTTTGACCCAACATGTATAGCTACGGTCATGTATGAGTCTTAGAGTATAGGCCATGTCCTTAGAGTCATCACTGCTTGGACCAGCGATCAACAGACTGCAAAAATACTCAAGACTTAGAGATTTCAAAGACTCAGGAAAATGAGTTCAATGTTCGTCGAACTCAGGTCGGCGAAAGTCATGCTCAGCTCGACGAACTCAGAGATAATTCTCTGAGCTGAGCTAGACGAACTTGGTACTCAGGTCGACGACTTATGGACACTCTACTTCAATATTTCAATTGCAATATTTCTCTGAACTCCAGTCGATGAACTTAGTTCTCAGGTCGACGATCTATGGGTATTCTACTTCAATATCTTATTCCAGAAACAACTAAATATTCTAAGTCTAGCATCATACTCCAGTCGACGAATTCACCTTCTTAGTTCGACGAACTTAGACCACATTCCTGGTAAGACTTATCTAGAAGTTAGAAGTTCTCAGCTCGACGAAACTAGTTCTCAGGTCGATGATTTCTGGACATTTTACTTAAAACATTTTTGAGTCCAAGAAACATGGTATTCTGAACTCCAACCGACGAAGTTTTATTCTCAGCTCGACGAACTTCATGCACAGAATTGGCAAGGTTCTAGAGAAAGTAGTTGTCTATTCTTAGGTCGACGATCTTGGATCTCAGCTCGACAAACAACTATTATCAGATCGACGAACATAACTTCTCAGCTCGACGAATTCTGTTCTCTGTTCGACAATTCAAGACTTGGTTATTTTCATCCTTCTGTCCATATTCTATTGCAATAATTCCTGAGTAATTAATGCTAAAATATTCTCTGAATATTACCGTTAGACGGAGCATTGATTATGGTCTTCTTCAGGATTATTGTTTGCCATTTTTCAATGGGACAGTTGGGGAAATCAATCAATGCAAAATATTCTTCAGGCCGTCATCAATGAATGCAGAGAGGAATTCAAATTTCAAAAGGGAAATTTCTATTGAAAATATAAAAAGGATTTTATTGCTCTCCCAGTACAAGTACAGCAGTAAGAAACATACAGAAAATAAGCATCTTCTCTCTCGACAGCACACAGAGAAACAGCCCTAGACTAGAAACATCAAAGCAATCTGAAGAAGAAGAAGAAGAACAGTAAATCAAAATAAAGAGTCTTCTTATGTCTTCTTCCAGGATTCTTCAAAGGACAACAACTACAATATCTGTCAAGAAGTTCCTGGACGTCATCTGGTCAAAGCAACAGTTTGAAGGCCTATCACCCTGCAGCAAAGCTCCAACTTCCTGAACCATTCTACATCTCAGGGGGAGCCTTTGCTAACATCAAGATCCACTTAAGTCTTCTCAGAGTGTATTTGAGAAAGAGAAGACAAAATCAATCTCTCATCCCCCACTGTAAAATGGGTTCTTAACTCCCTTTAAAAGTTATTCCTAGTTGCAAGTCACCTGATCAAAAGACTTGAGGTTTGGTTTTTGAGCACCTGATCAAAAGCTCATTGGTGGCAGTCACCTGATCAAAAACCTGAGTGGATTCCTACTAAGGTGGTAGAAGAGTGGATGTACCCAGGTTGTGGAACCACTATAAAATTCTTGTGTTGTCTGGTTGCTCTTTTTCTTTTGTTCTTGCTGTGGCTGTGCTAGTTAGGATTGCTGTGTTTGTGTTTAATTGGTTTATATTCTGCAGCACCTGTGATAGTCTATTTTATCTCAGGTCTAATCAACTCTACAAAACTTCTATATACACCAAAAGGATTGAAAATTTAAAGATACTCTAATCACCCCCCCCCCCCCCCCTCCTATAGAGTATTCCTAATCTAACCCCTCACTTTCAATTGGTATCAGGGCTTGAATTCCTTTCATTATACAAGCTAACCCTTGAACCAAAGATCCTGAGTTAGATCTTCTTTTATTTTTATTAGTTTTATATTCATAGCATGACACAGATCAAGGACTATGCAAGCACCAGACCTTCAGTATGCAATCTAAATAAGTTTGCCATCTAGAAGGAAAGAATTAAATTATATATGTACTCTATTGATGAGGATATCTATAATTCCATTATAACAGGTCCTCCTCAAGCTACTGCCTCTACATCTACAGTAGCTTCAAGCACAAATGCAGTTCCACCACCTGAGTGGTCTGAAGCCGAGAAGAAAGCAAAGGTTGCTGATGCCAAGGCAATGAACATTCTGGCCCAAACAATGTCAGATGACATTTTTCAGAAGGTGGCTGAATGCCCATCAGCCAAGGCCATCTGGGATTCTCTAAATCAAATAGTGGCTGGATCTGCAGATGAAAGGAAAGATAGAAGATCCAACCTCATATCACAACATGAGAACTTCAAGAAGGAGGAAACTGAATCAGCAGCAGACATATACAATAGGCTGAGCTCAATCATCAATGAGCTAAAGACATTGGACAAAGACATCACCCTCACAGAGGTGAATGACAAAATACTTATGTGCTTCCCAAGCTCATAGGATTCAAAGATTTTGCCCAGCATGGAGGCCAGAAGCCTAAATGAGAATTCCACTGAATCTCTTTTAGGAGATCTAAAGTCCTATGAACAACTTATCAAATCCAGAGAAGCAGCTGAGCAGAGAACACCTCCACCAGCAAGGAAGGAGCACAACATTGCATTTAAGGTTGTTGAGGAGACAGAGACTCCAACAATCAATGAAGAGTTGATTTGTCTATTTGCCAGAAGATTCTACAAAATGGCAAAGAAAGAATTCAGAAGAAAGTCATCCAGGAAGGATGACAAGTCAAGGTATGACAAAACTCAAACTAAAGAAGTGGTTTGATTTGGCTGCAAGAAACCTGGACACTTCCTCTCAGAATGTCCAGAAAATCAGAAGAAGGAGAAGAGAAGAGAGAAGGACTCTAGAAGACAGCACATCAGCAGGCCTTCCTCTAGTAAATATAAAAAGAAGGAGAAAGACTTTGTAGCTGAAAGCTGGAGTGAAACAGAAGATGAATCCTCATCTTTCAGCTCTAGTGAAGAAGAAGAAGAGGAAAGGGCCAAAGAAGTGTGCATCATGGACATTGATGCTTCTAGAAGCCAGTTAGATGAAGATGCATCTGACTGTGAAGAAGCTTCAGAATCTGAAGCTGACAAGGTACTTTCTTCTTTTGATTATAGTTCTGATTCATTCAAATCTAAATTTAAAACCATGTGCATTGATCTAAAAAAACAGAAAAAAATTAAGACACTAAGGGAAAATCTAGGAAATCAAGAAAATTTTATCTCTGAAACCAATAGGCTAAAATATGAACTCACATTAGCTAATGAACAAATTATTGCTTTAAAAACTGAGCTATGTGAGGCCAAACAACTTGAGGAATCTCTCAATGGGAGAAGCCTCAAGCTAATGGACATTACAAGCACTGTTATTGTCAGACTAAATGGCAAGCTAGGCTTGGGTGCTTCATCAAATTTGCCCCCCATTCTTAAGAAGAATATTTTGTCAACCCCCATCATGTTTGTTTCTGCTAAAGGCAAAGAGATAATAACTAATAAACAAATCACAGAAGAAATGCCCATATTTAAAAATCAAAATAACAGAAACCAGAAAATAAGTAAAAATAAAGTTCAGTAGATTTCGTCGAACTTAGATCGATGAAATATGGCCAGTTCGTCGAACTCTAGTCGACGAACTCTGAACGCAGAGTTTAACTATAATTATTCGTCTTACTGCAATCGACGAACTCTGTATGGTTCGTCGAGCAGAGATCGACGAATGTGGGGCACAGAAAATGATAATGTTCATTCTCTGGGTAGAGATCGACGATCTCATCCCAATTCATCGAACTCTGGTCGACGAACTCACAACATTTCGTCGAACGCAGAAAGACTTAACAAAAATTATAACTATAACAGCAATTCTATTAAATCCAGAAAACCATTTATTCTATTAGCTGATTGGATATTTCCACCAAGAAGATATCATCCATTAGGATACAAATCTTAACCAGAATTTTCTGTGTTATCTAGTTTTTCATATCAACAATATAAAGGACACAAGCTAACCTGGGTCAAGAACAACTAACTGCTTACATTACAGGAAAGGGGCTGTCCAGTGATTAATCAAATCTGGTACCTGGAAAGTGGATGCTCCAAAAACATGACTAGAAGCAAGGATAATTTAATCAACTACAAGTCCAGGCTCGGACCAAAGGTAATCTTTGGTGATTCAAAATGTGGCCAGTCAGAAGGCTATGGAGAAGTGAAAATTGGACTAGTTACCTTCAAGAAAGTGACTTATGTAAGTGGAATCAAGCATAACCTCATCTCCATAAGCCAATTATGCGATGATGGTTATCAGGTACATTTCAACTCAAAAACTTGTATTATTTTTAATAAAGAAAAACAAAATGTTTTAATTGGAAATAGACAAGGAAACATTTACTTAGTTGATTTTCATTCTACCAATCCAGATATCTGCTTACTTAACATAATTAGTAATCAGAATGAATTATGGCATAAAAGGCTAGGACATGTAAATATGAAAAACATTGTTAGGCTATCTAAAGACAACCTTGTGAGAGGTTTACCTTCTGGTCCCTACAAGAAGGAAGGCCTTTGCAGGGCTTGTCAACTAGGAAAGCAAACTAAATCTAGCTTTAAATCGGTAAATAAAAGTGATTCACCTAGGATCTTGTACCTGGTACACATGGATCTCTTTAGACCCATTATTGTACAAAGCCTATGAGGGAAATCCTACACTTTAGTTATTGTGGATGACTTCTCAAAGTTCACTTGGGTGTTCTTTCTAAGATCTAAATCAGATACCTTTAAAGTTCTTACAGATTTTCTCAGGACCATATAGATTGAGTACTCTATTCATGTTGCATTAATTAGAAGTGATCATGGTACAGAGTTTGAGTCTCTTCTTATACATGAGTTTTGTGAGAAGGAAGGTATCAGACACTGCTTTTCAGCTCCTATAACTCCCCAACAAAATGGGGTAGTTGAAAGCAAAAAATAGGACCCTAATTGAAGGCGCAGGCACATTACTTGCAGATGCTTACATGCCCCTATCCTTCTAGGAAGGGGCTATAAGCACATAAAATTATGTACTGAACAGGAGTTTGATATATAAACTAAAGAACGGGACTCCCTATGAATTACTTAAAGGAAAGAAACCTAAAATCACCTACTTTAAAGTATTTGGTTGTATTTACTATATACATAATAATAACAAGAAATACATTAGAAAGTTTTAAGCTAAGGCTGAAGAGGGAATTTTTATAGGATATTCCCATGTAAGCAAAGCTTATATGGTGTTTAATAAATCATCTTTAAAAATTAAAGAGTCTATACTTGTTACTTTTGATGAAACTAACATGTCTTGCAAGGAGAAAGAAGTTTCTACCAGTAATCCTTTGTAGGTGCCTCACTTCTGTGAGAATTTGGATGGACTAAGCCTCACCCAGGAGGCTCCAACACATCCTTCTCCCCAGGTTGATGAAGACAATGAAGAAGAACAGTTGGAAGAAGATCGACCTCATTCAACAGCAAACTCAATTCCACAAGAGGAATTAATTCAAAATGCTATTGCTGAACCAACTCCACCAAATGATTTTGTCACACTGAGGGATCACCCTAGATCTCAAGTGATTGGAGACATGTCAGCAGGTGTACAGACAAGGCATTAACTCAACCAAGACTTGATGCATGCTTGTTTTCTCTCTCAAGTTGAGCCTCAATCCATTCATGATGTTGAGCAGGATCCCCACTGGATCATTACTATGCAAGAGAAACTCAATCAGTTTGAGAGATGTAGAGTTTGGGATTTGGTTCCAAGACCCAAAGAATACCCAGTCATTGGAACCAAATGGGTATATAGAAATAAACTAGATGCCAAGGTACAATTGTGAGAAACAAGGCTAGGCTTGTGATAAGTTGTAATTATATGCATTTTTCTTTGTTTTTATTATGATATTTTAGTTTAGTTTGCTTTTTTTAGTTAGTTTTATTTATAAATATGTTTCTTTTTGTAAATATTTACCTAACTTAGCTTAATTTTGTTTTTCTGAAATGTTTCAGGAAAAAGTCAAAAAATGACCTGACACGCCCGTGTACTTTGGGTCACGCCCGTGACCAAGCCGTGACACTTCATTTCCCTTGGAATCGGAAGAATTTGATAAGAAAACTTTGACACGTCCGGGGTCACGCCCGTGTCATTTGACACGCCCCGTGACCATGGTTGTGACACTCAAGCTCGACGAAATTAGCTCGACGATCCTCGACCAAGCTGACACGCCCAGAGTCATGCCCGTGACCTAGTGCATGACTCATCCACCTGGCCCGATAATATGCTGCCCGCGACTTTTGGTGCAACCCGCGCCAGTTCCGCCTCCCCGACACGCCCAGAGTCACGCCCGTGACTTGGGGCGTGACATCCTCGTATGCTGTAACAGCTCAAAGTGCAGAAATAGGAAATTTTGAGTGACACGGCCTGTGACATGGGCGTGTCCTAGGGCGTGTCAGTTGACACGTCCTGCGACACGGGCGTGTCGCAGGGCGTGTCGAGGTTGTGTTAACGATTGGGCTTTGTCTCGACGATTTTTGCTCTCGGCGATGCACCGAGAGGAGGCACACGGCCCAGGACACGGGCATGTCCAAGGCCGTGTCGCATGCTCGACGAGTTTTATTCGACGATCGTCGAGTGTCTAGACGTGAGTGTCGAGTGTCGAGAGATTGAACACGGCCTGTGACACGGGCGTGTCACAGGGCGTGTCAAATTAGGCGACGAACTCAGCCCGCCGAAGGATTTCGACAGGGCGTGTCTTTGTGCCGTGTCTGGGCACACGGCCTGGGACACGGGCGTGTCACAGGCCGTGTGAAGTCTCGGGATGATTTGGGATTTTTTTCACCCAGGTACACGGCCACAGACACGGGCGTGTCTGAAGGCGTGTTGGTGACACGGCCCATGACACGGGCGTGTCCCGTGGGCGTGTCACTGGTTTGGATAAGTCGGTTGACCACCGCTTGAGGCACACGGCCTGGCACACGGCCGTGTCAGAGGCCGTGTCGGGTCAAAATATGTGTTTTTGGCAGAATCGTGGCCGTCCATTCCTTCAGTCTAGATCCAAGGGCTGAAGCTTCTTCTTCTTTTTCCTTAAGGGCCGAAATCAGAGAAAGACTTCTCATTTCTTTGGCCTTGAACTTTCTTCAAGTGAATAGAGAAAGAGAGAGAGAAAGGAGGAGGAAGAAGGAAAGGGGGCTGCTGCTGGTGGTGCTGCGGTTTAGCGACGAGAGATCCAAAGCCAACGTTGCGGAAGAGACGATCTTGCGAGTCTTGCAAGCTAGCTTTGAGGCCATGGCACCGAAGCGGTCGTCAAGGGTAACGACTTTTCTTCCTAGCCATGTGACGGCTTCCTTTTTGGCATATTTTGTGATTTCCCCCACCAAAAGGTGGCTGGTTTTGGAAATCTTTGGGTGGATGCTTGAAATCCCCTTTGTTAGCATATAGATCCGGAAATGGAGTACGGAATAGGCATGCTGTGTGAAGCCCATCTGGACAGGTTAGTCTGGATTGGTGATGTTGCATACGAACCGGAGAAGACTCCGTGATAAACGTGTAGTGTAAGGAGTCAACTTTCCAGTCAAATCGCCGGATCACATCGTGAACAGCCCGAAGTCATATGAACGGATGGGGTTGTTACATATGCAGCCCGAAGTCAACTTTCCAGTCAAATCGCCGGATCACATCGTGAACAGTAGTGACACCCCCCCCCCCCCCAACACGCCCGTGTCGGAGGGTGTGTTCTTTGATTTTTTTTCTATAAATTGCCCATTTCTGTAAGGTGCAAGGGTTCACTTTTTTGAGCCAATTTTGTGTGTTTTGTGGGATGCCCTTGTGGATTCAAGTGCTATGTAAGGAGATTTATCCCCCCTTCCTTTCATTTTTGTTTTTTGCTTTAGCTTTAGCTTTGTAATAGTTTGATTATGATAGTAAAAATGTTAGATTTTCTCTCTCTACATGGAATGAAAATTCATATAGGTGGCTTATTTCTTTCTCAATTTATCCCTTTGTATTTCTTTGTTCTTCACTTTATGAAAAGTGTGTGTGTGTGTGTGTGTGTGTGTATGAGTGTAACATGTTTATTTTTTATTTTTTTAACTTGCCTTCATGTTAGGTTTTATCATAGATTTAATCTCCAAATGAAATGTAATATGTTTAGTTTTTCTCTTTCTCACCATGTCCCTTTCTAGAGTTTTTAAATTTCATTCTTATGAATTTATAAAAGAGGTTTGAAAGTGATTTTGTTTTTTTTTATTTAGCTTTCTTTTAGGATTGTAAAACTTTTTTTGTTCTTTTCATTTTCTTTTCACTTTTTTTAACGCTTTTAAGAACTCTTAAGAATGAAAAAGTTATAGTTTTAATTTTTGAGCACCTTTGATTTTGGCTTTATTTTGGAAAACTTTTTGCTCATTCTCTTTTTATTTGTTCTTTTTATGTGTTTTTGGTAAGCTTTACGAATAGAAATCTTGTGATTTTAATTTATAAGCAACTTTGATTTTTCTCTTTATTAGTGTGTGTGAGTGTATGAGTTAGTTTTTCACTTTGTTCTTTTAAATTTCATGTTGTGTGTGTGAGTGTATGAGCATAAATTTTCATGCTTTCTTTTTATGCTTTCTTCAATTGTGTAGAGTGTGTGTGTGTGTAGGAGATAAATTTTCATGCTTTCTTTTATCGCTTTCTTCAAATTATGTAGAGTGCGTTGTGTGTAAGAGATAGTTTTATTGCTTTCTTTTAATTCGTGTAGAGTGTGTGTGTGTGTGCGCATTTATTTCCGCTCACTTGTTTAGAGTTAAATGACGTGCTTTTATTTCCCGCCTACTCGTTTAAGTAGGACTTGTAATTTTCTTTTTTTTATTTTCCGCCTACTCGTTAAGAGTTAAATGGCGCGCCCTTATTTCCCGCCTACTCGTTTGAGTAGGACTTGTAATTTTCCTTTTTTTTGTATCTTAGTTTTTTTATTATTTATAATTTGAAGTGTGTGTGAGTTCTCATTTAAGCTAACTTTTTAAGCTTTCTAAATGTTTGTTATTTTCATTTCTTCTTCTTATAACCCTTTAGCGCTTAATTACGAACTCGCACCTCATTAAATTATAAAGCTGTCCCCATACCGATGTGTGGCTAATCGCTATTAGCCTCGGCATCGAAGAGCATTGGGACATTAAAAAATGATTTGAAATAATTAAAGTTCTTAATTTTCACCTTAATTTTAGGACTTAAGGTTTACAACGGGTTAACGACGCGTAGGACCACAAATCGATGTGTGGGCCCTATTTCCATTATCCATACACTAGCTAGACGAGAGGCCGTACGTATGGACAGATGACCCCTGGGTAAAGAGAGTTGTGTGCATACCCTCGAGAGAGGACAAGCGTAATTCTTTCGGATTGGGTTCCCTACCCAATAGTGGGGTTCTTAGCATAAAGCGGGCGTTAAGAGGAATCCTTCGTCGGACTAACGTTCGGTCGAATAGTCTTAGCGTTCAGGTGAGCAATATTCATAGAGATAAGTGTGCTCATATCTGTGGAACCTCCACGGCCAAGTTGTCTTTTATTAATTTGAAAACTAAGTTCAATAATTATTAAAAGTCATTTTAGTCTTAATTCGATTCGGTGCCGAGCGTTAACCCTTCATCGAATTTTTCTAAATCATTTTTCGCTCTTTTATTTTTCTTGTCTTTATTTAATTAAAATCTCCACCTTACTTTCAGTAAAATAATAGTCCTCCTGGAGGAGTAAGAATAATCAACCCGACCCCGAGAACAATACGACCTCGGTATTCTCCCGAATATCGAGTACTACTTGCTATAGGTGCACTTGCCTACCTTTACAAGCCTGCGGCGAACGACTCATCAAACCAACCACCCACATAAGAGTCTGTTTACGGGCCATCAAGTTTTTGGTGCCATTGTCGGGGAGCTCTTTTGAGTTGTTATTCTGAATTTCGGAGTCTATTACTTTTACTTATTTTCAAAAAAAACAAAAACCAAAAAAAAGTTTCTTTTGTTTTTTATTTTTTTTAGGGTGTATGACCCGTGGACAACCCTCCAAGTCTGAAGATTTTGACTTCAACCCTAAGATTGAACGCTCCCTTGTGCGTATTCGATCTCATCTCTGAATTCATTCTTTAGACCCCAAAGAATCTATCAGTGAACCCTCTGTTATAGTTATGGCCGACCCTAATCCGAACGCGGCAGCCGAGCGAACAATGTCTTATTAAGCCCGGTCGAATTTGGACGATACTGGGTCTAGTATTGTTTGCCCTACGGTAGCGAATAATAATTTCGAAATAAAATCAAGTGTTATTCAAATGGCCCAAAACACCGTGCAGTTCGATGGATTGTCGAATGAGGACCCAAACGTCCTCTTGTCCAATCTTTTGGAAATATGCGACACCTTCAAGATTAATGGCGTTACTGATGACGCCATTCGCTTGTGCATATTTCCTTTTTCCCTTAAGTCCAAAGCCAAGGCGTGGTTGAATTCCCTCCCGCGAGGATGTATCACCACGTGGGCTGAGTTGACGGAGCGGTTCTTGACGTAGTACTTTCCGCCCGAAAAAACTGCAAAGTTGCGGGCGGACATTTCTTCGTTTGTGCAAAATGAACCTGAGTCTATTTATGAGACTTGGGAACGGGTTAAGGAGTTCCTCCGTCGGTGCCCGCACCATGCGCTTCCAACGTGGTTCCAGGTATAATGTTTTTACAATGGCCTAAACTTTCAGACGCGTCAAATGATTGACGCGGCTGCCGAGGGTACCCTTAACAACAAAACCCCCGAGGCTTCCCAGGCTTTATTTGAAGAGATGGCTATGAACACCTATCAATGGAACGTCCCGCGGGGACGCCCAAAGCCGGCGACCGGCCTTTTTGAAGTGGATGCCACTACTTTTTTAACCCTTCAAGTTGAAAGGTTTACAAAGCAGGTGGCGGAGATGTCTGTTGGCTCCTCCACTCCACCTTGTTTTATTCCCCCCTAACGTTTACATGGCTGAAGAGTTCGTGGACTTCGTAGGAAATTCGGGTCGTCCTTCCTTCAACACCAACAACAACTGTTATAGTTATAACTATAATCCGGGTTGGTGGAATCACCCTAATTTTTGTTGGAGCAACCCGAACAATGCTCAACATCCCCCTATTTCTTATGCACCCGGATTTCTGCCACCTCCCTCTCTTCTAAAACCCTCCCCGATGGAGGAGAATTTTTCTAAATATATAGCGTCCAACGAATCAAATATCCGGAACGTCACCGAATCACTAAAAACACTTGAACAACAGGTTGGACAGCTGGCAAGGATGATGTCCGAGCGCGCGCTCGGGGCACTGCCGGGAAACACGGATCCCAATCTGTGGGAGAACGCCAACGCTATAACCCTCCGTAGCGGAAAGGAGGTGATCGATCCAAAACGGATCGATCCATAGGGTTTCTAATCAGCGCTTCCTCCCCGAACGCGTTTCAGGGAAGCTTCTACCCCCTCCATTTATTTTCTTTGTACATATTGTCTTTCCTGTTTGTTCTGCATACTTACGTTACAACATTGGGGACAACGTTGGACTTAAGTATTGGGATATTTTCGTGCTTTATTTTCTGCATTTCAAAAACCCAAAAAAATATATAACAACAAAACAAAACAAAAAAAATTTTAAAAATGAAAAATCCAAAAAACATTTTCTTTTCTTTTAAACAAAAATTAAAAAAAAAATTAAACACTAAATTCAAAAAAATTACAAAACGAAAATTCAACAAAAAATATATTTAGATTTTACTTTGTAAATATTTTTTCCTTTGTAGATTTGTTTTTGTAAATATTCTTTTTGTAAATACTCTTCTCACTCTCCCCCTTCCTTTTCTCTCTCATTCTTGTACATAACTTCTCTTTTTCTCCCAATCTTTGTAAATAGAATGAAAATTTTCGTAAAAATTACAGAAAAATATTTTCGCAAAACTTAAAAATTCAAAAAAAATAAATTTTATTTTCGCATTTTCCTTTCTTTAGTATGTATATATTAGAGACATAAACACAAAATTAGAAAAAAAAACGAAGATAAGCCAAAAATTCAAATAAATTGAGTAAAACAAAACAAAAATTCAAAAAAAAAGATAAGATAATAATTTTAAAACACAAAAAATGAGAAAAACTCGAAAAATCCAAAAAATGTTTTGAAGTAAATAAATCAAATATACCATTCTTAATCTTCTTGCTATCCAAAAATTCTGTTTTGAGTTTATTTATATGTGAATTTTATTAATTCTTTGTTTGTTATTCGTTTGTTAATTATTGATTGAAAAATTTAAATAGTCGGGGTTAAGTTTTAAAAAATTCATTATGCTTTGTTAAATATAGCGATCTCGTTTTAGGCACTACTTCTGATTTTTCACCGATAGGAGAACGTGTATTATGTTAGACAATAACGACTATAGAATTCAATTATGTTTACTTTTAGCTTTCTGAAAAATTGGAACTTACAATTTATTAAAGTTGCTCTCAAACATTTTTTAATTAAACATCTAGTTTTCTTTTCTCCCCTTATCATGCCTTACTTGGCATGATAAAATTTCTGTCCAAATATAAAAAAAAAGATCCTATGTCAATGGGAATACGATTTCATTCCGTAAACATAGGCACCCAATAATTTAAAAAGATTATATGTTACGGAGTAAGCGGATAAAATTAATTACTTATACACATATACATTTGGTTAATTTTATTATTATGAAGTTGAAAAAAATGATATTAGGAAAATAAGATTTCTTTTTCCTAATAATCCAAAAAGAGAAAAATGGAGGTTCGAGAAAAAATCACATCACCTCAATATCCAAACCCTCTTCATAAACCAACATCAACCCCCTTAGCCAATTTCACGATTCTAGAATTAATTCAAAAATCTTTTTGAGAGCATAATTTATAAATTGCAGTATTTCCAGTAAAACTTCGATAAGCTAAAGTTCATATAATTCCAAACTATTTTTGTTTATCTTACCATTACAACTATTACTTTCTATTTAATTACATCAAGAAGACTTTTGGCCAAAACTTTTGCGCTATTTAAATCATCTACATAATTTTAGGACTTAACTCTTACACCCAGTATGTTTATTTAGATCTCTCTTATATTTAATTAAGCGGTAGCTAAAGTTAGAGTTTCTTTTATTCTTTATAAGTTCACCTCAAACATTTGCTCTGGAATAGCAAAACTTTAAGTATGGGGGTATTTGATAAGTTGTAATTATACGCATTTTTTCTATGTTTTTATTATGATATTTTAGTTTAGTTTGCTTTTTTTAGTTAGTTTTATTTATAAATATGTTTCTTTTTCTAAATATTTACCTAACCTAGCTTAATTTTGTTTTTCTAAAATTTTTCAGGAAAAAGTCAAAAAATGACCTGACACGCCCGTGTACTTTGGGTCACGCCCGTGACCAGGCCGTGACACTTCATTTCCTGTGGAATCGGAATAATTTGATATGAAAAGTTTGACACGCCCGGGGTCACGCCCGTGTCATTTGGCACGCCCTGTGACCATGGCCGTGACACTCAAGCTCGACGAAATTCGCTCGACGATCGTTGACCAAGCTAACACGCCCAGAGTCACGCCCGTGACCTGGGGCGTGACTCATCCACCTAGCCCAACAAGATGCTGCCCGCGACTTTTGGTGCAACCCGTGCCAGTTCCTCCTCCCCGACACGCCCAAAGTCACGCCCGGGACCTGGGGCGTGATATCCTCGTATGCAGCCAATTTTGTGTGTTTTGTGGGCTGCCCTTGTGGATTCAAGTGCTATGTAAGGAGATTTCTCCCCCCCCCCTTCCTTTCATGTTTGTTTTTTCTTTAGCTTTAGCTTTGTAATAGTTTGATTATGATAGTAAAAATGTTAGATTTTCACTCTCTACATGGAATGAAAATTCATATGGGTGGCTTGTTTCTTTCTCATTTTATCCCTTTGTATTTCTTTGTTCTTCCCTTTACAAAAAGTGTGTGTGTGTGTGTGTGTATGAGTGTAACATGTTTTTTTTCTATGTTTTTAACTTGTCTTCATATTAGGTTTTATCATAGATTTAATCTCCAAATGAAATGTAATATGTTTAGTTTTTCTCTTTCTCACCATGTCCCTTTCTAGAGTTTTTAAATTTCATTCTTATGAATTTATAAAAGAGGTTTGAAAGTGATTTTATTTTTTTTTACTTAGCTTTGTTTTATGATTGTAAAACCTTTTTTTTTCCTTTCATTTTCTTTTCACTTTTTTTATCACTTTTATGAACTCTTAAGAATGAAAAAGTTATAGTTTTAATTTTTGAGCACCTTTGATTTTGGCTTTATTTTGGAAAACTTTTTGCTCATTCTCTTTTTATTTGTTCTTTTTATGTGTTTTTTGTAAGCTTTAGGAATAGAAATCTTGTGATTTTAATTTATAAGCAACTTTGATTTTTCTCTTTATTAGTGTTTGTGAGTGTATGAGTTAGTTTTTCACTTTGTTCTTTTAAATTTCATGTTGTGTGTGTGAGTGTATGATCATAAATTTTCATGCTTTCTTTTTATGCTTTCTTCAATTGTGTAGATTGTGTGTGTATAGGAGATAAATTTTCATGCTTTCTTTTATTGCTTTCTTCAAATTATATAGAGTACATTGTGTGTAGGTGATAGTTTTATTTCTTTCTTTTAATTCGTGTAGAGTGTGTGTGTGTGTGCGTATTTATTTCCGCCCACTCGTTAAGAGTTAAATGGCGTGCGTTTATTTACTGTCTACTCGTTTGAGTAGGACTTGTAATTTTCTTTTTTTATTATTTTCTGCCTACTCGTTAAGAGTTAAATGGCGCTCCATTATTTCCCGCTTACTCGTTTGAGTAGGACTTGTAATTTTCCTTTTTTTGTAACTTAGTTTTTTTTATTTATAATTTGAATTGTGTGTGAGTTCTCGTTTAAGCTAACTTTTTAAGCTTTGTAAATGTTTGTTATTTTCATGTCTTCTTCTTATAACCCTTTAGCGATTAATTACGAACTCGAGTCTCATCAAATTATAAAGCCGTCCCCATACCGATGTGTGTCTAATCACTATTAGCCTCGGCATCGAAGAGCATTGGGACATTAAAAAATGATTTGAAATAATTAAAGTTCTTAATTTTCACCTTAATTTTAGGACTTAAGGTTTACCCCGGGTTAACGACGTGTAGGACCACAAATCGATGTGTGGGCCATATTTCCGTTATCCATATACTAGCTAGCCGAGAGGCCGTGCGTATGGACAGATCACCACTAAGTAAAGAGAGTTGTGTGCATTCCCTCGAGAGAGGACTAGCGTAATTCTTCCGAATTGGGTTCCCCACCCAATAGCGGGGTTCTTAGCGTAAAGCGGGCGTTAAGAGGAATCCTTCGTCGGACTAACGTTCGGTCGAATAGTCTTAGCGTTTAGGTGACCAATATTCCTAGAGATAAGTGCGCTCATATTTGTGGAACCTCCACGGCCAAGTTGCCTTTTATTAATTTGAAAACTAAGCTCAATAATTATTAAAAGTCATTTTAGTCTTAATTCTATTCGTTGTCGAGTGTTAACCCTTCATCGAATTTTTCTAAATCATTTTTCGCTCTTTTATTTTTCTTGTCTTTATTTAATTAAAATCTCCACATTACTTTCAGTAAAATAATAGTCCTCCTGGAGGAGTAAGAATAATCAACCCGACCCCGAGAACAATACGAGCTCAGTATTCTCCCGAATATCGAGTACTACTTGCGATAGGTGCACTTACCTATCTTAGCAAGCCCGCGGAGAACGACTCATCGAACCAACCACCCACATAAGAGTCTGTTCGCGCGCCATCAGCTTGTTGTTCGAGAATATAGGCAAGAAGAAGGCATAGATTATGATCAAACATTTTCACCAGTTGCAAGGTTAGAGGCCATCAGAATTTTTCTGGCTTATGTTGCCTACAAGAAATTCAATATATATCAAATGGATATAAAGAGTGCTTTTCTGAATGGAGTGCTAAAAGAAGAAGTATATGTTGAACAACCTCCAGGTTTCATCTCTTCAACCCATCATTATCATGTATTTAAATTGCATAAAACGCTCTATGGTCTAAAGCAAGCTCCAAGAGCTTGTTATGAGACATTAGCTAGCTTTCTGATATAGCATGATTTCACTAGAGGCATAGTAGATAAAACACTATTCACTAGACATCATAAGGATAAAATCTTGTTAGTATAAATCTATGTGGATGACATCATATTTGGATCTACTAACCTTAAACTATGCAAGAGGTTTTCTGACCTCATGCATTCTAAGTTTGAGATGAGTAGCATAAGGGAGCTCTCCTACTTACTTGGTCTCCAAGTGAAGCAGCTACCTGATGGCATCTTCATCTCCCAAGCTAAGTATGCTAAAGAGCTTCTTAAGAAGTTTGGGATAGTTGATGCCTCATCTAAGAAAACACCTATGGCTACTAATGCTGTAATAGATTCTGATCTACATGGGAAACTTGTTGACCAGAAATTATATAGTGGTATTGTTGGGTCCCTGGTATATCTTACAGCTAGCAGACCTGATATCATGTTTGTCACATGCCATTGTGCTAGGTTCCAAGTGAACCCTAAAGAATATCACCTAATTTTTCTAAAAAGAATTTTGAGATATATAAAGAGTTGTCCCAGTCTAGGCCTATGGTATCCTACTGAGTCAGAATTTGAGTTAACTTTATACTCAGATGCTGACTTTGCTGGATGCAGGGTTGACAGAAAAAGTACTTCAGGAATTTGCCAGTTCCTTGGTATGAGATTAGTCTCTTGGTTTTGTAAGAAGCAGTCATCTGTGTCCACATCAACTGCTGAAGCAAAATATATAGCAGCTGACAGTTACTGTTCCCAGATGCTGTGGATCCAAAACCAACTCCTAGACTATGACTTCAACTTAAATAATTCAACTCTCTTATGTTATAACACAAGTGCTATAGCCATAGCACAGAATCCAGTCCATCAAAGTAGGACTAAGCATATAGATATTAGGCATCATTTCATTAGAGTGTGTAAACAAAAACAAAATTAAAATTGTCTATATCTACACTGATTTACAAAGAGCTGATATTTTCACCAAACCCTTGGATAAAAGAAATCACCTATTTTTTATAAATCAGCTTGGAATGATCAATGGAGAAGCATTTGTTTAATTCTGTCTGCACTCGATGAATTTGCCAAAGTTCGTCGAACGGAGCTCGATGAATTGGGGATAGTTCTTGAGATATTTATCGAACAGAGTTCGACGAACTCTCTGTGAGTGAAGTCATTTTCGTCGAACGGAGGTCGATGAATTTACTTCAGAAAACTTTCGTCAAACAGAGCTCGATGAAATGTCTTCAAATCTTCAGACTGAGCTCGACGAATTATTTAACTGCAAATTACTTCGTCGACCTCAGATCGAAGAATTATTTTATTTTTCGTGGAACGGAGTTTGTTGATTCATATTCTGGAAAACCTTATATCTAGGTTTTCTTCGACCTCCGTCTCGCGCTTTCAGTACCTTTGCACTTGATCTTCGTTTTTCTCTTGCAGGTGCTCTAATGGCGATTCTAGCAGGAACTCTTGCGGCAATGAAATTCGACACTGGGTTTGATGTTGATTTTGATTCCTTCCAGCATTCCGACCTCGTCTTCCTGGAAATATTGCAACTGCTTGAAGACCAGCAACTGAAAACTCTGTTGTCCACTAGAATAAAGATATCTTCTACAGAAATCAGAGAGTGGGTGTATACCTCTTCTACAAAAGATGACAACACCATGACTGGAACTATAGCGGGTAATACTGTTTCCCTCACCCCCGCTGTTTTAACAGATATTTTGGATTAAGTAATGGTGAAGAATAATTGGAAATGGATACTGAAGGGTATGATGAGATGTTAAGTTTGATGGGTTACTCTGGACAAACCCCCAATAAGTTGCTGAAGAAACATCTTTCTGCTGAATTTAAATTCTTAGCAGATATAGTGGGGAAAGTGCTGCTAGGCAAGTACACAGCACATGACTACATAACCAGGCACCAATTCCTGGTCATGTGTGTTGTGGTACATAAGAAGAAGGTAAACTGGGCTCAGATCATGTTTGATCTGATTAAGAAAAAGAATACTAAGAAAGAGGTTTGTTTTGGAAGTATTTTTGGGATCTTCCTAAAAGAAAAGGCTACTGAATCCTTGGTATCTCATACCATATTCATCAATGCCTCTAAGAGGCTAACTTGTGCCCTTTTTGGCAAGTGGTAGAGGACCATCACCAAGCCTTCCAAGGGCTCCTGCTCTTCCACCAGGGCTTCTGAGAGTACTAGGGCTGGTTTAGCCAATCCCTACCCTACTGATGAGATCTCTCCTCCACCTTCATCCTCCTCCACCATTCCTTCTCTACAACAAACACAACAACAACCACTACAACAAACACAACAACAACTACAACAACTTATTCATGTTCCTACTCCAGCTACATCTCCTGCAACTTCTCCACCAATAGATCTCACTGACATCCTCTCTTCCCCTCTTCAAGAATCTCACCAACCCTCTCCTTCTCCATCCCCACAACCAACCCCACCTCAATCCCCCCTTGATACTCACATTCCCTCACCACCTTCATCTCCATTACCCCCTCTTTTGGACAACATTCCATTCTTTACTCTCCCTACTTCCCCTCCTCATTCTTCCTCTCTTCCAGATGTCCACATGCAAGATGCTCTCCCTCCTACTCCACCCACTACTACCATCCCCACTTCTATCTCCATTCCAACACCCTCTACCACACCCTCTACCACTCCAGTGTTAGATCCATCCACCATTTCTTCTCTAATTGCACTGCTTACTCCTCTCCTCAAAAATCTTATAGTAGAGGCTATCTCACCACTTGTTGTTTCCATATCCTCCTTAGCTACCTAAATCACTGCCCTCTTGGCTGCCCCCTCTTCAGTAAGGGGCCAGGCTTTAGTTTCCACTGAAACCAGGCAGGGGGAGATACTTGATGAAGAAGCAGCAGCAGTAGTATCAGCAGTAGCAGTACCAGCATCAACAGAAGTAACAGCGGTAGCATAAGAAGAAGCAGCAGCAGCTACTGATGATGAATTATTTGATTTCATTAATTTCATTAATACTGACAGGGATGTGGATGAGACTTCCATAGAAGAAAAAACTACTGTTGGTGATTATATTATTAGTCACACAGTAGATCTGTTAGATTTATTGAAGGTTTTTAATACAGCTTATTTTAACATACTTCCAGAAGACAGCATTAAGCCATCAATGGCTATAGTACCATATACTTCACCCATAAGCCCCAAAGTTGCCAAGCAACTCTAGGCCATTTTTGCTACTTCAGAGATTCCAGCCATTCCATCTCCACCCAGAGCCATTTCACCCATTATTTCATCTCCTCCAACAGATATTTCTGTTCCAATTTTTGTAATGGATGACTCACCTATGCCTGATCTTGATGCCTTGATCATGGCTGACATTGAAGAAGAAAATAAGATAGTGGTTGAAAGCATTGTTATTAATAGCCGTCCTGCTCCTCCTCTAGCTCCAGTTGCAGCTCCTCCTCCATCTCACTCTTAGGCTGAGAAACCTCCAATATCCACTGAAGCCCTAAAAGCATTAAATGCATTATATGATAATCCTCAGGACTCCACTGATGATGATGAGGATGAAGATGAGGACTCAGATGAGTAACCCAAGAAAAAGAAAGTTTCCAAGAAGAGGGAAGCTCCTCCACCTCCTGCTCCAAAGCCCAACCCAGCAAATGACACACCTTATTGTATACTCCAGAAGATACTCCTTACAAGGGCATACCAGCATGGATGTGGCTGTCCAAGAATGAACAAAAAAAAAGATAGAAGAGCAGAATATATTCACCTCCTCCCACTCAAAGATATGGAAATGATCCTCCTCCACCTCCTCCTCCAGCTGCTGGTGCTTCAAGCACAACATCTCAAAGATCTACCCAGTTTCAAACATACCAAAGACAATAAGGTAAATCTTCATCTTCAGGAAGCAGCCAGCAGAGACACTATTCATCTGACAAGCAGCACCAACAACAATAGCAGCACTATCAACAACAAAAATAGCAAGAACTCCTTGAACATCAAAAAGCTGAAAGCCCCAACAGACCTGCTTCCCCTCCTGTACCATTTGAAAATCCTGAGACAGCTACAACAGTAAGGATGGCCAGGTTCCAGGAACTGGTTGGCCTTTCCATGATCAACAAAGCTAGAGCTGAAGGGAAGGATCCTTCTGAATATACAACAATGTCCAAGTACAGAACGGAATAGCTCAATAGGTTTCCAAAGGCTAATAAATTTTTCAATGTTTATGACTATATGAAACTGTATCCAGAAGCAGTAGTGCGCAGGGCTACATCTCTAAAAATCATAGGGGCTGCTGACATGACTATGATAAAGGTGCAAGCTGCAGATCCCAACAGGGAAATCATATTCACTCAGTCTAGAGAGAAAGGCAAAGAGGAGAAGCACAAGGAGAAAAAGCAAAAGAAATGATACTTGAACTATCTTTAGTCTTTCTGAGTTAGTTTAAAACTGCTTATCTAATTCCTGATACAAAGCTTATTGTATATATATCTGCTGCATATGCTAATTTTTCTTGCCAGATATATATTTTCTTGCTTTGTAATTTTTTTTTATTATAAGTTTGTAATTAGTGACCTCACCCAAATATGGGGAGATTGTTTTATCCCTAGTTGGATTTGGGCTAAGTTCACTAAGTTAGAATGTTTGACTCAACATGTATAGCTAGGGTCATGTATGAGTCTTAGATTATAGGCCAAGTCCTTAGTGTCATCACTGCATGGACCAGCCATCAACAGACTACAAAATGACTCAAGACTTAGAGATTTCAAAGACTCTGGAAAATGAGTTCGACGTTCATGGAACTCAGGTCGACGAAAGTCATACTCAGCTCGACGAACTCAAAGACAATTCTCTGAGCTGAGTTCGACGACATTGGTACTCAGTTCGATGACTTATGGATACTCTACTTCAATATTTCAAGTCCAATATTTCTCTGAACTTTAGTCAACGAACTTAGCTCTCAGGTCGACGATCTATGTATATTCTACTTCAACATCTTATTCCAGAAACAACTAAATATTCTAAGTCCAGGATCATGCTCCAGTCGACGAATTCACCTTATTAGCTCGACGAACTTAGACCACATTCCTGGCAAGACTTATCTAGCAGTTAGAAGTTCTCAGCTCAACGAAACTAGTTCTCAGGTCGACGATTTTTGGACATTTTACTTAAAAAAATTTTGAGTCCAAGAAACATGGTATTCTGAACTCCATTCGACGAAGTTTTTTTCTCAGCTCGACGAACTTCATGCATAGAATTGGCAAGGTTCTGGAGAAAGCAGTTGTTTGTTCTTAGGTTGACGATCTTGGATCTCAGCTCAACGAACAGCTATTATCATATCGACGAACATAACTTCTCAGCTCGACGAACTGTGGACTCAGCTCGATGAATTCTGTTCTCTGTTCGACGATTCCAGGCTTGGTTATTTTCATCCTTCTGTCCTTATTCTATTACAATAATTCCTGATTAATTAATGCTAAAATATTCTCTAAATATTAACGTTAGACGGAGCATTGATTATGGTCTTCTTCAAGATTATTGCTTGCCATTTTTCAATGGGACAGTTGGGGAAATCAATCAATGCAAAATATTCTCCAGGCCATCAGCAATAAATGCAGAGAGGAATTCAAATTTCAAAAGGGAAATTTATATTGAAAATATAAAAGTGATTTTATTGCTCTCGCAGCACAAGTACAGCAGTCAGAAACATACAAAAAATAAGCATCTTCTTTCTCGACAGCACACAGAGAAACAGCCCTAGACCAGAAACATCAAAGCAATCTGAAGAAGAAGAAGAACAGCAAATCAAAATCAAGAGTCTTCTTATCTCTTCATCCAGGATTCTTCAAAGGACAACAACTACAATATCTGTCAAGAAGTTCCTAGATCTCATATGGTCAAAGCAACAGTTTGAAGGCATATCACCCTGTAGCAAAGCTCCAACTTTCTGAACCATTCTACATCTCAGGGGGAGCCTTTGCTAGCATCAAGATCCACTTAAGTCTTCTCAAAGTATATTTGAGAAAGAGAAGACAAAATTAATCTCTCATCCCCCACTATAAAAAGGGTTCTTAACTCCCTTCAAAAGTTATTCCTGGTTGTAAGTCACCTGATCAAAAGACTTGAGGTTTGGTTTTTGAGCACCTGATCAAAAGCTCATTGGTGGCAGTCACCTGATCAAAAACCTGAGTGGATTCCTATCAGGGTGGTAGAAGAGTGGATGTACCTAGGTTGGGGAACCACTATAAAATTCTTGTGTTGTCTGGTTGCACTTTTTCTTTTATTCTTGTTATGGTTGTGCTAGTTAGGATTGTTGTGTTTGTGTTTAATTGGGTTATATTCTGCAGCACCTGTGATAGTCTATTTTATCTCAGGTCTGATCAGCTCTGCAGAAGTTCTATTTATACCAAAAGGATTGAAAATTTAAAGATACTCTATTCACCCCCCCCCCCCCCCCTGTAGAGTATTCCTGATCTAACCCCTCACTTTTAGAGAGGAAGGGGAAGAGAGGTTGGTGGCTAGAAGAGGGGAAGAAAGGCCTTGGTCGAATTTTTTGAAAAGGAGGGGGAAACGATCTTAAGGAAGACTTAGGGATTCAAATTATTACCAATCATTCTCTATCAATTCCTTCATAACCATGGCTATATATAGCCTACACCTCTCCATCTCCTCGATTCAAAATTCAAAATGAAACTATGATGGTTATATGCACTCATCATGAAATAAAAACAATACAAAAATTAAATGCACGAAACTAAACACTCTTGATGGTTATTGGCACGCATCATACATGAAATGAAATAAAAACTTAAAATAAAAATTGCTAAAATAATAATTGATAGAATATAAAATATATAATTATTTTATTTATAATTACATATTTTATTTAATGGCGGCGATGTTGACGAAGAAACATCGTGGTAGAATTTGATCTTCGTGCTTGCGACAATGATCATCCCAATCCACGAACTCTCTATGACAGGGATAAACGGCCGCTTCAGCATCGTCACCATCAATACTCCCCCGATCAAAAGTACTCATCACCGATGAGTTTGTCTAAAAGTACCGGCGTAGGAGAGCATCATCCAAAAAAATCACCTCTGATTCAAGAAGCCAAGAGTCAAACAAAAAGGTGGTCCTAGGGAACCTTGGAAAAGCATTAGGAAATAAAGGAGAAAAAGTTTCATCATCAACAATCAACGTACCTCCATTGGATACTGATGGAGAGAGCGATCCAGAAACAAGCTCACCTCCCAACCCATTAGAAAATGTAGTAGAACTAAACGGACAGGCAGATAATTCAAGTGATTGAGAAACATATGGCGTTAAATCAGAAACATTAAAAATAGGGGAAATACCCCAATTAGTGGGTAACTTCAAAAGATATGTGTTTTCTACTAATTTCTTTAATATTAGAAAAGGTCCAGCTCGCCGATTCGCCAACTTTTCTATAGTGCCCGAAGGCATCCCCGTTCAGGGATGAGACACACAAAAACTAAATCGCCAACCTTAAAGTGACACGCTCTTTTATGTAAGTTAGCATTAAATTGATAAGATGTATATTGTGTGGTTTGCGCTTCACTAATGTGCTTATATAAATTATGAGCATGAGAGGAAAAATCTTGTGTGGATTGACTTGACCTATGATAAGGCGGGAACGAAATCAAGTCAAATGGCACTGGTGCTTTATATCTGTGTATGATCTCATTCGGTGAAAAACTAGCATGTACATAATAAGACGCAACTTTATTGAGTAATTTTTAAAAGTTCGCCTAAGTATCTTACTACCGTGAGGAGTGAATCCATGTGCTACATGACTTCACCCAAATACGGAGCGTTATAATCAAAGATGATTTTAATGGACCCCAGACTCGCAGTTTTAATTTTATTTTAGATACTCACACTTGGCATTAAGATATACCAAGGAGAAATGCTCATCACAAACAATAGAGTTGTATGCTCCCTGGTATGAAAGGATGTGCGAGCGATACAGCTCAAGGGGCCTTTTTATAGTCACTAACATGTGTAAATGAGGGTCATCAAAAGGCGGTCAGTAAATGTGTGTGACTGGGTGTGAAATATAAGTGAAAGTCCACCTAGTGTCAACTATCTTCACCTATGGGGGGGGAATAGGTGACGTGCAGCGTTTTTGCGGAATTTAAAATTGAACCTGCACAAGAAAATGAAACAGCACAGCAAAGAAAGTACACAAGCAATTTATAGTGGTTCCCCGATTTGGGTACATCCACTTTCCCCCTTCGACCTATCTCCCAACAAGGGACGACTCGGTCTCTTCACCAACAGGATTGAAATCCAATCCTTGCACTATCGGAAGGGACCCTTCCACACGTAGGAGTCAACACTCCCACAATACGGGTTGCACCCAACCCTTACACCTCGGAACCAACGTTCCTTTACAACAAAAATGAACTAGAATGTACAAGAAATACAAACTACGTTTGGAGGCTAAGGTGTCCCTCTTCGTTGTCGACGTGTTCTTGAAGTCCACGAAGAGTCCACAACCCTAGATCTCTCTTGGAGAGAATCTCCCCGGAACCGGCGGCGGCAAGATGGGCGGCGGCTTGGTTCACAGGATCGACGGCGACAACGATGTGCGGCTGCTGTACTTGGAGATCCAAACTTCGTAGCAAAGCTAGCTAGGACTTCCAACGGTCACACTAGGATCGATCGTCTCAATCGATTCGGACGGGGAAGGTTTTCCCGATCAACAAATCAAGAGACAAGGGATCTCCGGTTAGACACGTGAGACGCTAAGCTAGGCTGAGCTTATGTCGCCGGAAGATCGGGAAGAAGTCTCGATCAAGGTCGGCGAACAACTTGCACGAGCGGCGACGAAGGCGGAGCAGGAATCGCGATCTAGGTCACGGTCGGCGGCTCGTGTTTCGACTTTTTCTCTGTCTATTTTCTGTTCAAAAATACCCGTGTATTTATACACAAGTATGCTCCTAAATGACCGTTGTGGGTCCCACCTGAAGGAAACCCTAGTTCCGGTTCAACACAGTGCCAGCGGCAGAATCCGCTCCAGCTGTTTCCAGAAAATCGCCTAAGTCAAAATCGGCGAGAATCGAAGGTGATTCTCGTCGAATCGGCGAGAATCAAAGGTGATTCTCGTCGATTCGGCGAGAATCAAAGATGATTCTCGTCGATGTTGACTTGAATGCACGCTTTGATTAAGCCTGGTCGAGATGGCGAGAATCAGCCAGAGATTCTCGACGATTCGGCGAGAATCACTAGTGATTCTCGCCGAATCGGCGAGAATCACTTGGTGATTCTCGTCGAATATTACTTAGCATCAGGGTTGCTCGCTTTTGAAGTAGCTGGATCGAGTCGGCGAGAATCAGCCAATGATTCTCGACGAATCGGCGAGAATCAAAGATGATTCTCGCCGAATCGGCGAGAATCACTTGGTGATTCTCGTCGATTTATACTTAGACGATTTTTCGTCTTTCCACCCATGAGGTGCTCCTTGACACATCCTTGCTTCTTGTCTGCTCTTGCCTTGACACAGCCCTGTACTTGAAAATAAGTACACTCCAATAGAGAGAGTACACGTAGGCCAACACACTGATCTGCTCAACGAGGGATTACGTCGTGCAGACCCGTGTATATTGACCTACTGCACCCTGACATTGGTGTGCACTTAGCGTAGAATAACTGCAAGCACAACTTGAAAGATTTTGTCAAATACATTGTCTATTTACCTTTGCTTGTTCAGGGGCTTCTTCAAATCAGGTACGTTGTGGATACAATACCCAACAATCTCCCACTATTTGAAGAAGCCTAAACCCTACAAGCTAAGGTGAATAAAGCGTATGGGAATGAAAAGCATAACCCTGAAATTGAGTTGAGAGAGAGATTCATTACCAATTTCGTGAGAGCACACTTCGAGTCACCTTAGCCTTAGCCGAGAGGGTAATCTCCCCCTTTTCGGCTTCTGCAAATCTGGGTCTGTTGCATGTGACCCCTTGCTCCCCCTCAGCACGTGCACCTGTGCTCACACTTGAGTTCCTAGCAGAGGCTCCCCCTAGATGCACGAGCCTGGAGCTTCTGTAGTCTTCATTCCTCATAGTTTAGCATCCCCAATTCAGATTTGAACAGACTGAACTTGGCTTTTTCTAAGGGCATTGTGAAAATATCTGCAATCTGCTTGTCCGTGGGAACATAACAGAGAGAGATGTCCTTGTTCTCCACGTGCTCCCGAATGAAGTGGTAGCGCACTTCAATATGCTTCGTTCTGCTGTGCGATACCGGATTGTTGGCAATCGCAATTGCACTGGAGGAGTCGCAGTACATTGGTACCTCCTTGAACTGAAGGTCGTAGTCGGCTAACTGGTTTCTGATCCATAGGAGTTGTGCGCAACAACTGCCAGCCGAGATGTACTCAGACTCTGCTGTGGAGGTAGCTACACAATTCTGCTTCTTACTGTTCCATGAGATAAGCCTTCTTCCGAGGAATTGACACGTCCCGGAAGTGCTTTTCCTGTCATCCCTACTCCCTGCAAAATCAGCATCTGAAAAACCTATTAGCTCGACATCATTGTTTCTCGGGTACCATAAGCCAAGATTGGGAGTACCTTTAAGGTATCTTAGAATTCACTTTGCAGCGACATAGTGAGATTCCTTAGTGTTCACCTGATATCGGGCACAGACACATGTGGAGAACATAATATCCGGTCTACTTGCAGTAAGGTAGAGCAGGGATCCAATGATGCTTCTGTATTTGGTTTCATCGAAAGGTTTACCTTTCTCATCCTTATCCAAAGACATAGTGGATCCCATTGGAGTCCTCATAGAGGTTGCACTCTCCATGCCGAATTTCTTGAGGAGTTCATTTGTGAACTTCGTCTGAGAGATGAAGATCCCATCCTCAGACTGTTTCACTTGAAGTCCCAAGAAATACTTTAGCTCTCTCATGCTGCTCATTTCAAACTTTCCTTGCATAAGTTTGGAAAACTTTTTGCAAAGATTGTTGTCCGTTGAGCCGAATATTATGTCATCGGCATAGATTTGCACCAGCAAAATCTTGCCTTTGACTTCCCTGAGTAACAATATCTTATCTATTTTACCTCTAGAGAACTTGTTCTCAAGAAGAAAACTAGATAAAGTCTCATACCAAGCTCGTGGAGCTTGTTTTAACCCATATAAAGCTTTATTAAGAAAATATACATGAGTGGGATAAATAGGATTGACAAAACCTGGGGGTTGAGTGACGTATACTTCCTCTTTCAGGTCTCCGTTCAAGAATGCTGATTTCACATCCATTTGATAGACTGTGAATCCTTTGTGCGAAGCATACGCCAGGAACAATCTGATTGCCTCGAGTCTTGCTACTGGTGCGAAGGTCTGGTCGAAGTCAATCCCTTCCTCCTGTCTGTAACCTTGAGCCACTAGCCTTGCCTTGTTCTTTATGATGACATAATGTTCATCCAGTTTGTTTCTGAAGATCCACTTGGTGCCAATCACATTCTGCTTGTGTGGTCTGGGAACCAGCGTCCAAACATTGCAACGTTCGAATTGATGTAGTTCATCTTGCATGGCCAGAATCCATGCCGCATCTTTGTTCGCCTCGTCGAACTTCTTTGGCTTAACCTGTGACAGGAAGCTAAGATGCAAATTCTCGTTAATAGTACCTCTTCGAGTTCTGACACCGTCACGAGGATCTCCGATGATCTGATCCCTAGGATGATCCCTCACGTGCCGGAGCTCTAGAAGTCTGGCATTTGGAGCTTCGACTACTTCTTAGGCTTCTCCTTCTTCTAAGAGATTTGTTCCATTTTGATCTTCAACATTCCCAGATGACGTGGAGGTGGAAACTTTGACATACTTAGGAGTTTCATCTTTAGCTGTCTCATCGAGATCCAGCTGTTCAAGTCGTGCACCTGCATCTTCAAGAATACCACTGGAAGAATTGTCGTTAAGCAAGCTTCCTTCATCAAATACAACATTAATTGATTCTTCTACCACTAGGGTTTTCTTATTGAAGACCCTATATGCCTGACTGTGGGAGCTATAACCCATGAATATGCCTTCGAAGCATTTTTCACCAAATTTAGTATGCGGGTACTTCTCATTATTCAGTACATAGCATCTGCAACCAAAGATCCTCAAGTAGGACATGGTTGGTTTCCTGCCTTTCAGTAGCTCATAAGGCGTCTTACGATGATGCTTGTTGATCAATGCTCGGTTTTGTACATGACAAGCTGTATTGACAGCCTCTGCCCAGAAGTATTCTGGGAGAGAAGCGTCTTTCAACATTGTCGTGCAGGCTTCAATGAGAGTTCTATTTCTCCTCTACGCAACTCCATTTTGCTGAGGAGTGCGCGGGGAGGAAAACTCATGAAAGATACCTTGTGCTTCACAAAACTCTGTCATAGCACCAGATTCGAATTCTGTTACATGGTCACTTCTGATTTTGACCACTGAGCAGTTAAATTCGTTCTGAACCTGCTTGACAAAACTAGTGAAGATGTCAAACGTATCCGACTTTCGTTTTAAGAAGAACACCCATGTAAACCGATAATGATCATCAACTATCACTAGCGTATAGGACTTGCCTCCCAAGCTATGAACTTGCATTGGACCAAACAAGTCCATATGTAGAAGGTAAAGACATCGGGAAGAGTCTTTGTCTGCAATGCTCTGAAAGGTAGCCCGAGTCTGTTTGCCCATCTGGCAGGCAGGACAGGGGCTATCTTTGATGCACTTGATAATGGGAGCATCCCTTACTAAGTTTTTAGAAAATAGCATATTAATTGTCTTGAAATTAATATATGCCAATCTCTTGTGCCATTGATCACAAAGAGATGCACTGCCAGCTGCCACTAGGCATACGGGGGTAGATGAATCTAAACTAAGAAAATTTAAGCAGAAGATGTTTCTGCTCCTAATGCCTGTTAATACCGTCTCAGAAGAGGCACATGAAATTATCAGACATTTATCCTTGCAGAACTTAACGTCATAACCTTTGTCATATAACTGACTTACACTGATCAGGTTATGGTTTAACCCTTCAACATAAGCCACGTCGGTGATAGAGATTATACCGTTGGAAACCATACCGTAACCTCTGGTGACTACTCGATCTGACCCTCCAAAGATGACTTTGGGTCCATTCTCGACTGGAGTGTAATCACGCAGCAGGCTTCTTGTCCCAGTCATGTGCCGGGAGCATCCACTGTCCAAGTACCAGATTGGCGTTTTGGTGGCCTTTGGACATTCCTGCAAAACAAGATTAATTTCCCTTAGGAACCCAATCGAACATGGGTCCTAGATTCCTGGTTAGTATACTCCCCTCGGTTGGTTAACCTTACGAGTGTTCGGCCTCGCAGTGCTAACATAGGGAGTCTCGGTATACCTCGGGTTAAACCAACAATCCACGGCAAAGTGACCGACTTTGCCACAACACCAGCATTCAAATCTATTGTACGTCTTCCTAGGCTCCTGCCTTAATCTGGGAGGTATAGCCGGGGCCTTGGATCTGGAGGTGGAGGCCTCATGGTGATTGTAGTCACATGACTTCTTCACCTCCTGTTTCGTCAGTATAACCGGCTTGACTCTTGGTGCCTGCTTTCCATTATGGCCGCTAGAGAATTGACCATAATTTCCCATGTGGATTTCCTCATAAGGTGCCTTGAAGGCACTCTCACCGAAGTTCCGGGGAAAGGTCCAACCATCATATCGGCTCTTTGGCTTTGCAACCGAGGGCCGGAAATGATGACCAAAGGTTGATTCAAAGTCATGTTGGTTGCAAGGAAAGCTAGGCTTTCTGAACGCAACAGGACTGAGCGGAGCCTTTCCCTTTTCAACAGCAGAGGCCTTCTTGGTGGCCTTATTCTTCCTCTAGTTCCTGTTTCTCCTGGATGAGGACCCAGATACCCCTACATGCCCCAAGCCAGCTCCTTTGGCCTGAGCAGAGAAGGTATCAACAACTGGAAGAACTATTTTTGGCATAGAGAAGCTCTTGACGATCTTCCTTTCTGCCGCAAGTTGTTCTTCCAACTTGTCGACTTCCTCCTGCTTAAGATCAAGGAGCTTAAGAGACTCTGAGTGCTTTGAAGTCAGGTCAAGGTGCTCCTGTCGGAGAGAAATCAAACTGGTGACCTCTTCCCTTAGGGAAACACACTCACCCTTAAGGAATTTTACTTCCTTTTTCTCAGCCTTCAATCTCTTACGGCACTCCTCGAAAGTGTTGAGCAGAAGCTCATACTTCTCGAGGAGCTCAGCTTCACGGGCCGAAAGGCTATCCTCAGGTTCATCATCCTGAGACTCAGGATCAGAGTCAGAGTCGGAGAGAGGGGTGTGAGCTTTTACCTTCCCAGTAAATGGGGGACATTCTCCTTCTGAGTCGGAGCGACCCACCAGCCCGAAGTAGGCTTCCTCATCATCACTGGAGTCTGAAGAATCAGACTCACTCAGTGTCTTTGGCCTTTTGTCGATGTAGCTCCGCTCTTTCTTCTTATCTCTAGAGGATTTGTGCTCCTCTCCTTTCCCTTTTTCTCTCTTGCCGAGGTAGCAGTCGGCCACGACGTGTCCTGGCTTATTGCATCCAAAACAAATAATGTCAGAGGAGCGATGTTTGTTCGGTTTAGAAGTATACCTGTCAGAGGAATAATTTTTCTTCTGAAGCCTGGAGGAGGAGCCGTCTCTCTTTCTTTGATTCCTCATCTTGAGGAACTTCTTGAATTCTCGGGTGATGAGGGAGAAATCCTCCTCAGACAGCTCTGAGCTGGAGGAGCATGGCTCGGAGTCCTCCTCCTCATCCTTTTTCCTGGCATGGTATGACGCCGCGCCCTTGCCTTTTCTGGAGTGAATGGCTTTTAGAGCCACAGTCTTCTCTTTGGCTGCAGCCTTCTCTGCTTCTTCTTCTGCTTTCCTGGTGTTCAGTTGAAGCTCATAGGACATCAGCTTCCCAAACAGAATTTGCGGGTCTGTTTCAGCTAGTCTGCCAAACTCTCGGATTTCGCATATCTTTGTGTCCCATTCCTTAGTGAGGGACCTAAGGAATTTACCATTAAGTTCACCATCAGTGAACACTCTTCCATATCCTTTGAGCGCATTGACAATCTTGAGGAAGTTCTCGAAGGTGACTCCGATCTCTTCCTTAGGCCCTTGTCTGAAGGCCTCATATTTCTGGTTCAGAAGGGATCTGCGATCATCCCTCACTTCATCAGTGCCCTCCATTAAGATAATCAGGCAGTGCCAGATCTCCTTTGTTGTCCTGCAGTTGCAGAAGTTCTGCATCATAGAGTCATCGACCGCGCTGACCAGAATGTTCTGCGCCTTCTTGTCAAGTCCCACCAGCACCATCTCGTCCTTATCCATTTCAGAAATTTTCTTTGGCACTTTCTTGGTAGGATCTATGGTGGAGACCTTAGTGGGGACATAAGGTCCCTCCTCCACGATCATGAAGAGTCGAGGATCAACTGCTTCCATGTAGAACCTGATCCTTTCCTTCCAGATAGGAAAGTTGAGCCTGGTGCACACTGGGATCTTGCCTGTGAACTTGAGCCCGTCCATAGTAGATGTTTGCCTTCTTCTTGACACTAGCGCCAGGATTCAACTCAAGGTGTTAACCTTTTTGATGAGCAACCTCGCTTTGATAGCACTTGAAAGTCCACCTAGTGTCAACTATCTTCACCTATGGGGGGGAATAGGTGACGTGCAGCGTTTTTGCGGAATTTAAAATTGAACCTGCACAAGAAAATGAAATAGCACAGCAAAGAAAGTACACAAGCAATTTATAGTGGTTCCCCGATTTGGGTACATCCACTTTCCCCCTTCGACCTATCTCCCAACAAGGGATGACTCGGTCTCTTCACCAACAGGATTGAAATCCAATCCTTGCACTATCGGAAGGGACCCTTCCACACGTAGGAGTCAACACTCCCACAATACGGGTTGCACCCAACCCTTACACCTCATAACCAACGTTCCTTTACAACAAAAATGAACTAGAATGTACAAGAAATACAAACTACGTTTGGAGGCTAAGGTGTCCCTTTTCGTTGTCGACGTGTTCTTGAAGTCCACGAAGAGTCCACAACCCTAGATCTCTCTTGGAGAGAATCTCCCCGGAACCGGCGATGGCAAGATGGGCGGCGGCTTGGTTCACAGGATCGACGGCGACAACGATGTGCGGCTGCCATACTTGGAGATCCAAACTTCGTAGCAAAGCTAGCTAGGTCTTCCAACGGTCACACTAGGATCGATCGTCTCAATCGATTCGGACGGGGAAGGTTTTCCCGATCAACAAATCAAGAGACAAGGGATCTCCGGTTAGACACGTGAGACGCTAAGCTAGGCTGAGCTTCTATCGCCGGAAGATCGGGAAGAAGTCTCGATCAAGGTCGGCGAACAACTTGCACGAGCGGCGACGAAGGCGGAGCAGGAATCGCGATCTAGGTCACGGTCGGCGGCTCGTGTTTCGACTTTTTCTCTGTCTATTTTCTGTTCAAAAATACCCGTGTATTTATACACAAGTATACTCCTAAATGACCGTTGTGGGTCCCACCTGAAGGAAACCCTATTTCCGGTTCAACACAGTGCCAGCGGTAGAATCCGGTCCAGCTGTTTCCAGAAAATCGCCTAAGTCAAAATCGGCGAGAATCGAAGGTAATTCTCGTCGAATCGGCGAGAATCAAAGGTGATTCTCGTCGATTCGGCGAGAATCAAAGATGATTCTCGTCGATGTTGACTTGAATGCACGCTCTGATTAAGCCTGGTCAAGACGGCGAGAATCAGCCAGAGATTCTCGACGATTCGGTGAGAATCACTAGTGATTCTCGCCGAATCGGCGAGAATCACTTGGTGATTCTCGTCGAATATTACTTAGCATCAGGGTTGCTCGCTTTTGAAGTAGCTGGATCAAGTAGGCGAGAATCAGCCAATGATTCTCGACGAATCGGCGAGAATCAAAGATGATTCTCGTCGAATCGGCGAGAATCACTTGGTGATTCTCGTCGATTTATACTTAGACGATTTTTCGTCTTTCCACCCATGAGGTGCTCCTTGACCCATCCTTGCTTCTTGTCTGCTCTTGCCTTGACACAGCCCTGTACTTGAAAATAAGTACACTCCAATAGAGAGAGTACACGTAGGCCAACACACTGATCTGCTCAATGAGGGATTACGTCGTGCAGACCCGTGTATATTGACCTACTGCACCCTGACATTGGTGTGCACTTAGCGTAGAATAACTGCAAGCACAACTTGAAAGATTTTGTCAAATACATTGTCTATTTACCTTTGCTTGTTCAGGGGCTTCTTCAAATCAGGTACGTTGTGGATACAATACCCAACAGTAAGTTTGTATAAGGGACACCACATCCAGAGGCACAATTGCAAATAAATCAGAATCAGTCGTAGTCAAAGACAGAACCGTAGACGGACATGCAAAAAAATGAATTGTCAAAGATGACGCATAATTAGATCTATGAGGTGCGGTGAAAAGACGAAATACTAATGGGCTCAACTTTGTAATATCTATATGTCGAGACAACACCAATGTAGGAACTAATAAAGTGGGCGTCACACAAAAACTCATACTAGGACTACCGGTACCACTTCCTAAAAAGTCAACTAATGCGGGCAAATAATCAGGAGGAAGGGTTGGCAAAATCAAACCAGGGATAAAATCTGAATCAGTATTGAATTCACCCAATGGTGACAACATCAAAGAACTCTCATCCGGGTGTACAATAATAGAATCGTCCAAAATTACAACTTCCTCGCATGGAATTTCTTCAAACACACTAGAGACATCATCCGAATCAAAGACAGTAAAAGTCTCAGGAATTGACAAAATCGAACCCTTCAGAATTTCTAATTCAATTTGAGCTTTAGGAAATGGTGATAACGTCAAAGAAATAGTTTTCGGGTTCTCAACACTAAAATCATCCAAAAATATCTATCCCTCATAAGGTAATTCATCCACAATAACACCTGGGACTTCCTCACTCTCAGGCTCCTCAGATAACTCAGATACAATCTCAGTGGGCGCGATCATAGACTCTATCACGATTAGGATCGTATCCCGGAGAGGGCACTCAATACGAGGGTGGTAAGACAAAACACTAGCATTGTAATAATAGGTAACAGAATACTCTCGCAGATCGGAATGTAATAATCCCATACATCGTCTTCCAAATCACTAGGGATTTCCTCAATATTAGACTCATGAGAATCGTCGGACACTAACGCACATGACGAAATACTCTCACCTAGCTGGTTATCTTCATGATGAAAAGATACTATATCCACATCTGAATCCTTAGAGGTATCAGTCACTATCTCATGGGAATTAGACGTCGAGGATAAAAGAGACAAAGCTCTAGTAGTAACATCTTTGGAGTCCAAGACAAATGACCTATTAGGAATAGTTTCCCTAAACGCGGGAGTAAGCACACTAAGGACAGGCCAACCTTTTGGGGGAACTAATCTAGCGTTAGAATTATAATCATTCCTATAAGCAGGTATGGGACTAGCGCCTTAAGAATACTCACTCACAGGCTTGGTGTTAGTAGTGCGGAGATAGGCTGGACCAAATTGATCCAAGAGTAGGCTACACATTGCCCGCAAAGTTGTTTTAACAAATACGACGCTCTTCATTTAAAAAAAAATACCTGGGCTGGACCTATTAACCACTCTCGGGCGATGTTAACCTTTTGGTCGTTGTCCCATTCGTGAAAATCAAAATAAAGTTCTACCTACTTAAGCCAGTCCGTAAAATTTTGAGAATTCCTAAAACCATCAAATGCTGGTATCTCACTCCTAGTGCGAGGAATAGTGTGGGGATGGTTAGAATTCCTAGGGTTTGATGGCAAGGCTGGGGTAGGCGTTAGTTGCCTAATCAAGTCCAAAATCTCATCTACTAAGGTGAATAAACTGGTTTCCTAATGTTTGACATGGAATCAAAAGATTTTAATCGTGAAACTTTAACATCATAGGCCATATCAGTGAGAACTGGTGGAAAATCTACCCTGATTTTGTGCACAAATAATGAAAAATGAACCTGACCCACTAAACTCTAGGAAAGACGGAATTGTTTCTGCTTAACAACTAGGGTAATAAAGAAATGATTTTGATTTTCTTGCTAAAAATATTATGAAGATTATTAAAAAAAATTTAGTTTTTTTTCAGAAAAATAAATTTTTGGCCGATATTAGCATACCAGAAATTTGTTTTTGTACTTTTGATAAGAGGACGTGCAGAACAAGTGAGTGTCGACGTGTTAGGCAAGAGTGGGAGGGTTCCAATTAGTAAATTGATGTAAACCTCCCTCTAATACCAAATTGATGCAGGCCCACACGTTCACACCGTAAAGACGACAGACTAAACATGATTGCCTCTCAACGATCTAACAACACACTAGACTCGGCTACTCCACTATTCTCTCGGATTGAAAACAATCCTAAAACTCGGAACAAAGTTCCTATAACTCGGAGTAAAACAACTCCTACAAAAACTCGGAGAACAACTCCTACAAAAACTCAGAGAATAACTCCTAAAATCTCGGAGAATAACTCCTACAGGAATAAAATGAATTTAAATTGACATTCACAAACTTGTCTTCATAGATCTGACTGAATCTCAGGTTCTTCCTTTTTGAAAAACTGAAAAGCCCTATCAGAAACGTTGAGGAAGAAATCTGAGAATCATTCAATCTGAGAACTTAGGATCAACACGATCAAGTAGAATATTTGGAGATGTCAAAAATCTTGATCGGTAAATTCCATCGTGTCTGAATCTGTGGATCGAGAAGTTTGGCGATGAAGAACGATCCTTGTCGGCGGCTGATGACTACTTTTAGTCATCGTTTTTGGTATAATTTATAAACCTAAATTCCTAAGTTTAGTTTATTTTATGTCTGTTTTGTTTTATTTCGCGTATGTTATGATAATTTCTAAATTTATCTTGTGTTTTATATTTTTTTTGTGTTATGTTTAGTTTAGTTTTAATATTTGTTGCTATGATTAGTCTTATTAATATATATATTATTCTATTTTATGTTTAGTCTTATTAGTTATAATTTTATGCTCATGAATAATATTTTGTTTCTAATGATTATTTTGTGTTGTTATTTGTAGGATCATGGCCCAAATGCATGCAACATGGAGCAGCCCTTGTACGTAAATGCAACCATGCAGCCCAAGCTTCTCCTTCAAGTGAAACCCAAGCAGCCCGTCAACAACCATGCAGCCTACATGATGCAGCCCAACCACTTCAACATCCATGCAGCCCTCTTCATTGGAGCAGCCCACAAATTGCATGGCCGGCCTCTTCCCAACTTCAAGATGCAACCCACATTGGAGCAGCCCGTCCCCTTCAAGTGCAGCCCACTCTCTCCATTGTTTGGTCCATTTAAGGCCCATGCATGGCCGGCCACCTCATGCCCTCTCTCTCCCCTCCTCATTAATTTCCAAATGCATGAATCCCTCTACATGGCCGGCCACACTCTTTCCTCCTCTTTTATTTCTTGTTTTTATTATTCTACATTCAACCCCTCTCTCTCTCTCTCTTTCTTTATTTCTTATTCATTCCCCTTTTCTATTTTATATTTTCCAAATCATTCCCTTAAAGTCCATGCATTGAACCCACCTCTTTCTCTCCACCTAATTAAATATCATGCATGAATTCTCTCCACCTAATTAAATGCCATGCATGCACTTCTCTCCTTACATGGCCGGCCACCCCCCTTGGCCTCCTCCTCTTCATTTCATTCTAGATCCTTCTCCATCTCCTATAAAAGCCACCCCATCCCTCAAGCCAAAGGGAGAAATTTTTGAGAAGTGAAGTTTTAAGTTGAGTGTGAGTGTTGAGTTGGAGAGTGGAGAGTGCTTGTGAGTTGTTGTTAGTTTCATTATTGTATTAGTTTTCTTTTCCATTAGTGCAAGTTTCTTCATAGCATAATCTTGTCTTTTTTATATTTTGTGTACTTTTTTTGTAAGTAATGAAAATGTTCCTCTCTTACCTTCTTTTGTCTTCCTTTTCAATTATGCGTAGCTAATTCTATTTAGCGTTCGATCGTGAGGATCCATAAAATGAGATGAGGGTTTCTTTTATTTCATAGTTTTATTTTTGCTTAATTTTACTCGATCCTTCTTTGATTTTTATTTTGTCGACTCCGTATTTCCGGTATACGGTAGTAGGCTTGGGATCTCATATTTGAGTAGCCGAGAGTCTCATGAATGTGAAAGATCACTCAAAGAAGCAAGGAGTTGAACGCAACCCTAGAGATAGGATGACGTAAATCTTCCGGATTGGAGTCAAATCCAATAGTGCGGGTCACCTCGATAATGCGGCTTTAGGCTTTTTCTTGACTTGAAAGATATTTCGGTCAAAACGTCTATAAGTCAGGGGATTTAATTCTCTAGCGAGATTATTTCCTAATTTCGGATCCGTCACGGTCGAGTATGATTTGCAAATTTAAAACTATGCCTTTTCATCCCTCTCATTTCATTTTATGGTGAATCTTCGATCGAATGCTAGCTTTTTATTATAAGTTTTTCGTCTCGCAAGTTGTCTTTTGTTTTATTCTAAAAAAAATTCTCAAATCCCATTAGTTTTCCGGTAGGATAATAGTTAGAGCGTGAGTAGAAGTAATTGACAGCCCCGTGTTTAAATACGACCATGGTACTACGATTCGACAGGTACGCTTGCTTGTTCGGGTTTTGGCCCACCAAGTTTTTGGCGCCGTTGCCGGGGACTTTTCTTCGTCAATATTTTGAAAACGCTTGCGCTATTACTTCTACAAAAATAAAAAAAATATATAATTTATATATTTAAATATTTATAATCAACCCACTTCACCTTATTTCTACCCCACCTAAAATCTCTCGAAAAGGGTAAGGGGCTTTAAGCGCCACCATTTTACCTAGTACCGGGCGAACCCTTCACCGGGTAGTCCTCGGGAAGTTCGAGGGCCAAGCCGTCTAAGAAAAAAAAAAAATTTTTTTCAAAAAAAAAAATACAAAAAAATTCCTTTCTTTTCCTCTTTTTCTTTCTTTTCCAAGCTTTCATTTTCATCTTCCCTCGTTTTCTTTGCTAGTGCATGACCCGAGCGAATCCGTCGCTACTTGTTGATTTGGACACGGAAATCGAACGCTCCTTTCGGAGACAACTACGATTCGGGGCTTCCACTTCTCAAACAGCGGTTGAGGATTCCTTCGGGGATTGTAATTTTTCTGAAATGGGAGACCCTAACCCAGAAATGGCTCAGCAAAGGACCATGTCCGATTATGCTCGACCCAATCTGGAGGGGACAGAGACAAGTATTGTTCGACCTGCGATTGCGAACAATAACTTCGAGCTTAAGCCTAGCATCATTCAAATGGTGCAGCAATATGTACAGTTCGACGGATTACAAGATGAAGATCCGAACTTACATATTGCTAATTTTCTTGAAATCTGTGACACCTTTAAAATTAATGGTGTCTCAGATGATACTATAAGGCTAAGACTCTTCCCCTTCTCCTTAAGAACTAAAGCCAAACAGTGGTTGAGTTCTCTTCCAAGAGGATCAATCACTACTTGGAACATTTTAGTCGATAAATTTTTTGCTAGATATTCCCCCCCCCCCCCCCGCCAAAACTGCTAAGTTACGAAATGATATAACTTCTTATTCTCAAATTGCTTCGGAGACCCTCTATGACACTTGGGAGAGGTTCAAAGAACTTTTGAGAAGATGCCCTCATCATGCTCTGCCTGTATGGTTACAGGTTCAGACATTCTATAATGGGCTAAATCAAGAAACTAAGTAAATGATAGATGCCGCTTCCGCTGGTTCCTTGGACCGCAAAACTCCGGAAGCTGCTCTTGAGCTTATCGAGGACATGGCGATGAACACTTATCAGTGGAATTCGTCTAGGACTCGCCCATCTAAACCTGCAGGTATCTATGAAGTAGACTCGGTTTCGCAACTGGCGCTGCAAGTGGAAATGCTAAACAAGAAGATTTCGGAGATGACTGCTTCCTCCGCCGCTAAAGTATATGAAAATGTGAATGCTGCTGCTGCCGAGCAGGTGGATTATCTGGGGAACATACCCAGGCCTGCTCAAAATAATTCTGCCAATAATTTTTCTAATTTTTCTGCACCTCCTGGTTTTAATTCTTCTTCGAACTCTTATAATCCTGGATGGCGTAACCATCCTAATTTTTCTTGGAGTAACCCTGCTAATGCTGCACGCCCACCACACGATTTCACTCCACCACCACCACAATATCAAAACCAAAATTTTCAAAAAACTCCATCTTTGGAGGAAATACTTTCTAAATATATAAGCTCGAATGATGCTACCATTAGAAGTCTATCTAGCTCAGTGAAAAATTTAGAGAACCAGGTCGGGCAACTTGCCAAGGTCATCTCCGAGAGGCCACCCGGGGCTCTTCCCTCAAACACTGAACCTAACCCAAGGGAGCACGTGAATGCGATTTCCCTTCGGAGCGGAAAAGTTATTAACGAGCCCACCACAAGGGAAGAGCCAGAGGTGATTGCCTCTCCTACTGCTGAAAATATTATCGTTATGGAATCAAATGATAAAATTTTTGAAAAAGAAAAAGACAAATCTAATTTCGAAAAAGAAAAGCCTATTTTTGAAAAAGAAGTTAATGATTTTCAAAATGATGCTCCGACAATTATAAAGGAATTTCAGCCACCTCCTTATCCGGCTAGGCTTAGGAAGGAAAAATTAGATGATCAATATTCACGCTTTCTTGAAATGTTTAAACAAATTCATATAAATTTGCCATTTCACGAAGCCATTAGCCAAATGCCGAAATACGCCAAATATCTCAAGGATTTATTAACGAATAAAAAGAAATTGGAAAATCTTTCTCACGTAACGTTAAATGAAGAGTGCTCGGCAGTCGTTAAAAATTCTAACTTGCCTAAAAAAATACACGATCCGGGTAGTTTTTCAATTCCTTGCATTTTTGGTGATCTTTTTATAAAACATGCGCTAGCGGATCTAGGTGCGAGCATCAACTTGATGCCTTTTTCATTGTTTAAAAAGCTAGGATTGGGCACTCTCAGCCCTACGCGTATGAGTATTCAATTGGCTGATCGATCGATTAAGTATCCGTTAGGTATCGTTGAGGATGTGCTAGTGAAGGTCGACAAATTCATCTTCCCGGTGGATTTTGTCATTCTCGATATTGAAGAGGATGTCGAGGTCCCTCTTATCCTTGGTCGTCCCTTCCTAGCCACCGCTCGAGCAATCATAAATGTGAGTGACGGAAGACTTTCTCTGTGTGTGGGAGATGAAGAGGTTACTTTTGATATTAATCAATCTATGAGAAATTCTTTGCAAAATGATGACACTTGTTTTTTTCTTGATGAATTAAAAGAAGACTCCTATATTTCTCCAAATGATTTTTCGTCTTCTTCTGCTGAACTTTCTCCAAATGATTTTTCATCTTCTTCTGCTGAACTTTCTCCAAATGTTTTTCAAAATACGGTTATGTCCATGCAAAAAAATTTTGAAAATGAAACTGTTTTTAAACAAAAGAATCTTGAAAATCTCATTTTTGAAGAAGACAAAAATCTGAAAAATTCATATGCAAAATCACCCGACCCTGAAACGAAAGTCAATCACGATAAGAACTTGGGCCAACAGAAAATTTTTAAACCTGGCGATCAAGTTCTTCTTTTTAATTCACGCTTACGTATTTTCTTCGGACACATTAAATCTCGATGGACTGGACCGTTTACGGTCAAGGAAGTTTATTCTGATGGAACTGTGTTGCTTTCGCACCCCGATAAGGGTGATTTTAAAGTTAATGGTCATAGACTTAAACTCTATTTCTCTAATGATTCTGTGACTCCTGCAAAGGAGAATCTTCTTTTTGATTCATAGTTTATTATTTTCTGATGAACATTTTTATTTTTGGACTACTACTTTTTTATGAAACTCTTTTATTTGGACTGTTGTAATAAAAAACATTATCGGGCATCTGCCCATGGACTCTATCTATTTTTCTTTTATTTTGCTCTTTCTACCGGAGGCCAATCAAGTCCATGATCGTGGTCGCCGCTCCACCGCTGCTGATATCAGATGGATCAAGTCATACCTGCTGACGATCAAGTACTCTAAAAAGCAAACATGGGGGAGCGACATCCGCCTTCATCTCACGAACCCGGGGAAGTCCTGTTCTTATTTATTTATTTTTCCTGCATTTTTCTTTTTCTCTTCTTCTCAGTCCCCTTCTCTTTTTCTTTATGTTTTCTTAATTGAGGGCAATGAAGAATTTAAGCATGGGGGGGGTCTAGTTTCTTTTGGTCTTTTATTTCTGTTTTTCTTCTTTCAAAAGAAAAAAAATAATATTATGTTTTATACTAGTATAGTATTTTATGTTATGTCATCAAAATCCAAAAAAATTATAAAATATAAAACCCAAAAAAATTAGAAAAACAAAAAATAATTAAAAAAAAAATTGTGCTTAAATCGATTTGAAAAACAAAATCTAAAATTATTTCTATCTTTATTTTCATGTTTCTTCTAGTGAAGTGTAGGCCCGTGCGGTTTTTGTAGTTCTATATAGATTCCTTTGAAAATGTTTTCTAAACTTATCATTTTAGCATAATTTAGTTCTACTAGTTTCTTTTTCTTAAATATAGGCATCCGGTTTTTACGTTATAAGCTAGCAACATGTAGTTATGTCTTTTTATTCGGTTAGTTGCTTACGAATGGTTGCTAGGTATCATTAGTTCTTTTTCACTTGCGAGGTAGTCTTTCTTGGTGTCTAGAACTTGTACCAAGCTACTCTCGAAACATTTGCGCCGTTTTTACGTTCTTTAGAAATGATTTAGGCCACCCTTTGACTAGTTTGAGCTTTTCTTGCCCACCAACAAATTTACCATTGCAAAACAATTTTTGGGCCTTTTTCCATGTTTCTTTGTTTTTAGCTCCACCTTTCATTTCATCATTTCACCAAAGACAAATGTCTTTCCCATTTCACACTAAACTTTGAGCTTAAATATTATTTTTTGTGAAGGGTTATATCTTTGAAATGAAAAGGAGTGTTTAAAGCTTTTATTTGGAGCTTTCCTTAAAATTACAAAAAAAGGAGTTATTATCAAAAGTATCATTAAAATGAAATGAAAAAAAAAGAGAATAGTTTATTTTTGGCCAATATTATGAAAAGAAAAGAAAAAAAATACATGGCCTTATATTTGTTTTAGCTTGAATTAAAGTACTTATCATTCCTCTTCATGTGTTTATGTTTATTTCCTTTTTAAGCTCAACCTTGGTTTAGTGTTTAAGCCCTCATGTTTATCCTTGTTTTCATTTCCTAACCATTTACCTAAGCCAAGTTTTAACGCCTATAAAAGTCCTATTAATCTTTAGAACGTAAATTCGCGTAGTGGAGAGAGTGTGAACGAACAAGCCTATGGCCACCATCATTGATGGATTTCTTTGGAGGTTATCTTGAGGTGATTTAGGGTTAATTGTTATTCTAGCAACCTAGTAGTTCGTTAATGCGCCGTTTATTTAGAACTTCTACTTTTGCTTTTCTTATTTTCAGTAATTTTGGATGCCTTGTTTTAAGATTTAGAAATGTGTAAATCTTCTTTATGTTCTAATGATATTTTTAGGTCTCTACTTTCAGGTTTTTTACTGTGCACTTCTCACCCCACTAGTTGTTAACATAGGAATTAGGATAGTATAATTTTTCATGTTTTGTTTTTCTTAATTATGAAATCTAAATTTGCTTTATTTACTTTTTCCCTAGTTTTCAATTCTATTTGCTTGAGGGCAAGCAAATACTCTAGCATGGGGGAATTTGATGACTACTTTTAGTCATCGTTTTTGGTATAATTTATAAACCTAAATTCCTAAGTTTAGTTTATTTTATGTCTGTTTTGTTTTATTTCGCGTATGTTATGATAATTTCTAAATTTATCTTGTGTTTTATATTTTTTGTTGTGTTATGTTTAGTTTAGTTTTAATATTTGTTGCTATGATTAGTCTTATTAATATATATATTATTCTATTTTATGTTTAGTCTTATTTGTTATAATTTTATGCTCATGAATAATATTTTGTTTCTAATGATTATTTTGTGTTGTTATTTGTAGGATCATGGCCCAAATGCATGCAACATGGAGCAGCCCTTGTACGTAAATGCAACCATGCAGCCCAAGCTTCTCCTTCAAGTGAAACCCAAGCAGCCCGTCAACAACCATGCAGCCTACATGATGCAGCCCAACCACTTCAACATCCATGCAGCCCTCTTCATTGGAGCAGCCCACAAATTGCATGGCCGGTCTCTTCCCAACTTCAAGATGCAACCCACATTGGAGCAGCCCGTCCCCTTCAAGTGCAGCCCACTTTCTCCATTGTTTGGTCCATTTAAGGCCCATGCATGGCCGGCCACCTCATGCCCTCTCTCTCCCCTCCTCATTAATTTCCAAATGCATGAATCCCTCTACATGGCCGGCCACACTCTTTCCTCCTCTTTTATTTCTTGTTTTTATTATTCTACATTCAACCCCTCTCTCTCTCTCTTTCTTTATTTCTTATTCATTCCCCTTTTCTATTTTATATTTTCCAAATCATTCCCTTAAAGTCCATGCATTGAACCCACCTCTTTCTCTCCACCTAATTAAATATCATGCATGAATTCTCTCCACCTAATTAAATGTCATGCATGCACTTCTCTCCTTGCATGGCCGGCCACCCCCCTTGGCCTCCTCCTCTTCATTTCATTCTAGATCCTTCTCCATCTCCTATAAAAGCCACCCCATCCCTCAAGCCAAAGGGAGAAATTTTTGAGAAGTGAAGTTTTAAGTTGATTGTGAGTGTTGAGTTGGAGAGTGGAGAGTGCTTGTGAGTTGTTGTTAGTTTCATTATTGTATTAGTTTTCTTTTCCATTAGTGTAAGTTTCTTCATAGCATAATCTTGTCTTTTTTATATTTTGTGTACTTTTTTTGCAAGTAATGAAAATGTTCCTCTCTTACCTTCTTTTGTCTTCCTTTTCAATTATGCGTAGCTAATTCTATTTAGCGTTCGATCGTGAGGATCCATAAAATGAGATGAGGGTTTCTTTTATTTCATAGTTTTATTTTTGCTTAATTTTACTCGATCCTTCTTTGATTTTTATTTTGTCGACTCCGTATTTCCGGTATACGGTAGTAGGCTTGGGATCTCATATTTGAGTAGCCGAGAGGCTCATGAATATGAAAGATCACTCAAAGAAGGAAGGAGTTGAACGCAACCCTAGAGATAGGATGACGTAAATCTTCCGGATTGGAGTCAAATCCAATAGTACGGGTCACCTCGATAATGCGGCATTAGGCTTTTTCTTGACTTGAAAGAGATTTCGGTCAAAACGTCTATAAGTTAGGGGATTTAATTCTCTAGCGAGATTATTTCCTAATTTCGGATCCGTCACGGTCGAGTATGATTTGCAAATTTAAAACTATGCCTTTTCATCCCTCTCATTTCATTTTATGGTGAATCTTCGATCGAATGCTAGCTTTTTATTATAAGTTTTTCGTCTTGCAAGTTATCTTTTGTTTTATTCTAAAAAAAATTCTCAAATCCCATTAGTTTTCCGGTAGGATAATAGTTAGAGCGTGAGTAGAAGTAATTGACAGCCCCGTGTTTAAATACGACCTTGGTACTACGATTCGACAGGTACGCTTGCCTGTTCGGGTTTTGGCCCACCAGCGGCGGCGAAGCTTCTCGATTTAGAAAGTTGAAATTTATTCAGAAACTTTTACAATACTTATTAGGGTATGTCGATTCTGACAAGATCTTTTATAGACCTTTCATAACGGTCTAAATTACATTAAATACAAGCCACGTGGACCAATCAAGAGTTAATAATATTTGAAATCGAATCTGTGAGATACTTACGAGAATTCAGAAATCTGTATCCCGTTTCTCGAGAGGAGTAAGTGTTCTCAAGAAGCGATTTCTATTTCTCGAGAAGAGATATGAAGTTCTCGAGAAGAAATACTTAAGGAAAGTGTAGAGGAAGGATTCAGGTTTCTCGAGAACGAGAAGACTTACTTGAGAAAAATAAGCTTCTGTCACTCGAGAACAAACTTCTGTTACTCGAGAATAAGAAAGTATCTCGAGAAAAGATTTCTGGGTCTCGAGAAAAAATTTCTAGTTCTCGAGAACTATTCATGGCCTTCTCGAGAAAAGTCTTTGGATTCTCGAGAAAAATACTTAGAAATATTTAGAGTTTATTATAAGGTAACTCGAGAAGGAAAGTCAGGATCAACTCGAGTACGCATCGCTTTCTCGAGAACTGCACTAGGCTTTCTAGAGAACAGCTTCTGCTACTCAAATACTTGACTAAGCTAACTCGAGTACTAAATTTAATTCTACTCGAGTACAATAAGTCCTTCTCGAGAAAAACACTTAGAAAAATTTTTTATATTCTGAAAAATGATTTTCTCCAATAAATCCAGCAACCAGCCTTTCTCACATAGCTTTAGTACTTGAAAATGAAGTGTATCCCAATAGAGAGGTTACACATGAGTCAACATCATGGATCACACAATGAGGGATTATATTGTATGGTCATGTGTTTGGTGACCCATTGTAAACTGACATTGGTCAACACTTGACAATTATAACCTGCAAGCACACAACTTGAAAAGACATAATACAAACTTAATTCATCTTAGTTCCAGAGTGACTTCATACAAATCTAGGTTATTGTTGATACAATACCCAACAATCTCCCCCTATTTGTGCAAGTCAGAACCTTATACACTAAGGTGAATTACACCAAGATATATAAGTAACATAACTAATAAGCAAAGTAATTGGAATAAAAGCTATGCAATTAAAATTTAGATCATCAAAATTTAAAGATGTATATATATATATAGAAATTGTCCAGGAAAGGTCCTATTCCACAAAATCTCTCATATATAAAACTTTTGATCATCTTCAATCACTTCTTTGTCTGCTGTTGGTGCTTCCTATGATATTTGTCTTCTTGTCTCTGGAAATACATGAATGGCATTGGAAAATACTTGGCGGGTCTAGGAGGAGCAGTAGGATCATCTCGAATATACTTCTTGTCATGTAGCCTTCTTAGTGTCATGGATTTCTCATACTACATCCATTCAGAATGAGAGTAGTATGTATCCTTGTTTCCACTGAAATCCACTACAAGTATTAAAGTATCCATACTTCAGTAAATTTTCTTTTTGTATGCTTTGGCATGGGAGTGGATCTGCTAGCAGAGGCACCATCACCATACTTTCTTGTTTTAGGAATTTGCACTTCTGGAGGTGGATGTTGAGTGGCATTAGTCTGTTCTGTATTCCAGACTTATGAATATGTTTTAGGAGGTGGAGCTTCATAAAGTTTTGGATGTGGAGGGAAAGTAGTCCTATGAACATCTAAGCTGGGAGGATGTGCTGCAGTGGGATCAACTGAGAAATCAGGGAAGATTAGATTATGCATCCATACTACAGTGTCATAGGTATAAAGCTTTATGCTCTTAATTTCATGCAGCACTGATGTTTGGACCTCTTTAAGTTGATTATCCCATTGATCTTTCATTGTTTTGACTTTCTTATCTAGCTGTTCTTTTACTTTATCCTCCCCCTTTCGTACTTCTACAGAGAGTGTTTCTATGACTTCTTCCTTGAACTTGCCAACTTCTTCACATGTCTTGAAGTTACGTTCTTGTGCTTTCTTTTCTAATTTAATCTGGTTGTTAGCTAGAGTGATAGATTGTTCAATTACCTCACCAATACTGGTAATGGTGTCGTCTATGGATTTGCCTCCAATTTATAAGACCCTTTTGAACTCATCAGTGTAGCTCTAGATTTCTGCAAATCCTCGGCTCATTTCTTTTTCTAAGGCAGTTACTTTATCAGTGACAGCTTGTATTGAGGTATCAAAGTATTTTCTTTGTTCAGCCAACATGTCTTCAATCTTACTGAACATATTATCTTTAGGGAAAACTGTAGTTTGAGGAGGAGGTGGAGGTAGAACTAGAGGTGTCCACGGAACTATTTCTCCAATAAGAACCGTCGATGTAGATATCTCTTTACTTCTGGCAGTAGTTATTTCATATTCAGCATCACCACCTAGGAAAGTGGTAATGTTGAAATATATACTTGGAAGAGGAGGTTCAGCAGCTTTTGGAGGTACTTTTTCTTCATTATCAGAAATAGAGACAATATCTTCATCATCTTGCACACCTTTAAGAGGAGACTGGGGTACAGATGGTGTTGTGTCAGATTTATTTTCGGGTTGAGGAGATTTTTCCTGTGGAGATGGATGTTCTTCAAGCAGGGGGGATAGAGGCTCTTTAGAGGTGAGTTCCTCTATCATCTTGTCAATATCATCAGTTGTAGACAGTATTTGCTCATTTAACTAGTCATTAGTCAGATTTTTTGGATCAGGCAAGTCTGCAGTATTAAACTCTGAGTTATCTTCTTTGAGAGAGGAGTCTTTTATAGCTGCAGATGTCGAGGTATCTTCTTCTAAAACTATATGTACAGCAGCAGGTGAAGTGGTGACTTGATCTTGAGTGTGTGTATAGACTGAGGCTGGAGTTTGAATTTGAGTAGGCTGCACTTGCATAGATGGAGCAGGCTCCCCCTCAATAACTGAATCAGTTGTATTAATTATGTGATGAGAGAGGTTAGATGGAGTCCTCACTTCATCTTCATCTGTCCTTGGAGCTTGGTCTGATTTTTGAAGCTTGATTTCCATCTCTGGATGGAGGTGATTGAGACCTTCTTCATGTGAGGAAGGGCCATGCCCTTAGCCAAGAAAAATACATCGGGCATCATCTGATTTATGTAAAGAGATAAAATCCAACCAAAGTTGGGGCTTTTGATACTTGCCTTGATCTTGTCAAAGATCATCATCCCCCATTGAAACTTCATTCTACAGATTACAACAGTCATCTTGTCAAAGAATTCATGTGTGATGTAGCTTATAGAACTGGTGCCGCAGAGAATAACTTTTCCAAGAATATATGCAAGTAATTTGATCTCTGAAATCATATGTTGTCGGCGAACTGTGCCGGTTAAATAGGGGAGGGCATAGAAACTGTAAACCCTTTCATAATCTGACCTTTCTAGGTCATCTTCCATATCAATAACTCGCAGCTGTTGAAACTGAGAAACAGAGGGTGAAGTCATTTTGTTTTTGATATCCCTAACCTTAGTTTTCAGAACTTTGGCATTCCGCTTGATCTTGGCATGCTGGAAGAATTCTTCTACATCAGAAATATGTACTCTGCAAGGGTGTTGAAGAACGAAAGATAATCTGGCGGGTTCAAGCAACATGATGACATTTATGAAATCGTTAGAAATTTCGCCGATTCCATTGGAGATGAGTTCACTGCCGATGCCTAACTTTGATGAGGAGGCCATTGATCGGAGAATGAAATGTCTGCTGGCCGGTGAGAAGAGAGATAGGGTTGTTTGCGGCAATGCGGCGAAGACGGAGAAGGTGAAAAGGTTTTCTGGAGAGGGGGATTTTGAAATTCGGGAATACGAAATTTTTTGACTTAATCTATTTATATATACCTTAAATCTTGATGATTAATGAAATAAATAATGATAAAATACCTGGAGTTTGGCGGTTGAAGTGCCTCGGTACAAATAACAACAATTAGAACTTGAGAGAGATTTTGCATCTGATTTCTCGAGTGAGATATCAATTCTCGAGAAGAAGACAGCTTGTTCTCGAGTATAAGGTTTCTTGTTCTAGAGTATAAGCTGTCTTGTTCTCGAGCAGAGTTATAATTCCCGAGAAGCAAGTCGAATGTTCTCGAAAATAAATGAGGTACTCGAGAAATGAAGTCCAGACTTAGAGTTTTCTTGATTTTGGAAAGTAATCTGACTCCAAATCTATCTATGTGGCCCTTTTCTTTAGCATTCCTTGTTGAGCATGACAAGTTCTGTTTTAAAGAAAGATAATTTGGCCTCGTCCAGTGGCTTCATGAATATGTCTGCAACCTACCTATCAGTTGGAACATATTGGAGATTGATGTCTCCATGCTCCACATGCTACCTAATGAAATGGTACCACAGCTCTATGTGCTTTGTCCGGCTATGCGAGAATGGGTTGGTGGCTATTGCAATTGCACTAGAGGAGTCATAGTACAATGGAATGTCCTTGATCTCAAGTTGTATTCTTCAAGTTGATTCTTGATCCAGAGTAATTGTGCGCAACAAATGCCGATAGAAATGTACTATGACTAGGCCATTGAAATTGCGACACAATTTTGCTTCTTGCTGCTCCATGAAATGAGTCTCCTTCCAAGGAATTGGCAAGTCCCAAAAGTGCTCTTTCTATCATCTTTACTACCTGCAAAATCTACATCTGAAAATCCAATTAGCTCAATATCATTACTTCTTGGGTACCATAAGCTAATATTTGGTGTGCCCTTAAGATTTCTCAAGATCCACTTTGCAGCAGCATAATGAGATATCTTAGAGTTCACCGGATATCTAGCACACACACATGTTGAAAACATGATGTCTAGCCTACTAGCAATAAGGTAGAGAAAGGATCCAATTATGCTTCTGTACTTGGTTTCATCAAAAGGTTCCCCTTTCTCATACTTTTCCAGAGGCATAGCTGAACCCATTGGAGTCCTCATACAGGTTGCACTCTCCATTCTGAATTTCTTAATAAAATCTTTGGCGAACTTTATCTGAGACATGAAAATTCCATCCTCATATTGTTTCACCTGAAGTCCTAAGAAATACTTTAGCTCTCTCATACTGCTCATTTCAAACTTCCCTTGTATAAGTTTGGAAACCTTCTTGCAAAGGTTGTCATCAGTCGAGCCAAAAATGATGTCATCGACATAGTTTTGCACAAGAAAAATCTTGCATTTTACTACCCTAAGAAATAGTGTCTTGTCTATCTTTCCCCTTATGAACTTATTCTCAAGAAGAAAGTTAGACAGTGCTTCATACCAAGCTCGAGGAGCTTGTTTCAAACTGTATAGCGCTTTAAATAATAAAGAAACAAAATTAGGATGTTCAGGATCAACAAAAACGGGAGGTTGTTCTACATACACTTCTTCCTTTATGTCACCATTAAGGAAAGTTGACTTCATGTACATTTTGTAGACAGTGAAGCCTTTGAGTGTAGGATAAGCTAGTAATAACCTGATTGCCTCAAGTCTTAACACTGGAGCATATGTTTGATCGAAGTCGATCCCTTTGGAGATGAGTCTGGCTTTGTTCTCGATTATTGTTCCATCTTCATCCATCTTTTTCAGGGAGACCCACTTTGTTCCAATTACATTCATTCCTTTGGGTCTTGACACAAGCTTCCAGACTCGACAATGTTTGAATTGATTTAGTTCTTCTTCCATTATCATTACCCAAGAAGCATCCTTGTTTTCTTCCTCAAACTTCTTTGGTTCAACCTGTGAGAGAAAACTCAAATACAAATTCTCATTAGCTACACCTCTACGAGTTCTGACACCATCACGAGGGTCTCCTATGATTTGATCAATTACGTGGTCCTTCAAGTGTCTGAGCTCTAAAGTTCTTGCATCTGGAGCTTCCTCTAACACTGGAGTGACTTCATCTGCTTGAGTGACATCTTCATCATGATCATTAACCTCTCCAATTGAGGTTGGAGTGGTGATCTTGATGAACTCTTAACCTTTTTCCATAACTGGCTCATCCAAGCTTAATTCCTTTAGTGTTGAACCTACATCTTCAACAAACACACTAGAAGAGCTGCTATGTAGCAAGCTCGTCTCATCAAATATAATATTAATATACTCTTCTACGACTAGGGTTTTCTTGTTAAAAATCCTATATGCCTTACTATGGTTACTATATCCTATGAAAATACCTTAAAAACTCTTTTCACTGAATTAAGTAGTGTGATACTTCCCATTGTTAAGTATGAAGCATTTACTACCAAAGATTCTAAAATATGATATAATCGGATTCCTGCCCTTTAGTAGTTCGTAAGGTGTTTTATCATGGTCAATATTTATGACTGCTTTATTTTGCATGTGACACGCAGTGTTGACGGCTTCAGCCCAGAAGTATTTTGGTAGTGAGGCATCACTCAACATGGTTCTGCAGGCCTATATGATGGTTCTATTCCTTCTCTCAGTGACTCCGTTCTGTTGAGGAGTACAAGAAGAGGAAAACTCATGAAAGATACCTAAGCTTTCAAAGAATTCTGTCATGACCCTAGATTTGAACTCTGTTCCATTGTCACTTCTTATTTGGACAACTGAACAGTTATATTCATTCTAGATCTGCCTGACAAAATTAGTGAAAGTATCAAAAGTATCTGACTTGTGTTTTAGAAAGAACACTCATGTAAAACAAGAGTAGTCATCTACAATAACTAGTGTATAATCCTTATCTCCCAAACTTCTAATTTGCAGGGGACCGAACAAGTCTGTATGAACTAGGTGTAAACACATGTTAGAATCTTTCCCAATAATACTTTTAAAGGTAGTCCTTGTTTTCTTACCTTTTTCACACGTGTGACAAGGTTATCTTTGATGCACTTAACGTTGGGTTCATCACGTACAAAATTAAGAGAAAATAATTTATTAATAGTTTTAAATTTATATGTGCTAATCTCTTGTGTCATTGGTCACCAAGACACGCACTATCTTTTGCCAAAAAGCACACTAGTGTAGAAGAGTCTATGTAAATAAAATTCAAAAAAATATATATTTCTACTACGGGTGCTTGATAGAATCGTTTCTAAGTTATCAACCGATTTTAACAAGCACTTGTCTGCATGAAATTCTATTTTGTATCCTTTATCACAGAGTTGACTTATTCTTATAAGATTATGCTCTAATCCTTCAACCTGAGTCACATCTGAGAAGGATACACTACCATTAGTGATCCTACCGTAGCCTTTTTTTGATTCCCATGTCAGAACATCCAAAGATAACCTTTGGCGCATTCTCGACTGAAGAGTACTTTTGAAGAAGGCTTTTAGTCCCGATCATGTGCCGAGAGCATCCAGTGTCCAAATACCAGATAGGCGTTTTGTTGGCCTTTGGACATACCTTCATTTACAAATCAGTTTGCTTTAGAAACCCAAACTCATTTGGGTACTTGGCCTCTAGTTAGCACCCTCCCCCTGCGAGTGTTAACATTGCGAGTGGTTTGTCTCACATTATTAACTAGAAGAGTTTTAAATCTTCTGGGATTAAACCAGTAATCTACGACAAAGTGACCAACTTTACCGTAAAAAAAACTAGTCAAACCTTTTGTACCTTTTCCAAGTATCATGCTTGACCTTTTGAATGTATGGCCTTGCAGGGGCGGCTGATCTGGAGGTAGAAGCCTCATTATGATGGCATTCACAATCCTTTTTCACCTCTATATCCTTGGGTACAACTGGCTTGGCCTTTGGTTCCTTCTTCATGTTATGGCCATGAACGTATGGACCATAGTACTTCATTTGTATCTCCTCATAAGGTGCATTGAAGACACTTTCACCAAAGTTTTGGGGATGAGTCCATCCTTGGTATCATGACTTAGGCACTACATAAGTAGGACTGACAAAATTATCATAGGATGAATCAAAATCAAACTAGTTTGTTGTGAAGATGACATTCTCAAATGATGTTTGATCTAGAGGAGCTTTCCCCTTCTCCTTAGCTAAAGCTTTCTTTGCATCCTTCTTCATTCTTTGAGCTTCATTCCTCCTAGATGATTAACTAGGATCAGCCCGATGGCCTATGCCAACTCTTTTGGTTTGAGCGGAGAATTAAGCAACTAATGGAAGGACTGTCTTGGGCTTGGAGAAACTTTCAACCAGTTTCTTTTCAGCTGCAAGTTGTTCTTTAAATTCCTTGATGATTTTCTCTTTCAAGTTAATGTGCTCGAGAGCTTTATTGTATTCCTCGATTGCGGCATGGAATTCCTCTCTGAGTGAGTCCATATTTACGACTTCCTCTCTCAGAGTGCTCTCCTCAGCCTTGAGAGATTTGATCTCCTTGGCCTGAGTTCTAGCGAGTCTTCGACATTTTTCATAGGCTTTGATTATTTCCTTGCACTGAGTCATGAGTTCAGACTCATCATCATAAGAATAATCCTCATAATCATGGTAGGAAGCATCAGATTCTGAGAGAGTGGCGTGAGAATTTACCTTCCCAGTGTACTGGGGTTCTTCTTCCTCGTCTGTCTGTGCCATCAACCCAAAGTAGGCTTCCACTTCCTCACTTGACTCAGATGTGTCAAAGTCACTGAGAGTCTTGGCCTTCTTGGCTACTAGACTTATTTTAGATTTCTTTTTACTATACGGGTACATCTTTTCTTCTCTTCTTCCACCGTCTTTCTTCTTGTGCGGGCAATCAACAATTACGTGTCATGGCTTATTACAACAATAATAAATGATGTTAGATGAAATATGTTTGTTCGGTTTATAGTTATACCTATCATGGCTACTTGAACCGTTTTATGACGATCACAATCGTGATGTGATCTTTTGTAGGAAAATTCTTTGCCTTTCCATATTTTCTTCTTACTTAGGAACTTCTTGAACTGTCTAGAGAGTTGGGAGAACTCTCCATCTGACAGTTCCGAGCCTGAGGTGCTCGGCTCCGAGCCTTCTTGTTCACTTTCTTCCTATGTAGGAGCAGGTGATGATACTTTAACCTTCCTTGAGCTGTACGCCTTAAGTGTGACAGACATCTCCTTTGATGAGGATCTGCTTCCCTCTTCTTCAGCTTTTCTTTTATTTATTTGAAGCTCATATGACATCAACTTCCTGATGAGGTTCTGAGGATCGGTCTCAGGTAGCTTTCCAAACTCCCTTATTGCACATATCTTGTTATCCCATTCCTTTGTTAAGGAACTTAGGAGCTTGTCGTTTAATTCTCCGTTGGTGAAGACTCGGCTAGAGTTCCTTAGGCCATTGACGATCTTCAAGATATTTTCAAAAGTATCTGCTATGGTGTATTTGGGGCCTTTCCTAAAGGCCTCATACTTCTGGTTCAACAGGGATCTTCTATCATCCCTCACTTCTTCAGTGCCTTCCATCAACACGATCAGTGACTGCCACATTTCTTTGGAAGATTTGTAGTGACTGAGATTTTGTAGCATAGATTGATCAACTGCACTTGCGATAATATTTTCAGCCTTCGTGTCTAGAGAGACAAGTGCAATCTCATCCTTATCTAGATCCATCAGCTTCTTTGGTACTTTCTTTGTGGGATCAATAGTGGAGGCTGTCATAGGAATGTAGGGGCCTTCTTCCACTATCATGAAGATCCTTGAATCCACTGCTTCCATGAACAACTTCACCCTTTCTTTCCACATGGGGAAGTTTGACTTAGGGTCTGTTTGGCGCAGCTCTGGCGGCTGGAAAATCTCTATTCCAGCCGCCAGAGCTGTTTTATATGTGTTTGGGACAGCTCTCTGTGAAGAGCTTTTCAATCCGCCAGAGCTGTTTTGCAGCTTTTCAGAAATCTCCCTCCCTCCAGCTTCTGCTCTTGCAAAATAGCTTTCTCTCTCACAGGTTTTGGAAATCTAATGGTTTCTTCAGATGGAACATGCTTAGAGGTCAGACGGCCTTCCTCCGGCGATTCCGAGCCCTGACGGCCTTCCTCGGCGATTCCGAGCCCCGACGTCCTTCCTCGGGCGATTCTAAGCGCACTTCTGCACAGAATACCCAAACACTCTGCAGCTTTTCAAAACTGAGAAATCTATTTTAAAACAGCTCTATCCGGACAGCAGCTTTTCAATCCGCCAGAGCTGTCCCAAACAGAGCCTTAGTGCATATGGAAAGCTTTGCAAAATCCTTGACTCTGTCTATGCCTCTAAACTCTAAAGATAACTTGGGGCAGATCTATTCAAGGTGTCAACCTTTTGATGAACAACCTCCGTCTGATATAAAATGAAAATGTTTTAATTGTCTACCTAAATCACCTAGAGGGGGGTGAATAGGTGTGTGATGCATCTTTTTGCGGAATACAAATTGTTCGAGCGATGCACAAAAAATAAACAAGCAATCACAGACGACACCAGAAATTATAGTGGTTCCCCAACCTTGTAAGTACATCCACTTTCCACCTCACCAATCTAGCAATATACTAGACTCGGCTGCTCCACTATTCTCTCGGATTGAAAACAATCCTAAAACTTGGAACAAAGTTCCTACAACTCGGAGTAAAACAACTACTACAAAAAATTGGAGAACAACTCCTACCAAAACTCGGAGAATAACTCCTACAATCTCGGAGAATAACTCCAACATGAATAAAATGAATTTAAATTGAAATTCACAAACTTGTCATCACAAATATGACTGAATCTCGGGTTCTTCCTTTTTGAAAAACTAAAAAGCCCTATCAGAAAAGTTGAGGAAGAAATCTGAGAATCCTTCGATCTGAGAACTTACGATCACCACGATCAAGCAGAAGATTTGGAGATGTAAAAAATCTTGATCGTTGAACGATCTTGTCTAAATCTTTGGATCAAGAAGTTTGGCGATGAAGAACGATCCTTGTCGGGGGCGACGAAGCTTCTTGATTTAGAAAGTTGAAATTGATTCAGAAACTTGTACAATACTTCTTAGGGTTTGTCGATTCTAACAAGACCTTTTATAGATCTTTCATGACAGTCTAAATTATATAAATGCAAGCCACGTGGAACAATCAAGAGTTAATGGCATTTGAAATCAAATCCGTCAGATACTTAAGAAAATTCAGAAATCTGCATCCCATTTCTCGAGAGGAGTAAGTGTTCTCGAGAAGAGATTTTTGTTTCTCGAGAAGAGATATGAAGTTCTCGAGAAGCAATACTTAAGGAAACTGTAGAGGAAGGATTCTGGTTTCTCGAGAATGAGAAGACTTACTTGAGAAAAATAAGCTTCTGTCACTCGAGAACAAACTCTTGTTACTCGAGAATAAGAAAGTATCTAGAGAAAAGATTTCTGGGTCTCGAGAAAAAATTTCTGGTTCTCGAGAACTATTCATGGCTTTCTCGAGAAAAGACTTTGACTTCTCGAGAAAAATACTTAAAAAACTTTAGAGCTTATTATAAGGTAACTCGAGAAATAAAGTCATGATCTACTCAACTACGCATGGCTTTCTCGAGAACTGCACTAGGTATTCTCTAGAACAGCTTTTGCTACTCTAATAATAGACTGAGCTCACTCGAGTACTTAATTTAATTCTACTCGAGTACAATAAGTCCTCGAGTAAAACACTTAGAAAAATTTTAATATTCTGAAAAATGATTTTCTTCAAGGAATCCAGCAACAAGACTTTCTCCCAAAGCTTTAGTACTTGAAAATGAAGTGTATCCTAGTAGAGAGGTTACACATGAGTCAACACCATGGATCACACAAAGAGGGATTACATTGTATGGTCCAGTGTTTGGTGACCCATTATAAACTGACATTGGTCTATACTTGAAAATTATAACTTGCAAGCACTCAACTAGAAAAGACATCAAATACAAACTTAATTTATCTTAGTTCAAGGGTGACTTCATACAAATCTAGGTTATAGTGGATACAATACCCAACAAAAAGTTTCAACGTAGCGCACACGCTATGCAATTATATTAATTTGATGCTAAAGTACGGGTATCCAAACAGATTAGGATCGAATAATAGTCTATAGGCCAATATTCTTTTCGGCTAAAAGGACTCACCCAGTCCGATCGAGCATAGGTTGTACCAAAATAAATCTACAAAATTTGTAATTCAGACACGGTAGATCTCCCTCAACAAAAAGAAAATGAGGTTCACCAAACCCCTCAAACTTAAATGAAAATTAAGATGAACAACAAAGCAATCGAAAAAAACCACGCTCAATCCAATGTTTCAAAGATCACGCCAAAATAATTCCACCACATTGAAAAATCTAGAGAGAAAATCACACACAAGTTGAAAGGGGAAACTAGATCTGATATACTATAGAGGGGGGTGAATAGAGTATATGGTGCTTTTAAAACACAAAGGAAAACTTTTGCAAAGCTTTACAACAATTGTTGTAATGAGTGTGAGCAGGGAAGCAGAAATAAAACTAATCACAAAACTAAGCTATGCAGAGACTAAGCACAAGAGAATCTAGGCCAGAAACAAAAAGAAAACAAGCAGAACCAGATGACACAAGGAATTATAGTGGTTCCCCAAACTTGGGTACATCCACTCTTCTAACACCCTAGGTAGGAATCCACTGCAGGATGAGTTGATCAGGTGTCCTGGGCACTAATGAGCTTTTGATAAGGTGCTCAAAAACCAAAACAGATTTTTTGATCAGGTGTCTTGCCACCAATGAGCTTTTGACAAGGTGCTCAAAAACCAGATTCAAACTTTTGAAGGGAGTTTGAAAAACCCTTTACAGAGTGGGGGTGAGAGAGTTATGGCAGTCTTCTCTTTCACAATCAACTGAGAAGACTATGTGGATTGATGTCAAAGCTCCCCCTGAATCCTTGAAATCTTCAGGAAGATGAGCTTTGCTGAGGGTGATAGGCCTTCAAAGATAGATCTCCAGCAAAAGATGATTTCAGCAAGCTGAAATGTTGAGAGTCTGGAGTCTTGAAATGATGTTGGCCTTGAACACTTTGAGAGCTGAAGAGATCTGAAGATTTTTGAAAGCTTGATCTCTCTGATGAGTGTTCTTCAGAATTCTTGTTGACAGAATATTTTGAAAGAGTCTTTGTATTCTGAGTTGTGTATCCTCTTCTTGTCAATCTCTGTAGTTCTTCTCTTTTTTTTGTTCTTCTCTATTCTCTGTCTTGATTCAAAAGCATTCTGTCTTTTATTCTCTGTGTCAGAATAGAATATCACTCTGTCAAAGATAGCCGTTGGTCTGTATTGATTACAGCCATAATTGCATAATTTGTTCTGAAGGAAAGTCCACTGAATTATTCCTTGAAAAATCCCTTGAAACTTGCTCCAGAAGTAAATGAAAACAGCTGGCAGATCTTCTGAATTAAATACAGAATAACTTCTATCTGATTCAAATTTGAATTCTGAAAGATAACTGAAATCGTCGAACTGAGCTCTGCTATCGTCGAGCTGAGCTCAACGAACTGGAAAGTCCAAGTAGCAAGATAATCATCGATCTGAGCTCAAAGATCGTCGAACTGAGCTCAGAGACAAGGATCCAATGCAGAGTTAAAATCGTCGACCTGAGCTCACCGATCGTCGAATGGAGTTCGACGATATTGCGAAGTTGAGCTCAGCGATCGTCGAGTGGAGCTCGACGATATTATGAGGTTTGAGCTCAGCGATCTGACTTAGTCTCCAGAAAAACTTTGGTCTTCAGGGCAGCTTCCAATCCTAGACTTCTAACCCTTAGACTCAATTCTAATTGACCTATTAAGCTATACAGAAGGTCAAACACAGATTCCTAGAGACATAGTGATCCTGACCCAAATTAGTAATAGGGTGTTCCAACAATCTCCCCCTATTTGGGTTAGGATTACTATTTACAGACTTTGGAAAAAAAATCAAATAACATCATACAATCAGAAAAACATGAAAAAAATAGCAGACATTGCAGAAACATCACAGATATATATATATATGACATGATATCCAGACAGCAGTCAGAAAAACCAAGGATTGTCACCTTACAGAGTTACTTTTTCTCTTTGCCTTTTACCATTTTGATTTCTCTGTTAGGATTTAAAGCTTCTTGTTTGGATCTGGTGTCATCAGCTGCACCCAAATAAATTTGCTTAGAAGCCCTGGGAACCACAGCAGCAGGATGCAATTCCATGTATCTTTCTGCATCAAAAAATTTGCTGGAGGCATATCTTTCTAATTCTTTTTGTCTTTGTTCTGACATTGTAGATATATTGGAGGTGTCTAGGCCTTGTTCTTTGGCTTTCTTTATCTGGTCTAAAGCGGCCAACTCCTTCATTCTAGCAGTCCAAGCAACAGGATTCTTCTCAGGGTCCTCAAAAGGAACAGGTGGCTCATACCTGTTGGAAGAAGTATCTTGAGGAGTCCTGGCAGTCACAGTTTCTTTGAGCTTATAGGGGAATGGACCAGAAGATGTATCAGAAGGAACATGTCCTCCCATGGAATAAGGGTGCTTCCTGGAATGCCCTTTAGAATATACTTGAGTCTCTCTTTGATTTCCCCTATATCCTCCCCTTCTAGAGTAAGAGCCCCTAGACTGGCTTTCCCTTTGATATGTTCTAGCATGGGGTTGGTAGGGAACCTGGCTTCTAGCTGGGCCTGAACTTGCAGAGCTGCCACCTGCACCTGCATCAGGTGGAGGTGGTGGAGGAGGATGAGGGTGCTTGGACTGGGAGGAGCCCTTCTCATACTTCCTTTTCTTTTTCATTGCTTTTAACTGATTTTTGGAATACTGCATCCAATGTTCAGTAATTGGGCAGTTGTGCAGAATATAGTAGGGAACATCATTGTCATCTCTAACTTTGGCAGGTGGAATCCTTTTCATTGCCTTACTTCTTGCCTTCCTTTTCCTTGCAATGGTGGCAGAAGAATCATCAGAGGCAGTGTTGTAGTCATCAGATTCAGAGCTTTGAGCATCATATAAAGCATCAATCCTTTTCATCAAATCTTCTTTTAGTTGAACAGCAGCAGATGGGGCAGAAGCAGAAGCAGAAGGAGCAACAGAGACAGATACAGCAGCAGATGTAACAACAGATACAGGAGCAGCAGTAGAAGCAACACTGGTTATTTCAGGAATTATGGCAGCAGCAGGTTCAGAAACAACAACAAAAATTTCAGCAGGCTCAAAAGCAACAGCCTCTGTCATCAGAAATTCCTGGGAAATGGGCTCATCAGAAACAATTTGATTTTCAGCAGCAGTTGGAACATTTTCTTCAGCAGCAGCAAGAACAATTTCAGAAGCAGATTCAGCCTTTTCTTTATCAGCAGCAGCAGCAGTCATCACTGAGAGTACAAAGGATGAAAGAATGTTGGGGTCACAGCCAGAGAAGGGCACCATTGCCTTAGACAGATCTTCTGAGGGCTGGACAGTAATAGCTTCTGGAAGGTAGCTGTAATATGCAGTATCAAATGCAGATAGCAAAGACCTTAGGTCTATTGCTAAGACTGGAGTAGCAGCAGCAACTGGAGCAGAAGAGGCAGCAGACACAGGAGCAGCAGCAGCAGCAGCAGCAGCATGAAGGCTGGCTTCATAGGGCATCTCCCCCTGCCTGGATGCAGATACCTCTGTATCAAGGCAAACTGCTGGTGGGGCTTCTTGAGGAAGAAGAGAAGAAAGCCTGGCAGAGAGGGCTGCCACTGACAAGTGTAGAGGAGCCAAAGAGGTCTCCAAGAGGAGGGAGAGCCTGGGGGCAATGAGCTCATACAACTTGTCAGCAAGGGCTGAGAGATCTACTTGCTCAAGAAGAGGAGCAGAGGTAGATGAAGTAGGGATGGCTGAAGAAGCTGGAGGTGGAGGGCTGAATGGTGGAGGGATGGATGGCTGAGGTGTGGGGATTGTGGAGATGGAGGACAAGGGTATGGATATGGATGGAGTGAATGATGGTTGGTCAAGGATGTGGTGGAGGAGATCTTGGAAAGATGTTGAGGAGGAGGGTAATTCTGGAGGAGAAGAGGGGGAATCATCCATGTAGGATTCATCCAGAAGGGTGAAGGATGGTATGGATGGGGATGAGGTGACATCTTGTGGTGGATATGAGAATAATGAGTGGAAGTGGTCTACTAGGTGATGATGAAGTGGTTGCTGGAGATGGAATAGAGGTTGGAGATGGGCTGGAGATTGTAATTGTGGATGGAGCTGGAGTGGTGGATGGAATAGGTAGGGTTGGACTAGGAGGAGGAGGAGAAGCAGCACTAGCAGCAGGCAGGTCTTCTGCAGGAGCAGAGACCTGGGGGGGAGTGACTCTGTGAGTCCTGGTGCCTGAAGGAGCAGTTGAAGAGGGCCTGCTGGGCTTGCTAATTTGCCTGTCCCACTTCCCAAATAGGGCACAGGTGAGTCTCTTGGAGGCATTGATGTGCACTCCAGAGGAGACCAACAGAGCAGGGCACCTTGCCTGAAGGAAAACTCCCAGAATTCTTCCAAAATTCACAAAGGTTTTGTTAATCTTTTTCTTTATCAGGTCAAAGAAAACCTCTCCCCAGTTCAAGCTTTTCCTATCTACCAGAGCTCCCATAAGGCAGAGCTGATGTCTGGAGATGGTGTCATGTGCAGAATGTTTTGCCAACAGCACCTTGCCTACAACATCAGCTAGAAACCTATATTCAACTGACAAGTTCCTCTTAAACAACTTGCTAGGGTTTCCCTCTGGATGACCCATCCTGGCAAGTATATCAGACAACTCTTCTCCAGATAGTTCAGCAGTGTCTTCACCATTTCTTAAACTAAAAACCTCTGTTAAGACTGTTGGGGTCAGAGGTACCTGTGTTCCAGCAATAGATCCAACTATGGTGTTGTTGTCAAGGTTGTGTGCAGTATACACCCATTCTTTGATTTCATCTGAGGCAAGTTTGATTCTTGTGGTCATGAGGGCAGACAAATGCTGATCTTTGAATAAACTCAGGATGTCCTGGAAGATTTGATCAGTGGTGTTGAAGGAGTCCAGATCAATGTCAAATCCTGCATCAAACTTCATTGCGGCGAGGACAGCGACTGAGACGGCCATGGTACCTGCAAAAACTTAACAAACAAACCGAACAAGCGTAGAACTGTTTGGAGGGAAGAAAATTTTTTGCAGAGAAATTGAAAGCGCAAGAGAGAACGACGGCGAAAAATGAGTTTTATATTAGGGTTCGACGCAGAAATGGAAAGATCGTTGAACTCAGTTCGACGATCGAGGCTTCTAAAGGAATCTGAAGAGACTCCAACATCGTCGATCTCCGTTCGACGATCTGGAAAGGCGTCGAGCTCCGTTCGACGATCGTTCAGTGAACAAAATCGTCGAGCGCCGTTCGACGATCGTTGACCAGAAGAGATAGTTCATACTATCTGAGGAGCGCTGAACTCCGTTCGACGATTCAGGAAATCGTCGAACTCCGTTCGACGATCGTTGGGAAAATCGTCGAGCGCAGTTCAGAGATCAGAAAATTCTAGACACTAAGGAAAATCAGAATTTTTGCCTAGTCTTGGTCAATTTTTAGCTTTCAAAATCTTGGATATTAGTTAAGACTTCCTCCATCTAACATTCCTAACTGATTTAGGAAGAAAGTGTGTTTCTTTTCATCCAAGGGCTTGGTGAAAATATCTCCCCTTTGTAAATCAGTTGGGATATATTGCAGTTCAATTTTATTCTTTTCAACATTGTCCCTTAAGAAATGATGCCTAATCTCTATGTGTTTTGTCCTACTATGGAGGACTGGATTTTGAGCTATGGAAATAGCACTTGTATTGTCACAAAAGATTTTAGACTTCTCTAAGTTGTAACCATAGTCTAGGAGTTGATTTTGAATCCACAATATTTGTGAACAACAACTGCCTGCAGCCATATATTCAGCTTCAGCAGTTGAGGTTGACACAGATGTTTGTTTCTTACAAAACCAAGAGACAAGTCTATCACCAAGGAACTGACAAGTTCCACTGGTGCTTTTCCTGTCAATTCTGCATCCAGCATAATCAGCATCAGAGAATCCAGTTAACTCAAATGCTGAATCTTTTGGATACCAGAGACCTAGATTTGGACAACTTTTAACATATCTAAGAATCCTCTTTACTAATGTTAGGTGTGACTCTCTAGGGCTAACTTGGAATCTAGCACATATACATGTAGCAAACATTATATCTGGTCTACTAGCTGTAAGATACAACAGAGAGCCAATCATTGCTCTATATGTTGTCTGATCAACTAGGTTTCCCATGTTCATCAGCATCCAATACAGCATTGGTAGGCATGGGTGTTTTCATACAAGATGCCTCAGACATGCCAAATTTCTTAACCAGCTCATTAGCATATTTGGTTTGAGAAATAAAGATGCCTTCAGCATGTTGTTTGACTTGCAATCCTAAGAAGAAGGATAGCTCACCCATGCTACTCATCTCAAATTTAGAATGCATTAGGTTAGGAAATCTTCTGCACAATTTTGAGTCAGTAGAACCAAAAATGATATCGTCCACATAAATTTGTACTAGTAGGGTATTGGACTTATGGGTTCTAATAAAAAGAGTTTGGTCTACTCTACCCCTTATAAAACCATTTTCCAAGAGAAAGCATGCTAAGGTCTCATACCATGCTCTAGGAGCTTGCTTGAGACCATATAATGCTTTATGTAGTTTAAAAACATAATCAGGGTAAGTTGGAGAGATAAAACCTGGAGGTTGTCTGACATAGACTTCCTCTTTGATGTCTCCATTCAAGAAAGCACTCTTGACATCCATCTGATAAACCTTGAAGCCTTTGTGAGCTGCATAAGCTAGAAAAATTCTAATGGCTTCCAATCTTGCAACAGGTGCAAAGGTCTGGTCGTAGTCAATTCCTTCTTCTTGAGAATATCCCTGGGCAACTAGCCTTGCCTTGTTCCTTATTATTACTCCTTGATCATCCAGTTTATTTCTGAATACTCATTTTGTTCCAACAATGGAATGATCCTTTGGCTTTCGCACTAGTTCCCATACTTTGTTCCTCTCAAATTGATGCAACTCCTCTTGCATTGCAATGATCCAGTGTGGATCTTGCTCTGCATCTTGAATGGACTGAGGTTCAATTTGAGAAAGGAAGCAGGTGTGCAACAGGTTTTGGTTGACCTGATTTCTGGTTTGCACACCAGCTGAGAGTTCTCCAATTATTTGGGTAATTGGATGGTCTCTTGATGTTACTAAATCAACAGGGGGTGTTGATTGTTCACCAACCTGTGTTGTTGTTTCCTCTTGTGGTACAACAACTGGCTCTTCAGGTTGTGGTTCAATATGTTGAGCATTGCTTTCATCTTCACTGCTTTCTTCTTCTTGAGCAACCTGTAACTTGTTCATATCTTCAACGAGAGAGTGTTCCTGCAAAGGTTCTATGGTAGAAGAAATCTTCTCCTTGAAAGACATGTTAGTTTCATCAAAAGAAATATGAACAGATTCCTCAATTTTCAAAGATGATTTATTATAGACCCTATAGGCCTTGCTGATCATGGAGTATCCCAGAAACACTCCTTCATCAGCTTTGGCTTGAAATTTTGCTAGATATTTCTTATCATTATTGTGAATATAGCAAATACAACCAAAAATTTTGAAGTAGTCAACTTTAGGTTTCTTCCCTTTGAGTAGTTCATAGGGAGTCTTTCCCTTCAGTTTATGTATCAGACTTCTGTTCAGCACATAGTTGGAGGTGTTCACTGCCTCTACCCAAAAGGATAGAGGTAGATGAGCATCTGACAACAATGTAGTGGCAGATTCAATAAGGGTTCTATTTTTCCTTTCAGCTACCCCATTTTGTTGAGGAGTTCTAGGAGCTGAGAAAGTATGTCTGATCCCTTCACTCTGACAGAACTCTTGCATAAGAAGAGAATCAAACTCTGTCCCATGATCACTTCTGATCAGGGCAATGTGAGTATTGAACTCAATCTTTATACATTTGAGAAACTCTGTCAGACACTTAAAGTTATCAGACTTCTTCCTTAGAAAGAACACCCAAGTGAATCTAGAGAAGTCATCTACAATTACTAAAGTGTAGGATTTCCCTCCTAGGCTTTGTACTGTGATGGGTCCAAATAGATCCATGTGTAGCAGATACAATATCCTAGGTGAATCACTCTTATTAAGTGACTTAAAACTGTTTTTAGTTTGCTTGCCTAATTGACAAGCCTTGCATAGTCCTTCCTTCTTGTAGGGGCCAGAAGGTAGTCCTCTAACAAGGTTGTCCTTGGAGAGCCTAGCAATAGTTCTAAGGTTTAGGTGTCCTAATCTCTTATGCCATAAAACATTTGGTCTACATACTGAATTAAACAAGCAGATATCTATAGTAGTTGAAAGAAAATCTACTAGATAGATGTTACCTTTCCTTTTACCTGTCAACACAGTTGTGTTGTCCTCTGACTTGATTTTGCATAAGGTTTTGCTGAAGGTCACCTGGTGGCCTTCATCACATAGCTGACTGATGCTGATTAGGTTGTGCTTCAGTCCTTCCACATATGCTACCTTCTTGAAGGTTACAGAACCAATCTGGACTGCACCATATCCTTTAGTTTGTCCAAAGTTGGAATCACCAAAGATAACTTTGGGTCCAAGCTTGGCTCTAAAGGAATTGAGGTTGTCCTTGTTCCCTGTCATGTGCTTAGAGCACCCACTATCCAAATACCATTGCTGGTTAGATGTTGGATAGGTCTTCACCTGCACATAAAACAATTCACTTGTTTTTGACCCAGTTTACCTTGGGCCTAGGTTGATAACCTTTAAATTTAGAAATGAAAGATATCCCTGGCTGACTCTTATATCCTTCAGGATGATATCTCCTTGGAGGTAAAATCCATTCAGTATAAGGGTTAAAGGTTTGGGATGAAAAACCCTCAGGATTCAATTTTGATTTGCCTTTGAGAAATTTTCCAGAGCTCTGACCTCTGTTCGACGATCTTGGAGCTGAGTTCGACGATCTTGGGTCAGATCGTCGAGCTCCGTTCGACGGTCGACTATGGCTGAGGTCAGGTATATGGGATCGTCGACCAGCGTTCGACGATCTTGGCTGAGATCGTCGATCAGCGTTCGACGATTTTTCCTGAGATCGTCGAGCTGCGTTCGCCGATCGTCGATCTTCATTCGGCGATCGTCGATCTCCGTTCGACGATTTGTGCTGGACTTTAGTTTTCTGAGGCAGATCAGAATTTTTCCTGGCAACCTCTACAACTCCCTTTCCCTTGTCAGAAATGAACTTGATAGGGGTTGTTAGAACAATAGGTTGGCTGGATGAGGCACCCAAGCCCAGTGTACTGTTGAATCTTGAGTTCACTGTGCTTGTGATGTCCATCAGCTTGATGCTTCTCCCATTGAGAGATTCTTCAAGCTTCTTGGCCTCAGAGAGCTCACTCTTCAGTGAAGCTATCTGTTCCCTATAGTTCTCCAACTCCTGAGAGAGTTTGAGGTTTTCTGATTTTAAAACATTTTGTTCAGATAATTGATTTCTGAGAGAGATGATCTCTTTCTCAGACTTTAGCAGGTCTAAACATAGTGCTTTAAATTCAGATTTAAAATCTTCTGAAGTAAAATCAAAAGAGCTGATTACCTGATCTTCTTTAGGTTGAGTCTCTGAGTATGACTCTGACTCCTCTTCCTCTGAGTTGTGTTGTGAGGCATTGATTGCCATCATGCAGAACTCCTTTTCCTCTGCATCATCCTCATCATCACTGGTGCTGGAAGAGGCTTCTGACTCCTCTTCAGTCTCACTCCAGGATTCAGCAACAAATCCTTTCCTTGTGTGCTTATTTTTGCTGGAGGAAGGTTTGCTATTTCCATTCCTTTTGGAGTCCTTCTCCTTTCTTCTTTCTTTTCTGTCCCTTCTGTCCTTGTTCTTGTTCTCTGGACAGTCAGGAACTATGTGCCCTGGTTTCCTGCAACCAAAGCAAATAATGTCTTTGTTATTGCCAATGGACTTGTCATACCTTGGCTTGTCCTGCTCCTTGTATGATCTTCTTCTGAAGTCCTTTCTGGCCATCTTATAGAATCTTTTGGCCAACAAGCTGAGAAGTTCATCATTGGCTGTTCCTTTTTCTTCAGGCAGATCCTCAGTTGCCTTGAATGCTATAGTCTTCTCCTTTCTTGTGGCTGGTGAAGCAGCCTTCTGTTCTTCTTCTCTGTTCTTGATGAGTAGCTCATAAGATTTGAGCTTACCCAACAAGGCTTCAGTGGTGATCTCATTCAGACTTCTGGCATCTTTAATTGGCCAGATTCTTGAATCCCAAGTGCTGGGGAAGCACATTAGGATCTTGTCATTAAGTTCTGTCAGTGAGATCTCTTTGTCTAATGTCCTCAGTTCACTGACAATTAGACTCAGTCTGTTGTACATGTCTCCCACTGACTCAGTTTCTCCCTTCTTGAAGTTCTCATATTGGGAGATGAGATGGGATCTTCTGTCCTTTCTCTCATCAGCTGAGCCTGAAACTATTTCTGAGAGCTTGTCCCAGATCTCCTTGGCTGAATTACATTCAGCTACCTTTTGAAAAATGTCATCTGACATTGTCTGAGCTAGAATGTTCATTGCCTTGGCATCAGCTACTTTCCACTTTTTGATGTCAGCATCTGTTCCTGATGGAGGTGGAACAGCATTTGTACTTGTGCTTTCTGGGGGTCTTGGACACACTGTCAAAACAGAATTAAATATATCTTCGTCAATAGAATTCATGTAGAGTCTAATCCTTGATTTCCAAAGTGCAAACTTTGACAGATTGCACACTGGAGGTCTGGTGCTTGCATAATCTTTGTTTTGGGCCATGAGTTGTGCAAACTAAATCTAATAATAAAATATAACAGAAGGATCTAGTTTGGGATCTTGGGGTTCAGGTGTTAGCCTGTACAACCAAACAGATATGGTATGTTTAACCAACCTCCCTCTGATACCAATTGAAAGGGGAAACTAGATCTGATATCCTCTAGAGGGGGGTGAATAGAGTATATGGTGCTTTTAAAACACAAAGGAAAACTTTTGCAAAGCTTTACAACAATTGTTGTAATGAGTGTGAGCAGGGAAGCAGAAATAAAACTAATCACAAAACTAAGCTATGCAGAGACTAAGCACAAGAGAATCTAGGCCAGAAACAAAAAGAAAACAAGCAGAACCAGATGACACAAGGAATTATAGTGGTTCCCCAAACTTGGGTACATCCACTCTTCTACCACCCTAGGTAGGAATCCACTGCAGGATGAGTTGATCAGGTGTCCTGGGCACCAATGAGCTTTTGATAAGGTGCTCAAAAACCAAAACAGATTTTTTGATCAGGTGTCTTGCCACCAATGAGCTTTTGACAAGGTGCTCAAAAACCAGATTCAAACTTTTGAAGGGAGTTTGAAAAACCCTTTACAGAGTGGGGGTGAGAGAGTTATGGCAGTCTTCTCTTTCACAATCAACTGAGAAGACTATGTGGATTGATGTCAAAGCTCCCCCTGAATCCTTGAAATCTTCAGGAAGATGAGCTTTGCTGAGGGTGATAGGCCTTCAAAGATAGATCTCCAGCAAAAGATGATTTCAGCAAGCTGAAATGTTGAGAGTCTGGAGTCTTGAAATGATGTTGGCCTTGAACACTTTGAGAGCTGAAGAGATCTGAAGATTTTTGAAAGCTTGATCTCTCTGATGAGTGTTCTTCAGAATTCTTGTTGACAGAATATTTTGAAAGAGTCTCTGTATTCTGAGTTGTGTATCCTCTTCTTGTCAATCTCTGTATTTCTTCTCTTTTTTTTTGTTCTTCTCTATTCTCTGTCTTGATTCAAAAGCATTCTGTCTTTTATTCTCTGTGTCTGAATAGAATATCACTCTGTCAAAGATAGCCGTTGGTCTGTATTGATTACAGCCTTAATTGCATAATTTGTTCTGAAGGAAAGTCCACTGAATTATTCCTTGAAAAATCCCTTGAAACTTGCTCCAGAAGTAAATGAAAACAGCTGGCAGATCTTCTGAATTAAATGCAGAATAACTTCTATCTGATTCAAATTTGAATTCTGAAAGATAACTGAAATCGTCGAACTGAGCTCTGCTATCGTCGAGCTGAGCTCAGCGAACTGGAAAGTCCAAGTAGCAAGATAATCGTCGATCTGAGCTCAAAGATCGTCGAACTGAGCTCAGAGACAAGGATCCAATGCAGAGTTAAAATCGTCGACCTGAGCTCACCGATCGTCGAATGGAGTTCGACGATATTGCGAAGTTGAGCTCAGCGATCGTCGAGTGGAGCTCGACGATATTATGAGGTTTGAGCTCAGCGATCTGACTTAGTCTCCAGAAAAACTTTGGTCTTCAGGGCAGCTTCCAATCCTAGACTTCTAACCCTTAGACTCAATTCTAATTGACCTATTAAGCTATACAGAAGGTCAAACACAGATTCCTAGAGACATAGTGATCCTGACCCAAATTAGTAATAGGGTGTTCCAACACAAGTAGAAAGTTTCGTTACCCAATCAGAATGGATGATTCTGATTCACTAATCTGGATCGCTCTTCAACAGCTCCGCCACGGTCACGCCGGATGTAGAGAAAACTCGTCTTCCTTCCTCGCTTCACGCTGGTATATTGTCCACAAAGCCTTGTTGAAAACACTTTGGCCGAGCCACCAAAGGAAAGGGGTGGTCGGTTTTCTCTTAGAGATGGGCTAGACGATTGTTTGAGTGGTTGTGGGTGGTCGGTTTATGATGAGGAGGAGGGTGGCCGGGTTTTTAAAAGTAGGAGGCTAGAGGGTGGTTGAGGAGAGGCCGAGAAAAAGAGAAAGGGGAAGAAAGGTTGGCGGCTACAAGAGGGGATGAAAGGCCTTGGCCGAATTTTTGGAAAAGGTGGGCGAAAAGATCTCAAGGGAGATTTAGGGATTCAAATTCTTATCATTCATTCTCTATCAAATCCTTCATAACCATGGCTATATATAGCCTACACCACTCCATCTAGTCCATTCAAAATTCAAAACGAAACTATGATGGTTATATGCACCCATCATGAAATAAAAATAATACAAAAAATAAATGCATGAAATTAAACACACTTGATGGTTATAGGCACCCATCATACATGAAATGAAATAAAAAATTAAAATAAAAATTGCTAAAATAATAATTGATAGTATATAAATTATATAATTATTTAATTTATAATTATATATTTTATTTAATGGCGGCGGCGTTTGCGAAGAAACGTCGTGGTAGAATTTCATCTTCGAGCTTGCGGCAACAATCATCCCAATCCACAAACTCTCTATGATGGGGATCAATGGCCGCATCAGCATCATTCCCATCAAGTATAAGTTGCACGCCCAAAGTACATGTCGGTGACCAAGGCATGTATGGGGAGTGACGGCTGGAGGACTATCATGCACATTCTGAATTGAATTTTGTCATTATGTGTGTATCCCGCCACTTTGTCATGCTCGTGGCAGGGGTTGTGACCATTAAAAAGTTGCTTCTGGCCGGAACTCTTGGCTGGTGGATGTGTAATGGCGGATCCATATGAAGTAAATAATGTTACTATTGAAGGTCACTGACGTGTTGGTGTTATGATCACTAGCTTAATCATTGGAGACGTTACACTTGTGCGACATGGAAGTCACACCCCCTAATACGGGCGTGATTGTAGGGCGTCCAAAATTAATTGATGTGGCAACTTGATTCTAGGTCGTGGCATGAGCTCCGGTCATGACTGTTATTACACATAGGTACATGCCCATGACCTGGGAATGTACTTTGTGATTATTTAATATTTGCTCTAAATCTTCAACTAATCCTACTGGTTCTCCCAAACTGATATATGCGGCCCAGTTTGACGTGAAATCATAAAATAATGCATTTTATCATATAAATACTATAAAACTAGATTAAATTGATAAATTAATTAACAATAAAATAGACAAAAATATAGATAAGCAATTGCTTATCACATATAGAATCAAGAAAATATAATTCAATGATAAATCGAAGATAGGTAAAAAGGTGGCTTGTAGATTTAAGAGAAATAAAGCAAATTTATTTAATTTCAAAGTTTATCATGTTCAAGTGCAAAATAAAGTTTAGCTACTCATCATGATGAGGGAAATATTAAAAGAGGTGGAGAGAGACATGATTGTAAGAAAATACATGTGGTTGAAATGAAAATGCAATAGTAAAGATTATAATTTTAAAAGGAAAATTACATCAAAACAATGAATTGAAGCAAGAAACAAACTCCAATAACCAACCCCCTAGCAGCTGGACATACCTGGAATTTATAGTTCAAAATTTAGGAGTCACGCCCCTAGTTCACGCCCATGGCATAGGGTGTGTCGGGTGATTAATTATTAATTAAGCCTAGGAAACGAAATAGTTGAATGTGCCACATTTTGTGTTTATCATCATTGTAACACCCCAAGGCAACATTCATGACTAGAAGTCATCTTGCTCTTGAAAGATATGCAGAGTTGAAAGCCTGGGCAATACTTGGTCTTCTTCTTCTTTAGAAGAAAAACTTCTTTTTCTTCCTCTGAAGCTTTACCAACTGTTACTGTTCTATTGCTTTTTGATGTCTAGGTTTTCAAAGCTTACAAAGTAAGGGATTACCACTCATCTCCTCCCTTTAAATAGGGAAGGCCTCTCTAATGGTTGGAAAATGTAGTTTAGTGCTTTTCCAATTTGGCCAGATATGAATTAGCGTTTTAACTCTAACGAAAATTTGAAATCCTGTCTTTCACAATGACACAACACCATTTTTCCTTAACATGATGCCCAAATTACTTTCTTCACTTAATGAAAATTTCTATCAAGCTAAGTCATCACATGACGCTTGAGTAATCAACACAACGTATTTTACTTAGAGTAATTTAATGCATCTTCTTTACTGATTATGAATACGATGTTTGTATATTTGATTGATGTGGTCGATCACAACAAGTGTATAAGTCGGTTAAGTAATATAAAATGGGTTGTTATCCCAAAGTATCGATCCCACGTAAAACACAGTAAGGAGGAGTTATATTTCGAGAGAGGACTTGAGATTAAAGTTCTTGCAGTCAGATGGGTGGCGAAAGGCTTGGTTTGGTTTGCGTAAACAAAAGAGAAGAAATCTAAATTAGCACTTTAGGTAGCTGACACTGCTTATCAAGGTGGTGGATAACATAGGATGTTATGCACTGCTTCACTTGGCAGATGGAAGAGTAGTCTCACAGAGTGGACAAGTAGGCAAATTGGATGGAAGAGTAGGCTCGCGGAATGGAAGAGTAGGTGGTGGATAACACAGGATGCTATGCACAGCTTCACTTGGCAGATGGAAGAGTAGGCTCACAGAGTGGACAAGTAGGCAAATTGGATTGAAGAGTAGGCTCGTGGAAAGGAAGAGTAGGTGTTGGGAAAACACCTTATGATTTAACTCAATAAATTATATTTAAAGTGATTTTACATCCTAGGTTTATTACCCATATTATATAGAGAGGGTAATGTGGTTATAGAAGCCCTAAGAAGTTTATAAAGTTAAGGACATAAGTTAGACACTATATTTTGTAGAAGGATGTCAAGAAAAGTAAACTGCTAGAAGTCGACGCAACATCGAATTAAATTCAATGCTACTATGACTTGGACTCAGAGCAACTATATAGTGCCGATTCAACGCTACTTCATGATGGAAGTCGACGCATACATTGATAAGGTATCAATTCAACTTTGACAACAACCTTAATCTATACAGTAATGGAAGTCAATGTTACTCTTACTTGTCGGGTGTAGTATAGAATGGAAAATTCAGAGGGATTTTTTAGGCTTATTCCAAGGGACTTTCATGGAATTTATTCAAACAATTATAACCGTTGGAAGATAGAGTACATGAAAGATTTGTCTATCAAATTTATAGATGATTTTATTGAAAGTCTTTGACCAAAATATTGAGATTGATTGAACTATTTTTTGAAGAATATATCAACATTCCTTCTAAAGACTTCATGCCATGAAAGGTATAATTCAAAATAATTCAGTGATAATATAATCAAATTAGAGAATACAAAATATAAACTGACATGGAGAACAAGAATTGATTCTGATAGCCGACTATTCTTCATCTTCTCAACACTCATGCTTCTCTATTAATGTTGAAACCAACAATCAACTATAATATTTCAGAGAATATCACTGATCCAAAGCTTATAACGCCTACAAATCTTCTATCAAAAGACGTTCATCATATTCAAGGATAAAAACACTTCGTGCCAAATAGTCCTTAGATTCTTACTGAGAGGACTCATCTAGAAGAATTATTCTTCTTAGAACTCTCAATCTCTTTTTTTCTCTATTTTACTAACCAGGTAAAAAGTTTTCAGAGTCCCTATTCAAAGTATTCGGGTTATGGTTTTGAGATCCTTCTTATCAAAAGTCTTTATTGGTAGTGGTTCAAAATCTCTTTACCAAAAGTTCTAGTAGTTGGTCATAAGAATCTCCTTATCAAAAGACTCAGGCACTGGTATAATGAATTCCTATTAAGGTAGTAGAATAGTGGATGCTTCCAGATTTTGGGGAACCACAATAGCTTTGGTTTCTTCTGTGTTTTCTGTCTTTCTTTCTTACTTTATTTTTGTGTTGTGCTGTGCTATGAATAATCTTTGGTTTGAAATCTGTTTGAGTGCAAATTTTAGATTAACCAAAATTATTTGAGTAGGCCTGTAGACTAGAATGGGGGGTGATGGTGGAATAGGCACACCTCAAACACAATTTAATGTACAAAGAATATCATAAAAATCAAATAAAATTACAAAGCATAGTTTAGAATGGCATATATCATCAAATTAAGAGAAATACAATAAATAACAACAATCCAAATGAAGAAAAATGCACAAGATACAACCGAATCTGGAGTCTTGTTGTAGATTCTCGATTGGAATTGTTGGATTGTAAATCTGCGTCCTAACTCGGTCCCAAATATTATCCGTGGTAGTGCAGGGCTGTCACTTCCTCACAATTAACCCATCATCTCTGGTAAACTACAATTCGACCATGTTTGATGCGAAGATCTCCTAGCTTGGTGATGAATATGAGCATAGATCATCTCCTTGAAGCAATTGGATAATGTGAAGGGACCTAGGGAAATGCCCTCATGGAAGGTGGAGGAATGAGGAGCCAAAGGTCTCCCCTCAGGGTTTCTATTGGAACTGGGTAGAATGAATGTGCGATCCTGAAACCAGTTACAAACTACTCTTAAATTAAAAATTGTGAGAAAAATGAACTCGCATGCTCGAAAGCACGGTCCTATGTTCGAATCACAATAGATATTTCACTGCAGGCCAAGGGTCCATTGATCTGATTTCTCCTAATACACGGTTGTAAAATTGGTGCACAAACAAAAACACAAGTGCAGAGATAGAACTATGATTTTCAGGCCAAAAAGGAGCTTATGTGATTCTCTTCTGCCGCGGTTGAATCCAACCTTGCGTGAAGGAAATACATGAGCAATATAAACGTTAAATTTTTCATACAAAGAAGGTCGCTCATGTGATTTATTCTCGCATGGTTCACATCATCGAAGCATGAACAAATTACAAGAGCGAAAGCAGAACCCGAAAATTCAACACAAGGTCACGCATGGGAAAAACAGCTAGTGCGCAAAGAAATTCACACAGTCATGCGATTATGAAAATCTACATCTTATCCAGGACAAGGGAACACATAGGAAAAACTCCTATGCGTGAAGGAAAATTGCACAACTGGGTGAAATACACGGAATTCCCAAGAGGGTTTGGGATATGCCTGTAACATTCCAATGTTGTTTGGGGACTCTGGAAGTTTTGACAAGCCAATGAATACACTTGTCCTAGTCAACACCACCCTTGACCCATTAAGCCACCCACAACATCATGTTGACCAAGGTAGGTCATTCAACCCATCTAAAGCCTTACTTTAGTGCACTACCCCACCCTTGGGAAGAATGATTTGCATATAGCCAACCATGCCCAATCTAAGTCATACTTCCTCACACTTTGACAATTGACTCAACCCTAACCGCCACCATGACCCCAAGTAACCTACCTCTATATTAGCACCCCAAATTGGATTACCTACCACACAAAGCGCAAGGAAGAACCTTGGTTTTTGCACATTGTGTGCATTTAGCAAATTTAACTAAAACCACTAACTCTAGTGTTACCCTTGGCCAATTGGACACACCCACTCTCCACTCATGACACCATAAGAGTTACCCACACATTGGCATCCCAAGCTATGTAACCCACCCCTTTGAAAAACCTTTAAGCTATATGTGGTGTGCATTTAGAATTTTTAATTAACTACTCTTTTACAGCTCTTTTTATTGATGGGTTCGTCCTCACCTTAAGCCAAGACCAAGGACAACGAAACTACAAAAATATGATTTTTGTCAACCCAAAGTCAACAAAATTTAAGCAAAGGGCTAAGCTAAACCCTCACTTAATAAAAGAAATTAACCTAAATGGGCAAACAACAAATTCAAGAAACCCTATGTAAGACTCCCTTTTTTTCTTTTTAAAACACCGGGGTCTTAGGCACAGAACCACCACTTTGCGGTGACACCTTCGTACCCGGGAAGGTCATCACTACAAAACGCCGATCCTGCCGGCCAAATTGATCACAACTGTAGCAAAACAGTAAAACATGTCCACAGAAATCACATATATATGTAAATAATCTCCACGAAGGGAGTGTCCACAGATACACAGAAATATACGATCTTGGGCTCATGCCCGGTACATCAAGTCCTCACTACAAAATTCTCAACGCGGAAGCAAATACTATAACTAATAATGATCAGGACACACAGTCCCTGTCATCTGAACTCCGGTACTAGACTGGCCCATCTCCATATATGTCAACCTCCAAGGCTGCTCCTCTATGCTGGGCTCCACGGTCCCCTAAAATGATGTGGTTCGAAAACCATTAGTCTAAAAGACTAAGTCCTATCATCCCCCGCCCCTTCCCCCATGGCCCCTAGACACCGAGCGGGGAGAAGGAAAGGAGAGGACATGAAGGTGGAGAATAACAAATAAGCAGGTGGTAGCGGAACTAATCTAGCAGTTCTACAGTATGTATGGCAGCAAAATAGGTATGAAAAACTGAATGAAAATGTAACATTAACTTATATGAAAACAAATAAGCTAAGGGATATTTTGCAGGGCTCCTATCGTATAAAAAGTCTCATACCGATTTATACGATAGGGTGTCGGTTTTCTATCAAGCATAATATGTAATATCAAATAAAACCTTTAACTTATAAGCACGCGTGCGCGAACTTATAAACTAAGGGGTCGTCTTGCAGGGCCTATTGTATAGAGCGTCCCATACCACTTATACAATAGGTGTCAGGTTATATGTAATGATTATGCTATATAATATAATTATTCCATGATGTGAACATGCAAGTGCAACTCACCCACTCGACTCTGTGTACACAGACATTTAGTTCCCCCTTTCTGGACCTAAACCTCCCAGGATACCTCCGTAGTGGCAAACGGAAGCGGTGGGTTGTGCCTCACCCACCTCTAAACCAATAATTGAAAGTGAACCTCCCAGGATACCTCCGTCGTCTTGCTGGTGCACAGAGCGGAGCCCCTGCGTACTCTTGTCGTCTGGCGCATCGGACTTTATTTGGCCAAGTGCTAAACCACACTCGCCGAGTCAACGTGTTGGTGTCGGTGCATCGACCCTCCAACACCGAAGACCCACCACCTTTTACTTTATGCACATGCAACCTTATGTAACAGCTACCGAGCCAAAGCTCCCCGGACCATCCCGTCTGTCATAAACAACAACCGAGCCAAAGCTCGCCAGGCCAACCTGCCCATCACAAACCATTACCGAGCCAAAGCTCGTCGGGCTAACCTGCCCTTTTACCAAACCACTGGGCTTACTGCCCGAGTGACCCAACCTATCTCCCCGAGTCATCAAGGTGTGAGAAAGTGAAACCCTATACTTACTAGCTACCCTTAAATATTGTGTTGGACCTAACCCTAGTGCAATTGACACTTCCTCCCTACGGGAAAGACGATCTTTCGTCGATCCCGGGCACCGCCTAACTCTAGCCAATCCATCCCTCTACTCATCCTACTACCAATAATGAACTTATTTTTTTCTATCCAAACCAACAGACCACTAATCCCAAGGCATGCATCAAATTATACTCCAACATAATTTCTACAATTTTTTACTATATGCAGACCACTTAAGCTATATGACCCGTAAAACGGGAGGTACAACAAATAGTCATCCAGTACTCCTATAATAATTATTGGAGGGCCATTATGAGCTTTGTGGACTAAATCCAGAATTTCACAATTTTCCTATTTATCTGATAATTTATTTAATTAATTTAGTAGCCAAAAATCTCATGTTTGAACATGAAGTACCAATTTCAGATAAGATAATATTCCACCAAATTTGTGGTAAATATAATATGAATATATAACTCAAAATACAAAGCCTCAAAATTTTCCATTAAGGTTTAACCCCTTAATTTTAATTTCAAATATATCCCATAATAAATCATTTTAAAAGAATTTACAGCATTAATAATTCCAAAAATTCAGAGAAAATTCATGGATGATTGCAAGGGCATATAAGTACTCTAGATCAAGTTTCGAAATTTATCATTAAATAATAAAGTTTATATTTGATTTTTTTTCATAATATTTCAAGTTAAGGGGTTAATGAACAAAGTATAGCAATTATCCATCTACAAATTCCAAATAAATTCTCATATGAGCATACTGAAACTAGGAACACTAATTCTGAAGTTTCATAATTTTTGAACAAGTATTGAGCTCTGTAAGAATTATTTAGCAAGTTCCCAAATATTTGAGGTTGTGAAGTAGGTACCTTAATTATGTATCCAAAAATTCCATTAAATTTTACATATGATTAGTATGGCCTAAAACTTACTCTGCCAAATTTTCATGATTGTTTTAAGAATCTTGCTAACCTATTCTAGCTCCACAATATTTGTGCCCTAGGCTAGGGTTAGGGTTTTGTGGGCCCTACCCTTCCCAAAATCCGTTATTATTTTTACCAGAGGGTGTTATCTATCCTAACACCCTCCATACAAAATTCCAAGGTCATTCAAGGGGTTTTGACCTCATACCCTTCACGAGGCACAAAAACCCTTCCTTAGGGTATGGCCTTAGATCTTAGGGCAAACCAATTCTAATCTATCTCATCTTTAATGATAAGGTGAAATAAGTCATACCAAGCCAGTGGCCCCAATCCCAACCTCTGTTGAGGTGATTTGGACACTCAAAACCAAAAATACACTTTTGACCAAAATACCCCATTTAGGGCAAAGCTAGGGTTTGCATGATTTCTGTTCAAACTACCTCTAAATGTGATGAAATTTTAACCAGAAATTTATTTGGACCCTAAGCACCTCTCACCAAAATCTGGGTGAGTTTGGAGGTCCTTTGGCCCTTAAATTAATTAAACCTAGATAAATTAAATATTTTCCAAAACTATAAAAAAATTGTCCCCAAAAATTCCCATCTTTAGGCAGCCTAGATATGGTCTAGGGGGACTCCCTGTCAAAATTGCAATTAATTTGGACCAAGGATGAAGTGTGGGCACTCAATTTAATGTCTTCCTAGCCCTAGGTGTAGGTCCCACCAATATGAGTTCCCTGGTCAAACCAGGCACCCAAATTGGTTCCAATCAATTTTCCTATAAAGTAGACTCTCCAGGCTACACTTTTAATGTTGAACACATTTTATGACAAAGCCTCTAAGTATTTTTAAAAGTTAGAAACATTAATTACATAATATGTGACCAAAATTTAATAATCAGAAATTATTTCCTATAGATTAAATTTCTCCTTTGCACGAATCTTGACGCGCCACTGGACGGCATCCCTTCATCTTCCCCGTTTAGCCAACGGTCCCGATTGGATCTTCCTGGATCTTATTCCAGCGGCTGCCGCCGGCGATCCGGCCACCTCCCCGGTCGGCCACCGCCAACACCACCTTCGTTGAAGTGGTGGTCGTCGCCAGGCGGCGGCACAGCCGCCGGAGGGCCATTTTCCGGTGAACCCGAGAAGCTAAATTTCATAGAAAAACCAGGGATTTTCAACTTGGATCGGGCTCAATTGAGCCCGAACATTGGCCCTAATGATTGCTATGAACTAATCATGGATGAAGGAGTGGAGGAGGACCTTGCTGGGCGGTTGTAGCCTTGCCGATCACCGGGAATCCATTTTGGTGGTGGTGGTGGTCTGATTTTTGCAACAGCACAGTGGAATTGCTTGGCTCCTTCAGGTAAGTGGTGGAAATGACTCCTTGGAGTCCAGTAAAGGTTTTAAAAAGGAGAAATGGGGTGGTAGGTGGCTCTAAGCTACTTTGCCATTATTGGCCTTTCGTCAAGGCTGGCGGCCATGGTAGGTAGGGGGGAAAACTTGGCTCCACCCAGTCAATGATCAGCTGGTTGCACTCCTCTAGTCTTAGGGAATTGAATGGGGAAGGTTGGGGGAAAGGGATGGAGGAGCCTAAGGTCTTCCTCCATTACTCCTTCTCTTTCTCTCTCCTTCATTTGGATTTCCTCTCTCTCTCCTACCTACCAAGCTGAAATTGACTCCTACCTAATCCAATGGCTGCCCACATGTTTATTTCACCCCTCAAGGCAAGGTTAGCCCAAGTGAATTGGGCTTGAGCCTTAGTTAGCCCATTTTGGCTAACTTGACCTAAACTTTGACCATGGTTGACCTTGGTCAATTTGGTCTTTGAGGTTGGCCCTAATGGGTCCTTGGTGACCCATTGGCCTCCCCTAAGGCCTAGGTAGGGTTGTGTTGGCCCTTTGGAGGTCACTTGACCCTTAGGCAGGGCACTTGACCACTTTAGGGCTGGAGTTAACTTTGGTCAGCTTAGCCTTTTTGGTTGGCCCCAATGGGTCCTTGGTGACCCATTGGCCTCTCACTAGGGTTATGAAGGTAAGTGTGGGGTCCACTTAGCTAAGGGAACTTCAATTGGCCCTTGTGCAGGTTAGTTTGACCCATTTAGGGTCAGAGTTGACTTTGGTCAACTTAACTCTTTGGACTGCCATACATGGGTCCTTAGTGACCCATGATCCCACTTTAGGTCTAGAAAGTCCTTAGTATGGTTAGTTGGGCTTTACCATGGCACACTGCCCTTAGTTAGGGCACCTTGCCCAATTTAGGCCTATGGTGGTTCTAGGTTAACTTGGGCACCCTGGGTTGACTTCAATGGACCCTTAGGGCTCTACTGGACCCTACAATGGGTTGATGAGACCATGGTGGGGTCTTGGAGTCTTGGTGAAGCCCTAAGGTCAAACCCTAGGTTTTGTGATGAGGTTGTGCCATAGGCAGACCATGGTGATTCTCACCTTGGCCTTCTATCACTTGGCCCTTTTTAGCTTCCTAGGGTTTTGTCATGATCTAGTCATGTCCAAAACCACTCTTAGGGGTCTAGTTGGAAATGGGATGTTACAAATCCCAATAAACAAAACAAAGATTTCGTCCCCGTAATCAAGGTTAAGCATACATGAATTTCTATCGAAGAAAAGGAAACTTGTAACATCCCATAAGAAGTGAAAGATTACATCTCGACGCCATGTTTGCTAAGTGGGGTTTAAAGGGAAACCTAAATCTATGACCAATTCTCCCAATTGGCAAAGCCAAGATCCCAATAAACAAAAGATTAGTCTCTACTCTTCCTAGAGCAGCCCTACTAGTTTAAAACAGGAAAGTAAATTGAACATCTTGAGAGGGTGTGAGGTATACCTGACTGAACAGCTCTAGATACTTTTTTCGCATCAGGTCCTGCGGTTCCCAGGTATGCTCCTCCTGGCCGTGGTTTCTCCACAGAACCTTGACTAACGGAACCTTCTTGCGACGCAAGATCCGTACTCCTCTGTCATCGATCCGAACTGGCTCCAAGTGAACTGACCGGTCTGAAGCTACCGGTCCATCTCTGGTCGAAATCTGCTACTCTGGGCATAGTAGAGCCCTCCTAAGCGAAGATATATGGAACACGTCGTGTAAACCTGCCAGTTCCGGTGGCAAATCTAGCCTGTAAGCTAGGGGTCTGATCCGCTCCATGATCCTGTAAGGGCCCATATACCTAGGGCTGAGCTTCTTCTTCCGACCGTGAACCCGTGAAACTCCGTGTATGGGCCGAATCTTCAAGAAAACCCAGTCTCCCACCTGAAACTATACCTGACGGTGTCGGGCATCATAATACTTAACCTGTCGGCTCTGCGCTTCCAGCATTCTGTCCCGTATTATTCTCACCTGAGCCTCGGTGTCTTCGACAAAATCCGATCCCAAAACCTTCGGATCCTCATCCTGAATCCATGAAAGCGGAGTCCTACATCTCCTTCCTTACAAGGCTTCAAAAGGAGCCATCCATATGCTGGACTGGTAGCTGTTGTTATAGTAGAACTCAACCAGTGGTAAAAGCTTCTCCCAAGGTACCTTTCAATCCAGAATGCATAGCCTTAGGAGGTCCTCCAATGTCAGGTTGATGCGTTCTGTCTGCCCATCTGTCTGGGGATGAAATGTTGTGCTGAAGGTCAGCCACGTGCCTAAGTAAGCCTGCACGGATATCCACTCCCTGGATGTGAACCGACCATCCCGATCTGACACGATCGTCCTGGGCACCCCATGGTAACGAATGAACTGTTGTACGAATCTCCACACTAGTACCCCAACCGAGTCATCTTTTCTGATCGGAATGAATCTGGCCACCTTCCTGAGCCGATCGATGATGACCCAAATCGAATGGTTTCCCGTCCGTGATCGGGGAAGGCCATGAATGAAATTCATCGTGATGTCCTCAAATTTCCACTCCAGCACCGGAAGTGGCTGTAGCAATCCTGCGTGGTTTCTGCACTCTGCCTTCACCAGCTGGCATGCCTCATAATGAGTCACAAAGTATGTAATGTCCTTCTTCATCCCCGGCCATAACATCGTCTTCTTCAAGTTTGCTATCATCTTTGTAACGACCCGGCCCTTTAGACCAAGGCCGCCCGGCCCACCAGTAGCCCATGGACCTTTAGACCACGGACCACGGTGGTACAGCCGGAATATACCAATACCTGCAGGTCGTACACCCCAATGCCTCTCTGGCCTGTTTCTCAACAAACAGCGCGTTGTTGGCGCAGGGATTCGAACCCGCAACCCTTGATAAGAAACCTTCAACAGTTCTCATCACCAATTGAGCTGCAGCTCAGTTGGTGATGAGAACTGTTGAAGGTTTCTTATCAAGCCACTGTCGACACGATGTGTCGACACCACGGCCTGCAGGTCTTGGTATATTCCGGCTGTACCACCGTGGTCCGTGGTCTAAAGGTCCATGGGCTACTGGTGGGCCGGGAGGCCTTGGTCTAAAGGGCCGGGTCGTTACAATCTTGGTGATCCCCGGGTGTATAGAATATCTGCTACAATGTGCTTCCGCCATGATGTCCTCCCAAATCTGACCTCCTACGGGTATATAGACCCTGCCTCTGAAATATAGCAATCCATCTCTCAGTGAATAATCTCCCGTTGAACCCACCTCTAATGTTTGGAATATCGGCTTTGCCCATGCATCTGTCTTCTGTCCATCCAGGATGCGGTCCCGAATATCATCTATGGCAACCATCGATGCTAGATACTCCATGTACAGCTCTGGATCATTCTCGGACACTAGGGATATCTGCATATCTCTGAAATACCAGACTAGCTTCATGGACATCAGTTGTGGTCCCTTCCCTGAGGTATCTCCTCTCCGGCTCAGAGCATCTACCACCACGTTCGCCTTCCTGGGATGGTAGTGCATGGTGTACTGGTAATCCGACAGGAACTCCACCCAACGTCTCTGTCTGATCTTGAGTTCCTTTTGTGTGTTCACATATTTCAAATTGTTGTGATCTGAGAAGATATCACAGTGAACCCCATAGAGGTAGTATCGTCAAATCTTCAAAGCAAAGATCATTGCACCCATGTCCAGATCATGCACCAGATAGTTCTTCTCATGTATCTTCAGCTGTCGGGAGGCGTAGGCTATTACGTGCCTGTTATGCATCAGAACGGCACCCATTCCCTGGTAGGAGGCGTCTTTGTACACCTGGAATCCCTCCCTTCCCGACGGAAGAGTGAGAATGGGAGCCGAGGTAAGCCGGCCCTTCAACTCCACAATGGTCGCCTCGCACTGTGGCGTCCAAATGAAAGGGGATTCCTTCTTAGTCAGGCATGTAAGAGGGAGTGCAATCCGGGAGAATCCTTCGACGAACTTCCGGTAGTATCCGGCAAGTCCCAGGAAGCTCTGTACATCCGTTGTTGTCTTCAATGGTGGCCAATCCTGAACTGCCCGAATCTTGGTCGGGTCTACTGCCAACCCAGCACCGCTGATGATATGACCTAAGAAGGCCATCTCCTTTAGCTAAAACTGGCATTTCATGAACTTTGCATACAGCTGGTGTTCCCGTAGCCTCTCTAGAGTCAGAGTCAGGTGTCGTGTATGCTCCTCCTCCGTCCTTGAGTAGATGAGGATGTCGTCAATAAATACGATGAAGAATACATCCAAATACTCCTCGAATACCCTGTTCGTGAGGCTTGTAAATGCTGACGGCGCATTTGTGAGCCCTAAGGTAATCACTGTAAACTCAAACAGTCCGTACCTACTACTGAAGGCGATCTTCGGAATGTCATCCTCTCGAATCCGTAGCTAGTAATAACCTGACCTCAAGTCAAGTTTCGAGAAGAAATGCGCTCCTTCCAGTTGATCGAACAACTCGTCAATCCGTGGCAGCGGGTATGTATTCCGGACCGTCAGTCTATTCAGCGCTCGATAATCAATACACAAGTGGAGACTTCCGTCCTTCTTTTTGACGAATAGTACCGGGGCTCCCCATGGTGAAGAGCTTGGTTGGACAAACCATGCCTCTACTAGTTCCTGCAACTGACTTCGGAACTCTGTCAACTCTTTCGGGGCCATTCGGTAAGGGGCCCTAGATGCCGGCTTGGCCCCCGGCATAAGCTGTATCTGGAAGTCCTACTCTCGGTGCGGAGGTAGTCCTGGCAGTTTCTCTGGAAAGACGTCAGCAAAATCTCGCACCACCGGGATGTCTGTCACAGACTCCTTGGCCTCCGCCATCTCAAATAGAATCTAATAAACCTCTTATCCCTATAGATGAGCCTTAACGGCCTATACTGAAGATAAGAGTATACGAGAGGCCGCTCTTATACCTTCGATGACAATGACAGAGTCCCCGTGCCTCACGTTGATCCTCTTTGCATGGCAATCAATCTGGGCATGGTTCTAGTGCAACCATGTCATGCCCAGGATCAGCTCGAAGACTGGCATCCTTAGGATTGTTGCCGGTACTTCAAATGACTTTCCTCCAATCTCTGCCTCCATGTTCCAGTGGGTAGAGGTAAATAGCTCCGATCCGTCGGGTAGACGCACCCTACTCTTCAGGCCTATAAACCACTCCACACCTTCTATCCCTTCGATGAAGGCTTCCGATACGAACGAGTGCGAAGCACCCGTGTCGGACAGTATATAGGCGGGTTTGCCGCTGATGAAGACAATACCTTGGGTAATTAAATGTCTTAGGATTCTATAATGAGTTCTCTTTCCTATTTATTCTATCTAGTGCAGTTCTACAAATTTGACAATTGAGAAAGGGAATTCTATTTAAACAATTAAACATCTTGGCATACCTGCTATGACCTGCTCTGGGTTCCGAGGCTGCGCCAGGTCCAAAGCATACACCTGCTCTCTTTCTTGTCGACGATCCCCACCCTGGTATCCACGTCCTCGGCCACGATCTCGGCCTCCAAGATATTACGCTGGCTGGGCAGCCGGTGGTGATGGTGGGGGTGCCCCCATCATGGGGCAGTTCCTCCTAATGTGCCCCACCTGATGACAATTGAAAAATTCTGACGGGGGATATGCCATTCCCCCGGGTCTCTGTCCCTCCCGTGTCTGAACAGGTGGTGGAGCCACCACCACTGGCTCCCTTGTCTCATGTCTTGCCACCTGATGAGGCTGGTCCTCGACCCTCCTCCCGTCTGTGATACGGGCTCGTCTCTGATCGTTCCTTGCTCCTCGACCTTGATCCTCCGCTGGCCGTTTCTGGCCCCGAGTAGCTTGTCAATCAGCCGCTATCCTTTTTGTCATCTCTAGTATCCGGGAAATGGTCTCATCGGCTACAAATAGTAGAGTCTCCCTCAGCTCCTCTCGAAGGCCCTTTTAGAACCTTTTGGTGTAACCTACCTCATCCAACTGGTAAGAATCCGCAAATCGGGCTAGGTGGTTGAACTCCCGATGATATTCCACCACTGTCTTGTTGCCCTGTCTCAACTGTAGGAATCTATCCTCCACCTCGTCTCTGGCCGACTGTGGAACAAAATGCTCAAATAGTGCAGCCCTGAATTCCCCCCAATCTATCTCAGCAACCTCTCTGTCATCAAACATCGTATCCAGCGACGTCTTCCACCATCTCTTGGCATGGGACTCCAAGCAAGAGACTACTAAAGGCACCCTCTCCTCCCACGGGCACCGGATCCCAGTCATCATATCATACATAATGTCCAGCCATTCCTCTGTCCGAACGGCCGACGCTGTCCCCAAGTAGGATGGGGGAGAAAGTCCTCGGAATATGCTCAGCCAGTTGGCCCCTGGGTTTGGCTGCGGAGCCGGAACCTCTTGTGCCCTAAACGCCTCCAGGATAGCTGTCAGAGTCTGTCCCATCTATGACTGTAGGAATGGAGTGGTGACCGAGGGAGGTGGTGCATCATTCGGAGTCTGCTGGACTCCGCCTTGTGGTGTAGGCTATGCTAGGGGCTGCGTAACAAAAGCCACCAGTAAGTAATCGACTCTAACCTAATTAAAAGTGGACGATTTATATGTGATCCCCCATATGGGCACACTACTGCTTCCGCTGCTTAGTTTGTCCCCAAACTATACCTGTGCGGGGGTAACCCAGGGGTTGTGGACTGTTACTTGTTGATCGAGGTTTCCTCTGATACCACTTATAAGACCCTTTTTTTCTTTTTAAAACACCGGGGTCTTAGGCCCAGAACTGCCGCTTTGCGGTGACATCTTCGTAAACGGGAAGGTCATCACCACAAAATGTCGATCCTGCCGGCCAAATCGATCACAACTGTAGCAAAATAGTAAAACATGTCCACAAAAATCACATATATATGTAAATAATCTCCACGAAGGGAGTGTCCACAGATACACGGAAATATAAGATCTTGGGCTCATGGCCGGTACATCAAGTCCTCACTACAAAACTCTCAACGTGGAAGCAAATACTATAACTAATAATGATCAGGACTCACAGTCCCTGTCATCTGAACTATGGTACTAGACTGGCCCATCTCCATACGTGCCGACCTCCGGGGCTGCTCCTCTATGCTGGGCTCCACGGTCCCTAAAATGATGTGGTTCGAAAACCGTTAGTCTAAAAGACTAAGTCCTATCATCCCCCGCCCCTTCCCCTATGGCCCCTAGACACCAAGCAGGGAGAAGGAAAGGAGAGGACATGAAGGTGGAGAATAACAAATAAGTAGGTGGCAGTGGAACTAATCTAGCAGTTCTACAGTATGTTTGTCATAAAAATAGGTACGAAAAACTGAATGAGAATGTAACCTTAACTTATATGAAAACACATAAGCTAAGGGATATTTTGCAGGGCTCCTATCATATAAAAAGTCACATACTGATTTATACGATAGGGTGTCAGTTTTCTAGCAAGCATAATATGTAATATCAAATAAAACCTTTAACTTATAAGCACGTTTGCACGAACTTATAAATTAGGGGGTCGTCTTGCAGGGCCTATTGTATAGAGCGTCCCATACCACATATACAATAGGTGTCAGGTTATATGCAATGATTATGCTATGTAATACAATTATGTCATGATGTGAACATGCAAGTGCAACTCACCCACTCGACTCTATGTACACATACCTTTAGTTCCCCCTTTCTGGAGCCGAACCTCCCAGGATACCTCCGTAGTGGCAAACGGAAGCGGTGGGTTGGGCCTCGCCCACCTCTAAACCAGTAATTGCACTACCAGTCAGACCTATCGTACGCCTCAAAGCTGGTGCACAGAGCGGAGCGCCTACGTACTCTTGCCGGCTGGCGCACTGGACTTTATTTGGCCAAGTGCAAAACCACACTCGCCGAGTCAACGTGTTGGCGTCGGTGCATCAACCCTCCAACACCGAAGACCCAACCACCTTTTCCTTTATGCACATGCAACCTTATGTATCAGCTACAGAGCCAAAGCTCCCCGGACCATCCCGTCCGTCATAAACAACAATCGAGCCAAAGCTCGCCAGGCCAACCTGCCCATCACAAACCATTACCGAGCCAAAGCTCGTCGTGCTAACCTGCCCTTTTACCAAACCACTGGGCTTACTGCCCGAGTGACCAAACCTATCTCCCCGAGTCATCGAGGTGTGATAAAGTGAAACCCTAGACTTACTAGCTACCCTTAAATGTTGTGTTGAATCTAACCCTATGCAATTGACACTTCCTCTCTACGGGAAAGACGATCTTTCGTCGATCCCGGGCACCGCCTAACTCTAGCCAATCCATCCCTCTACTCATCCTACTACCAATAATGAACTTATTTTTATCTATCCAAACCAGCAGACCACTAATCCCAAGGCATGCATCAAATTATACTCCAACATAATTTCTGCAATTTTTTACTATATGCAGACCACTTAAGCTATATGACCCGTAAAATTGGAGGTACAATAAATAATCATGCAGTACTCCTATAATAATTATTGGAGGGCCATTATGAGCTTTGTGGACTAAATCCAGAATTTCACAATTTTCCTATTTATCTGATAGTCTATTTAATTAATTTAGTAGCAAAAATCGCATATTTGAACATGAAGTACCAATTTAAGATAAGATAATATTCCACAAAATTTGTGGTAAATACAATATGAATATATAACTCAAAATCCAAAGCCTCAAAATTTTCCAGTAAGGTTTAATCCCTTATTTGTAATTTCAAATATATCCCACAATAATTCATTTTAAGAGAATTTACAGCATTAATAATTCCAAAAATTCAGAGAAAATTCATTGATGATTGTAAGGGCATATAAGTACTCTAGATCAAGTGTCACAATTTATCATTGAATAATAAAGTCTATATTTGATTTTTTTTTCATAATATTCCAAGTTAAGGTGTTAATGAACAAAGTATAGCAATTATCCATCTACAAATTCCAAATAAATTCCCATATCAGCATACTGAAACTAGGAACACTAATTCTCAAGTTTCATAATTTTTCAACAAGTATTGAGCTCTGTAAGAATTATTTAGCAAGTTCCCAAATATTTGAGGTTGTGAAGTAGGTACCCTAATTATGTATCCAAAAATTCTATTAAAATTCACATATGATTAGTATGGTCTAGAACTTCCTCTGCCAAATTTTCATGATTGTTTTAAGAATCTTGCTAACCTATTCTAGCTCCACAATATTTGTGCCCTAGGCTATGGTTAGGTTTTTGTGGGCCCTACCCTTCCCAAAATCCCTTATTATTTTTACCAAGGGGTTTTATCTATCCTAGAACCCTCCCTACAAAATTCCAAGATCATTCAAGGTGTTTTGACCTCATACCCTTCACAAGGAACAAAAACCCTTCCTTAGGGTATGGCCTTAGATCTTAGGGCAAACCAATTCCAATCTATCCCATCTTTAATGATAAGGTGAAATAAGCCATTTCAAGCCAGTGACCCCAATCCCAACCTCTGTTGAGGTTATTTGGCCACTCAAAACCCAAAATATACCTTTTGACCAAAATACCCCTTTTAGGGCAAAGCTAGGGTTTGCATTATTTCTGTTCAAACCACGTCCAAATGTGATGAAATTTTAACCAGATATTTATATGTACCCTAAGCACCTCTCACCAAAATTTGGTTGAGTTTGGAGGTCCTTTGGCCCTTAAATTAATTAAACCTATATAAATTAAATATTTTCTAAAATTATAGAAAAATTGTCCCCAAAAATTCCCATCTTTAGGGAGCACATAGATATGGTCTAGGGTGACTCCTTGTCAAAATTGCAATTAATTTGGACGAAGGATGAAGTGTGGGCACTAAGTTTAATGTCTGCATAGCCCTAGGTGTAGGTCCCACCAAAATGAGTGCCCTGGTCAAACCAAGCACCCAAATTAGTTCCAATCAATTTTGCTGTAACGCAGACTCTCCATGCTACACTTTTAATGTTGGAAACATTTTATTTTTAAAAATTAGAAACATTAATTACATAATATGTGACAAAAATTAAATAATCAGAAATTATTTCATATAGATTAAATTTCTCCTCTACACGAATTTTGACGCACCACAGGACGGCATCCCTTCATCTTCCCCATTTAGCCAACGGTCCCGATTGGATCTTCCTGGAGCTTATTCCAGCGGCTGCCTCCGGCGATCCGGCCACCTCCCTGGCCGGCCACAGCCACCACCACCTTCGTTGAGGTGGTGGCCGTCGCCAGGCGGCGGCACAGCTGCAGGAGGGTCATTTTCCGGCGAACCCGACAAGCTAAATTTCACGGAAAAACTCGGGATTTTTCAACTTGGATCGGGCTCAACTGAGCCCGAACCTTGGCCCTAACAATTGCTATGAACTAATCATGGATGAAGGAGTGGAGGACGACCTTGCTGGGCGGCTGTAGCCTTGCCGATCGCCGGGAAGCCATTTTGGTGGTGGTGGTGGTTGGATTTCTGCAACAGCACAGTGGAATTGCTTGGCTCCTTCAGGTAAGTGGTGGAAATGACTCCTTGGAGTCCAGTGAAGGTTTTAAAAAGGAGAATGGGGTGGCTCTAAGCTGCTTTGCCATTATTGGCCTTTAGTCAAGGTTTGCGGCCATGGTAGGTAGGGTGTAAAACTTGGCTCCACCCAGTCAATGATCAGCCGGTTGCACTCCTCTGGTCTTAGGGAATTGAATGTGGAAGGTTGGGGGAAAGGGAGGGAGGAGCCTAAGGTCTTCCTCCATTACTCCTTCTCTTTCTCTCTCCTTCATTTGGATTTCCTCTCTCTCTCCTACCTACCAAGCTGAAATTGACTCCTACCTAATCCAATGGCTGCCCACATGTTTATTTCACCCATCAAGGCAAGGTTAGCCCAAGTGAATTGGGCTTGAGCTTGAGTTAGCCCATTTGGGCTAACTTGACCTAAACTTTGACCATGGTTGACCTTGGTCACTTTGGTCTTTGAGGTTGGCCCTAATGGGTTCTTGGTGACCCATTGGCCTCCCCTAAGGCCTAGGTAGGGTTGTCTTGGCACTTTGGAGGTCACTTGACCCTTAGGCAGGGCACTTGACCACTTTAGGGCTAGAGTTGACTTTGGTCAACTTAGCCTTTTTGGTTGGCCCCAATGGGTCCTTGGTGACTCATTGGCCTTTCACTAGGGTTATGAAGGTAAGTGTGGGGTCCACTTGGCTAAGGGAACTTCAATTGGACCTTGTGCAGGTTAGTATGACTCATTTAGGGTTAGAGTTGACTTTGGTCAACTTAACCCTTTGGACTGCCCTCCATGGGTCCTTAGTGACTCATGATCCCACTTTAGGTCTAGAAAGTCCTTGGTAGGGTTAGTTGGGCTTTACCATAGCACACTGACCTTAGTTAGGGCACCTTGCCCAATTTAGGCCTATGGTGGTTCTAGGTCAACTTGGGCAACCTGGGTTGACTTCAATGGACCCTTAGGGCTCTACTGGACCATACAATGGGTTGATGAGACCATGGTGGGGTCTTGGAGTCTTGGTGAAGTCCTAAGGTAAAACCCTAGGTTTTGTGATGAGGTTGTGTCATAGGCAGACCAAGGTGATTCTCACCTTGGCCTTCTATCACTTGGCCATTTTTAGCTTCCTAGGGTTTTGTCATGACCTAGTTGAAAGTCCACCTAGTGTCAACTACCTTCACCTATTGGTGGGGAATAGGTGACGTGCAGCGTTTTTGCGGAATTAAAATTATACCTGCACAAGAAAACAAAACAGCACAGCACAGAAAGGACACAAGCAAATTATAGTGGTTCCCCGATTTGGGTACATCCACTTTTCCCCTTCGACATATCTCCCAACCAGGGATGACTCGGTCACTTCACCAACAGGATTGAAATCCAATCCTTGCACTAACGGAAGGAACCCTTCCCCACGTAGGAGTCACCACTCCCACAACACGGGTTGCACCCAACCCTTACAACTAGGCACCAACGTTCCTTTACAACAAAAATGAAAATAGAATGTACAAGAAATACAAACAACTTTTAGAGACTACGGTGTCCCTCTTCGTTCGATGACGTGTTCTTGAAGTCAATGAAGAGTCCACAACCCTAGATCTCACATGGAGAGAATCTCCCCGAAACCGGCGGCGGCAAGAAGGACGGCGGGTTGGTTCTCGGGATCGGAGGCGACAACGGTGTGCGGCTGCAGTACTTTGGAGATTCAATCTTCATAGCAAAGCTAGCAAGGTCTTCTAACGGTCACACTAGGATCGATCGTCTCGATCGATTCGGAAGGGGAAGGTTTTCCCGATCAACGAATCAAGAGACAAGGGATCTCTGGTTAGACGCGTGAGACGCTGTGCTTGGCTGAGCTTCTGTCGCCGGAGATCTGGAAGCAACCACGATCAAGGTCGGCGATCTACTGCACGAGCGGCGACAATGGTGGCGGAGAAGTTTCGCGATTTAGGTCAAGGTCGGCGGCTCGGCTTCATTTTTTTGTGTCTTGTCTCTGTTCAAAATTACGCGTGTATTTATACAGTAGAATACTCCTTTATGACCGTTGTGGGTCCCACCAGAAGAAACCCCAACCCCGGTTCAAAATAGTGTTAGTGGCTAAGTCCGGTCCAGCGGGATCCAGAAAATCGCCAAGTCAAAATCGGCGAGAATCGAAGGTGATTCTCGTCGATTCGGCGAGAATCAAAGGTGATTCTCGTCGAATCGGCGAGAGTCAAAGGTGATTCTCGTTGATGTTGACTTATTTGCATGCTCTGATTTAGCTGGATAGAGACGGCGAGAATCAAACAGTGATTCTCGACGATTCGGCGAGAATCAGCCAGAGATTCTCGACGATTCGGCGAGAATCACTAGTGATTCTCGCCGAATCGGCGAGAATCACTTGGTGATTCTCGTCGATTAATACTTAGACGATTTTTCGTCTTTCCACCCATGAGCTGCTCTTTGACCCATCCTTGCTCCTTATGTGCTCTTGCATTGTCACGGCCCTGTGCTTGAAGATAAGTACACTCCAATAGAGAGAGTACACGTAGGCCAACACATTGATCTGCTCAACGAGGGATTACGTCGCGCAGACCCGTGTATATTGACCTACTGCACCCTGACATTGGTGTGTACTTAGCGTGGAATAACTGCAAGCACAACTTAAAAGGTTTCATCAAATACATTGTCTATTTACCTTAGCTTGTTCAGGAGCTTCTTCAAATCAGGTACGTTGTGGATACAATACCCAACAATCTCCCCCTATTTGAAGAAGCCTAAACCCTACAAGCTAAGGTGAATAGAGCGTATGGGAATGAAAAGCATGAACGTGAAATTGAGTTGAGAGAGATATTCATTACCAATACCAATTTCTGGAGAGTAAACTTGGAGCCACCTTAGCCTTAACCGAGAGGGTAATATCTCCCCCTTTTCGGCTTCTGCAAATCTGGGTCTGTTGCATTTTACCCCTTGCTCCCCCTCAGTTCTTGCACCTATGCTCACACTTGAGGTCCTGGCAGAGACTCCCCCTAGATGCATGAGCATGGAGCTTCTGTAGTCTTTATTCCTCATAGTTTAGCATCCCCAATTCAGTTTTGAAAAGACTGAACTTATCTTCGTCTAAGGGCTTTGTGAAAATATCTACAATCTGCTTGTCCGTGGGGACATAACAGAGAGATATGTCCTTGTTCTCCACGTGCTCTCGAATGAAATGGTAGCGCACTTCAATGTGCTTCGTTCTGCTGTGCGATACCGGATTGTGGGCAATGGCAATTGCACTGGAAGAGTCGCAGTACATTGGTACTTCCTTGAACTGAAGGTCGTAGTCGACTAACTGGTTTCTGATCCATAGGAGTTGTGCGCAACAACTGCCTGCCGAGATGTACTCAGACTCGCTGTGGAGGTTGCTACACAATTCTGCTTCTTGCTGTTCCATGAAATAAGCCTTCTTTCGAGGAATTGACACGTCCCGGAAGTGCTTTTCCTGTCATCCCTACTCCTTGCAAAATCAGCATCTGAAAAACATATTAGCTCGACATCATTGTTTCTCGAGTACCACAAGCCAAGATTCGGAGTACCTTTAAGGTATCTTAGAATTCGCTTTGCAGCGACATAGTGAGATTCCTTAGTGTTCACCTGATATCTGGCACAGACACATGTGGAGAACATGATATCCGGTCTACTGGCCGTAAGGTAGAGCAGGGATCCAATGATGCTTCTGTATTTGGTTTCATTGAAAGGTTTACCTTTCTCATCCTTATCCAGAGACATAGTGGATCCCATCGGAGTCCTCATATAGGTTGCATTCTCCATACCGAATTTCTGGAGGAGTTCATTTGTGAACTTCGTCTGAAAGATGAAGATTCCATCCTCAGACTGTTTCACTTGAAGTCCCAAGAAATACTTTAGCTCTCTGATACTGCTCATTTCAAACTTTCCTTGCATAAGTTTAGAAAACGTTTTGCAAAGATTGTTGTTCGTTGAGCTGAATATGATGTCATCGACATAGATTTGCACCAGCAAAATCTTGCCTTTGACTTCCCTGAGAAACAATGACTGATCTATTTTACCTCTAAAGAACTTGTTCTCAAGAAGAAAACTAGATAAGGTCTCATACCAAGCTCGTGGAGCTTGTTTTAAACCATATAGAGCTTTATTAAGAAAATATACATGATTGGGATAAGTAGGATTGACAAAACCTGGGGGTTGAGCGACGTATACTTCCTCTTTCAGGTCTCCGTTCAAGAATGCTGATTTCACATCCATTTGATAGACTGTGAATCCTTTGTGCGAAGCATACGCCAGGAACAATCTGATTGCCTCGAGCCTTGCCACTGGTGCAAAGGTCTGGTCGAAGTCAATCCCCTCCTCCTGTCTGTAACCTTGAGCCACCAGCCTGGCCTTGTTCTTTATGATGACACCATGTTCATCCAGTTTGTTTCTGAAGATCCACTTGGTGCCAATCACATTCTGCTTTTGTGGTCTGGGAACCAGCATCCAAACTTTGCATCGTTCGAATTGATGCATTTCATCTTGCATGGCCAAAATCCATGCTGCATCTTTGTTCGCCTCGTCGAACTTCTTTGGCTCAACCTGTGATAGGAAGCTAAGATGCAAAATCTCGTTACTAGTACCTCTTCGAGTTCTGACACCGTCACGAGGATCTCCAATGATATGATCTCTAGGATGATCCCTCACGTGTCGGAGCTCTAGAAGTCTGGCGTTTGGAGCTTCGATTACGTCTTGGGCTTCTCCTTCTTCTAAGAGATTTTCTCCAGTTTGATCTTCAACATTCCCAGTTGACGTTGAGGTGGAAACTTTGACGTACTTAGGTGTTTCATCTTTAGTGGTCTCATCGAGACTCAGCTGTTCCAGTCGTGCACCTGCATCTTCAAGAATATCGCTGGAAGAATTGCTGTTAAGCAAGCTTCCTTCATCAAATACAACATTAATTGATTCTTCTACCACTAGGGTTTTCTTGTTGAAGACCCTATATGCCCGACTGTGGGAACTATAGCTCATGAATATGCCTTTGAAGCATTTTTCACCAAATTTAGTACGCGGGTACTTCCCATTATTCAGTACATAACATCTGCAACCAAAGATCCTTAAGTAGGACATGGTTGGTTTCCTGCCTCTCAATAGCTCATAAGGCGTCTTACGATGATGCTTGTTGATCAATGCTCGGTTTTGTACATGACAAGCTGTATTGACCGCCTCTGCCCAGAAGTATTCTGGGAGAGAAGTGTCTTTCAACATTGTCGTGCAAGCTTCAATGAGAGTTTTATTTCTCCTCTCCGCAACTCCATTTTGCTGAGGAGTGCGCGGGAAGGAAAACTCATGAAAGATACCTTGTTCTTTACAAAACTCTGTCATAGCACCAGATTCGAATTCTGTTCCATGGTCACTTCTGATTTTGACCACTGAGCAGTTAAATTCATTCTGAACCTGCTTGACAAAATTAGTGAAGATGTCAAACGTATCTGACTTTCGTTTTAAGAAGAACACCCATGTAAACCGAGAATGATCATCAACTATCACTAACGTATAGGACTTGCCTCCCAAGCTATGAACTTGCATTGGACCAAACAAGTCCATATGTAGAAGATAAAGACACTGGGAAGAGTCTTTGTCTGCAATGCTCTTAAAGGTAGCCCGAGTCTGTTTGCCCATCTGGCATGAAGGACAGGGGTTATCTTTGATGCACTTGATAACGGGAGCATCCCTTACTAAGTTTTTAGAAAACAGCATATTAATTGTTTTGAAATTAATATGTGCCAATCTCTTGTGCCATTGTTCACAAAGAGATGCACTGCCTGTTGCCACTAGGCATACGGGGGTAGATGAATCTAAACTAAGAAAATTTAAGCAGAAGATATTTCTGCTCCTAATGCCTGTTAATACCGTCTCAGAAGAGGCACATGATATTATCAGGCATTTATCCTTGCAGAACTTAACGTCATAACCTTTATCACATAACTGACTTACACTGATCAGGTTATGGTTTAACCCTTCAACATAAGTCACGTCGGTGATAGAGATTATACCGTTGGAAATCATACCATAACCTCTAGTGACTCCTCGATCTGACCCCCCAAAGATGACTTTGGGTCCATTCTCGACTGGAGTGTAATCACGCAGCAGGCTTCTTGTCTCAGTCATATGCCGGGAGCATCCACTGTCCAAGTACCATATTGGTGTTTTGGTGGGCTTTGGACATTCCTGCAAAACAAAATCAATTTTCCTTAGGAACCCAATCGAACTTGGGTCCTAGATTCTTGGTTAGCATACTCCCCCTCGGTTGGTTAACCCTACGAGTGGTCGGCCTCGCATTGCTAACATAGGGAGTCTCGTTATACCTCGGATTAAACCAACAATCCACGGCAAAGTGACCGACTTTGCCACAACACCAATAGTCAAATCTGTTGTACCTCTTCCTAGGCTCTTGCTTTACCCTGGGAATGGTGGGTACAGCCGGGGCCTTGGATCTGGAGGTGGAGGCCTCATAGTGATTGCAGTCACATGACTTCTTCACCGTCTGTTCCTTCAGTATAACAGGCTTGGCTCTTGGTGCCTGCTTTCCATTATGGCCGCTAGAGAATTGACCATAATTTCCCATGTGAATTTCCTCATAAGGTGCCTTGAAGGCACTCTCACCGAAGTTGCGGGGAAAAGTCCAACCATCATATCGGCTCTTTGGCTTTGCAACCGAGGGCTGGAAATGATGACCAAAGGTTGATTCAAAGTCATGTTGGTTGCAAGGAAAGCTAGGCTTTTTGAATGCAACAGGACTGAGCGGAGCCTTTCCCTTTTCAGCAGCAGAGGCCTTCTTGGCGGCCTTATTCTTCCTCTGGTTCCTGTTTCTCCTGGATGAGGAACCAGATGCCCATGCATGCCCCAAGGCAGCTCCTTTGGCCTGAGCAGAGAAGGTATCAACTACTGGAAGAACTGTTTTTGGCATAGAGAAGCTCTTGACGATCTTCCTTTCTGCCGCAAGTTGTTCTTCCAACTTGTCGACTTCCTCCTGCTTAAGATCAAGGAGCTTAAGAGACTCTAAATGCTTTGAAGTCAGGTCTAGGTGCTCCTATCGGAGAGAGATCAAACTGGTGAGCTCTTCCCTTAGGGAGACACTCTCACCCTTAAGGAATTTCACTTCCTTTTTCTCAGCCTTCAATCTCTTACGACACTCCTCGAAAGTGTTGAACAGAAGCTCATACTTCTCGAGGAGCTCCGCATCACGGGCCGAAAGGCTATCCTCAGGGTCATCATCGTGAGACTCAGGATCAGATTCAGAGTCGGAGAGAGGGGTGTGAGCTTTTACCTTCCCAGTAAATGGGGGGCATTCTCCTTCTGAGTCGGAGCGACCCACCAGCCCGAAGTATGCTTCCTCATCATCACTGGAGTCTGAGGAATCAGACTCACTCAGTGCCTTTGGCTTTTTGGCGATGTAGCTTCGCTCTTTCTTCTTATCTCTAGAGGATTTGTGCTCCTCTACTTTCCCTTTTTCTCTCTTGCCTTGGTAGTAGTCGGCCACGACGTGTCCTGGCTTATTGCATCCAAAACAAATAATGTCAGAGGAGTGATGTTTGTTTGGTTTAGAAGCATACCTGTCAGAAGAATAATTTTTCTTCTAATTCCTGGAGGAGGAGTCGTCTCTCTTTCTTTGATTCCTCATCTTGAGGAACTTCTTGAATTCTCGGGTGATGAGGGAGAAATCTTCCTCAGACAGCTCTGAGCTGGAGGAGCATGGCTCGGAGTCCTCCTCCTCATCCTTTTTCCTGGCACGGTATGAAACCACACCATTGCCCTTTCTGGAGTGAATGGTTGTTGGAACACCCTATTACTAATTTGGGTCAGGATCACTATGTCTCTAGGAATCAATGCTTGACCTCTTGTATAGCTCAATAGGTCAATTAGAATTGAGTCTAAGGGTTAGAAGTCTAGGTTTGGAAGCTGCCCTGAAGACCAGGATTTTCTGTTTGGAGACTAAGTCATATCATCGAGCTCAGCACGATGATTCGTCGAACTCCGATCGACGATCGTCTAGCTCAACTTCGACAGATCGTCGAACTCGATTCGACGATCGCTGAGCTCAACTTCATTAGATCGTCGAACTCCATTCGACGATCGCTGAGCTCAACTTCATCATATCGTCGAACTCCATTCGACTATCGGTGAGCTCAGTTCGACGATCTTGACTCTGCTTTGGATCTTTATCTCTAAGCTCAGTTCAACGATCTTTGAGCTCAGATCGACGATATTTTGCTGGTGTATATTTCCATATCGCTGAGCTCAGTTCGACATTTTCAGATAACTTCAAGGATGTTTCTAGATTCAAATTCAAATCAGTTAAGGAGTTATTCTGCAATTAATTCTGAAGATTTCCTAGCCATTTTCATTCATTTCTGGACCAAGTTTCAAGAAATATTTCTATGGACTTTCCTCCAGAAGAGATTTTGCAATTAAGGATGCAATTAATGCAGGCCAACGACTATTCTTCTCAGAGAATGTTTTATTCAGTACCAGAGAATAAAAGAGGAGAATTTTTTGAATCTCAGAGACAGGGTTACAGAGAGACATACAGATTACAGACACACATAGACAGACATCAGTAATCTTCAACAAAATATTCTGTCTCAAAGAAATCTCAAGAACACTCATCCAAGGAGATCAACCTTTTCTGAAATCTTCAGATCTCTCTAGTTTTCAAGTGTTCAAGGCCAACATATTTCAAGACTCCAGACATTCAGCATTTCAGCTATTGCTGAAATCATCTATTGCTGGAGTTCAATCTTTGAAGGCCTATCACCCTCAGCAAAGCTTCTTTTCCTGAAGATCTCAAGGATTCAGGGGGAACTTTGACATCAACAATCCACATAGTCTTCTCAGTTGTTTGAGAAAGAGAAGACTTTCATCACTCTCTCACCCCCTCTCTGTAAAGGGTTTCGCAAACTCCCTTCAAAAGTTTGAGCTTGATTTTTGAGCACCTTGTCAAAAGCTCATTGGTGGTAAGACACCTGATCAAAAAATCTGATTTGGTTTTTGAGTACCTTATCAAAAGCTCATTGGTGCCCAGGACACCTGATCAACTCATCCTGCAGTGGATTCCTACCTAGGGTGGTAGAAGAGTGGATGTACCCAAGTTTAGGGAAACCACTATATTTCCTTGTGTCTTCTGGTTCTGCTTATCTTTATTTTTGTTTCTGGCCTTGATTATTCTGTGATTAGCTTTTGTATAGTTTAGTTCTGTGATTAGATTTTCAACTGCTTCCCTGCTCACTCTTATTACAACAATTGTTGTAAAAAGTTTCAAAGCACCATATACTCTATTCACCCCCCTCTAGAGTATATCAGATCTAGCTGCACTTTCAATTGGTATCAGAGTCAGGTTGGTTAAACATACCATACATGATTGGTTGTACAGGCTAACACCTGAACCCAAAGATCCCAAGTTAGATCTGTGTTTCTGTTGTATTTTATTATTAGATTTTGTTTTCACGAATCATGGCCCAAAACAAAGATTATGCTAGCACCAGACCTCCAGTGTGCAATCTACCCAAGTTTGCACTTTGGAAAGCAAGGATCAGACTGTACATGAATTCTATTGACGAAGATATTTTTAACTCTGTTTTGACAGTGTGTCCAAGACCCCCAGAGAACACAAGTACAAATGTTGTTCCACCTCCATCAGGAACAGATGCTGATATCAAGAGATGGAAGGTAGCTGATGCCAAGGCTATGAACATCTTGGCCCAGACAATGTCTGATGACATATTTCAAAAGGTGGCTGAATGCAATTCAGTAAAAGAAATTTGGGACAAACTCTCAGAAATAGTCTCAGGCTCAGCTGATGAGAGAAAGGATAGGAGATCCTATCTCATATCTCAATATGAGAATTTCAAGAAGGGAGAAACTGAGTCAGTGGGAGATATGTACAACAGGCTCAGTCTAATTGTCAGTGAACTCATGACATTGGACAAAGAGATCTCACTAACTGAACTTAATGACAAGATTCTAATGTGCTTCCCCAGCACTTGGGATTCAAGAATCTGGCCAATTAAGGATGCCAGAAGTCTGAATGAGATCACTACTGAAGCTCTATTGGATAAGCTCAAATCTTATGAGCTACTCATCAAGAATAGAGAACAAGAACAGAAGGCTGCCTCACCAGCCACAAGAAAAGAGAAGACCATAGCCTTTAAGGCAACTGAAGATCTGCCTGAAGACAAAGCCACAGGCAATGATGAACTACTCAGTTTGTTGGCCAAAAGATTCTACAAGATGGCCAGAAAGGACTTCAAAAGGAGATCATACAAGGAGCAGGACAAGCCAAGGTATGATAAGTCCATTAATAATAATAAAGACATTATTTGCTTTGGTTGCAGGAAACCATGGCACATAGTTCCTGACTGTCCAAAAAACAAAAATAAGGACAGAAGGGACAGGAAAGAAAGAAGAAAGGAGAAACACTCCAAGAGGAATGGCAATGGCAAACCTTCATCAAGCAAAAACAAACATACAAGAAAAGGATTTGTTGCTGAATCCTGGAGTGAGACTGAATAGGAGTCAGAAGCCTCATCCAGCTCCAGTGATGATGAGGATGATGCAGAAGAGAAAGAGTTCTGCATGATGGCAATCAATGCCTCACAGCATAATTCAGAAGAAGAGGAGTCAGAGTCAGATTTAGAGACTCAACCTGAAGAAGATCAGGTAATCAGCTCTTTTGATTTTAATTCAGAGGACTTTAAATCTGAATTTAAAGCATTGTGTTTGGACCTGCTAACGTCTGAGAAAGAAATCATCTCTCTCAGAAATCAATTATCTGAACACAATACTTTAAAGTCAGAAAACCTCAAACTCTCTCAGGAGTTGGAGTGCTGTAGGGAACAGATAGCTTCACTGAAAAGTGAGCTCTCTGAGGCCAAGAAGCTTGAAGAATCTCTTAATGGGAGAAGCATCAAGCTGATGGACATCACAAGCACAGTGAACTCCAGATTCAATAGTACACTGGGCTTGGGTGCTTCATCCAGCCAACCCATAGTTCTAACAACTCCAATCAAATTCATTTCTGACAAAGGAAAGGGAGTTGTAGAGGTTGCTAGGAAAAATTCTGATCTGCCCCAGAAAACTAAGTCCCAGCAAAAATCGTCGAACGGAGATCGACGATCGCCAAACGGAGATCGACGATCGCCGAATGCAGCTCGACGATCTCAGCCAAAATCGTCGAACGCAGCTCGACGATCTCAAGTACCTGAACTCAGCCATAGTCGACCGTCGAACGGAGCTCGACGATCTGACCCAAGATCGTCGAACGCAGCTCTAAGATCGTCGAACAGAGATCAGAGCTCTGGAAAATTTTTCAAAGGCAAATCAAAATTCAATCCTAAGGGTCCTTCATCCCAAATCTTTAACCCTTATACTGAATGGATTATACCTCCAAGGAGATATCATCCTGAAGGATATAAGAGTCAACCTGGGATGTCTTTTATTTCAGAATTTAAAGGTTATCAACCTAGGCCCAAGGTAAACTGGGTCAAAAACAAATGAACTGTCTTATGTGCAGGTGAAGACCTATCCAACATCTAACCAGCAATGGTACTTGGATAGTGGGTGCTCTAAGAACATGACAGGGAACAATGACAACCACACTTCCTTTATAGCCAAGCTTGGACCCAAAGTTATCTTTGGTGATTCAAATTTTGGACAGACTAAAGGATATGGTGCAGTCCAGATTGGATCAGTAACTTTCAAGAAGGTAGCTTATGTGGAAGGACTGAAGCACAATTTAATAAGCATCAGTCAGCTGTGTGATGAAGGCTACCAGGTGACCTTCAGCAAAGCCTTATGCAAAATCAAGTCAGAGGACAACACAACTGTGTTGACAGGTAAAAGGAAAGGTAACATCTATCTAGTGGATTTTCTTTCAACTGATGTAGATATTTGCTTGTTTAATTCTGTCTGTAGACCAAATATCTTATGGCATAAGAGACTAGGACACCTAAACCTTAGAACTATTGCTAGGCTATCCAAGGACAACCTTGTTAGAGGACTACCTTCTGGCCCCTACAAGAAGGAAGGACTTTGCAGGGCTTGTCAATTAGGCAAGCAAACTAAAAACAGCTTTAAGTCACTTAATAAGAGTGATTCACCTAGGATATTGTATCTGTTACACATGGATCTTTTTGGATCCATCACATTACAAAGCCTAGGATGGAAATCCTACACTTTAGTAGTTGTAGATGACTTCTCTAGATTCACTTGGGTGTTCTTTCAAAGGAAGAAGTCTGATAACTTTAAGTGTCTGACAGAGTTTCTCAAATGTATACAGATTGAGTTCAATACTCACATTGCCCTGATCAGAAGTGATCATGAGACAGAGTTTGATTCTCTTCTTATGCAAGAGTTCTGTCAGAGTGAAGGGATTAGACATACTTTCTCAGCTCCTAGAACTCCTCAACAAAATGGGGTAGCTGAAAGGAAAAATAGAACCCTTATTGAATCTGCCACTACATTGTTGTCAGATGCTCACCTTCCTCTATCCTTCTGGGCAGAGGCAGTGAACACCTCCAACTATGTGTTGAATAGAAGTTTGATACATAAACTAAAGGAAAAGACTCCCTATGAATTACTCAAAGGGAAGAAACCTAAAGTTGATTATTTTAGAGTCTTTGGTTGTATTTGCTACATTCATAACAATGACAAGAAATATTTAGCAAAATTTCAGGCTAAAGCTGATGAAGGAGTGTTTCTGGGATACTCCATGATCAGCAAGGCTTATAGGGTCTATAACAAATCATCTTTAAAAATTGAGGAATCTGTCCATATATCATTTGATGAATCTAACATGTCTTTCAAGGAGAAGATTTCTTCTACCATAGAACCTTTGCAGGAACATTCTCTAGTTGAAGACTTGGACAAGTTACAGGTTACTCAAGGGGATGAAAGCAGTGAAGATGAAGAAAATGCTCAACATATTGAAGAAAAACTTGAAGAGCCAGTTGTTGTACCACAAGAGGAAACAACAACACAGGTTGGTGAACAATCAACACCCACTGTTGATTTAGTAACACCAAGAGACCATCCAATTTCCCAAATAATTGGAGACATCTCAGCTGGTGTGCAAACCATAAATCAGGTCAACCAAAACCTGTTGCATACCTGCTTCTTATCTCAAATTGAACCTCAGTCCATTCAAGATACAGAGCAAGATCTACACTGGATTATTGCAATGCAAGAGGAGTTGCATCAATTTGAGAGGAACAAAGTATGGGAACTAGTGCCAAAGCCTAAGGATCACTCCATTGTTGGAACAAAGTGGGTTTTCAGAAACAAACTGGATGATCAAGCAGTAATTATAAGAAACAAGGCAAGGCTAGTTGCTCAGGGATACTCTCAAGAAGAAGGGATAGACTACGACCAGACTTTTGCACCAGTTGCAAGATTGGAAGTCATCAGAATATTTTTAGCTTATGCAGCACATAAAGGCTTCAAGGTATATCAGATGGATGTCAAAAGTGCTTTTTTAAATGGAGACATCAAAGAGGAAGTGTATGTCAGACAACCTCCAGGTTTTATCTCTCCTACTTTTCCTGATCATGTTTTTAGATTGAATAAAGCATTATATGGTCTCAAGCAAGCTCCTAGAGCATGGTATGAGATCCCAGCATGCTTTCTCTTGGAAAATGGTTTTATAAGAGGTAGAGTAGACCAAACTCTTTTCATTAGAACCCATAAGTCTCATACCCTACTAGTACAGATTTATGTAGACGATATTATTTTTGGTTCTACTGACTCCAAATTGTGCAGACGGTTTTCCAACCTAATGCATTCTAAATTTGAGATGAGTAGCATGGGTGAGCTATCCTTCTTTCTAGGATTGCAAGTCAAACAGCATGTTGAAGGCATCTTCATTTCTCAAACCAAGTATGCAAATGAATTGGTTAAGAAATTTGGTATGTCTGAAGCATCTTGTATGAAAACATTCATGCCTACTAATGCTGTATTGGATGCTGATGAACATGGGAAACCTGTTGATCAGACAACATATAGAGCAATGATTGGCTCTTTACTGTACCTTACAGCTAGTAGACCAGATATAATGTTTGCTACATGTATATGTGCTAGGTTCCAAGTTAGCCCTAGAGAGTCACACCTAACATTAGTAAAGAGGATTCTCAGGTATGTTAAAAGTTGTCCAAATCTAGGTCTCTGGTATCCAAAAGATTTAGCATTTGATTTAAATGGATTCTCTGATGCTGACTATGCTGGATGTAGAATTGACAGGAAAAGCACCAGTGGAACTTGTCAGTTCCTTGGTGACAGACTTGTCTCTTGATTTTGTAAGAAACAAACATCTGTGTCAACTTCAACTGCTGAAGCTGAATATATGGCTGCAGGCAGTTGTTGTTCACAAATCTTGTGGATTCAAAACCAACTCCTAGACTATGGCTACAACTTAGAGAAGTCTAAAATCTGCTGTGACAACACCAGTGCTATTTCTATAGCTAAAAATCCAGTCCTCCATAGTAGGACAAAACACATAGAGATTAGGCATCATTTCTTAAGGGATAATGTTGAAAAGAATAAAATTGAACTACAATATATCCCAACTAATTTACAAAGGGGAGATATTTTCACCAAGCCCTTGGATGAAAAGAAACACACCTTCTTCCTAAATCAGTTAGGAATGTTAGATGGAGGAAGTCTTAAATAATATCCAATATTTTAAAAGCTTAAAAATTGACCAAGACTAGGCAAACATCCTGATTTTTATTAGTGTCTAGAGTTTTTCTGATCTCTGAACTGCGCTCGACGATTTTCCCCCAGATCGTCGAACGGAGATCGACGATTTCCGAAATCGTCGAACTAAGTTCAGCGTTTCTCAGATAGTATGAACTATCTCTTCCGGTCAACGATCTTCGAACGGCGCTCGACGATTTTGTTCTCTGAACGATCGTCGAACAGAGCTCGACGCTCTCCAATATCGTCGAACGGAGATCGACAATATTGAAGACTCTTCAGATTCCTTTAGAAGCCTCGATCGTCAAACTGAGTTCAACGATCTTTCCAATTCTGCGTCGAACCCTAATATAAAATTCATTTTTCGCCGTCGTTCTCCTTTGCGCTTTCGATTTCTCTGCAAGAATCTTCTTTCCCTCCAAACAGTTCTGCACTTTGTCGTTTCGTTTGTTGAACTTTTGCAGGTACCCATGGCTGTGTCTGCTGCTGTTCTCGCCGCAATGAAGTTTGATGTTGGTTTCGACATTGACATGGAATCTTTCAGCACAACCGACCAGGTCTTTCAAGATATTTTGGGATTATTCAAAGAGCAGAACCTGACTGTCATTATGACCACAAGGATCAAGCTTGCATCTGATGAGATCAAGGAATGGGTCTACACTGCCCACAATCAAGACAACTCCACCATTGTTGGGTCAATATCTGACACACAGGTACCTCTAACCCCAGCAATTTTATCAGAGGTTTTTGAGTTGAGAAATGGTGAAGATACTGCTGACCTGTCTGGAGAAGAGTATTCTGAACTGCTTGCCAGAATGAGTCATTCAGAGGCCAACCCTAGCAAGCTCTTCAAAAGTAACCTTTCTGTGGAATACAGATTCATGGCAGATGTTGTTGGGAAAGTGCTACTGGCTAAGCACTCTGCCCATGATACAATCTCAAGGTATCAGCTCTGCCTCATGGGAGCCCTTGTAGACAAGAAAAATCTGAATTGGGGAGAAGTCTTCTTTGACCTTATCAAGAAGAAGATCAACAAAAGTTTTGTCAATTTTGGAAGGATCATTGGGGTGTTTCTGCAGCACAGGTACCCTGCTTTGCTGGTCTCCTCTGGAATCCATATCAATGCTTCCAAGAGACTGTCTTGTGCCCTCTTTGGAAAATGGGACAGACAAATCAGCAAGCCCAGCAGGCCCTCCTCCAGCACTCCTTCAAGCACAAGGACTCTCAGAGTCACTTCCCCACAGGTCTCTGCCCCTGCAGATGACCTGCCTGCTGTTGTTGCCTCTCCTCCTCCTCCTCCAATTCCATCCCTTTCCATACCATCTACCATTCCAGCTCCATCCACCATCATCATATCCAGCCCCTCTCCAACATCCACACCATCTCCAGTACCTACTCTTCCACTCCCAGAAGACCACTTCCATCCATTATTCTCCTACCCTCCACCAGATGCCACCTCATCACTCTCCCATCCATCCTTCACCCTTATTGATGATTACTTTATGGATGATTCACCATCCTCTCCTCCTGAGCTACCCTCATCCTCCACTTCCTTTCAAGACCTTCTACAGCAAATCATTGACCAACCCACATTCACCCCATCCATCTCCATCCCACTGTCCTCCATATCCACCTTACCAACATATCAGCCATCTCTTCCCCCATTCACCAGCTCTCCACTACCCTCACCCTCAGCTGCTCCTCTATCTTTTACCTCTGCTCCAGTCACCCTTGAGCAAGTAGACCTTCCAGCCCTTGTTGACAGGTTGTATGAGTTGCTTGCCCCCAGGCTCTCTCTTTTGTTGGAGACCTCCTTGGCTCCACTACACCTGTCAGTGGCAGCTCTCTCTGCCAGGCTCTCATCCCTATTCCCTCAGGCAGCCCCTACAGTAGTGTGCCTTGATCCAGACTTGTCTGAATCTAGGCAGGGGGAGATGCCCTATGAAGTGAGTCTTCCTGCTGCTGCTGTTGCTGTTGCTTCTGTGAGCCTGTCTGTTGTTGCTGCTGTTGATGACTCAGTGAGCCTGCCTACTACTGCTTCCTCAGTTCTTGTTGCTGCTGCTGCTGTGTCTCAAGATCAAGTTCCTCTTGCTGCAATCTTTGCATTAGACCTCAGGTCTCTGCTTTCAAATTTTGATTCTGCATATTTCAACTGTCTGCCAGAGATAACTGTTGTCCAGCCCCCAGAGGATCTATCCAAGGCACTTGTGCCATTTTCTTGCTGTGACCCAAGCATCATCACCTCTTTTGTCAACTCAGTGTATGCTGCTGCTTCTTCTGATGAAAGCATTATTGTTGCTTCTGATATTGTTGCCTCTACTGCTGCTGAAAATGTTGATACTACTGCTGAAATTTCTATTATTGCTATTGAGCCAATTTCCAAGGAAATTCTTATATCAGAGGCACCTGAGTTTGAGCCTTCTGCAGTTTCTGATGATATTCCTCCTGTTGATGCTGTTGTTAGAGAGACTGTTGCTGCTACTGTCACCTCTCTAGAGCCTATTATTGTTGCTGCTTTTGTTACTGCTTCTACTCCAATTGCAACACCTTCAATATCTGCTGCTGTCACTGCTGTTACTACTTCAACACCTGCGGCTACACCCTTTGTTGCCTCATCTGCTTTTGTACAGCTCAAGAAGGATCTGATGAAGAAAATAGATGCTCTTTATGATGACCAGAGTTCTAAAAGTGATGAATTTAGAACAGACTCTGATGACTCTTCTGCTACCATTGCCAGGAAAAGAAAGGCAAGCAGCAAAGCCATGAAGAGAGTACCTCCTGCCAAGGTCAAAGACAATAATGATATTCCATACTACATTCTTCATGACTGTCCTATCTCTGAGCACTGGATGCAGTACTCTAAGAATCAGCTGAAGGTAATGAAAAAGAAGAGAAAATATGAAAATGGTTCATCACAATTCCAACACTCTCATCCTCCTCCACCACCTCCTCCTGATGCAGGTGCAGGTGGAAGCTCTGTAGCTCAACCCCCAGCCAGAAGTCAGGCCCCCTATCAGCCTCATGCTAGATCTTATAATAGGGGAAGCCAATCCAGGGGTTCTCAATCCAGGAGAGGAGGATACAGAGGAAATCAAAGAGATCTTCAAGTCTACTCCAAAGGTTACTACAGGCAACACCCATATTCTAGGGGAGGACAAATTTCAACTGATACCACATCTGCTGCTTTTCCCTATAAGCTGAAAGAAACTGTGTCTTCCAGGCCTCCTCAAGACAATCCCTCTAACAGATATGAGCCCCCTGTACCTTTTGAGGATCCTGAGAACAATCCTGCTGCCTGGACTGCAAGATTAAAGGAACTAGCTGCACTGGATCAGATAAAAAAGGCTAGAGAGCAAGGAAAAGATTCATCTAATATCTCAACAATGTCTGAACAGAGAAAGAAAGAGCTAGAAAGATATGCATCAAGCAAGTTCTTTGATTCTGACAGGTATATGGAATTACATCCTGAAGCTGTGGTTCCCAGGCCTAAACAGCAAACATCTTTAGGTGCAGCTGATGATACCAGATCAAAGAAGGAAGCCCTCAATCCCAACAGAGAGATCAAACTTGTTAAGGGCAAAGAAAAGAAATGATAATGTAAGGTGACATTCTTTGTGATTTCTGACTATCTGGATGATATATATCTCTGTGGTTCTGCAATGTCTAGCTTGTTGGTTTTCTATTTTGCTGCTTGTATGTTATTTAAATTTTTCCAAAGTTTGTAAATAGTAATCCTAACCCAAATAGGGGGAGATTGTTGGAACACCCTATTACTAATTTGGGTCAGGATCACTATGTCTCTAGGAATCAATGCTTGACCTCCTGTATAGCTCAATAGGTCAATTAAAATTGAGTCTAAGGGTTAGAAGTCTAGGTTTGGAAGCTGCCCTGAAGACCAAGATTTTCTGTTTGGAGACAAAGTCATATCATCGAGCTCAGCACGACGATTCGTCGAACTCCGATCGACGATCGTCTATCTCAACTTCGACAGATCGTCGAACTCGATTCGACGATCGTTGAGCTCAACTTCATTAGATCGTCAAACTCCATTCGACGATCGCTGAGCTCAACTTCATCATATCGTCGAACTCCATTCGACGATCGGTGAGCTCAGTTCGACGATCTTGACTCTGCTTTGGATCTTTATCTCTGAGCTCAGTTCAACGATCTTTGAGCTCAGATCGACGATATTTTGCTGCTGTATATTTCCATATCGCTGAGCTCAGTTCGACGATAGCAGAGCTCAGTTCGACGTTTTCAGATAACTTCAAGGATGTTTCTAGATTCAAATTCAAATCAGTTAAGGAGTTATTCTGCAATTAATTCTGAAGATTTCCTAGCCGTTTTCATTCATTTCTGGACGAAGTTTCAAGGAATATTTCTATGGACTTTCCTCCAGAAGAGATTTTGCAATTAAGGATGCAATTAATGCAGGCCAACGGCTATTCTTCTCAGAGAATGTTTTGTTCAGTACCAGAGAATAAAAGAGGAGAATTTTTTGAATCTCAGAGACAGGGTTACAGGGAGACATATAGATTACAGACACACATAGACAGACATCAGTAATCTTCAACAAAATATTATGTCTCAAAGAATTCTCAAGAACACTCATCCAAGGAGATCAACCTTTTCTGAAATCTTCAGATCTCTCTAGTTTTCAAGTGTTCAAGGCCAACATATTTCAAGACTCCAGACATTCAACATTTCAGCTATTGCTGAAATCATCTATTGCTGGAGTTCAATCTTTGAAGGCCTATCACCCTCAGCAAAGCTTCTTTTCCTGAAGATCTCAAGGATTCAGGGGGAGCTTTGACATCAACAATCTACATAGTCTTCTCAGTTGTTTGAGAAAGAGAAGACTTCCATCACTCTCTCACCCCTCTCTGTAAATGGTTTCGCAAACTCCCTTCAAAAGTTTGAGCTTGGTTTTTGAGCACCTTGTCAAAAGCTCATTGGTGGCAAGACACCTGATCAAAAAATCTGATTTGGTTTTTGAGTACCTTATCAAAAGCTCATTGGTGCCCAGGACACCTGATCAACTCATCCTGCAGTGGATTCCTACCTAGGGTGGTAGAAGAGTGGATGTACCCAAGTTTAGGGGAACCACTATATTTCCTTGTGTCTTCTGGTTCTGTTTATCTTTATTTTTGTTTCAGGCCTTGATTATTCTGTGATTAGCTTTTGTATAGTTTAGTTTTGTGATTAGATTTTCAACTGCTTCCCTGCTCACTCTTATTACAATAATTGTTGTAAAAAGTTTCAAAGCACCATATACTCTATTCACCCCCCCTCTAGAGTATATCAGATCTAGCTGCACTTTCAATGGCTTTTAGGGCCACAGTCTTTTCCTTGGTTGCAGCCTTCTCTGCTTCTTCTTCTGCTTTCCTGGTGTCCAGTTGAAGCTCATAGGACATCAGCTTCCCAAACAGAATTTGCGGGTCTGTTTCAGCAAGTCTGCCAAACTCTCGGATGGCGCAGATCTTTGTGTCCCATTCCTTAGTAAGGGACCTAAGGAATTTATCATTAAGTTCACCATCAGTAAACACTCTTCCATATCCTTTGAGGGCATTGACAATCTTGAGGAAGTTCTCGAAGGTGACTCTGATCTCTTCCTTAGGCCCTTGTATGAAGGCCTCATATTTCTGGTTCAGAAGGGATCTCCGATCATCCCTCACTTCATCAGTGCCCTCCATTAGGATAATCAGGCAGTGCCAGATCTCCTTTATTGTCCTGCAGTTGCAGAAGTTCTGCATCATTGAGTCATCGACCGCGCTGACCAGAATGTTCTGCGCCTTCTTGTCAAGTCCCACCAGCACCATCTCGTCCTTGTCCATTTCAAAAATTTTCTTTGGCACTTTCTTGGTAGGATCAATGGTGGAAACCTTAGTGGGGACATAAGGTCCCTCCTCCACGATCATGAAGAGTCGAGGATCAACTGCTTCCATGTAGAACCTGATCCTTTCCTTCCAGATAGGAAAGTTGAGCCTGTTGCACACTGGGATCTTGCCTGTGTACTTGAGCCCGTCCATAGTAGATGTTTGCCTTCTTCTTGACACTAAGGGCAGGATTCTACTCAAGGTGTGAACCTTTTTGATGAGTAACCTGGCTCTGATACCACTTGAAAGTCCACCTAGTGTCAACTACCTTCACCTATGGGGGGGGGAATAGGTGACGTGCAGCGTTTTTGCGGAATTAAAATTGTACCTGCACAAGAAAACAAAATAGCACAGCACAGAAAGGACACAAGCAAATTATAGTGGTTCCCCGATTTGGGTACATCCACTTTCCCCCTTCGACCTATCTCCCAACCAGGGACGACTCGGTCCCTTCACCAACAGGATTGAAATCCAATCCTTGCACTAACGGAAGGAACCCTTCCACGCGTAGGAGTCACCACTCCCACAACACGGGTTGCACCCAACCCTTACAACTAGGCACCAACGTTCCTTTACAACAAAAATGAAAATAGAATGTACAAGAAATACAAACAACTTTTGGATACTACGGTGTCCCTCTTCGTTCAATGACGTGTTCTTGAAGTCAACGAAGAGTCCACAACCCTAGATCACACTTGGAGAGAATCTCCCCGAAACCGGCGGCGGCAAGAAGGACGGCGGCTTGGTTCTCGGGATCGGAGGCGACAACGGTGTGCGGCTGCAGTACTTTGGAGATTCAATCTTCGTAGCAAAGCTAGCAAGGTCTTCTAACGGTCACACTAGGATCGATCGTCTCGATCGATTCGGAAGGGGAAGGTTTTCCCGATCAACGAATCAAGAGACAAGGGATCTCTGGTTAGACGCGTGAGACGCTGTGCTTGGCTGAGCTTCTGTCGCCGGAGATCTGGAAGCAACCACGATCAAGGCCGGCGATCTACTACACGAGCGGCGACAACGGTGGCGGAGAAGTTTCGCGATTTAGGTCAAGGTCGGCGGCTCAGCTTCGTTTTTTTGTGTCTTGTCTCTGTTCAAAATTACGCGTGTATTTATACAGTAGAATACTCCTTTATGACCGTTGTGGGTCCCACCAGAAGAAACCCCAACCCCAGTTCAAAACAGTGCCAGCGGCTGAGTCCGGTCCAGCGGGATCCAGAAAATCGCCAAGTCAAAATCGGCGAGAATCGAAGCTGATTCTCGTCGATTCGGCAAGAATCAAAGGTGATTCTCGTCGAATCGGCGAGAGTCAAAGGTGATTCTCGTCGATGTTGACTTATTTGCATGCTCTTATTTAGCTGGATAGAGACGGCGAGAATCAGCCAGTGATTCTCGACGATTCGGCGAGAATCAGCCAGTGATTCTCGACGATTCGGCGAGAATCAGCCAGTGATTCTCGACGATTCGGCGAAAATCAGCCAGTGATTCTCGACGATTCGGCGAGAATCACTTGGTGATTCTCGTCGATTAATACTTAGATGATTTTTCGTCTTTCCACCCATGAGCTGTTCTTTGACTCATCCTTGCTCCTTATCTGCTCTTGCATTGTCACGGCCCTGTGCTTGAAGATAAGTACACTCCAATAGAGAGAGTACACGTAGGCCAACACATTGATCTGCTCAACGAGGGATTACGTCGCGCAGACCCGTGTATATTGACCTACTGCACCCTGACATTGGTGTGTACTTAGCGTGGAATAACTGCAAGCACAACTTAAAAGGTTTCATCAAATACATTATCTATTTACCTTAGCTTGTTCAGGGGATTCTTCAAATCAGGTACGTTGTGGATACAATACCCAACACTAGTCATGGTCAAATCCACTCTTAGGGGTCTAGTTGGAAATGAGATGTTACACCCTAAGTTTCTCTCCCCTTTTGGATGGTGAAGGCATCACCAACATTGATTATCCAGAGCACTCTTAGACTGTAATGTGGTTAGGAAGTACTAGCTAGGCTTAGCCATGACCGGACATGGTGAGCTTAAGAGAAAAACTCCAAACCTCACCCTCAGCCTATAAAAGAGCCCCCAACCCCTTCAGAAATGTTACACCATCTTTTAGTAGTAGTTTTCATCCGAGAATTTGAGTGGAAGCCCTTTGGAGTAGCTCAACCCATTCACCCGAGAAAGCCATGGATGCCGACCTCGAACCAGGAGAGCACGACCCTATATTGTGTGATTTCTTCCCCCATCCCCTTATTTCCTAGGACGATTTCGAATTGAAATCGAGCCCGATTGTGCTTTGATTTGAATGTTTTTGGTGGCAGATTAATTCAAAAATCAACCCAATTTTGAAGCTGTTGGTGGTGGTGGCGATAGTTAGCGTTGTCTTGACATCGGTGGAGGAGCTCTAAAAGTTCCTCCCAGGCGGGCTAAATCTTCGCCAATCGCCAAGGTTGAAGACAAAATCACCACCATTTAATACCTTAACCTAATGTTTAGCATGATCCAAACACAGGTCCGACCGCAGATCTGCTATAGGGGATGGACAATTCCTGTCTGACTCCTTTTTGTAGTGTTAGTTCTGCACAATGATCTTTATTTTATTCCTTCTGCTTTATTATTAAAACCGTGTATTAGATATGGCTATCTGTACCCCCTTTAGAAACCTTTAGGCTCAAAATAAAGTACCCTAGGTGCCGTCCCAGACCAAGTAACAAACATGAACGTTGTAGAGCTTGGTCTAAGCTTTGTTAAGTAGGTGGCACATTTTCTGAGCAGTATATCTCCTTTAAATTTTTTTTCCAAAGTTGTAATGCATTAAATATAATCCCCAAGTTTGTAAAAGTGTTTTTCAGTCATATAACCTCCAATAATTATGAAATTTTAATGGTAAGCTCTGCATGAAGTTTATAACCTCTGAACAGAAACTTACAATTTTTGGATAAATATTTTACATGGTTTATTTGGCATTTTAATTATATTGTCAAATTGAATATAAATGAAATAAAAATACCCAAATTAACTTCAAAAATACCCAAAGTTTTTTAGAGGCCTATTAAGGTCATAAAAGACCTTGCATAAAGATTTGATCTCATGGTGATTTCTTTTAATGATTTTGGAAAATTTTAGCTTATAATTTTAACTAAATTGTCACACTTGAATATAAATGAAATAGAAATACCCTAATAAACTTCAAAAATTCCCAAACTTTTTTAGTGGTCTGTTTAGGTCATAATAGACCATTAATAAATAATTGAACTCATGTTGTCTTATTTTAATGATTTTTTGGAAAACTATAGCTTATCATTTTTAAATAAATTATCACACTTCAATATAAATGAAATAAAAAAAACCCAACTAAACTCTAAAAAAACCCAAACAACTTCAGGGACCTTTTTTGGTCGTAAGTATACTTAGGTAAAAAATTGAACTCTTAGGAAAGTGTCGTGACATTATTGCAAATATTCAACTTAAAAGCGTTCGACTTTATTATTTGCTTATTGTTAAAATATCTCTAATCTGCCTTATATCAAAACCCGCTCTTTCAGTATCCATTTTTGATCATGACTGACCCCAGATTAGTAATTTGTGAAGGTTTCTATCTACCCCGGCCTCGCATCTCCTTCCCCGCATGTCGCCGCGAGTTGTGGAGCTCGCAAATCCGCCCAAAGTTCCTTTGAGCGATTTGAAGGCTCTCATCAATCTCGTCCAATAGGCGAGAAGGGGACATCATCTCGCCTACCGGGTTGCCCCTCACCTCGTCAGCGAGCCTAACGTAGTCGCGCAGCAGTGCCTCGTTGTCCTCCGGCACCGTGCACTGCCCGAGCACCAGCTTCTTGAAGAGCCAAATCCCCCACCTCGTCAGCTCGCCGTTCTACACCTCGGAGCCCAAGAAGGATTCAATCGAGCTTGGAGAAGGGAAGGGCGAGTAGCGGGTCGACTCCGAAGAACCTCCAGCCTTAGACTGGCTTGGAAGAGCTGCAAAATAATTTAAGTTAAATAATGTAACATCTCATTTCCAACTAGACCCCTAAGAGTGGTTTTGGCCATGACTAGGTCATGACAAACCCTAGGAAGCCAGTAATGGGTCAAGAGATAGGGGACAGAAAGGTGGGGGATCACCATGGTCTGCAAATAGTAGAACTCTGAACAATGGTTTAGGATGACCATGGGCTACACCTTGACCCCAAGACCCTACCACAACACCCCTAATACCTTGGGAGGCCCATTAGAGCCATAAGGACCCATTGGGGTCAAACAAAGAGGCTCAGTTGACCAAGGTCAACCCTAGCCCTAAATGGGTCAAACTAGCCTACTTAGGGTCAATTGACCTACTCCTAGCCTAGAGGACCCCACCTATGCCCTCCTAACCCTAAAGTGAGGTCAATGGGTCACTAAGGACACATTGAGGTCAGCCCTAGAGGTCAGGTTGACCCAAGTCAACTCAAGCTCCTAATCTGGTCAAAGTACCCTTACTAAGGGTATGTGACCTCCAAAGTGCAGGGTAACCCTACATAACCCTTCCTAGACCTTAGGGGAGGCCAATGGGTCACCAAGGACCCAATGGGGTCAACCCAAATGGTTATGTTGACCCAAGTCAACTCTAGCCCTAAAATGATCAAAGTGTCCTTACCAAGGGGCATGTGACCCCCAAGATGCCCAAACAACCTTACTCAAGTCTTCCTAGACCTTAAGGGAGTCCAATAGGTCACCAAGGACCCATTGGGGTCAACTCAAATGGTCATGTTGACCAAGGTCAACTCTATTCTAGTGTTAGGTCAAATTAGCCTAAATGAGTCAACCCAAGCTCAACCCCTTTTTCCTTTTAAGTTAACCACAATATAATGAAATATTATGGGTGGAAAGGGCTGCCAATAGGCTGGGGAGTCGGCATGGTCAGCTTGGGTGACTAGGAAAGAGAGAGAAAGCTTCATTCCATACTAATGGAGGAGAGAGAAAAGGGGAAAGAGAGTTGAAGGAGGAGATTGGCCAAGGAAAGGCCAATGGTCCCCATTGATGGCAGCATTCATCTCCTCCAGTGAAGGGGAGGAGTTTCCAGCCGTTTTCCTGGCTGTCAAGGGACTGTTACAGCCTCCACCATCATGGCCGAAACAAGCCTTTAATGGCCATGATGGCCATGGCAGTTTCTTCCATTCTTCTCCCCCTCTGATGTTTTAAACATCATCAGTGAGCTTGGAGAAGAATTCCCCAATCCTTAACTGAAGAAATCCGGCGAGTTTACTGGGAGATTGCAGAATTCCGATCGGCGGCGCCACCACCATGTCAACCCGCAGATCCGCTCGTCTCCAGACCGCCAACAAGGTCCTCCTCCTCCTCCTTTCTCATGGGTAGATCTTAGGTTTCATTAGAGCCAAGGTTCGGGCACAATTGAGCCCGATCCAATTCGCAAAATTCATGGCTTTCGGCCGAAAATTTTATTGGTTGGATCGCCGGAATCCGCCCCTCCGGCGGCTGTGCCGCCGTCTGGCGATAGCCACCACCTCAACGGAGGTGATGGTGGCGGTGGCCGGCCGGGGAAGGGACTGGGTGGCCGGCGGCAGACGCTTGAAGTCGGCACAGGAAGAAGCAATCCTGGCCGTTGGCTCATCGGGGACGATAACCCAGCGCCGTCGATCTGCGCCAAGATTCGCGCGGCATCAAATCAGATACTTTAGGATTTAAATAAATATCATTTCATTTCTGTCACATTAGATGTATTTAATGTATTTAATTTTTAAAAATACTTAGGGACCCTGAATGGAAATCTGCCCAACATGAAAATTGTAGCTTCGGGTGTCTAGTTTGTAGAAAAAATTGCTTGGACCCTTTTGGGCCACTGGTTAGACCAGGGCACCCCTTTTGGTAGGACCTATGCCTAGGCCTAAACAGAAATTATTTTTGGTGCCCACACTTCATTCCTTGTCCAAACAAGTTGAAATTTGGGCAGTGAGAAAGTCTTAGTCATATCTAGAACCTGTCCAAAATTTAGAATTTTTTGAGAATATTTTTCTATAGTTTTTAGAAAAATTTAATAAATCATGATTAATTTAATTATGTGACCTAATTAATTTAAACCTCCCCCAAATTTTGGTGGGTGGTCTTAGATGTCATGATAGGTATAGGGTTAAAACTTTAGCTCATTTGGAGATGTTTAGGATAGGTAATTTACCCACCCTATATATGACCTTATAAGGGTATTTTGGTCAAAAACCACTATTTGATGGTTGAGTGGCCAAATTCCCTCATCAGAGGCTGAAATTTTGGCCACTGATATAATTTGACTTTTTACACTCACTTATGAAGTTTGGAGTGGTTTGGACTAGGGTAGCCCTAGAATTTTAGGGTAGGCCCTTTAGGGTAAATTTCTAGGGTTTGAAGAATTTGGGGTCAAAAGACCTTGGATGGACTTGAAACTTGGGAATGATGTCCATAGGGTTACTATGGTCCTGTGGTTAAAATTTTAGGGCATTTGGAAGAATTTAAAACTCTTAAATCTATAACCCTAGTTTAGGGCACTAGCTTTGAAATCATAAGATCTAATACCAAAACTTTCTGAAAAGGTCTGCGTTTTTGCATGGGTAGTTGTTTAGGGTATATATATCTCTGGAAATTTTATAATAAATTTTGGATGAATATTTTTGGTACTTTATTCACAAAGTCATGTTTTACAATTTTCACTTATGGAATTTTTGGAGAAAAGTATACTTGATTAAATCTGATGAAACTTAGCAAAGGGGCTTGTAATCATGGTACCCATCTCTGTAAAGTTTTATGAAATTTTTGAAGAATGATATTTAGTAGTTGGTTCTTTAATTATTTAATTCTATGGAACTTTGGTAAATTTAATAATGACATTTAAATGGTCAAAAAATTTTTAATTTCTTCATCATGATGTTTCTAGTTCCTCATGAAGCCCTAGTAATTTTTACATAATTATTGGAGACATATTTGTGGCACTTCCTTCATTATATTTGGTCTTAGGAATTATTTTTAATAAATCCTTAGAGGTCAAGAACTATCTGGAAAATTATGAAAATTGGCAAACAATAATATTTCTCTGTTATTTAGTGAATACAAATTTTAGGAGGCCATTACCTGAGAAAATCTTATGGTTCATGTTCAAATTGACTATGGCCTAGTTTTTGAGGAAAATTCAATAAATAGTAGATTAATTGGGAAAAATATGATTTTCTGAATTTAGACTATATTTATCACAATAGACCTCTGGTAAAATTTGTAGAGTTATTGGAGGAGAATTTAGAGTATCACCTATTGAGTACATCATATTAGCTTAGGGAGGTCTGCAATTAGTAAAAACAGCAGAAATCAAATTAAAGTGCACAATGAGTTTAGGAAGATGGAATAATGGGGCATTAGTCTGGTAGGTGAATTAGGTTTGTCATCAGAAGTGTAGATGAGTAGTGGAGGTTGGTTAGAGTTGTGTGGGGTTCGGGATCGACAAAGGATCACTCATCCTCGTTGAAAAGAAGGAGTCATATACACTTGGGTTAGAATTCAATTATAACCCTAAGGGATTGAGAGATTTGTGTAGTAACCAATAATAATAAGTGCCTTGCGAAAGGGAGCTTTGAGCGTAATCCCATCGTAGTTCCTAGTGCCTTCGAGAGCCCTTCACGGGGAATACCTTGGGCAGTCCTGGGCTAACGCAACTCATAGGAATAATGAAACTTTAAGAGTAACTAGAATAATTAGGGTTTCACTCTCACACACCCCGAGGTTACGGGAAGTAGTTTTGGCTAGATGATCAAGCAGTAGGCTCGGTCGTTGTGGTAAGAGGGCAGGATGGCCCGGTGAGCTTCGGCTCGGTGTTGGTACGTAAATTTGCATGTGCATAAAAGGAATGAAATTAAGGTGGTGGGTCTTCGGTATTGGAGGTTCTTAGCACAGACACCAATACGTTGACTCGGCAAGTGTTGTGATAGCACTTCGCCAACAGAAGTCCGGTGCGCCAGCCGGCAAGAGTACGCAGGAGTCCGCTTAGTGCACCAGCGTTGAGGCGTACGATAGGTCTGACCAGTAGTGCTATACTGGTTTAGAGGTGGGCGAGGCCCAACCCACCGCTTCCGTCTGCCACTACGGAGGTATCCTGGGAGGTGAGTCTCCAGAAGGGGGAACTAAAGGTCTGTGTGCACAGAGTCGGGTGTGTGTGTTGCACTTGCTTGATCCATCATACCCACTTGCATGTCATAGCATAAGCGATTCATTTAACACTTTGACACCTAAAATATAAGTGGTATGGGACACTTATAAATTAGGCCCTGCAAAACGACCCCTTGGTCTATAAGCTTGTGTGGGCAAGTTTATAAATTAAGGTTAATTTTCTTTACATATATATATTGCTGTTAATAACCGACACCCTAACGTATAAATTGGTATGGGACTCTTTATACGATGAGAGCCTTGCAAAAGACCCCTTGCTTATATGTACCCATATAAGTTAAGGTTACTTTACTTTACTTGTTTACAAATATGTTTAGTTACTATATAAATTGCTAGTTTTAGGTCCACCGTCACCTGCATTTGATATACTCTCCGCTTTCAAGTCCTCCCTTTCTTCCTCTCCGCTCGGTGCCTAGGAGCCATGGGGAAGGGGTGGGGGATGATAGGACTTAGTCTTTTAGACTAACGGTTTTCGAACCACATCATTTAGGGGATCGCGGAGCTCAGATTGGAGGAGCAGCCCCAGAGGTCGACACGCTTGGAGATAGGGCAGTCTAGCACAGGAGTTCAGACAGCTGGGACCGTGAGGCCCTTACTCTAGTAGTGTTTATTTTATTTCCACATGAGAGATCTTGTGGTGAGGAATTGTAGTATCGGGCATAAGCCCTTATTTACAGTGCTTAGTTTTGTGGACTCTCCCATCGTGGAGATATTTTACTTGATGTGATATTTCTGTGGACTTTTACTTAGAGTTTTGCTTCGCATGTTATTACTCTAATTTTGTTACTATGCTGCGATCGAATTGGCCGGCAGAAACGGCGTTTTGTGGTGATGACGCTTCCGGGCGAGAAGGTGTCACCGCAAAGCGGCGGTTCTGGGCATAAGACCCTGTGTTTTAAAAAAAAAAATGGGGTCTTACAAGTGGTATCAGAGGAAAACCCCGATCGAAAAGTAACAGTCCACAACCCCTGGTCCACCCCCGCGCGAGCTTAGTTTGCGGACAAACTAGCAGCGGAAGCAGTGGTGAGACCCTAAGGAGGAATCACTTGTAAAATAGTCCACTTTGCATATATTTGAGCTGATTACCCACTAATATAGTTTGTTTCGCAGCCTCCAGCTCAGCCCACACCACAAGGCAGGGGCCCAGCGGACTCCGGACGTTGCACCACCTCCCCCGGTCCCTACTCCTTTCCTACAGTCGGAGGTGGGACAGACGTTGACAGCCATTTTGGATGCTTTCAGGGCTCAACAGGTTCTGGCTCCGCAGCCAAACCCGGGGGCCAACTGGCTGAGTATCTTTCGAGGACTCGCTCCCCCATCCTACTGTGGGACTGAGTCTGCCGTCCGGACAGAGGAGTGGCTAGATATCATGTACGAGATGTTGACTGGGATCAAGTGCCCGTGGGAGGAAAGGGTGCCCTTGGTCGTGTCTTGCTTGGAATCTCATGCTAAGAGGTGGTGGAAGACTTCCCTGGATACGATTTTTGCTGACAGGACGGCTGCGGAGATAGCTTGGGAGGAATTCAAGGGCGCGCTATTGGAGCACTTTGTTCCGCAATCAGCCAGAGATGAGCTGGAGGACAGGTTTTTGCAGTTGAGGCAAGGGAGCAAGACGGTGGTGGAGTACCACCGAGAGTTTGATCATTTAGCCCGGTTTGCAGACTCATATCAGTTGGACGAAGCTGGGTATACGAAAAGGTTCTACAAGGGCCTGCGGGAGGAGCTGAGGGAGACCTTACTATTTGTATCTGACGGGCCCATCTCCCGGATTTTGGAGATGGCGAAAAGAATCGAGGCGGATTGGCTTACTACTCGGGGCCGGAAGCGGCCAAATGAAGACCAGAGCCGGGGAGCCCGAAATGATCAGCGGCGGGGCCGCATCACAGATGGAAGAAGGGTAGAAGACCAGCCTCATCAGGAGGCGAGACAGGAGATAGGATGACCAGTGTTGATGGCTCCACCACCAGTTCAGAGGCGGGACGAACAGAGACCCGGGGGAATGGCGTATCAACCGCCAGTGTGCTTCGATTGTCACCAGGTGGGGCACATTAGGAGGAACTGTCCCATGGGGAGGGCACCCCCACCAGCACCACAGGCACCCCCACCAGCGCCATACTTCGGAGGCCGGGGTCGTGGCCGAGGACGTGGATACCCAGGTGGCGATCGTAGACCGGAAAGGGAGCAGGTGTATGCCTTGGATCTGGCACAGCCTCGAAACCCGGAGCAAGTCATAACAGGTATGACAAGAGTTTTTTAAATTATTTAAATAAAAATTCCGTTATCTCTGCTGTCAATTTTTTTTTGGAACTTCTCAAAAAAAATGATTAAATAGGAAGAAACTAGTTACAGAATCCTAAGACATTTAACCGATCCAGGTATAGTCTTCGTCAGCGGCAAACCCGCCTACACATTGTTCGACACGGGTGCTTCGCACTCGTTCGTATCAGAGGCTTTCGTGGAAGGGCTAGAAGGCGTAGAACGGTTCACAGGCCTGACGAGGAGGGTGCGTTTACCTGATGGATCAGAGCTATTCACCTCTGCCCACTGCAACATGGAGGCGGAGATTGGCGGGAAGCCATTCGAAGTGGCGGCAACGATTCTTAGAATGCCAGTCTTCGAGTTGATCCTGGGCATGACATGGTTGCACTGGAACCATGCCCAGATTGATTGCCAAGCGAAGAAGATCACAGTGAGGCATGGAGACTCGTTTATTGTCATCGAAGGTATAAGATCCGCCTCTTGTGTGCTTTTATCTTCAGTACAGGCCGTTAAGGCCCATCTACAGGGGGAAGAGGTCTACCAGATTCTGTTTGAGATAGAGGAGGCCAAGGGGGCCATGACAGACATCCCAGTGGTGCGGGGCTTCGTCAACGTCTTCCCAGAGAAATTGCCAGGACTACCTCCATGTCGAGAGCAGGATTTTCAGATAGAGTTAGTACCCGGAGCCAGGCCGGCATCTAGGGCCCCTTACCGGATGGCCCCGAAGGAGTTGGCAGAGTTCCAGAGTCAGCTGCAGGAACTTGTAGAGGCAGGGTTCGTCCGGCCAAGTTCTTCACCGTGGGGAGCCCCGGTGCTGTTTGTCAAGAAGAAGGACGGAAGTCTCCGCCTGTACATAGACTATCGAGCGCTGAATAGACTCACGGTTCGGAATACCTACCCACTCCCACGAATCGATGAGTTGTTCGACCAGCTGGAGGGAGCACATTTCTTCTCGAAACTTGACTTAAGGTCAGGTTATTATCAGCTGCGTATCCGAGAAGAGGACATTCCGAAGACCGCTTTCAGTGGCCGATACGGACTGTTCGAGTTCACAGTGATGCCGTTCGGGCTCACGAATGCACCATCAGCATTTAAGAGCCTTATGAACAGGGTGTTCAAGGAATATTTGGATGTATTCGTCATCATCTTTATTGACGACATCCTTGTCTACTCAAAGACGGAAGGGGAGCACGCACGACACCTGGCCTTGACATTGGAAAGGTTACGGGAGCATCAGCTGTACGCAAAATTCAGCAAATGCCAGTTTTGGCTAAAGGAGGTGGCCTTCTTGGGCCATATCGTCAGTGGGGCTGGGTTGGCGGTAGACCCGGCCAAGATTCGGGCCGTTCAGGATTGGCCACCATTGAAGATGGCGACAGATGTACGGAGCTTCTTGGGACTTGTCGGGTACTACCGGAAGTTTGTAGAGGGATTCTCCCGGATCGCGCTCCCTCTTACGACTCTGACGAAGAAGGAATCCCCTTTTATTTGGACACCACAGTGCGAGGCAGCCTTCGTGGAGCTGAAGAGTCGGCTCACTTCGGCTCCCATCCTCGCTATTCCGTCAGGAAGGGAGGGATTCCAGGTGTATACCAACGCCTCCTACCAAGGGATGGGTGCCGTTCTGATGCAGAACGGGCATGTGATAGCTTATGCCTCTCGACAGTTAAAGATTCACGAGAAACATTACCCGGTCCACGATCTGGAGATGGGCGCGGTAATCTTCGCCTAGAAGATTTGGCGGCACTATCTGTACGGGGTTCATTGCGACATCTTCTCCGACCACCAGAACCTGAGATACGTGGACACGCAAAAAGACCTCAACATCAGACAAAGGCGTTGGGTGGAGTTCCTGACAGATTATGAGTATACTATGCACTACCACCCCGGGAAGGCGAACGTGGTGGCGGATGCGTTGAGCCGGAGAGGAGATGCTGCAGGGAAGGGACCTCAGCTTATGTCTATGGAGCTGGTCCGGTCTTTCGGGGACATGCAGATATCCCTAGTATCCGAGGACGATCCAGAATTATACATGGAGTATCTGGCGTCGATGATCGCTATTGATGATATACGGGACCGCATCAGGGAAGGGTAGAAGACAGACCCTCGGGCGGAACCGATATTTCGAACCTTGGAGGAGGGTTCGACGGGGGATTATTCCTTGAAGGATGGGCTATTGTACTTCAGAGGAAGGATTTATATACCCGCAGGAGGTCAGATCCGGGAGGATATCATGGCGGAAGCGCATTGCAGTAGGTATTCGATACACCCGGGAATCACCAAGATGATGGCCGATCTGAAGAGGATGATGTTCTGGCAAGGAATGAAGAGGGATATTACACACTTCGTGACCCATTGCGAAGCCTGCCAGTTGGTGAAGGCGGAATGCAGAAACCCCGCGGGATTGTTGCAACCTCTTTCAGTGCCAGAGTGGAAGTTAGAGGATATTGCGATGGATTTTATTCATGGTCTCCCCCGATCACGAACGGGAAATGATTCGATTTGGGTCATCGTAGATCGATTGACGAAGGTGGCTAGATTTATACCAGTCAGGAAGGACGATTCAGTTGGGGTTCTGGTTCGGAAGTTTGTGGAGCAGTACATTCGCTATCATGGAGTACCCAGGACGATCGTGTCAGATCGGTACGGTCGGTTTACATCCAGGGAATGGCGGTCGGTTCAGGCATACTTCGGCACTCGACTGACTTTTAGCACCGCCTTCCACCCTCAGACGGACGGGCAGACAGAGCGCATAAATCTGACACTGGAAGACCTGCTACGTCTATGCATCCTAGACCGAGGAGAACCTTGGGAAAAGATGTTACCGATGGTGGAATTCTCGTACAACAACAGTCATCAGGCCAGCATAGGCATGGCCCCCTACGAGGCTCTATATGGACGGAAATGCAGAACCCCACTCTCTTGGATTCAGGACGAGGACCCAAAGGCTTTGGGATCGGATTTTGTTGAAGACACCGAGGCTCAGGTGAGGTTGATCAGGGACAGGATGTTAGAGGCACAGAGCAGGCAGGCCAAGTATTATGACGCCCGCCATCGTCAGGAGGAATTTCAGGTCGGGGACCGAGTGTTTTAGAAGATCCGGCCTATGCATGGAGTTTCTCGGATGCGTGGCCGAAGGAAGAAGCTCAGCCCCAGATATATGGGCCCTTACAGGATCCTGGAGCGGATAGGGGTCCTAGCTTACAGGCTGGAGTTGCCACCAGAGCTGGCAGCTCTGCATGATGTTTTCCACATATCCTCGCTGAGAAGGGCTCTACTACGCCCGGAGCAGCAGATTTTGACCACCGAAGGGCCGGTAGCTTCAGACCGGTCAGTTCATTTGGAGCCGGTTAGGATCAACGACCGAGGAGTACGAGTCCTGCGTCGCAAGAAGGTCCCATTAGTCAAAGTCCTGTGGAGGAACCACAGCCAGGAGGAGCATACCTGGGAGCCGCAAGACCTGATGCGACAAAGATACCCAGAGCTATTCAGTCAGGTATACCTCTCAGACCCCTCAAGATGTTAATTTATTCTCCTGCTTTAATTTACTAAGGGCTGCTCTAGGCAGATAGAGGCTTATCTTTTGTTTATTGGGGGCTTATCCTTGTTTATTGGGATCTTGGTCTGCCGATTGGGCGAAATGGTCATAGATCTAGGTTTCCCTTTAAACCAATTTTAGCAAACAAGCCGCCATGCTGGGATGTTACAAGGTTCTTTTCTTCGGTACTAAGTCCCGTAGACTCAACCTTGATTTCGGGGACGAAATCTTTGTTTTGTTTATTGGGATTTGTAACATCCCATTTCCAACTAGACCCCTAAGAGTGGTTTTGGCCATGACTAGGTCATGACAAACCCTAGGAAGCCAGTAATGGGTCAAGAGATAGGGGACAGAAAGGTGGGGGATCACCATGGTCTGCAAATAGTAGAACTCTGAACAATGGTTTAGGATGACCATGGGCTACACCTTGACCCCAAGACCCTACCACAACACCCCTAATACCTTGGGAGGCCCATTAGAGCCATAAAGACCCATTGGGGTCAAACAAAGAGGCTCAGTTGACCAAGGTCAACCCTAGCCCTAAATGGGTCAAACTAGCCTACTTAGGGTCAATTGACCTACTCCTAGCCTAGAGGACCCCACCTATGCCCTCCTAACCCTAAAGTGAGGTAAATGGGTCACTAAGGACACATTGGGGTCAGCCCTAGAGGCCAGGTTGACCCAAGTCAACTCAAGCTCCTAATCTGGTCAAAGTACCCTTACTAAGGGTATGTGACCTCCAAAGTGCAGGGTAACCCTACATAACCCTTCCTAGACCTTAGGGGAGGCCAATGAGTCACCAAGGACCCAATGGGGTCAACCCAAATGGTTATGTTGACCCAAGTCAACTCTAGCCCTAAAATGATCAAAGTGCCCTTACCAAGGGGCATGTGACCCCCAAGATGCCCAACCAACCTTACTTAAGTCTTTCTAGACCTTAAGGGAGTCCAATAGGTCACCAAGGACCCATTGGGGTCAACTCAAATGGTCATGTTGACCAAGGTCAACTCTATTCTAGTGTTAGGTCAAATTAGCCTAAATGAGTCAACCCAAGCTCAACCCCTTTTTCCTTTTAAGTTAACCACAATATAATGAAATATTATGGGTGGAAAGGGCTGCCAATAGGCTGGGGAGTCAGCATGGTCAGCTTGGGTGACTAGGAAAGAGAGAGAAAGCTTCATTCCATACTAATGGAGGAGAGAGAAAAGGGGAAATAGAGTTGAAGGAGGAGATTGGCCAAGGAAAGGCCAATGGTCCCCATTGATGGCAGCATTCATCTCCTCCAGTGAAGGGGAAGAGTTTCCAGCCGTTTTCCTGGCTGTCAAGGGACTGTTACAGCCTCCACCATCATGGCCGAAACAAGCCTTTAATGGCCATGATGGCCATGGCAGTTTCTTCCATTCTTCTCCCCCTCTGATGTTTTAAACATCATCAGTGAGCTTGGAGAAGAATTCCCCAATCCTTAACTGAAGAAATCCGGCGAGTTTACTGGGAGATTGTAGAATTCCGATCGGCGGCGCCACCACCATGTCAACCCGCAGATCCGCTCGTCTCCAGGCCGCCAACAAGGTCCTCCTCCTCCTCCTTTCTCATGGGTAGATCTTAGGTTTCATTAGGGCCAAGGTTCGGGCACAATTGAGCCCGATCCAATTCGCAAAATTCATGGCTTTCGGCTGAAAATTTTATTGGTTGGATCGCCGGAATCCGCCCCTCCGGCGGCTGTGCCGCCGTCTGGCGATAGCCACCACCTCAACGGAGGTGATGGTGGCGGTGGCCGGCCGGGGAAGGGACTGGGTGGCCGGCGGCAGACGCTTGAAGTCGGCACAGGAAGAAGCAATCCTGGCCGTTGGCTCATCGGGGACGATAACCCAGCGCCGTCGATCTGCGCCAAGATTCGCGCGGCATCAAATCAGATACTTTAGGATTTAAATAAATATCATTTCATTTTTGTCACATTAGATGTATTTAATGTATTTAATTTTTAAAAATACTTAGGGACCCTGAATGGAAATCTGCCCGACATGAAAATTATAGCTTCGGGTGTCTAGTTTGTAGCAAAAATTGCTTGGACCCTTTTGGGCCACTGGTTAGACCAGGGCACCCCTTTTGGTAGGACCTATGCCTAGGCCTAAACAGAAATTAGTTTTGGTGCCCACACTTGATTCCTTGTCCAAACAAGTTGAAATTTGGGCAGTGAGAAAGTCTTAGTCATATCTAGAACCTGTCCAAAATTTAGAATTTTTTGAGAATATTTTTCTATAGTTTTTAGAAAAATTTAATAAATCATGATTAATTTAATTATATGACCTAATTAATTTAAAACTCCCCCAAATTTTGGTGGGTGGTCTTAGATGTCATGATAGGTATAGGGTTAAAACTTTAGCTCATTTGGAGATGTTTAGGATAGGTAATTTACCCACCCTATATATGACCTTATAAGGGTATTTTGGTCAAAAGCCACTATTTGATGGTTGAGTGGCCAAATTCCCTCATCAGAGGCTGAAATTTTGGCCACTGATATAATTTGACTTTTTACACTCACGTATGAAGTTTGGAGTGGTTTGGACTAGGGTAGCCCTAGAATTTTAGGGTAGGCCCTTTAGGGTAAATTTCTAGGGTTTGAAGAATTTGGGGTCAAAAGACCTTGGATGGACTTGAAACTTGGGAATGATGTCCATAGGGTTACTATGGTCCTGTGGTTAAAATTTTAGGGCATTTGGAAGAATTTAAACCCCTTAAATCTATAACCCTAGTTTAGGGCACTAGCTTTGAAATCATAAGATCTAATACCAAAACTTTCTGAAAAGGGCTGAGTTTTTGAATGGGTAGTTTTTTAGGGTATATATATCTCTGGAAATTTTATAATAAATTTTGGATGAATATTTTTGGTACTTTATTCACAAAGTCATGTTTTACAATTTTCACTTAGGAATTTTTGGAGAAAGGTATACTTGATTAAATCTGATGAAACTTATCAAAGGGGCTTGTAATCATGGTACCCATCTCTGTAAAGTTTTATGAAATTTTTGAAGAATGATATTTAGTAGTTGCTTCTTTAATTATTTAATTCTATGGAACATTGGTAAATTTAATAATGACATTTAAATGGTCAAAAAAATTTTAATTTCTTCATCATGATGTTTCTAGTTCCTTATGAAGCCCTAGTAATTTTTACATAATTATTGGAGACATATTTGTGGCACTTCCTTCATTATATTTGGTCTTAGGAATTATTTTTAATAAATCCTTAGAGGTCAAGAACTATCTGGAAAATTATGAAAATTGGCAAACAATAATATTTCTCTGTTATTTAGTGAATAAAAATTTTAGGAGGCCATTACCTGAGAAAATCTTATGGTTCATGTTCAAATTGACTATGGCCTAGTTTTTGAGGAAACTTCAATAAATAGTAGATTAATTGGGAAAAATATGATTTTCTGAATTTAGACTATATTTATCACAATAGACCTCTGGTAAAATTTGTAGAGTTATTGGAGGAGAATTTAGAGTATCACCTATTGAGTACATCATATTAGCTTAGGGAGGTCTGCAATTAGTAAAAACAGCAGAAATCAAATTAAAGTGCACAATGAGTTTAGGAAGTTGGAATAATGGGGCATTAGTCTGGTAGGTGAATTAGGTTTGTCATCAGAAGTGTAGATGAGTAGTGGAGGTTGGTTAGAGTTGTGTGGGGTTCGGGATCGACAAAGGATCACTCATCCTCGTTGAAAAGAAGGAATCATATACACTTGGGTTAGAATTCAATTATAACCCTAAGGGATTGAGAGATTTGTGTAGTAACCAATAATAATAAGTGCCTTGCGAAAGGGAGCTTTGGGCGTAATCCCATCGTAGTTCCTAGTGCCTTCGAGAGCCCTTCACGGGGAATACCTTGGGCAGTCCTGGGCTAACGCAACTCATAGGAATAATGAAACTTCAAGAGTAACTAGAATAATTAGGGTTTCACTCTCACACACCCCGAGGTTACGGGAAGTAGTTTTGGCTAGATGATCAAGCAGTAGGCTCGGTCGTTGTGGTAAGAGGGCAGGATGGCCCGGTGAGCTTCGGCTCGGTGCTGGTACGTAAATTTGCATGTGCATAAAAGGAATGAAATTAAGGTGGTGGGTCTTCGGTATTGGAGATTCTTAGCACAGACACCAATACGTTGACTCGGCAAGTGTTGTGATAGCACTTCGCCAACAGAAGTCCGGTGCGCCAGCCGGCAAGAGTACGCAGGAGTCCGCTTAGTGCACCAGTGTTGAGGCGTACGATAGGTCTGACCAGTAGTGCTATACTGGTTTAGAGGTGGGCGAGGCCCAACCCACCGCTTCCGTCTGCCACTACGGAGGTATCCTGGGAGGTGAGGCTCCAAAAGGGGGGAACTAAAGGTCTGTGTGCACAGAGTCGGGTGTGTGTGTTGCACTTGCTTGATCCATCATACCCACTTGCATGTCATAGCATAAGCGATTCATTTAACACTTTGACACCTAAAATATAAGTGGTATGGGACACTTATACATTAGGCCCTGCAAAACGACCCCTTGGTCTATAAGCTTGTGTGGGCAAGTTTATAAATTAAGGTTAATTTTCTTTACATATATATATTGATGTTAATAACCGACACCCCAACGTATAAATTGGTATGGGACTCTTTATACGATGGGAGTCTTGCAAAAGACCCCTTGCTTATATGTACCCATATAAGTTATGGTTACTTTACTTTACTTGTTTACAAATATGTTTAGTTACTATATAAATTGCTAGTTTTAGGTCCACCGTCACCTGCATTTGATATACTCTCCGCTTTCAAGTCCTCCCTTTCTTCCTCTCCGCTCGGTGCCTAGGAGCCATGGGGGAAGGGGTGGGGGATGATAGGACTTAGTCTTTTAGACTAACGGTTTTCGAACCACATCATTTAGGGGATCGCGGAGCTCAGATTGGAGGAGCAGCCCCAGAGGTCGACACGCTTGGAGATAGGGCAGTCTAGCACAGGAGTTCAGACAGCTGGGACCGTGAGGCCCTTACTCTAGTAGTGTTTATTTTATTTCCACATGAGAGATCTTGTGGTGAGGAATTGTTGTATCGGGCATAAGCCCTTATTTACAGTGCTTAGTTTTGTGGACTCTCCCATCGTGGAGATATTTTACTTGATGTGATATTTCTGTGGACTTTTACTTAGAGTTTTGCTTCGCATGTTATTACTCTAATTTTGTTACTATGCTGCGATCGAATTGGCCGGCAGAAACGGCGTTTTGTGGTGATGACGCTTCCGGGCGAGAAGGTGTCACCGCAAAGCGGCGATTCTGGGCATAAGACCCTGTGTTTTAAAAAAAAAAATGGGGTCTTACAAATAACAGCATGAAAGGCGAGTACCCCAGGAAAATCACGAGATAAGAGCCGCTGAAGGTTAGCTTACCTGACGAACTTGGCGCCCCCAATAAAGTGCGGGGTGGGTGCAGGCTAAGATTCTTGTCGTGGCCCGGACGTTGTGCTTTTGGCGGGAGGAGGTTGAAGCCCGGCACGGGGATGGATTTAATGTCTCCCCCCGCAGTACAGACAGGAAGATGCTGAGGTGAGGGGGAGCGAGCTGGCGAATTTGGCCTTGGCGAGTCCAGCCCCAGGTTCCTAAAGGGGGGTTACGGGCATTGCAGGCGATTCTACGGAGTTTTAAGCTGCGAGTCGTCGAGGGGGTATTGACTCGCAGAGCGGAGGCCTAACCGTCATCACGTTGGCTGTCTGCGTCGGCGCAATGGTCGACGATGTTTTTCTCCTTCTCAGGGGCGTGCCGAGTAGAGGAGCTCGCCCGTGCTCCATGTTAGATTTCAAGTCATGAAAGATAAGATCGGCCGCTTGGGGAAATGGTTTTGCCCTCTTTGCAAGATTAGGTTCTGCCGAAACGCTCTACGGGATGCTATTAGGAACCGCGGTCAAGTTGGCAACACAAGCAGAGGAAACCACGCTAGCTCGGGCAAGCCTCTCTTGGATCTCTTTGGAGATTTGCATCTCGGCAGATTTTGAGCAAAGGGAATGGCGACGGTCCTGAAGTTGCAAGTCTTCGACTTGATCCTCGGCATGACATGGTTACACTGGAACTGTGCTCAGATTGACTACCTGTCCAAGAGGATTACTGTGAGGCATGAGGATTCCTACATCACCATCGAAGGTATTAGACCTATTCCCCCTCCCTTGCTGTCATCCGTGCAGGACGTCAAGGCCCACTTGCATGGGGAGGATGTTTATGAAGTGTTGTTCGAAATGGCTGAGGCCAAGTGTTCCATCTCGAATATTCTATTTGTGCGAGATTTTGCGGATGTATTCCCAGAGAAGCTGCCAGGGCTACCCCCGCACCGGGAGCAGGATTTCCGGATACAGATGGTGTCGGGGGCTAAGCCCGCATCCAGAACCCCTTATCGGATGGCCCCGAAGGAGCTGACAGAGTTTCAGAGCCAGCTGCAGGAGTTAGTGGGAGCCGGTTTTGTCCGGCCAAGCTCTTCACCATGGGGAGCCCGGTGTTATTTGTCAAAAAGAAGGACGGGACACTCAGATTGTGCATCGACTACCGGGCACTGAACCGACTGACAATCCGGAATACCTATCCACTGTCAAGGATAGATGAGCTGTTTGACCAGCTGGAGGGCGCGTATTTCTTTTCAAAGCTGGATTTTAGGTCGGGCTACTATCAGATGCGGATCCAGGAGGAGGACATACCGAAGACTGCCTTCAATAACAGATATGAGCTGTTCGAGTTTACAGTGATGCCCTTTGGGCTCACGAATGCACCATCGGCATTCATGAGCCTCATGAATCGGTTGTTCGAGGCATATCTGGATGTGTTCGTCATTGTATTTATTGATGACATCCTCATCTACTCGAGGACAGAGGAGGAGCACACACGACATCTGATGCTGACCCTGGAGAGACTACAGGAGAACCAGCTCTACGCAAAGTTCAGCAAATGCCAGTTCTGGCTGAAGGAGGTGGCTTTCCTAGGACATATCATCAGTGGTGCTGGGTTGGCAGTGAACCCGGCCAAGATTCAGGCAGTTCGGGATTGGCCGCAGCTGAAGTCGGCCTCAGATGTGCGGAGCTTCCTAGGACTTACCGGTTACTACTAGAAGTTCGTGGATGGATTTTATCGTATTGCCCTTCCCCTCACTTTCCTGACAAGGAAAGAAGTGCCCTTCGTTTGGACCCCGCAGTGCGAGGTGGCCTTTCAGGAGTTAAAGAATCGACTCACCTCGGCTCATATAATAGCCCTTCCATCGGGGAAAGAAGGATTCCAGGTCTACATCGACGCTTCCTACCAGGGTATGGGTGTGGTGATGATGTAGAATGGTCACGTGATAGCATACACTTCTCGGCAGCTGAAGAAGCATGAGCAGAACTACCCGGTGCATGACTAAGAGATGGGAGCAGTCATATTTGCCCTGAAAGTTTAGCGGCACTACCTGTATGGTGTCCACTGCGACATTTACTCTGATCACAAAAATTTAAGGTATGTGGACACGTAAAAGGAGCTGAATATCAGACAGAGACGATGGGTGGAATTCCTAGCAGATTACAAGTACGAGATGCACTACCACCCAGGGAAGACGAATGTGGTGGAAGATACGCTGAGCGGAAAGGCCATAACCTCTGGAGCAGGAATGCAGTTGATGGCCTTGGAGTTGGTCCAGATGTTCAAAAAGATGCAGATATCCTTTGTGTCTGAAGATCACCTTGAGCTGTACCGAGAATACCTAGCATCGTTGATTGCCCCAGATGACATTCGAGATCGAGTCCAGGATGGGCAGAGGCAGGATACCAAGCTTGAGACGATATTCCGGGCCTTAGAAGCTGGCACTGCTGGAGATTACTCACTGAGGGATTGCCTAGTGTGCTTCAGAGGTTGGGTGTACATACCAGAGGGAGGCTAGGTCCGGGAGGATATCATGATGGAGGCCCACTGCAGTCGGTATTCGGTACACCCGGGGATTATAAAGATGACTGCGGATCTAAAGAAGACCACGTACTGGCCAGACATGAAGAAGGATATCACCTACTTCGTGACCCACTGCGAGGCATGCCAGTTGGTGAAGGCAGAGTGCAGGAACCCCGCAGGACTATTGCAGCCACTCCCAGTGCCGGAGTGGAAGTTTGACGATGTTGCGATGGACTTCATACATGGGATTCCCCGATCGCGGACGGGAAATGATTCGATCTGGGTGATTGTCGACCGGCTGACAAAGGTAGCACGATTTATTCCGATCAGGAAGGATGACTCGGTTGGTGTGCTGGTTCGGAAGTTCGTGGAATAGTTCATGCGTTATCATGGTGTACCCAGGTCGATTGTATCGGATCGGGATGGACGGTTCACGTCCAAGGAATGGAGATCAGTGCAGGCTTACTTGGGCACACGGCTGATATTCAGTACAGCTTTTCATCCCCAGACTGATGGGCAGACTGAAGGCACCAATCGGACTCTGGAAGATCTGCCACGACTTTGCATTTTGGATCGCGGTGAGCTTTGGGAGAAGTTGTTGCCATTGATCGAGTTCTCCTATAATAATAGCTACCAGTCCAGCATAAGGATGGCCCCTTATGAGGCCCTATACGGGCGGAGGTGTAGGACTCCACTGTCATGGATACAGGATGAGGATCCGAAGGCTTTGGGTTCGGAGTTTGTGGAGGAACCGAGGCTCAGGTGAGGATGATATGGGACAGGATGCTAGAGGCACAGAGCCGACAGGCTAATTATTACGACGCTCGGCATCGTCAGGTGGAGTTCCAGGTAGGGGACCAGGTATTCTTGAAGATCCTACTGCTGCATGGGGTTTCACGGGTGCGCGGCCGGAAGAAGAAGCTCAGCCCAAGATATATGGGGCCTTTCAGGGTCCGGGAGCGGATTGTTTCTTTGGCATACAGGCTGGAGATGCATCGGAGCTGGCAAACCTGCACGACGTGTTTCATGTATCCTCTCTCAGGAGGTCTCTACTACGCCCGGAGCAGCGGATTACGCCACTGATGGGCCGATAGCATCTGATCGGTCGGTTCATCTGGAACCGGTCCGGATTGATGACAAGGGGATACGGGTCTTACGCCGCAAGAAGGTACCATTGGTCAAGATCCTGTGGAGGAATTACGGGCAAGAGCAGCACACTTGGGAGCCTTAGGACTTGATGCAACAAAGGTACCCAAAGCTTTTCAGTCAGGTATCACTCACAACCTCTCGGGATGTTACAATTTTTCTTGCATATTTGAAACCCCGTAGGTCTAACTAGAATATTGAGGACAAAATTTTTTTGTTATATATTGGGATTTGTAACATCCCTCAAACAACTAGATCCCTGGGAGTGGTTTTGTCATGACTAGGTCATGACAAAACCCAAGTAAGCCAAAGAAAGCCAAGTAAATCTAGGGATGTAGATGAGACCACAATGGTCTACAAATTGTAGATTTATGAACCCTTGGTCAAGAGGATCATGGGTCTTCACCAAGACTTCAAGACCCCACCATGGTCTCATCAATCTATTGTGAGGTCCATTAGAGCCCTAAGGGTCCATTAGAAGTCGACCTAGGGTGGCCCAGTTGACCTAGAACCACCATAGTCCTAAAGTTGGCAAGGTGCCCTAACTAAGGGCAGTGTGCCCTAGTAATCCCAACCAACCATACCAGGGTCTTCCTAAACCTAAAGTGGGGTCAATGGGTCACTAAGGACCCAAGGAGGGCAGTCATGGTGGTTAAGTTGACCAAAGTCAACTCTGACCCTAAATGGGTCAAACTAACCTACTTAGGGTCAATTGACCATTCCCTAGCCAAGTAGACCCCACCCATGCCCTCCTAACCCTGGCGTAAGGTTAATGGGTCACCTAGGACTCATTGGGGTCAACTCCAGAGCAAAAGTTTACTCAAGTCAACCCTAGCCCTAAACTGGTCAAAGTGCCCTAACTAAGGGGCAAGTGACCTACAGTGTGCAAGTGGACCCTACCCAAGTGCTTGTAGACTTTAGGGGAGTCCCATGGGTCACCAAGGATCCATTGAGGCTAGCCCTAGTGGCTAATTTGACCAAAGTCAACTCTTGGGTCAAGATGGTCAAACTTGCTTAAATGGCTAACTCAAGCCCAATCCAAGTGGGCTAGGGCTAGGCAAGTGTGGCCCATAGGTCTAGGAGGAGGTGAGACATATTTTGCGCCCACCAAATTCAGAAATGGGTGACTAGGAGAGAGAAAGAGGGAGTTACCTACATTTGGAGGAGAGAGATGAAGGAGCTTAATGGCCATCATGGCCATGGAGGCTCCATAACCCCCTCCTTTGATGGGGATTTAACTCCTTGGAGGCAGGGGAGGAGTTTTCAGGTGGTGGCCGGCCAGTGGAGGAGCTCAGCCATTCAAATTCAGTGAAACCGAAAATCCCCCATTTATGGCCTTAATGGTGTCTTGAAGAATTGGGGAGTTACAAACCTCCTCTCCCCAATTCCTTCATTAGACACCTTCACCAGGGCAAGGGGAAGCGTTTCCCCTGATCAGATCCCAGTTACAGAGAGGTTGGTGTACAACTTGCAGAGGAGCTCAAGCTTGATGGCCGACAATGGCGAGGAGGCATAACACCCGCTCCGAGGACGCGATTCAGGTCCTCCTCCACTCCTTCTTCCATGGATAGTTCTTATCAATCACTAGGGCCAAGGTTCAGGCACAGTTGCGCCCGATCCAATTCGAAAATTTCATGGTTTTGGGCCGAAAGTTATCTGGGTAGAACCGCAAGAATAGGGCTCTCTGGTGCCTGTGCCGCCTCCTGACGACAGCCACCACCTCAACGGATGTGGTGGTGGCGATGGCCTGCCGGGGAGGTGGTCGGATCGCCGGCAGCAGCATCTGGAAGAAGCTCCAGGACGGTGAGATCCGGACCGTCGGCTGTAGCTTGAAGATGATGGGATGTCGTCCACTGTTGCGCCAAGATTCGTGCAGATGATGATTTTAAACCATAGGATATGAATTTCTTATTATTTAAATTCTGTCACATAATTTGCATTTTATGTTTTTATTTATTAAAAATTGTTAGAGGCTCTATAGGAGAAAATGGTCAACACATGATTTGTAGTCCTATGGGTCTACTTTATTTTAAAATTCGTTTGAACCAATATGGGTGTTGTTTTGACCAGGGCACCCATTTTGGTGGGACCTATACCTAGGGATATCCTGAGATTAAAAAGGGTGCCCACCCTTCATCCCTGGCCCAAATGACTTCACATTTTGACAGGGAGTTCTCCTAAACGAAATCTAGGTCCAACCCAAAAATGGGAATTTTTGGGAACAACTTTTCTATAGTTTTAGAAATAATTTAATTTCTCTAGGGTAAATTAATTTAGGGTTCAAATAACTTCCAAACTCACCCAAAGTTTGGTGGGTGGTGCTTGGGTTCAGTATAAAGCACTAGTTAAAATTTCATCCCATTTGAAGATGGTTTGAATAGGAAAAATGAAAACCCTAGCCTTGCCATAATAAGGGTATTTTGGTCAAAAAGTGCACTTAGAGCTTTGAGTGGCCAAATCACCTCAACAGAGGTTGAAATTTGGGCCACTATCTTGGCATGGTTTTTAACACCTCCCCATGGAAGATGGGTTAGAGTGGAATAGAGTTAGCCTAGAATCTAAGACCAAACCCTAAGGTAGGGCATTTGTGCCTTGTGAAGGTAATGAGGTCAAAGGACCTTGTATGAGCTTGAAAATTTATAGGGAGAGTGCTAGAGTATCTAGAGCCCTCTGGTAAAAATATTAAGGGATTTGGAAAGGGGTAGGCCCCTCATAACCTTAACCCTAGTTTAGGGCACAAACCTTATAATGTTAGAATAGACTAGTAAAACTCATTGAACTATAGTGAAATTTGGATGGTGTGGTTATAGGGGTAGTATGAACCTCTGGTAATTTAATTGGTAATTTTGGATCAATAATCCTAGCACTCTCTTTGTAACCCAAAGAGTTGCCCTAATTAATCTTTTGGTTATTATGATCCCACTGCCCATTGAAAGGAAATGAAAGTTAGGCAGAGGGAGTTTTGGACTTTAAATCTTAAGTATGAATTTTATTAGAAATTTTGAATGCTTATATGCAGCACTTACTTCACAAGCTCATTGATTTGGAATATTATTCAATAATTCATTTAGAGCTCAATACTTGTTGAAAAATTATGAAACTTGATAAGTTGTGTTCCTAGTTCATTATGCTCATATGGAAATTTATTTGGAATTTTTAGATGAATTTTTGTTATACCTTGTTCATTAACCCATTAATTTGGAATTTTTGTTATACCTTAGCTCAATGATCTGGCATCGTTCGACGATTGGGCCAGCAATCTGAGATCGACGATCTGGCAGCGTTCGAAGATCGTGCCAGCAATCTGCGTTCGACGATTTAGCCAAAGTCTGCGTTCGACAATTTTCCAGCAATCTGCATTCGACGATTTGCCAGGGATCTGCGTTCGACGATCTGGCTGCGTTCGACGATTTTGCTAGGGATCTGCGTTCGACGATCTGGCTGCGTTCGACGATTTTGGCAGGGAACTCTGTTCGACGATCTGGCTGCGTTCGATGATTTTGTCAGGGATCTGCGTTCGACGATCTGGCTGCGTTCGAAAATTTTGCCAGGGAACTCTGTTCGACGATTTGGCGTCGTTCGACGATCTTGGCTCGATGATCGTCGAGCGCGGGGCGATTGTGGCGTGTTTGACTCCGTCAACGCGGAGTGTCGACACAGAGGTTTTGGCGGGATCTTGACTAAATGTCCCGACATAATTTGATTGATCGTGGACGTGTCCTGCTCCGGATTGGTGAATTGTACGGTGTTTAGCCCCATTTGTCCAGGTCAGACCTGGATCGTAGCCGTACATTTCCCTGTTGTGGGATCCGACGGTTGTGGTTATTTCCCGATGGGGTTATACCCGAGTATAGGTTTTCAAAACTCTTATTCTTCTGTGTGGTTCTCTGTCTAAATCTTAGGGAGAGGGGAGAGCAAAAGAGGAAGGAGTCTAGATCCAGTCGTTGGAGGAGTTTCAGAGCTCCAAATCGCGAGCCGACTTCGGATCTACGAAGGCAAGGAGATTGCGATGCTTTACATCCGCGTGCATTTCCATGGCGCCAAGGGAGAACTCTAGGGTAACGATTCTCTACTTGAGCATGTGAAGCACTCCTTCTTTTGCATGGGAAGCCCGCTCTCGCGAGTTTGCGGTGAGTTGGAGGCGTTCCTTCGGGTAGATATGTGAAGTCTCCGTTGTGTAGAGTCCATAATCGGGAACAGACATAGGCATGATGTGTGAAGCCTATCCGGACATGTTGGTCTGGATCGGTTATGTTTCATTGCATAAATGGCCGGAGAAGACTCCGTGCGAATGTGTGTTTTTCGGGTTTTCTACGTGGTAGATTGCAACAGGGAGCCTTGGGGATTTACCCCAAGGTGCACCAGGAAAACTGGGCAGATGCGTGATTCTGCCAATATGGTGGCCTGGGAGCCAACTTGAATATAACCGGGTTATGTGAAGTGTGTGATGAAAACGGGACTCGGAAGAAGTTTGACCCGCGCATATGTTTTAAATTAACGTTGCGGTGTGAGCAACGGGTTAGGCGGAACCGTACCCGTTCTATGTCGTTCTGTTAGAGTCGTTGGCATAGATGAGGGTCTTTGACGGTCTATCGCTTAAATTGACGTGACCCATGCCAGGAAGACAAAATGCTCATTGTTTGGCCTTCAAAGTGGCGGTGGTGAGACCTGGGTATCTATGGCTTAAATTGACGTGACCTTGACCGGTTCACCGAGAATGTGCCCTGAGTGCACGGGGCATGTGGTCGTGCGTGCCAACGCCTGTGATGCAATGTATATTTATATACTGCTTGTTTATGCTAATAAACTATAGGGAAGGAGCATCGCCGCTGAAAGTGAAAGTTAGATCTGATATACTCTAGAGGGGGATGAATAGAGTATGGTGCTTGCTAAAAACTTTTTACAACAATTGTTGTAATCCTAAGTGAACAGGGAAGCAAATAATATAAAGTAATCTAAACAAGAAGCAATCACAAAGCAATCACAAGCCACAGCCAGAAACAAAAATAAAGTAAGCAACCAAATGACACAAGGAGCTATAGTGGTTCCCCAATCAACCTGGTTACATCCACTCTTCTACTACACTAGATAGGAATCCACTGCAGGATGAGTTGATCAGGTGTCCTGGGCACCAATGAGCTTTTGAAAAGGTGCTCAAAAACCAAACCAGATTTTTTGATCAGGTGTCTTGACACCACTGAGTTTTGATAAGATCTCAGAAACCAATCACAAACTTTTGAAGGGAGTTTGAAAAACCCTTTACAGCAGAGAGAGAGATTGGGGGATGAGAAGATAGTGGATGTTGTCAAAGCTCCCCCTGAGATCTTGAGTTGTTCAGGAAGTGAAGCTTTGTAGTAGGGTGATAAGCCTTCAAATGATTTGATCTCCAGCAATAGATGATTTCAGCAGCAACTGAAATGTGTGGTGTCTGGAGTCTTGAATGATGATGGCCTTTGAACACTTGAATCAAAAGAGATCTGAAGATTTCAGTTTGTTGATCTCGTTTGGTGATAGTGTTCTTGTATGAATCTTTGAGACTGAGAATGTCTGCAACTCTCTTTCTTTCTCTTGTGTAATTGTTGTTGATGTTGTAAGAGTTGTTGCAGAGAATATTTTTCTAACTTCTTGTTCTTCTCGAGCAGGAATGAAAAATCTAATATTTTATTCCTTTTTGTCTGAATAGAAATGATCCACTGTCCAAGATAGTCGTTAGCCTGTCATTAATTACTTCCTTAATTGCAATTGTCTTCTGCAGGAAAGTCCAATAAAACATTCCTTGAAAATTCCTTGAAACTTGCTCCAGATTAATTGAAAACAGCTACAAGATCTCTGAATTAAATGCTGACAATAGTTCCTCAACTGTATGAATTTGAATCTTGAAAATCATTGAATTCTTCAGAAAAAACGTCGAACTGAGCTCCACTATCATCGAACTGAGCTCAGAGATTTGGACTTAGACAGAAACAGAGATCGTCGATCTGAGCTCAACTATCGTCGAACTGAGCTCAGAGATAGAGAATCAAACTGGAGTCAAGATCGTCGATCTGATCTCGAAGATCGTCGAATGGAGTTCGACGACTTGTTGAAGTTGAACTTAGAGATCGTCGAATGGAGTTCGACGATCCGTCGAAGTGAGCTC